>OX422220.1:45856896-47060697 GCA_949130495.1 Sambucus nigra | reverse complement strand
CATGTTTTTTACTCTAAGTGTGATTTTTGCAAATTATCGTCATACTCTCAAACCGGGAGACCCGGGACTACGCGGTCAGTTCCTACAAGTTACGTTAGTCCCGTGCGAGGAGTTCGTGCCTCCTACGGGTTTGTTTGGGGGCTGATTTGGGTTTTCACCCTTTAACGGCATGTTTTTAAGTTTAAGTGTTGATTTTTTCAAATTATCGTTCTATTCACAAACCGGGAGACCCGGTACTACGTTGTCAGTTCCTACAAGTTACATTGGTCGCGTGTGAGGTGTTCGTGCCCCCTACGGGGTCGTTTGGGGGATGGTTTGGGTTTTCACCCATTAACGACTAGATTTTAAGTTTAAGTGTAGATTTTTGTAAATTATCATCATATTCTCAAACCGGGAGACCCGGTACTACGCGGTAGGTTCCTACAAGTTACGTTGGTCCCGTGCGAGGTGTTCGTACCTCCTACAGGGTCGTTTTTGGAGTGGTTTGGGTTTTCACCCATTAACGGCTTGTTTACAAGTTTAAGTGTTGATTTTTTCAAATTATCGTCATATTCTCAAACCGGGAGACCTGGGACTACGCGGTCAGTTTCAAAAAGTTACAATGGTCCCGTGAGAGGTGTTCGTGCCCCCTACGGGGTCGTTTGGGTTTTCACCATTTAACGGCATGTTTTTAACTAGAAGTCTCATTTTTGCAAATTATCATCATACTCTCAAATCGGGAGATCCGGGACTACGCGATCAATTCCTACAAGTTACATTGGTCCCGTGCGAGGTGGCCGTGCCTCCTACGGGGTCGTTTGGGGGTTGGTTTTAACTTTCAGCCTTTAACGGCGTGTTTTTAACTCTAAGTAAGTTTTTTGCAAATTATCGTCATACTCTCAAACCGGGAGAACCGGAACTACGCGGTCAATTTCAACAAGTTGCATTGATCTCGTGCAAGGTGTTCGTGCCCCCTACGGCGTCGTTTGGGGGGTGGTTTGGGTTTTCACCCTTTAACGGCTTGTTTTTAAGTTTTAGTGTTGATTTTTGAAAATTAACGTCATATTCTCAAACCGGGAGACCCGGGACTACGCGGTCAGTTTCAACAAGTTACAATTGTCCCGTGCGAGGTGTTCGGGCCCCCTACGGGGTCGTTTGGGGGGTGGTTTGGGGCTTCACCCTTTAACGGCATGTTTTTAACTCAAAGTCTCATTTTTGCAAATTATCATCATACTCTCAAACCGGGAGACCCGGGACTACGCGATCAATTCCTATAAGTTACATTGATCCCGTGCGAGGTGTTCGTGCCTCCTACGGGTTCGTTTGGGGGTTGGTTTGGGTTTTCACCCTTTAACGGCATGTTTTTAACTCTATGTGTGATTTTTGCAAATTATCGTCATACTCTCAAACAGGGAGACCCAGGACTACACGGTAGGTTCCTATAAGTTACATTGGTCCCGTGCGAGATGTTCGTGCCCCCTACGGGGTCGTTTGGTTGGTGGTTTGGGTTTTCACCATTTAACGGCTTGTTTTTAAGTTTAAGAGTTGGTTTTTGCAAATTATTATCATATTCTTAAACCGGGAGATTCCGGACAACGCGGTCCATTCCAACAAGTTACATTGGTCCCATGCGAGGTGTTCGTGCCCCCTAAGGGGTCGTTTGGGGGGTGGCTTGGGTTTTCACCCTTTAACGGCTGGTTTCTAACTCTAAGTGTGATTTTTGCAAATTATCATCATACTCTCAAACCGGGAGATCCGGGACTACGCGGTCAGTTCCTACAAGTTACATTGGTCCCGTACGTGGTGTTCGTGCCTCCTACGGGGTTGTTTAGGGGCCGGTTTTGGTTTTCACCCTTTAACGGCATGTTTTTAACTCTAAGTGTGATTTTTTCAAATTATCTCCATACTCTCAAATCGGGAGACCCGGGACTATGCGGTCAGTTCCTACAAGTTACATTGGTCTAGTGCGAGGTATTCGTGCCTCCTACGGGGTCGTTTGGGGGCCGGTTTGGGTTTTCACCCTTTAACGGCATGTTTTTAACTCTAAGTGTGATTTTTCCAAATTATCATCATACTCTCAAACCGGGAGACCCGGGACTACGCGGTCAGTTCCTACAAGTTACATTGGTCCCGTGCGAGTTGTTCGTACCTCCTACGGGGTTGTTTGGGGGGTGGTTTCGGTTTTCACCATTTAACGACTTATTTTTAACTTTTAGTGTTGATTTTTGCAAATTATCGTCATATTCTCAAACCGGGAGATCCGAGACTACGCGGTCAGTTCCAACAAGTTACATTGGTCCCGTGCGAGGTGTTCGTGCCTCCTACGGGGTTGTTTGGGGGCCGGTTTTGGTTTTCACCCTTTAACGGCATGGAACTCGTTTGATTTTTGCAAATTATCATCATACTCTCAAAAGAGGGAGACCCGGGACTACGCGGTCAGTTCCTACAAGTTACATTGGTCTAGTACGAGGTGTTCGTGCCTCCTTCGGGGTCATTTGGGGGCCGGTTTGGTTTTTCACCCTTTAACGGCATGTTTTAAACTCTAAGTGTGATTTTTCCAAATTATCATCATACTCTCAAACCGGGAGACCTGGGACTACGCGGTCAGCTCCTACAAGTTACATTGGTCTCGTGCGAGTTGTTCGTACCTCCTACGGGGTTTTTTGGGGGTGGTTTTGGTTTTCACCCTTTAACGGCTTATTTTTAACTTTTAGTGTTGATTTTTGCAAATTATCATCATATTCTCAAACCGGGAGATCCGAGACTACACGGTCATCTCAAACATGTTACATTGGTCCCGTGCGAGTTGTTCGTGCCTCCTACGGGCTTGTTTGGTGGTGGTTTTTGTTTTCACTCTTTAACGACTTCTTTTAAGTTTTAGTGTTGATTTTTGCAAATTATCGTCATATTCTCAAACCGAGAGACCCGGGACTACGCGGTCAGTTCCTACAAGTTACATTGGTCCCTTGCGAGTTGTTCGTGCCTCCTACGGGTTTTTTTTGGGAGGGGGATTTGGTTTTCACCCTTTAACGGCTTGTTTTTAAGTTTTAGTATTGATTTTTACAAATTATCACCATATTCTCAAATCGAGAGATCCAGGACTATGCGGTAAGTTCCAACAAGTTATATTGGTCCCGTGGGAGGTGTTCGTGCCTCCTACGGGGTCGTTTGGTGGCCGATTTGGGTTTTCACCCTTTAACGGCATGTTTTTTTCTCTAAGTGTGATTTTTGCAAATTATCGCCATACTCTCAAACCGGGAGACCCGGAACTACGCGATCGGTTCCTACACATTACATTGGTCCCGTTCGAGGTGTTCGTGCCTCCTACGGGATCGATTGGGGTTCGGTTTGATTTTTCACCCTTTAACGGTATGTTTTTAACTCTAAGTGTGATTTTTGCAAATTATCATCATACTTTCAAACCGGGAGTCCCGGGACTACGCGGTAAGTTCCAACAAGTTACATTGGTCCCATGCAAGGTGTTCGTGCCCCCTACGGGGTCGTTTGGGGTGTGGCTTGGGTTTTCACCCTTTAACGACTTATTTTTAAGTTTAAGAGTTGATTTTTTTAAATTATCGTCCTATTCTCAAACTGGGAGACCTCGGACTACGCGGTAGGTTCCTACAAGTTACATTGGTCCCGTGGGGTGTTCGTGCATCCTACGGGGTCGTTTGGGGAGTGGTTTGGGTTTTCACCCTTTAACGTCTTGTTTTTAAGTTTAAGTGTTGATTTTTGCAAATTATCATCATATTCTCAAACCGGGAGACCCGGAACTACGCGGTCAGTTTCAACAAGTTACATTGGTCCCATGCAAGGTGTTCGTGCCCCCTACGGAGTCGTTTGGGGGGTGGTTTGGGTTTTCACCCTTTAACGGCATGTTTTTAACTCTAAGTGTGATTTTTGCAAATTATCATCATACTCTCAAACCGGGAGTCCCGGGACTACGCGATCAATTCCTACAAGTTACAGTAGTCCCGTGCGAGGCGTTCGTGCCTCCTACGGGGTCGTTTGGGGGTTGGTTTTGGTTTTCACCCTTTAACGGCAGGTTTCTATCTCTAAGTGTGATTTTTGCAAATTATCATCATACTCTCAAACCGAGAGACCCAAAACTACGCGGTAGGTTCCTACAAGTTTCAGTGGTCCCGTGCGAGGTATTCGTGCCCCCTACGGGGTCGTTTGGGGAGAGGTTTGGGTTTTCACCCTTTAACGGCTTGTTTTTAAATTTAAGTGTTGGTTTTTGTAAATTATCGTCATATTCTCAAATCGGGAGATCCGAGACTGCGCGGTCAGTTCCAACAAGTTACATTGGTCCCGTGCGAGGTATTCGTGCCTCATACGGGGTTGTTTGGGGGCCGGTTTTGGTTTTCACCCTTTAACGGCATGGAACTCGTGTGATTTTTGCAAATTATCATCATACTCTCAAACCGGGAGACCCAGGACTACGCGGTAGGTTCTTATAAGTTACATTGGTCCCGTGCGAGGTGTTCGTGCCCCCTACGGGGTCGTTTGGTGGGTGGTTGGGTTTTCACCCTTTAACGGCTTGTTTTTAAGTTTAAGTGTTAATTTTTGCAAATTATGATCATATTCTAAAACCGGAAGACCCGGTACTACGCGGTCAGTTTCAACAAGTTACATTGCTCCCGTGCAAGGTGTTCGTGCCCCCTACGGAGTCGTTTGGGGTGGTTTGGGTTTTCACCATTTAACGGCATGTTTTTAACTCTAAGTCTCATTTTTGGAAATTATCATCATACTCTCAAATCGAGAGACCCGGAACTACGCGACCAATTCCTATAAGTTACATTGGTCCCGTGCGAGGTGTTCGTGCCTCCTACGGGGTTGTTTGGGGGCCGGTTTTGGTTTTCACCCTTTAACGGCATGTTTTTAACTCTAAGTGTGATTTTTGCAAATTATCATCATACTCTCAAACCGGGAGATCCGGGACTACGTGGTCAGTTCCTACAAGTTACATTGGTCCCGTACGTGGTGTTCGTGCCTCCTACGGGGTTGTTTAGGGGCCGGTTTTGGTTTTCACCCTTTAACGGCATGTTTTTAACTCTAAGTGTGATTTTTTCAAATTATCGCCATACTCTCAAATCGGGAGACCCGGGACTATGCGGTCAGTTCCTACAAGTTACATTGGTCTAGTGCGAGGTGTTCGTGCCTCCTACGGGGTCGTTTGGGGGCCGGTTTGGGTTTCCACCCTTTAACGGCATGTTTTTAACTCTAAGTGTGATTTTTCCAAATTATCATCATACTCTCAAACCGGGAGACCCGGGACTACGCGGTCAGTTCCTACAAGTTACATTAGTCCCGTGCGAGTTGTTCGTACCTCCTACGGGGTTGTTTGGGGGTGGTTTCGGTTTTCACCCTTTAACGGCTTATTTTTAACTTTTAGTGTTGATTTTTGCAAATTATCGTCATATTCTCAAACCGGGAGATCCGAGACTACGCGGTCAGTTCAAACATGTTACATTGGTCCCGTGCGAGTTGTTCGTGCCTCCTACGGGGTTTTTTGGGGGTGGTTTTTGTTTTCACTCTTTACCGTCTTGTTTTTAAGTTTTGATGTTGATTTTTGCAAATTATCGTCATATTCTCAAACCGGGAGACCCGGGACTACCCGGACAGTTCCTACAAGTTACACTGTTCCCTTGCGAGTTGTTCGTGCCTCCTACGGGGTTGTTTGGGGGGTGGTTTTGGTTTTCACCCTTTAACGGCTTGTTTTTAAGTTTTAATGTTGACTTTTACAAATTATCGTCATATTCTCAAACCGGGAGATCCGGAACTATGCGGTCAGTTCCAACATGTTATATTGGTCCCGTGGGAGGTGTTCGTGCCTCCTACGGGGTCGTTTGGGGGCTGATTTGGGTTTTCACCCTTTAACGGCATGTTTTTTTCTCTAAGTGTGATTTTTGCAAATTATCGTCATACTCTCAAACTGGGAGACCCGGAACTACACGATCAGTTCCTACAAGTTACATTGGTCCCGTGCGAGGTGTTCGTGCCTCCTACCGGGTCGATTGGGGTTCGGTTTGATTTTTAACCCTTTAACGGCTTGTTTTTAACTCTAAGTGTGATATTTGTAAATTATCATCATACTCTCAAATCGGGAGTCCCGGGACTACGCGGGAAGTTCCAACAAGTTACATTGGTCCCATGCAAGGTGTCCGTGCCCCCTACGGGGTCGTTTGGGTGGTGGCTTGGGTTTTCACCCTTTAACGACTTGTTTTTAAGTTTAAGAGTTTATTTTTTAAAATTATCGTCATATTCTCAAACTGGGAGACCCCGGACTACGCGGTAGGTTCCTACAAGTTACATTGGTCCCGTGCGAGGTGTTCGTGCCTCCTACGGGGTCGTTTGGGGGTGGTTTGGGTTTTCACCCTTTAACGTCTTGTTTTTAAGTTTAAGTGTTGATTTTTGCAAATTATCATGATATTCTCAAACCGGGAGACCCGGTACTATGCGGTCAGTTTCAACAAGTTACATTGGTCCCGTGCAAGGTGTTCGTGCCCCCTACGGAGTCGTTTGGGGGGTGGTTTGGGTTTTCACCCTTTAACGGCATGTTTTTAACTCTAAGTGTGATTTTTGCAAATCATCATCATTCCCTCAAATCGGGAGACCGAGACTACGCGATCAATTCCTACAAGTTACATTGGTCCCGTGCGAGGTGTTCGTGCCTCCTACGGGGTCGTTTGGGGGTTGGTTTGGGGTTTCACCCTTTAACGGCAGGTTTCTAACTCTAAGTGTGATTTTTGCAAATTATCGTCACACACTCAAACCGAGAGACCCGAAACTACGCGGTAGGTTCTTACAAGTTACAATGGTCCCGTGCGAGGTGTTCGTTCCCCCTACGGGATCGTTTGGTGGGTGGTTTGGGTTTTCACCCTTTAACGGCTTATTTTCAAGTTTGAGTGTTGATTTTTACAAATTATCGTCATATTCTCAAATCGGGAGATCCGGGACTACGTAGTCAGTTCCAACAAGTTACATTGGTCCCGTACGAGGTGTTCGTGCCTCCTACGGGGTTGTTTGGGGGCCGGTTTTGGTTTTCACCCTTTAACGGCATGTTTTTAACTCTAAGGGTGATTTTTGCAAATTATCATCATACTCTCAAACCGGGAGATCCGGGACTACGCGGTCAGTTCCTACAAGTTACATTGGTCTCGTGCGTGGTGTTCGTGCCTCCTACGGGGTTGTTTGGGGGCCGATTTTGGTTTTCACCCTTTAACGGCATGTTTTTAACTCTAAGTGTGATTTTTGAAAATTATCGCCATACTCTCAAACCGGGAGACCCGGGACTACGCGGTCAGTTCCTACAAGTTACATTAGTCTAGTACGAGGTGTTCGTGCCTCCTACGGGGTCGTTTGGGGGGCGGTTTGGGTTTTCACTCTTTAACGGCATGTTTTTAACTCTAAGTGTGATTTTTGCAAATTATCATCATACTCTCAAACCGGGAGACCCGGGACTACGCGCTCAGTTCCTACAAGTTACATTGCTCCCGTGCGAGTTGTTCGTGCGTCCTACGGGGTTGTTTGGGGGGTGGTTTTGGTTTTCACCCTTTAACAGCTTGTTTTTAAGTTTTAGTGTTGATTTTTGCAAATTATCATCATATTCTCAAACCGGGAGATCCGGGACTACGCGGTCAGTTCCAACATGTTACATTGGTCCCGTGGGAGGTGTTCGTACCTCCTACGGGATCGTTTGGAGGCCGATTTGGGTTTTCACCCTTTAACATCATGTTTTTTACTCTAAGTGTGATTTTTGCAAATTATCGTCATACTCTCAAACCGGGAGACCCGGGACTACGCGGTCAGTTCCTATAAGTTACATTGGTCCCGTGCGAGGTGTTCGTGCCTCCTACGGGGTCGTTTGGGGGTTGGTTTGGGTTTTCACCCTTTGACGGCATGTTTTTAACTCTAAGTGCGATTTTTGCAAATTATCGTCATACTCTCAAATCGGGAGACCCGGGACTACGCGGTCACTTCTTACAAGTTACATTGGACCCGTTCGAGGTGTTCGTGCCTCCTACGGGATTGTTTGAGGGCTGGTTTGAGTTTTCAAATTTAACGGCATGTTTTTAAGTTTACGTGTTGATTTTTGCAAATTATCATCCTGTTCACAAATCGGGAGACCCGGGACTGCGCTGTCAGTTCCTACAAGTTACATTGGTCTCGTGCGAGGTGTTCGTGCCTCCTACGGGGTCGTTTGGGGTCCGGTTTGGGTTTTCACCCTTTAACGGCATGTTTTTAACTCTAAGTGTGATTTTTGCAAATTATCGTCATGCTCTCAAACCGGGAGCCCCGGGACTACGCGATAAGTTCCAATAAGTAACATTGGACCCGTGGAAGGTGTTCGTGCCCCCTACGGGGTCGTTTGGGGGGTGGCTTGGGTTTTCAACCTTTAACGACTTGTTTTTAAGTTTAAGATTTGAATTTCATAAATTATCGTCATATTCTCAAACCGGGAGACCCGGGACTACGCGGTAGGTTTCTACAAGTTACATTGGTCCCGTACGAGGTGTTTGTACCTCCTACGGGGTCGTTTGGGGGGTGGTTTGGGTTTTCACCCTTTAACGGCTTGTTTTTAAGTTTAAGTGTTCATTTTTGCAAATTATCATCATATTCTCAAATCGGGAGACCTGGGACTACGCGGTCAGTTTCTACAAGTTACATTGGTCCCGTGCGAGGTGTTCGTGCCTCCTACGGGGTCGTTCGAGGGTTGGTTTTGGTTTTCACCCATTGACGGTATGTTTTTAACTCTAAGTGCGATTTTCACAAATTATCATAATACTCTCAAACCGGGAGACCCGGGACTACGCGATCAGTTCTTACAAGTTACATTGGACCCGTGCGAGGTTTTCGTGCCTCCTACAGGGTCGTTTGGGGGTTGGTTTGTGTTTTCACCCTTTAACGGTAGGTTTCTAACTCTAAGTGTGATTTTTGTAAATTATCGTCATACTCTCAAACAGAGAGACCCGAAACTACGCGGTAGGTTCCTACAAGTTACAATGGTCCCGTGCGAGGTGTTCGTACCCCCTACGGGGTCGTTTGGTGGGTGGTTTGGGTTTTCACCCTTTAACGGCTTATTTTCAAGGTTGAGTGTTGATTTTTCCAAAATATCATCATATTCTCAAACCGGGAGATCCGAGACTACGCGGTCAGTTCCAACAAGTTACATTGGTCCCGTGCGAGGTGTTCGTGCCTCCTACGGGGTTGTTTGGGGGCCGATTTTGGTTTTCACCATTTAACGACATGTTTTTAACTCTAAGTGTGATTTTTGCAAATGATCGTCCAAACCGGGAGATCCGGGACTACGCGGTCAGTTCCTACAAGTTACTTTGGTCCCGTGCGAGGTGTTCGTGCCTCCTTCGGGGTTATTTGGGGGCCGGTTTTGGTTTTCACCCTTTAACGGCATGTTTTTAACTCTAAGTGTGATTTTTGCAAATTATCATCATACTCTCAAACCGGGAGATCCGGGACTACGCGGTCAGTTCCTACAAGTTACATTGGTCCCGTACGTGGTGTTCGTGCCTCCTACGGGGTTGTTTAGGGGCCGGTTTTGGTTTTCACCCTTTAACGGCCTGTTTTTAACTCTCAGTGTGATTTTTTCAAATTATCGCCATTCTTTCAAATCGGGAGACCCGGGACTACGCGGTCAGTCCCTACAAGTTACATTGGTCTAGTGCGAGGTGTTCGTGCCTCCTACGGGGTCGTTTGGGGGCCGGTTTGGGTTTTCATGCTTTAACGGCATGTTTTTAACTTAAGTGTGATTTTTCCAAATTATCGTCATACTCTCAAACCGGGAGACCCGGGACTACGCGGTCAGTTCCTACAAGTTACATTGGTCCCGTGCGAGTTGTTCGTGCCTCCTACGGGGTTGTTTGGGGGGTGGTTTTGGTTTTCACCCTTTAACGGCTTATTTTTAACTTTTAGTGTTGATTTTTGCAAATTATCGTCATATTCTCAAACCGGGAGATCCGAGACTGCGCGGTCAGTTCAAACATGTTACATTGGTCCCGTGCGAGTTGTTCGTGCCTCCTACGAGGTTGTTTGGGGGTGGTTTTTGTTTTCACTCTTTAACGGCTTGTTTTTAAGTTTTGGTGTTGATTTTTGCAAATTATCGTCATATTCTCAAACCGGTAGACCCGGGACTACGCGGTCAGTTCCTACAAGTTACACAGGTCCCTTGCGAGTTGTTCGTGCCTCCTACGAGGTTGTTTGGGGGGTGGTTTTGGTTTTCACCCTTTAACGAATTGTTTTTAAGTTTTAATGTTGATTTTTACAAATTATCGTCAAATTCTCAAACCGGGAGATCCGGGACTATGCGGTCAGTTCCAACATGTTATATTGGTCCCGTGGGAGGTGTTCCTGCCTCCTACGGGGTCGTTTGGGGGCCGATTTGGGTTTTCACCCTTTAACGACATTTTTTTTCTCTAAGTGTGATTTTTGCAAATTATCGCCATACTCTCAAACCGGAAGACCCGAAACTACGCGATCAGTTCCTACAAGTTACATTGGTCCCGTGTGAGGTGTTCGTGCCTCCTACCGGGTCGATTGGGGTTCTGTTTGATTTTTCACCCTTTAACGGCATGTTTTTAACTCTAAGTGTGATTTTTGCAAATTATCAGCGTACTCTCAAACCGGGAGTCCCGGGACTACGCGATAAGTTCCAACAAGTTACATTGGTCCCATGCAAGGTGTTCGTGCCCCCTACGGGGTCGTTTGGGGGGTGGCTTGGGTTTTCACCCTTTAACAACTTGTTTTTAAGTTTAAGAGTTGATTATTTTAAATTATCGTCATATTCTCAAACTGGGAGACCCCGGACTACGCGGTAGGTTCCTATAAGTTACATTGGTCCCGTGCGAGGTGTTCGTACCTCCTACGGGGTCGTTTGGGGGGTGGTTTGGGTTTTCACCCTTTAACGTCTTATTTTTAAGTTTAAGTGTTGATTTTTGCAAATTATCATAATATTCTCCAACCGGGAGACCCGGTACTACGCGGTCAGTTTCAACAAGTTACATTGGTCCCGTGCAAGGTGTTCATGCCCCCTACGGAGTCGTTTGGGGGGTGGTTTGGGTTTTCACCCTTTAACGGCATGTTTTTAACTCTAAGTGTGATTTTTGCAAATTATCATCATACTCTCAAACCGGGAGACCGAGACTACGCGATCAATTCCTACAAGTTACATTGGTCCCGTGCGAGGTGTTCGTGCCTCCTACGGGGTCGTTTGGGGGTTGGTTTGGGGCTTCACCCTTTAACGGTAGGTTTCTAACTCTATGTGTGATTTTTTCAAATTATTGTCACACTCTCAAACCGAGAGACCCGAAACTACGCGGTAGGTTCCTACAAGTTACAATGGTCCCGTGCGAGGTGTTCGTTCCCCCTACGGGGTCGTTTGGTGGGTGGTTTGGGTTTTCACCCTTTAACGGCTTATTTTCGAGTTTGAGTGTTGATTTTTGCAAATTATCGTCATATTCTCAAACCGGGAGATCCGAGACTACGTAGTCAGTTCCAACAAGTTACATTGGTCCCGTGCGAGGTGTCCGTGCCTCCTACGGGGTTGTTTGGTGGCCGGTTTTGGTTTTCACCCTTTAACGGCATGTTTTTAACTCTAAGGGTGATTTTTGCAAATTATCATCATACTCTCAAACCGGGAGATCCGGGACTACGCGATCAGTTCCTACAAGTTACATTGGTCCCGTGCGTGGTGTTCGTGCCTCCTACGGGGTTATTTGGGGGCCGGTTTTGGTTTTCACCCTTTAACGGCATGTTTTTAACTCTAAGTGTGATTTTTGCAAATTATCGCCATACTCTCAAACCGGGAGACCCGGGACTACGCGGTCAGTTCCCACAAGTTACATTAGTCTAGTACGAGGTGTTCGTGCCTCCTACGGGGTCTTTTGGGGGCCGGTTTGGGTTTTCACTCTTTAACGGCATGTTTTTAACTCTAAGTGTGATTTTTGCAAATTATCATCATACTCTCAAACCGGGAGACCCGGGACTACTCGCTCAGTTCCTACAAGTTACATTGGTGCCGTGCGAGTTGTTCGTGCGTCCTACGGGGTTGTTTGGGGGGTGGTTTTGGTTTTCACCCTTTAACGGCTTGTTTTTAAGTTTTAGTGTTGATTTTTACAAATTATCGTCATATTCTCAAACCGGGAGATCCGGGACTACGCGGTCAGTTCCAACATGTTACATTGGTTCCGTGGGAGGTGTTTGTGCCTCCTACGGGACCGTTTGGGGGCCGATTTGGGTTTTCACCCTTTAACATCATGTTTTTTACTCTAAGTGTGATTTTTGCAAATTATCGTCATACCCTTAAACCGGGAGACCCAGGACTATGCGGTCAGTTCCTATAAGTTACATTGGTCCCGTGCGAGGTGTTCGTGCCTCCTACGGGGTCGTTTGGGGGTTGGTTTGGGTTTTCACCCTTTGACGGCATGTTTTTAACTCTAAGTGCGATTTTTGCAAATTATCGTCATACTCTCAAACCGGGAGACCCGGGACTACGCGGTCAGTTCTTATAAGTTACATTGGACCCGTGCGAGGTGTTCGTGCCTCCTACGGGATTGTTTGGGGCTGGTTTGGGTTTTCAAATTTAACGGCATGTTGTTAAGTTTACGTGTTGATTTTTGCAAATTATCATCCTATTCACAAATCGGGAGACCCGGGACTACGCTGTCAGTTCCTACAAGTTACATTGGTCCCGTGCGAGGTGTTCGTGCCTCCTACGGGGTCGTTTGGGGTCCGGTTTGGGTTTTCACCCTTTAACGGCGTGTTTTTAACTCTAAGTGTGATTTTTGCTAATTATCGCCATGCTCTCAAACCGGGTGACCCGGGACTACGCGGTAAGTTCCAACAAGTTACATTGGACCCGTGGAAGGTGTTCGTGCCCCCTACGGGGTCGTTTGGTGGGTGGCTTGGGTTTTCACCCTTTAACGACTTGTTTTTAAGTTTAAGATTTGAATTTTGTAAATTATCGTTATATTCTAAAACCGGGAGACCCGGGACTATGCGGTAGGTTTCTACAAGTTACATTGGTTCCGTGCGAGGTGTTCGTACCTCCTACGGGGTCGTTTGGGGGGTGGTTTGGATTTTCACCCTTTAACGGCTTGTTTTTAAGTTTAAGTGTTGATTTTTGCAAATTATCGTCATATTCTAAAACCGAGAGACCCGGGACTACGCGGTCAGTTCCTACAAGTTACATTGGTCCCGTGCGAGTTGTTCGAGCCTCCTACAGGGTTGTTTGGCGGTTGGTTTTTGTTTTCACCCATTGACGGTATGTTTTTAACTCTAAGTTCGATTTTTGCAAATTATCGTCATACTCTCAAAACGGGAGACCCGGGACTACGCGATCATTTCTTATAAGTTACATTGGACCCGTGCGAGGTGTTCGTGCCTCCTACGGGGTCGTTTGGGGGTTGGTTTGGGTTTTCACCCTTTAACTGTAGGTTTTTAACTCTAAGTGTGATTTTTGCAAATTATCGTCATACTCTCAAACAGAGAGACCCGAAACTACGCGGTAGGTTCCTACAAGTTACAATGGTCCCGTGCGAGGTGTTTGTTCCCCCTACGGGGTCGTTTGGTGGGTGGTTTGGGTTTTCACCCTTTAACGACTTATTTTCAAGTTTGAGTGTTGATTTTTGCAAAATATCATCATATTCTCAAACCGGGAGATTCGAGACTACGCGGTCAGTTCCAACAAGTTACATTGGTCCCGTGCGAGGTGTTCGTGCCTCCTACGGGGTTGTTTGGGGGTCGGTTTTGTTTTCACCCTTTAACGACATGTTTTTAACTCTAAGTGTGGTTTTTGCAAATTATCATCATACTCTCAAACCGAGAGATCCGGGACTACGCGGTCAGTTCCTACAAGTTACATTGGTCCCGTGCGTGGTGTTCGTGCCTCCTACGGGGTTGATTGGGGGCCAGTTTTGGTTTTCACCCTTTAACGGCATGTAACTCGTGTGATTTTTGCAAATTATCGCCATACTCTCAAACCGGGAGACCCGGGACTACGCGGTCAGTTCCTACAAGTTACATTGGTCTAATGCGAGGTGTTCGTGCCTCTTACGGGGTCGTTTGGGGGCCGGTTTGGGTTTTCACCCTTTAACGGCATGTTTTTAACTCTAAGTGTGATTTTTGCAAATTATCGTCATACTCTCAAACCGGGAGACCCGGGACTACGCGCTTAGTTCCTACATGTTACATTGGTCCCGTGCGAGTTGTCCGTGCCTCCTACGGGGTCGTTTGGGGGTTGGTTTGGGTTTTCACCCTTTGACGACATGTTTTTAACTCTAAGTGCAATTTTTGCAAATTATCGTCATACTCTCAAACCGGGAGACCCGGGACTTCGCGGTCAGTTCTTACAAGTTACATTGGACCCCTGCGAGGTGTTCGTGCCTCCTACGGGATGGTTTGGGGGGTAGTTTGGGTTTTAAAATTTAACGGCATGTTTTTAAGTTTACTTGTTGATTTTTGCAAATTATCATCCTATTCACAAATCGGGAGACCCGGGACTACGCTGTCAGTTCCTACAAGTTACATTGGTCCCGTGCAAGGTGTTCGTGCCTCCTACGGGGTCGTTTGGGGTCCGGTTTGGGTTTTCACCCTTTAACGGCATGTTTTTAACTCTAAGTGTGATTTTTACAAATTATCATCATACTCTCAAACCGGGAGACCCGGGACTACGCGATAAGTTCCAACAAGTTACATTGGTCCCGTGCAAGGTGTTCGTGCCCCCTACGGGGTCGTTTGGGGGGTGGCTTGGGTTTTCACCCTTTACCGACTTCTTTTTAAGTTTAAGAGTTGATTTTTGTAAATTATCGTCATGTTCTCAAATCGGGAGACCCGGCACTACGTGGTAGGTTCCTACAAGTTACATTGGTCCCGTGCGAGGTGTTCGTGCCTCCTACGGGGTCGTTTGGGTGGTGGTTTGGGTTTTCACCCTTTAACGGCTTGTTTTTAAGTTTAACTGTTGATTTTTGCAAATTATCATCATATTGTCAAACCGGGATACCCGGTACTACGCGGTCAATTTCAATAAGTTACATTGGTCCCGTGCAAGGTGTTCGTGCCTGCTACGGGGTCATTTGGGGGGTTGTTTGGGTTTTCACCCTTTAACGGCACGTTTTTAGCTCTAAGTCCCATTTTTGGAAATTATCATCATACTCTCAAATCGGGAGACCCGGGACTACGTGATCGATTCCTACAAGTTACATTGGTCCCGTGCGAGGTGTTCGTGCCTCCTACGGGATCGTTTGTGGGTTGGTTTGGGTTTTCACCCTTTAACGGCAGGTTTCTAACTCTAAGTGTGATTTTTGAATATTATCATCATTCTCTCAAACCGAGAGACCCGAAACTACGCGGTAGGTTCCTACAAGTTACAATGGTCCCGTGCGAGGTGTTCGTGCCCCCTACGGGGTCGTTTGGTGGGTGGTTTGGGTTTTCACCCTTTAATGGCTTATTTTCAAGCTTCAGTGTTGATTTTTGCAAATTATCATCATATTCTCAAACCGGGAGATCCGAGACTACGCGGTCAGTTCCAACAAGTTACATTGGTCCCGTGCGAGGTGTTCGTGCCTCCTACGGGATTGTTTGGGGGCCGGTTTTGGTTTTCACCGTTTAACGGCATGTTTTTAACTCTAAGTGTGATTTTTGCAAATTATCATCATACTCTCAAACAAGGTGATCTGGGACTACGCGGTCAGTTTCTACAAGTTACATTTGTCCCGTGCGTGGTGTTCGTGCCTCCTACGGTGTTGTTTGGGGGCCGATTTTGGTTTTCACCCTTTAACGGCATGTTTTTAACTCTAAGTGTGAGTTTTGCAAATTATTGCCATACTCTCAAACCGGGAGACCCGGGACTACGCGGTCAGTTCCTACAAGTTACATTGGTCTAGTGCGAGGTGTTTGTGCCTCCTACGGGGTCGTTTCGGGGGCGGTTTGGGTTTTCACTCTTTAACGGCATGTTTTTAACTCTAAATGTGATTTTTGCAAATTATCGTCATATTCTCAAATAGGGAGACCCGGGACTACGCGGTCAGTTCCTACAAGTTACATTGGTCATGTGCGAGTTGTTCGTGCCTCCGACCGGGTTGTTTGGGGGGTGGTTTTGGTTTTCACCCTTTAACGGCTTGTTTTTAAGTTTTAGTGTTGATTTTTGAAAATTAACTTCATATTCTCAAACCGGGAGACCCGGGACTACGCGGTCAGTTTCAACAAGTTACAATGGTCCCGTGTGAGGTGTCCGTGCCCCCTACGGGGTCGATTGGGGGGTGGTTTGGGTCTTCACCCTTTAACGGCATGTTTTTAACTCAAAGTCTCATTTTTGCAAATTATCATCATACTCTCAAATCGGGAGACCCGGGACTACGCGATCAATTACTATAAGTTACATTGGTCCCGTGCGAGGTGTTCGTGCCTCCTACGATGTCGTTTGGGGGTTGGTTTGGGTTTTCACCCTTTAACGGCATGTTTTTAACTCTAAGTGTAATTTTTAGAATTATCGTCATACTCTCAAACCGGGAGACCCGGGACTACGCGGTCAGTTTCAACATCTTACATTGATCCCGTGCGACGTGTTCGTGCCCCCTACGGGGTCGTTTGGGTGTGGTTTGGGTTTTCACCCTTTAACAGCTATCTCTAAGTCTCATTTTTGCAAATTATCATCATACTCTCAAACCGGGAGACCCGGGACTACGCGATCAAATTCTACAAGTTACATTGGTCCCGTGCGAGGTGTTCATGCCTCCTACGGGGTCGTTTGGGGGTTGGTTTGGGTTTTCACCCTTTAATGGCATGTTTTAACTCGAAGTGTGATTTTTCCAAATTATCGTCATACTCTCAAACCGAGAGACCCGGGACTACACAGTAGGTTCCTACAAGTTACATTGGTCCCGTGCGAGGTGTTCGTGCCCCCTACGGGGTCGTTTGGTTGGTGGTTTTGGTTTTCGCCCTTTAACGTCTTGTTTTTAATTTAAGTGTTGGTTTTTGCAAATTATCGTCATATTCTCAAATCGGGAGACCCAGGACAACGCGGTCCATTCCAACAAGTACATTGGTCCCGTGCGAGGTGTTCGTGCCCCTATGGGGTCGTTTGGGGGTGGTTTGGATTTTCACCCTTTAACGGCTTGTTTTTAAGTTTAAGTCCTGATTTTTGCCAATTATCGTCATATTCTCAAACCGGGAGACCCGAAAATACGCGGTCAGTTCCTACAAGTTACATTGGTCCTGTGCGAGGTGTACGTGCGTCCTACGGGGTCGTTTGGGGGGTGGTTTGGGTTTTCACCCTTTAACCGCTTATTTTTAAGTTTAAGTGTTTATTTTTACAAATTATCGTCATATTCTCAAACCGGGAGACCCGGGACTACGCGGTGAGTTCCTACAAGTTACATTTGTCCCGTGCGAGGTGTGCGTGCCTCATACGGGGTCGTTTGGGTTTTCACCCTTTAACGGCATGTTTTTAACTCTATGTCTCATTTTTGCAAATTATCATAATACAATCAAACAGGGAGACCCGGGACTACGTGATCAATTCCTACAAGTCACATCGGTTCCTTGCGAGGTGTTCGTGCCTGCTACGGGATCATTTGGGGGTTGGTTTGGGTTTTCACCCTTTAACGGCATGTTTTTAACTTTAAGTGTGATGTTTGTAAATTATCATCATACTCTCAAATCGGGAGTCCCAGTACTACGCGGTCAGTTTCAACAAGTTACATTGACCCCTGCGAGGTGTTCGTGCCCCCTACGGGGTCGTTTGGGGAGAGGTTTGGGTTTTCATCCTTTAACGGCTTGTTTTTAACTCTAAATCTCATTTTTGTAAATTATCATCATTCTCTCAAATCGGGAGACCCGGGACTACGCGATCAATTCCTACAAGTTACATTGGTTCCGTGCGAGGTGTCCGTGCCTTCTACGGGGTCGTTTGGGGGTTGGTTTGGGTTTTCTCCCTTTAACGGCATGTTTTTAACTCTAAGTGTGATTTTTACAAATTATCGTCATACTCTCAAATCGGGAGACCCGGGACTACGCGGTAGGTTCCTATAAGTTACATTGGTCCCGTGCGAGGTGTTCGTGCCCCCTACGGGGTCGTTTGGTGGGTGGTTTGGGTTTTCACCCTTTAACGGCTTGTTTTTAAGTTTAAGTGTTGATTTTTACAAATTATCGTCATATTTTCAAACTGGGAGACCCGGGACTACACGATCAGTTCCAACAAGTAACATTGGTCCCGTGTGAGGTGTTCGTGTCCCCTACGGGGTCGTTTGGGGGGTGGTTTGGGTTTTCACCCTTTAACGACTTGCTTTTAAGTTTAAGTCCTGCTTTTTGCAAATTATCGTCATATTCTCAAACCGGGAGACCCGGGAATACGCGTTCTGTTTCTACAAGTTACATTGGTCCTGTGCGAGGTGTTCGTGCCTGCTACGGGGTCATTTGGGGGTTGGTTTGGGTTTTCACCCTTTAACGGCATGTTTTTAACTCTAAGTGTGATTTTTGCAAATTATCGTCATACTCTCAAACCGGGAGTCCCAGGACTACGCTGTCAGTTTCAACAAGTTACATTGGTCCCGTGCGAGGTATTCGTGCCCCCTACGGGGTCGTTTGGGGAGAGGTTTGGGTTTTCATCCTTTAACGGCATGTTTTTAACTTTAAGTCTCATTTTTGCAAATTATCATCATACTCTCCAATCGGGAGACCCGAGACTACGGATCAATTCCTACAAGTTACATTGGTTCCGTGCGAGGTGTTCGTGCCTCCTACGGGGTCGTTTGGGGGTTGGTTTGGGTTTTCACCCTTTAACGGCATGTTTTTAACTCTAAGTGTATTTTTGCAAATTATCGTCATACTCTCAAACCGGGAGACCCGGGACTACGCGGTAGGTTCTTATAAGTTACATTGGTCTCGTGCGAGGTGTTCGTGCCCCCTACGGGGTCGTTTGGTGGGTGGTTGGGTTTTCACCCTTTAACGGCTTATTTTTAAGTTTAAGTGTTGATTTTTAGAAATTATCGTCATATTTTCAAACTGGGAGACCCGGGACTACGCGGTCAGTTCCAACAAGTTACATTGGTCCCGTGTGAGGTGTTCGTGCCCCCTACGGGGTCGTTTGGGGGGTGGTTTTGGTTTTCACCCTTTAACGGCTTGTTTTTAAGTTTAAGTCCTGGTTTTTGCAAATTATCATCATATTCTCAAATCGGGAGACCCGGGAATACGCGTTCTGTTTCTACAAGTTACATTGGTCCTGTGCGAGGTGCACGTGCCTCCTACGGGGTAGTTTGGGTGGTGGTTTGTGTTTTCACCCTTTAACTGCTCGTTTTTAAGTTTAAGTGTTGATTTTTACAAAAATCATCATATTCTCATATCGGGAGACCCGGGACTACGTGATCAGTTCCTACAAGTTACATTGGTCCCGTGTGAGGTGTGCATGCCTCCTATGGGGTCGTTTGGGGGGTGGTTTGGGTTTTCACCCTTTCACGGCATGTTTTTAACTCTAAGTCTCATTTTTGCAAATTATCATCATATTCTCAAATCGGGAGTCCCGGGACTACGCGATCAGTTCCAACAATTTACATTTATCCCGTTCGAGGTGTGTGTGCCTCCTATATCGTCATATTCTCTAACGGTATTTTTTTAATCAATTTAGAATGTTTATGGATTTTAGAAAATTTTGACATAGTTTCATTTGTTTATTCGTTAAATCCAACATGTTTTAACATTTAAAATAAACTCAACAGCAACAGCAAATTCCAAAACCAAACCACCAGCAAGTCCCTTCCACCAATTTAACTAAATAAGCTCATAAAGTAAGCCATGAAGTGATTTTCAAACTTTAAAAGGAATGATCAGATATAGAATGAAAAAGACAAACTATAAATGTTGAGTAGAAATAATTCATTGCATTTTAAAAGGTTAATAAATGGGTACTAAATAATAGTTACCTGTAGTAACTTGATTAAGATTGGATGGCGTGAGTTGAACATTTGTAAAACAAAACCAAACAAATCACTGGCAGCCTATACTGGCCTTTTGATCTCCAAACCTACCCAATTCCTGCATTCAATTCCCACCCAGCACTGGATCAAACTCTTTAATATTACTGTACCCATCTATGATTATACACACATAAGCTCCAAGCTTGTTTCACATTTTTCAATATAGCAGCATACCATATATGATCATTTCAATATCTGTTACAGTATACACACACACACACACGTATAATCCAACATATTAAATAAAAAAAACACAACAATTCATAAAACTCTAGCTTATCAGTGCTTATTTTATACACGAATTTGAAAAGAAAAAAGGGGCATTGAAATGGAAGGGCTTATTATTACCTTAACCTCATTCTTGGAAAAAATTGGCCCAGCCTTATCTCACCTTCTTCCATGTCGGTTTCTTTCCTCGTCATTTCCTCTTCCACTTCATTTCCATTCTAATAAGACACTACCTGAAGGCGGCAGCGGAGAGTGGTTACGCCTATCCCTAGCATCCCTGTCAAAAGTCATAAATAAAAAGTCAAATCCGAATTAGTTTTAGGAGTGACAGGTGCTGTGTTGTTCCCACAATATAATCAATTGATTTTTTAATTCTGTGCATCAATGGGAATGATGAGAGGTTTGAAATTAGCTACATTAAACCACGATATAATCAATTGAATATATAGCAGGACCAAATTACAAGGGTTTAATTAGTGAGCCATTAATGCTTATGGTTTTCAATTTTAAGATTACAGTATCAGAGGGAAAAAATTATATTTGTTTTTTGACACTTTAAAGATTAACCTAATATACATTTCTTCTTCATGTGCAATCAGAATATCCAAACCTGAAACCGTTTTAATGTTTTTATAATTTTTTTTTTAATTATTGACAGCTGGACCAAAAACCATAAAAAATGTTGGCAATTGAAATTGAAGATATTATTCCATATTATTTTGAAAACCCAGCTGGACCAGTTTGTTATTTGTATGGCCTTCTAGAGTATGGATGCAAGTTTCGGTTTGATACAAGAGCTATTATATATTTATGATATCCATAAAAAATATGGGAAACCAAATATTGAAAAGAATAGAACTTGCATACCTTTCGATTTTTCACTGGCCGTGAGGAAATCAACACAATTTATCCCTTGCAAATGGGATTTCCGTGTAGACTTTGGATTAGGGGAACCAAAACTCCATATCTGTAAATTGACATTTAGATGATGGGAAGAAAAATTGACATGTTATATCGGCAATGAAGAGAGCGATCTCAGTGGAGTAAGATGGAGAGCTGGCCGATGGCGGCACTGGAGTGAGAGAGAGAGCTGGCCGACGGTAGCACCGGAGTGAGAGAGAGAACTACCCTCTGGTGCCTGAACCATCGGCTGTCAAACCTCCGACCCACCAACCCTCATCCTCAAACCCTTTATAGCCCAACAAATCCCTAAAAACCTCAATCGTAAATGAGCCACCCGGATTGAACCTCAATCGCAACCACGCAACCACGCAAAGCCCTAAAAACCCTAGGCTGTTCTTCTCCTGGCACTGGTCGTGTGAGAGAGAGGGAGACAGAGAGAGCGGGAGAGAGGAGAGAGAGCGGGAGAACAAATGGGGTTAATTTTTTTAGGATATTTATATTTTAGTAAAGTGTTCTCAATTTTGGCACATTTTTAAACAGTGCCAAAATTTGGCACGGTTTTAAACTGTGCCAGATTTTTAATATCAAGGTGTGCCAAATTGGTGTTTTTGGTGTAGTGCACGAGGTAAGACATTCGACAACACTTGTTAACATTTTCTTTGCGGATAACAACTAGGTTACTAATTCGTGTACTAAAGGCCAATTATTCTCATCTCTCGACGTTCACTAGGTTTCATGCGTGGGATGTCTCGCAAAGAGAAATCCAAACAAGGAACCCCCCGATACACTACTAACTAGCATCGTTGGTTAATGAGATTTGGGGCCTTCGGTATCTGACTTGTGTCCCTTATCATTACTTTTTGCTAAGAAGTTAACTTACCTCCTCTCATGACACGTGAGGCTACACTCAACACATTCCTCCTATTATCTTCGCGTTAGACTCTAATATAACTACGGGATAATCCCCACGCTCAGAAACATTTTAACAAATCTTGAATTTCCTTAATAGACATCCCTACCCACTGGAATTAAATATATCCATACGATGTACTTTACGAAGTCTTTATATGCCATCATATGAAAGTATATAAATATAACTATGGCCTTGCCTCCACTAAAGTGACACTTAGTATAATTTCTAATGAACGCCATAATATCACTATAATGGTCTATTAACACTCAAACCGTTGTAGCTAATTCAAAACATAGCAGGATGCGAATGCATTTTACACTCACGTTTCTCAATGCATGGGAATAAACTATAACACATCTAAGTTATTCAAGATTTCCCTTTTATCTTAAAGGATACAATTAATAATGAAGTATCGTACCTCCAAACGCATGTGGTAGTTGCGGTATCAATGGCATAACCTCATATCGGGTATTATAGACACATCCATACTGTACTCCTTGATGTTGTTGTGGTGCCTACGATGTTGGGGTAACTATCCAGGCTTCCTTATGTTGGGCATCCTGCCCTGGCACTTTATGTGGTTGCAAGCAGTCCCTCCACCTGTGACCCTGCTGTTCGCACTTGTGACACTAACCCTGAAACCCTTCCCTTTTTATGCCTTATTGTCCATGCCGATTGGGATGAGGTTTGTTACCAGCCGAATCTGGGCAGGCCAGACGTGTATGGCCATTCCGTCCACATTCAAAACACCTCTTGGTGGTAGCTCTTTTCCCTTGTCTTTGTTGGCTCTGGCAGGTTTGGCTCTTCCCGCCATTTCCATTACCGTAATGTCCTTGATGACTCCGAGGCACTTGTTGTTGTGGCGGTGTTTTCCCTTTGTTGCTAACTTTAGCAACGTCATGTCGATCAACTTCTCTCGTTCTTTTATCGCCTGTAATCTGCACACTGCTACTTTGATACTGTAATATTGCGATAGTCACTGCTTGTGCCATAATATTCGATATCTCAGTGATTTCCGTTCTTTCTTGGTTTACCCGAGGAACTCGTTGGTCTTGGCACGCATTTGTTCCATCAGTAGTGTTGGTTTGTACCTCCCTCTTGAGCGACATCTGAAATTTAAAATGAATTATATAAGTCCATTGACCATACATAACATTGTAGCAGAAGAACGTAGTCTACAAAATGTAATTAAGGAGTACAACAGTCCTAATAATAGGGCTCTATATCAAAAGACGTTACGCGGAAACATAACAAGCCGTACAGATCCTAAGGACGCTAAAACCTGATGCTCTGATACCACCTGCGACACCCCGACTAATTAAATACCGGGTAGATACTCCTGTATTCAAATTAATACAAAATGTCAAGTTGGTTCAGTTCATAGCATCACTGTCGAAAACATTTTTAAACAATTACTAGCCACCTAATATTTAAAAAGTGAGTTGTCAAATTTTAGTTAAATGAGATTAACATTCAACCAATTAAATTATTACCTAATAATACCACAATCACATCACAGTCACAACATAATATAAATGGAATAATAAATGAGTCTGGAGTAACACTCCTTTGAATAATCCAAATACTGAATAAAACCAAATACAAAGTCTTAATAATTAACTAAATAATCTCCAAAACTGAAATGGAAATTGAAAGTATGATAAACTCTCTCTAAAAGAAAAGGGGCGATATGCCCTAACAGATGAATGAATCTGAAATAGAATCAATGTAGAATGTGGAGGCGTCTACTATCGAGGTCCTGTAACAGCAGCTACAACACGTCACTAAAATGGAACTCCTATGCTTGGCGTCCCTGTGGCTGGGCACCTAAAAAAATTTTCACGAAAAATAGATTTGAAAGCAAACGGGCCAGAGCCCGATGTGAAAACAGTTTAAAATATAGCAAGTGTTTAATTAATTAAACAGTTAATATTAGATACATGTTAGTTACGTGCTCTCACATGAGTTTCTCGCCTCTCAGCTAGTGTGCACGCCTAACTAATATTTGTAACCCGTCCTAGTTATGTCGTTAACTATCTAGTATGTACCACTTCTTGTCCACACATTCAAATATAGGGGTTTATTCAAGGCATTCTAATATAACCTGTGTGTATCTAACCTTTTTATTTCCCAGATTAATTTATAATAATTATTAGAGGAAATTCTCATTTTTAATCCTTCTCAAAATGTCTCAAGTACTCACATTCACTTTAACAAAGAATCTGTTATAATTACAAGTATATTAATTTCAACATAAATATACAACTAGGGCACCCCTAGGCTAAGCTGCGGTGCATACATACTCTGCTATCAAATCTCGGTACATCACGTACATAAGGACTACGAGTTATGAATCTCTCAAGAGCTGTTTCAATAAGCAAAATCACACATATTGGAGGCGAACATAGTTCATATACCCATGAGTCATACACATACCTACGCTCCCATGGTCAGCTGACTTATTAACTCACAAATAAGTCATTCACAACCCTATGTCCTTAAGGTACCAATCTGAATCCCCCCGTAGGCACACAAAGATTAGATGGCCCTATTTCGAAAGCCGACCTCCCGTGATAGCAAGTATGGTAGGTATGTCATACACATAATAATCTATATATTAAGCATTCACACAACTTAGATAACTTATAATATTTTTAAAGGTATGTTCTCAATCCCAATACCATTACTCCAATTAGTACATTTTTTTATACTTCCGGATAATATATAATATAATCCACCGATACGTCTCATGTCGTATAGTTTCGAGTACTTAAATCTAACCAAAGAGGTTACTACGACTCATGTTATTCTCACATATTATTTCAGTACTCTTAACTCCTTATTTATATCCCAAATACTAACTTATTACTCCTAAGTATTTACATTATGCTCTCACATCTTAACATAGATAATTACTTGTCGGACACTCGAGAATTCAATGCGACAATTTAACCCAATTCTAATGTATTCCGATTTTAAAATATAATACCCTACTGGTCTTCTTCAAGTCCTAATGCATCCACATAATCCCCAATTAAAACATTCGATGGCCGAAAACACTTAAAATCAAAAAGGGAAAAATCACCCTTTCTGGGGGGATCGATCGATAGATCCTGATCATCGATCGATCGATGGTTGATTATCGACCTATGAATGTCGATCGATCGATCATACCAGATGAGGCTACGGACTTCTTCGTTTTTCAGTACCAAATTTGTCCCAAAACCTCATTACAAGATGTGAAAATCTAATATAATCATATAGGATCATCACACAACCTAAATACATGATTTTAATGTCCCAAAACCTTTAAACCATCATCAATTAGTCTTATTTGGATCAAATCTTCATAAGAACCCTAGTTTTTTCTATTTTCTTCAAGAACCATAATACTTCTCTTCTTAAATCCGTTTGTAGTTCATCAAGGGTTATGTTTTGGTTACTGAAATTCGTCCAAAGCTAATCTATATGAAATTCCTATCCAAGATTTAGAGTTCTACTCCAAATTCATGAGTTTTCATCATCTTTTAAGGCTATTAACAAACCCTACACTAGCATGGAAGAATTATTCGCTGAAAATTAATGAAACCAAATCACTTACCTTAGGATTGATGTTCAGATCTGCTGGTGATGACAAAGGTTGGTTCTTTCCTCCTCTCCGGTCACAATTCCGTCGAAAGTGGTGGTAGTGGGTGGTGGTTATGGCTTGAAACACTCCTTTAACCTCTTATATAACTCACGTAGCCCACTTCTTACTTTTTGTCTGATAATGGCCCTAATGTCCTACACAATAAGAATTAAATAAACTCTAAAATTCGTGGGTCTCATTTCCTTAAAATTTAAAATGACTAAAATACCCTCCAGAGTTACCGGTTTGGCTTAAAAATGCCCCGGGACCCAAACTAAATCCCCGGCTAGTGTTTTCTGAGTATATCGTGCCCTCCAGACACGTTGGCGCACTCAAAATGACCATACGGATGATAAAATTATAATTTACTTTTTAATCTAATTAAATTGATTCCTGACGCGACTCACACACGCGTCCCAACTTAAATTCCCGAATTGTCGTATTTATGACCCGCGACAATTTTAATAATTTCAATAATCATATATTACCATATATACTCAGTAATACTCAATATTATCATCATAATCAAATACCAACTCACGTCTCGCTAGTATTTAAATTCGGATTAATTTCTAATTAATTTCCATTTAATTTAATTAATCCCATTAAATAAAAATCAATAAAATTACGGGGTATTACAGATTGAAAATTCACATCAATAAATGAGATGAAAGAAATTGCACGAAATTTTAAAAATCAGGTTTAAAAATAAAAAATCAAAATCAAAAGAGGTATGATTTTGATAAAATTCCCCACCCCCAAACAAAAAGGAACATCGTCCTCGATGTTAGGTAAAATAATTTTTAAAATTGAGAGCATAAGGTAGGAAAGAGATTACCAGAATCAACCGCTAATGAAATGGACATGTATCGCCAAGAATAAACCTGAATAAGAAGTGAGAGAAAAAAATGTGTAAAAGTCCATAACATGGCAAAACATAGGGTGATGTGAAACACCACCACCAAACAGGATGAGACTAGTACAAGAAACAATGGGGTGCCTGTCGGTAGCGCTAAGTTTAATGTCTTCAGCCAGACTGAAGGAATCTCACCCTAAGGATAGGAACTAGGAAAGTTCGGGGCGGCTGAAAAATTGGGTGATGATAATCACCCCCAAACAAGACTGAAGCGTCAGTCTTGTTGGATAGAGGCTAAAATGGTCAATGCACTTGTATGGAAAAGTGCATCACACAATGCAAAGCATCGGTGGACCATGGGTGGGTGGGGATTAAAGTAAAGGTGAGGGTGGAAAGGGTGAAGAGGTATCGGCCACGGGCCTTGTTGAGCTTAAAGGTGAGGTCAACTAGGGCCCTATAAGCATGGTGCTCAAGCTGGTGAGGGAGGAAATATGGTTTGGTAAGTCGAATGGGGTCGGCCTCAAAGAAATCACACGACCGTTCTATTAATGGGCGATGATAATGGTCGCGCCGTGACACGCCTGGGAGCTATCTCGAGAAAAAATCAACACCACAAGAGAGTGGAGGGCTGGGGTAACAAGCTCGGTGTCACGGAAGTGGTGTTGATTTTTTCTAACTTGCACGTAATACGAATCCCAATTTTGTTGATTCTCACACAATACGAATCCCAACCCGATGCTGTGGATTCTCACACGTACAAGTCAAGAAAGTTTCCTAACTAGCACATAGCCATTTTTTATCTTTAAATTTAGTGAAAGGGGTAGTAAAATTTTAATTAAGTCTGCGGGCGAAAAAAAATTCACGGAATAATCTGAGTGATCGCATTTGCAAAATTTTCTCCTATTGGGCTACCTAGTTGATTGATTTTAAATTTAGTGATGGCTAGGGTAGCACACAATGGTAAGCGAGTGAGTCTGGTGATGAAATTCGTTCTCGTGAGTGATCGGGTGTAAGTCTTAGTCAATTAATTCATCACACCATTCGAAAATAAATGCGAGAATAAAATCAAGTAAGAGCACACAAAAGAACTGACTCGCTAACAGGAGAGGTGCGAGGGTTTGAGAAATGTACCTCCAACGGTTTTTACGCCCTGAAGTGCCGAAAAATTTGAATCGACCTGGGGGAGATCACGCCTATCTCGATCGTCCCGGGGAGTCCTACCGATCCAAGGTAGAGAGCCATCTAAATCCTTGCCATTGACGCCCTCTCTCTACCTTATTCAGTTTCTCTATCAAGCTTTCTTCAATTATTACAATTTTTAAAATGAAAAATAAAATAAAGGTGTCTCTATGCACCGCAATACAAGCCAAGAATAGAATAATCCTAATACAAGCCTTCTAAAAATAAATAAAAATTGTACTAATACATCCAAATCATCAATTTCTAATGAGAAGTCAAATGATGATCAACCCTTTGAAACTGCAATCAACAATCAACATCATGGATCTTCTGTTGGCAACCCAAATAAGAAAAAAAAAACAAAGCTATATTCATCACTTAATCCAACGCGATTCCATCGTATTAATAGGAGATAAACTTGTTTTGCGCAATGATCTTTTTTAGACTTCATCTTAAAAGTGATGAAGATATGACTCCCTTAGAGAATATTAATACAAGTGACTCCCAAGTTAATCCTATTAATGTACAAATTCACGACGATCGCGACATCGATTTAGTCGTGAATCTCCCCATACTTGATTCATCATCAGCGGTGGATTCCGATCTTATCTTGAATGATGTAAATTCTACTGCGAAAATTGATAATTGGAACGTCGTCCGTAAGAGAACGCGTTCAAGAAATCGTAGGACCTAAATGCTTTTTAAATTGGATTTAGATTGTTGTTTCTTTTCTGCAAGAATCCTACTTTAGCACTTGTAAATGCTTTTGGAGAGGTTTTTTCTTCATTTATTAAAAAAATATTTTTTCTTGAAAAAAAATAAAAATAAAAACATAAAGAATAAAAAATATATATAAATATAAAAAAAAAAGAAAAGAAAAAAAATACTCCACACCTAACTGTGACCTTCACACCACCACCAAGCCTTTAAATATCCCCCACTGGATTGCACTCATGGAACAAGAACTTGATGCTCTTAAAAATACCCTTATGCCTAGACATCATTCCATGCATATGATTGGATCAAAGTGGGGTTTCAACACGATGTTTAAAAAAATAGGTCTTTAGATAATCACAAAGCTAGACTTGTACCCAAGAGTTTTAATAAAATTGAAAGGATTGACTTTCTTGAGAGCTTTTGTCTGGTAGTGAAGCATGCAACTAATAGAATCATTTTGTCAATGAAAATCCCAAATCACCGGCCCGTATTGTAATTGGATATCGAAAATGCCTTCTGTATAGTGATAACGTTTATATAAATCAGCCACCAGTATTTAAGTATCCTACATTTCCCAACCATGTTTACCTTCTTCACGTGGCTATTTATGGGTTAAAGCAAGATCGCAGAGTCTAGTTTGATAGATTTAGCTCCTACCTTCTTTACGTTAGATTTCTATGTAGTATGGATGATTCATACCTCATTACTTTACAAACTAACTCAGACACTATTTTACTGTTAGTCTATGTTGATGACATTATTGTCAATAATAGAATTGTTCAGCTTATTTCTACTCCCATCTCTCATTTGTCTTATTAGTTTGATCTCATATACATTTACTTTCTTGGAATGTCTGGTATTCTTTTCCATAGAGGAATTATTACAAATCAATAATCTTATACAATCTACTAGAACGCACAAACATGTTTCATGTAAATGTTGTGGGTACTCCCATGACTGTCAAACCCTCCTTTACAATAAATGTGTTTAAGCCTAACCCTACCAAATTCCTCTCTATTATTGGCTTTTTTGTAGCATATCATGAGGTGTTCGGGTCAGCATACATGCACCTCGACTAATCCCCATTCGCAATTCGTGGCTTCCGCTAGCCAAGCATTATTTTGGTGCTGTATAATATTTGAAGCTCACCAAACCAAACATTACCTACACCATTAAATCTATTTGTAAACACATGCATAAAGTCAACCCGAACATTTTCTTACAGTCAAAAGACTACTTAGATACCTCAAAGGTACAATAAATTATGGTTTGCGATTTTTAGCTCAGTCCTCTCCTTCCTTGTATGGATTCTCAATTGTTGATTGGGCCAGTTTTCCCACCACTCGACGATCCACTTTCGAGTTTTGCATCTATCTTGGTGTTAAGTTTATTGCACGGTCTTCTAAGATACAACCTAGAGTTGCTCTCTCCAACTATGAAGCCTAATACCGACCTTTGGCATCGAATACCGCATAATTAATTTGGATCACTTATTTACTTACGGATATTGGTTATCCGCTCACTAAACCACCACTTCTCTTTTGTGACATCTTGAGTTCTATATACATCTAAGTAAATCCTATTCTTCAGGTAAGAACCAAAAATGTTAAGCTATATTATCATTTTGTTACAAAATAGGTTGCAATGGCATTCCAAGCCTCAACTTTGCTTATCTCCGTTATAAGCTTGGTGTCATTCCTCACTCCACTGTTTGCTTGAGGGAACTTTTAGAGATATTTCTATGACTGATGATTCAAATAATGCTTGACCTATTCCAAGTAATATGCACATATCCTATTCTACAACTGTACTCTGTACAGTTCACCGCAACCCTAAAAAACCAATTGTATATTTATGTTAAAGCTTCCACATGTTCAACATTTCCTTATTTCTAGTACAATAATATGTCTCACACGGCTCCTCTGGTACCTATTATGTATTATAAATAAATGAACAGTAATATAAGAAAGGTATCTTCTCTGGATATAAATTTCCATACACTGTTTCATTCAATTCATTCTGCAATTTATTTACTAACATAGTTAGCTTTATTCTTGTTATCTCCTATTTCATCGTGTGAATTTCTTCAAACCTATCCAATAAAAGGACTTTATGGAAGCTCTCATATTATGGACTCCTTAACTCACACAAACTATCGTCATATTTATCAATTAATTAAAGTGTTACTATAACCCAAAATCGAAAATGTTCTGGTATCATGTTTGGGAATAATTGCATTCCAAGAATGTTATATCAACAACCAATTTAGTAAACCAAAGAAAAATAAATATAAGCCCAAAAAATTAAAAGTATAACATGTCTTTGTATGTAGAATGTTTTACGATTTTTTCGGTGTAATCTCATGCATCGAAATTTACACAAGACTATTCTGAAAAATTATAAATTTAATTTTACAAATTGTAAGCTTGAATTTTTTTTGTTTTGTTGCAGAAAATTTGAACAAATATTTTCAAAATACGTGTTTGAATGTCTACAATGTAATATTTGAGCATCTAGTCTTCAATTACAGGGAAAATTTATCACCAACACAAATACAATGTTTCAATCTGTCAAAAGTGCAAAAATTAGTAAATATATTCTTGAATAGTTAATTTTATCGTCATTACATGTGTCATTAAAATGTATTAGAAAATTTTTTAACGTCCCTAAATTTGTCAGTACAATATTTGTATAAACGCTACTTTTTTGCCTTGCAAAACTTATAGAATATATTTTTAGCCATGAATATATATTAGGCTTAATGTTTATTTTAAGGTTGGCATGAATTTAGTACTTATAAAAGTTAGATACAATATTTATACAACTCAGTATGTTGTCATAAGTGTATAAAAAATTACTCAACTTATTCTCTCTAATCTCTCTCCTCTTTCTCCTCTTTTATCTTCACCCATTCCTTCTTATTCTCACCTTATAAAACCACCAGACCATCCTAGTTCACATAAACTTTCGAAAATCAGCGATGTCCCTATCTATCTTGATTTTTATTTAAAAAAAAACAAATCACCTCCATCTTAAAAAGATAAACTTACTAATTCATTTAATAATACATATATTTCTTCTTTTATGAATAATTTATCTGATAATGATAATGATGAAGAATAAATTACTGCTGAAAGTGCTACATTGCACACTGCTAAGGTTATTATCTCTAAAGAGGAATTGACTAAAATTAGATAACCATGGAGATAAACCTTGTTGATAAAATTGATAGAGTAACATCTCTATTTTTATAATCTTGCTTTAAGTTTAAGAACGTTGTGGAAAACCAATAAAAATATCAAAGTTACGGTTATTGGTAATGGTTTTTTTGTTCAAAATTTTAAAAACCTTGAGGATTATAATACTGCTTTGGCAGGAGGGACATGGTTAATCATTACACCAAAATATACGGATGGTCACGATTTTCTTTCACGATCCAGGTCCATGACCAGCTGGTCACTCTCCAAATCCATAGCCCGGGATAAGAAATGTGTGAGCAATTCCATGACCATAAACATCCGTGACTTAAATTGGAGCTGGTCACGACCATGGATCGTGACCAGTACGTGACCATTATATCGCTAAAATTGTGCCGAAATTCCCTCCAATTGTGGTCACAGCCCACGCCCATGACCATTTTGATATTTCATTTGATTGTGGTCATGGCTTTGGCCCGTGACCAATTTGAATTGATCACGGTTATGGGTCATGATCTTTAACTATGACTGGTCTAATTGTGTTGACATGGTCAAAGATCTAAACCGTGACCAGGATGGTGACGTGGAAAAAATTGTCATGGTTAGTGGCCATGACCCTTGGTTGTGACCAGTGTCTTTATTTATAAAGCCAAAACCCTTCAGCCATTTAATTTTTTTTCAAGAAAATAAAGTTATTTATAAATAATTAGGAGAAAAAGCCTCTCCTATGTGGCTCTTACAAGCACTAAAGAATTTAGCAGAATGAAAGAAGATCTAGCAAGCTACAAAAATTTTACAAACTCGAACGATCCAATAGATAAAAAGAACACATTTAAGTCCTATGATTTCTTGAACGCGTTCGCTTGTGGACGACTTTTCAATTGTCATTTTTCACAATAGAAATTACATCATTCGAGATGAGTTCGGAACCCTCCGCAGTTACTGAATCAAGTTTAGGGAGATCCACGATTAATCAATGTCGCGATTGTCATAAATTTGAACACTAATAGGATTAACGTGGGATATCTCGTCACTTGTTTTTATATTCTCTAAAGGAGTCATATCTTCATCACTTTAGGAGTTTTCATCAGATGATGAAGTCTCAAATAGGTCACCTTTAGCCATTTCACATGCAGAATCATTATCTCTCTCTCCCTCTCTCTCTTAAATTGCAAACACCTCTCTCTCTCTCTCTCTCTCTCTCTCTCTCTCTCTGAATTCCCTCTGGCCTTCTTCCAAACTTTCTCTTTCTCTGGCTTCCTCTCTCTCACTCTCTTAGGTAACATTCTCTCTCTCTCTCTCTCTCTCTATCTATCTATCTATCGATCTATCTATCTATCTATCTATCTATATATACCATGTATGGGTGTGTGAATATACACACACACGTATATATGCGTATTTGTCCGTGTGTATATATGTAGTGTGTGTATATATGTATGTGTGTGTATTTTATCTAATTCAAACTTTTCAATTCTTAAACCCTAATTGGTGGAAAATTTGTCCGTTTTAAAAAACTAATTAGTGAGAAAATATCTTAAACCCCATTAACTAAATCATAATTTAAAACTAATTTATTGCGAAAATACCCTAAGCCATATTTATTAAACCCTAATTTAGTGAGAAACTACCTTAAACCCTATTTACTAAACTCGAATTTATGAACTAAATTGATGAGATTACCATGAGATATTGTTATTATTTGTATATGTTTTATCATGTAGATGATAGAAGGAGTACGGGATAATTATTAGTTGTTGGTTTAGTTGTTGGATTGTTTGGATTGATAATACACATAGACTTTCAAACTCTTTAATAATATAACCTAACAAAATGTGTCTTAACACTTACAACGAGTTCTTGTTTGGATTTCACCGAGGTGGGATCCAACACGCATGGGGTTAAGATAAGGGTAGAAATGAATAAGAAAATTTAATCAAACTAATATACCCTTATACCTCATATGTTAAAATAAGATAAACTTAAATTGGATCGATTGAAAAAGAATAACTAGTTAATGATTAATTATATTCATTATTTATAGGACTCATATTCATGCCCTCGTATATTTTTCTCAGGAAAAATAAAGCACAATAATAATCACTAAAAACAAGAGTATAAGAGGTTGCAATCAGACCACACTTATACATCTTTATTAGTGGGCACCATTTAGAGGGTAATCCTATTTATAGGTATGAGAATAAGAAGATCGAATAATTTAACTATCTTGCAAATTGTGAAGTTAATTTCCCGCAAGAGTACCTATTCGATCGTATATTCTATTTTCCCTACCAGAAAGCTAGGATGACACTATAGAGAATATATTCCGTGTACATAATCCTGATATAGTCCTGACCTTGCTTACGCTGTTAGAGAAGGCAGAAAAATAGAGAGCTTTAACCTAGACTATGATGTCTCATGAAATATGCACATTAAATTGAGTCTTGCTAATAAGTTAGAGAATATGAGATTCTGAGTTCATGTCATGGACATATATACGTCAATCATAGATACGATTCCTCCTAGTTGGCAACGTGCAAAAATCCATAGATTTTTAAAAACTAATACCGATTGGATGGAGATAAGACACATTGAACATATTTTAAAGTCTTACTCAGAAAATGTAGATACATATCAATAGTCATAACTTGATTAGTTAGTTCTAATTGTATATTATTGTAATAATTTAGTCACTTATTAATTTTTATTTTTGCAGATAATGTCGGGAGGCAATGGACAAAATGTACCAAGTGACGAGGTGACACCCAACTAAGATTCTCATCTTGTGCACACCAATGAGAATTATCAAGACCAATTGCTGAGTAATTCTCAACTCCGCCATTGGCTCAGTTCACTATTCCAAGTACGAGTAGGCAACAAACCCTCGTTGTTCCCCCCCCCCCCCCCCAAACACTCTCGACACCTCCCGATCAAATGAGAAGAAGCCCATTGGGTTCTCCTTTCTGGGGAATGACCCAACTCGTGATAAAAATGCCCTCCAAAGATTTAAATCTTAGTGTTTTTCACGTGGAAAAATGAATGTGGGCGTTGGGGAAGAAGACAACTGGAACATAGTTGATCAAGTCATCAAAGATGACATCTATGACCAACTCTACAATCGATTTTCATTTTCTCACCGTACAAAGCAAATGTTAATTTTTGAGTTGCTGAACAGCTCAGAACATACCAAAAAAACTTTCGATAGATATATTTTCTAAATGGGGAATTTATGTACGACATTTTCTCACTGAGAGATAGGGTGCCTCCGAATATTGAAATGTCAGTTGATGAGTGGAATATTTTTTTGGAAAATGAGAGGAAGGACAAGAAGCTAGTCCTGAGGTAAAAGAAATAAACAAAATAGGGAAAAAAATTAATATTCGCAGGTTGGGATCCAAATCGAATAAAGATTTGAAGAATGAATGGCCTAATGGGACAAATAAAGGTCCAAATACTGACAAAGAACCAAATCGGGCTAAATTGCATGCTCGACAGGACAAAGATAATAAATTCCCGTCGAACTTGGCTAAGACTCTGGAATCAATAGATGCCATTAGTAGTTAGTCAAGTTTGAGCCCTTATGATGACATAGAAAATGATGCCCTCACCAAGATCTTTTGAAAGGACAAAAGATGGGGGATAAGATGTGTCGGATAATATATGCCAAAAACAAAATTAAAACACAGTGCTCCTCTCGTGGACGAGCTTTTTTTTGTCAAGAATCATATCTCAACCTAAGAGGAACATCAGGACAAGACCGATGAGGATGTCCAAGAGATTATAACTGACTTGGGAGCCTTTTCAAGTGAAATTGGGAAACTTATGCTCTTTTTTACTCAAGGTTTTTGGCCCCCAGTGCCTCCTCAAGGTTTTCCTTACCATCCTTGTCAAGGTTTCCCCTTCCTCCATCTGTAAGTTTCCCCTCACAAATTCCGCCTCTTTCAATATTCCCATAATAAATTTTTCCTCCTTTAACATTCCCATTCCTAGTTCCTCTGCCTGTCACAGGTCTTGGATCATCGTCAACCACTCAGAAGGACTATGACGAGTAGTTCTATTTCAATGACCTAACCAATATTAGGATTGTTAGTGTGTGCACACCCATCTCTGTAATTATTGGAACTAATGTACATAATGGACCTTTACAGATAGGTGAGGCTCAAGTTATGGTTGATGAAATATACACTGGTTGCAAAGATGTCCCTGTGCACATTGACAACGGAGAAGGAAAATAATTTAAATTATGAAAATTCTTTTATCACTTAGCTAGTTTTTCTGTTGGTCAAGTTGTAATAATATTTTTTTGTTCAAGTTGTAATAATATCACTTGACAAATTTGTTTAATTTAAGTTTATGTTATGAATTGCGCATTCTTATATACAAGATGACATTTGTTTTACCTTTTAACACGTGACTGAAATTTGAAGAGTATTAAATGGATTTCTAATAATACAAAGATTGGATGGGGAATACTAACCAAATAACAAATAATTACGTAAAGGGCGTTCAAGAATTTGTTAAATACGCTTATAAGAATCTTAAAAGTGATAAGATTTCGTATCCGTGCACCTATTGTATGAACGAAAATATAAGTTTTTAGAAGATTTAGAGTTGCATTTACTAAAGTGGGGAATTGGTTAAGACTATAAGATATGGACATACTATGGTGAAAAAAATATACCTTATGTTCTGGAAGAATTATTAGTACCCGGTCGTGTAACGAAACCCCAACGAGTGGAAACGGTACATGATTCGCCAACAAAATGTCCATTGACTATCCTAATTGATGATGCTTAGGGAGTCCACCACCATCAAAACCAAAAACCTATGGATACGGATAATGCACATTATGACCAAGTAAATGAAAACTTTGATGTTGAATAACCAAGAGATCGAGCATAGGTACAATTATAAGTTGATTCGACTAGACCGTTGTATAAATATTGGGATGAAGATCACTCGGTACAATGATTGGTTTGCACAATTTGAAGAGTTAATTTGGTTTTTTCGGCAACACTGTAATTTGAATTCTTAAGTGGGTCAAAGAAATTCTCCTAAAAGAGAACGCAGTACCAGATAATTATCCTAACAAAAAGAATATCTTGAAGGGTTTGGGTTAAAAGAAAAAATCTATTCATGTATGCAAGTATGATCGCATATTGTACCATAATAAGCACAAAAATAAGGATGAGTGTCCTGTATGCAATAAGCCTAGATTTGTGGCTTGTGAGAATGCAAACGATAAGGCTGCAAAATATCGCAACTGTTCGTAAGTCCCACAAAACGTTTTGAAGTATTTTCCACTTGGTCCATGGTTAAAATGGTTTTTCACTGTATCGTGGATAGCGGAGGCCATGCCACAGCATGATCAATGAGAGGTGGGTGGGAATCTGATGTGTCATTCAGTTGATTCTCTTATTTAGAAAATTTCAAACGATCGGTACCCTGAATTTGCAAAGGGGCCATGCAATGTCCATCTTGTAATATAACACTAATTTAAGTTCCAATAAGAGTTATTGGCCAGTTCTGATGGCGCCTTTAAGTTTCCCTCTCATACTGTGAATGAGAAAGGAGTTCGCATTGTTATCTTTATTGATATTCAGGCCTAAGGTTCTCGGCGATGATATTAATATATTCCTAGACCCATTAATCGATGAACTTAAAGAGTTGTGGGATAAAGTCTTGATGTCATTTTACTCTCATAAGTGGGTGTCCCATATGTGGATGTCCCATATGTCCCATAAAATCAAGACTCTTGTGTTAATCAAGATTGTTTTGTTATCATAAAATCATACATAAACCATAATGTTACATCATGTTTTAGAACAATTTTGTCATGAATACAGGATGTTTTTATCTTCACGCAATCACATAATTAATTTTTTTATATAATTTTAAGACAAAAATGGACTTTCTAAACTTCCCCAAAAGTCGAACCTAAGAGTGACAAATTTTAATAAATTATTAATCTCATTAAGTTAATTTATGAGCGCATAAAACAAGCCTTTTAACTCTCTCTCTCTCTCTCTCTCTCTCTCTCTCTCTCTCTCTCTTGTAAATCCTAATTATGGTTTGCATTGATATTCAAAATTCCCCCTTTCATGTTAACCCTAAGGCTCTATACATCACTAATGCTTAGAATCGTTCATTTGCATCTTCTGTGGCTAGAAGTTCATCATCTCATGATATTGGTCTCAAGAAACCTACTACGTTTAAAGGTGAACCAGCTGTTGTTTTTTCTGAGGATTATATTTCAAATCTTGTGAAGCCTTTTAAATATTCCTTGGTAGGGAAGTTCTCCCATGGTAGACCACCTATGGAGGTTATCAGCCAAGTTCTCCAAATGTTTTTCTCTTAAAACATCATTTAACTTAGGCCTTCTCTATCACAAACATGTGCTGCTCAGATTAAATTCTGATGAAAATTATTCTAGGATGTGGTTGAGAGATACATGGTATATTAGGAAATTGTTGATGCGTATTTTTAAGTGGACGCTAAATTTTAGACCTGATTCTGAAATTAGTTTAGCTCTAATTTGGATATCATTTCCTCATCTCCCTATTCATTTCTTTTTCAAATAATCTATGTATTATATTGCTCAGTTGATAGGCAATCTATTGAAACTTGATGCTTTGACTATTGAAATTAACAGACCAAGTATTGCTAGGGTCTATGTGGAAGGGGGTCTTACCAAAAATATTATGAGGAGAGTTTGGATTGGGTGTTGATTAAAGGGGTTTTGGCAGGAGGTTATTACAAAAAACATTCCCAATTGTTATAGAAATTGCTCCAAGAAAGGCCATGCAAAAGACTCTTTTATGTTTAAATTCCCAATTAATGTAGCTCAGTAAAATAATATAGTTCACACAAAAAAAACTATTCAATATGTGATTAAGAAGAATCAGCAAAAAAAAATGATGATATCAACAAGGAGGCTCCAAATGAAATCATAGTAGGCATATAATAACTCAATGTTGACAAGAAAGACAAAATAAATAGGGAGCAAGCAGTTAATAAAAGTATTATTCCAGCTGAAGACTGCGAAGGAAGTGAAGTAGGTCCAAACTTAATCAAGGTTGGGAACAAAAACTGCATAGAAATAGAGCAGGCTATAATGCATTGTATCACAGGTCCAGACTTAATTCTAGTTGAAGTTAGTATAGACTCTGTCAATGTTAGTAATAAAGGCAGCGTAGTCAGTATGAAGATTACTTAAATCTCCAATCCAGTGTCTTAGTATACATAGATGGGCAGTGCAAATGTAGGTGATAAAAATTTGGAATTGGAAAAAGGGGAATTAATAGTTCAAAACCTTATAAGTGACCCTATCACAGTTATTCAATCCAATAAAGCCAATGTCAAGAAGGTTCAAAGTCATATTCATAAAATTTATACTATCAACATTAGTGTAGATGAAGCAACAATTGTAGAAAATTGTGCTCTATCTCCTAGAGCATCTGAATTACCTGTCAGTGAGATTAATAAAACAGTTATACCTTTGTATATCTCTGATACAGATAATGTTGATGCTATTAATTCCACTAATTTGGATGATCTACACCACTGTGCTAGGAGTTTTGAAAGGAGAATTAATTTGATCAATGCTAGGAAAATAGAGGAGCGGGTTATATCAAGTGTAGAGGAAGATCCTTTCAATCAAGTTAAAAAAGAGAAAATATTTGATCGTCTTTTTAGAAGATTAACTAGATCATGTTCTAAAGGTAACAAACACTCCCTTCTATCATATACTAAATGATCAATCTATTAGTTTGGAATATTAGAGGGGCTGCCTAAAAGTCCTCATATAGAATAATCAAAATGCTTCTGAAAATGTATAAACTTCCATTAATTTCTCGTTTGGAACCTACAGTGGATAATCAAAAAATTGAGAAGTTCAAGTTTAAATGGGGTTTTGAAGGTTGTGGCTTCAATATCAGTGGGAAAATTTGGGTATTTTGGAGGTTCAACATTATAGTTAAAGTGATTTAAGATCATTCTCAACATTTGGCCATTCAACTCGATCATCCTACCTTAATGTCTACCATCAATTTTTCCATTGTCTATGCTAAATGCACTATTGCAGAGAGAAGAGAATTATAAGATCAATTAGTAGATGTTTCTAATTCTTTTGAAAATTTAGCTCACCTTGTTATCGGCAATTTTAATGTTGTTTCCTCTTAAGCAGAGAAAGTGGGTGGAAATGATATTAATCACTAGGTTGTTAAAGATTTCAACCACTCCATTGATGATTATGGGCTTAGATATTTGTGGTATATTGGATCAAGATTCGCTTGGTATAATAAAAGTAAGGAGGTAGACTTGAAAATGGCTAGATTAGATTGGTGTTTGTTCAATTCCTCTCGTGAGGTCTGCTTCCCCTCTGCTAGAATTCAGCACCTTATTAAATCTTCCTCAAATATGCCCCCCTTTTGCTTTCGGTGAAAACTCCTTGGTATGATTGTCCCAGGTCATTCAAATTCAAATCTTTGTGGTGTTCTCATCCATCGTTTCTTGATATTATTAAGAAGTCGTGGGATACAGATATAACTACTATGGGTATGAAGCAATTTGGTCTTAAGTTGAAAAGACTAAACGGGGATATAAAGAATTGGAATAAAGATACTTTCATGAATATCTTTCAATCTATAAGTAACCTTGAAGATGAGATTGCTCAACTAGAGGTTAATTATGAATTGGACCGGCCTGATTCTAACAGGTGTCTTCTACATCAGTCCCAAGCTAAGCTTCTAGAAGCTTTAAAAACTGAAGAGGATTATTAGAGACAAAAGTCTTTAATCAAATGGCTTAAATTGGGAGATTTAAACTCAATTTTTTTCCATTCTACGGTGAAAGCTAAGCACCAGAAGTTATATATTCAATATTTTAAATCTAATGATGGTTCTTTATTAGAGGATCCTCAAGATTTAAAGAATCATATTGTGATTTTTTAAAGATCTTTGGTCTCCTGACTCTTCAGTTCAATTAAAGGATGTTTCTGACTTTGTTCCATCTATCATACCTGCTGAAATGAATGAGGTTTTAGGGGAATTTCCTTCTAAAATGGAGGTTCTCACTGCCATTCATAAGATCAATGATGATGCAACTCTAAGGCTTGATGGTTTTGGAGGTGTTTTCTACTCTAAATGTTGAAACATTATTAAAACAAACATTTCATGTGATATAACTTCCTTTTTTACAGGCTAATCTATTCCCCAAAGATGGACCAGTACCAGTGTTGTTCTTGTGCCTAAAATGAAATGTCCAAAATATTGTGGAGATCTTAGACCTATAAGTCTCTATAATTTTTCTATGAAGATTATTTCAAAGGTGCTCTCTAAAAGATTAGCTCAAATTCTCCCATTTATTGTCTCTCCAAAACAGAGTGGTTTAATTCAAGGTAGATCCATTCAAGATAATATCCTACTAGCTAAGGAAATGGTGGAAAATTTAGGAAAGAAAATACATGGAGGAAATGTTCTTATCAAGTTAGCCATGGAAAAGGCATATGATAGAGTCAATTGGGGCTTCTTAATTTCGATGCTTCGAAGTTTTGGATTTAGTGAGCAGTGGATTGACTTTATTTGTAGACTTATATCTTCAAATTGGTTCTCAACTCTTGTTAATGGTCAAAGTTGTGTTTTTTTTAAATCTATTATAGGGTTGAGACATGGGGATCTTTTATCCCCGGGTCTGTTCATCTCAATAGCTGATTATTTGAGCAGGGGTTTGAATAAGCTAGTAGAATTGGGGAAAATCAATGCTTTTTATTTACCTAGTGGCTGCCCTATCATCTACCATTTGTCCTTTACACATGATTTCATAATCTTTTTTAGAGGGTATAAAAGAAGCTTAAGATGTCTCATGGGCTTTATTGATTCCCATTCCTCAATTTCTGGGAAAAAGGTTAACCTATATAAGAGCAACTTTACTGTGGATGCTAAATGCTCTTCTCAATTCAAATCAAAGGTGGTAGAGGCTTCTGGGCTTAAATTCAAAGATCTCCCTTTTAAATACTTAGGTTGTCCTATATTTAAAGTGAGAAATAAAATTAAATATTATGATGGTTTGATTCAATCTCTGAAATCTAAATTTACAGGTTAGCAAGCTAGAACTCTTTCATCTGGTGGAAGGCTTATTCTTATTAAAAATGTGGTGTCCTCAATTCCTATATTTCTATTGGCTTCTATTTCTCCTCCCAAATCTATAATCAATAGGATTCACAAGATTTTTAATAATTTTTTTGGAGTGGATCCATTGAGAAATGAGGGAAATATCAATGGAAAAAATGGGATGTTTTATGTAAAGATCCTTCTGAAGGTGGTTTGTGATCCAAGGACTTCAATGTTATATCTCAAGCTTCTGCTATGAAGCTTTTGGAAGCTTAAAACTGAGAATTCTCTTTGGGCTACATTCATGAATTTCAAGTATAAGAATAGAACTTCAGGGTCTTTAGGTCGATGTCAAACTTAGAGAAGAATTAAGTCCATTAAAGATATGTGTTTAGATAATATGTTAGAGTTAGAAGGTAGATGGATTTGGAAACCTCATTCTTCAGGAGATTTCAAATTCTCTTCTGCTTTTGATCTGCCTAAAACTCAATTCCCTTCCTCAAGATCTTTCCATCAAATTTGGGATTCTAAAATCCATTTAAAATGTTCTATTATAACATGGAAGATTCTGAACAATTGTGTCCCTATTGATGACTGTATATGCAAATGTCATGAAGAGTCTATTAGCCACTCCTTTATCTAATGCCCCAATATTCATCCTATTTGGCTCTTCTTTGTAAATTTGATTGGAATCTCATTGGAAAGAAATTCTATATCTGCTTTCTTGAATAGATGGTGGTTGAAATCAAGAGCTAAAGATTATTCTATCTTCCTATGTAAATGCATCCTGATTGTGGTCTGCTGGGAGATTTGGAAAAGTTGAAATCTTGTTACGTTTGAAGATATTGACGTGGTTGCTCAATCTGTCATATTCAAATCTCTCTCTTTCATTTCAGACATATGTAAAGGGATCACTTTCAAAAATGCATTTTCAGGGTTTGATGGTGGTATTAAAGATGCTTTCAATCTTAAATTCAGGAATACAACTCATGTTTGCATGTTTATTCCGTGGTCTTTTTCTCCTTCTAAAAGTTACAAGCTCAATAACGATTGTGCTTCTTAAGGTAATCCGGGTATTAATGGTTATAGTGGCTTAGTCAGAGATGATAAAGTAGATGTTATATTTTCCTTTGCTCAATCTACAGAGGTGGCTACAAATTCAGTTTTTGAATTATTTGGTCTTAGTACGGGGCTTAAGTTGTGTATTGCCAATAATATCAAGGAAGTTCATATCGAGGTAGATTCTTTGTTCGTGGTTAATTGGATAAATAGAAACTGGAAACCACTCTGGAAGTTGAAGATTTACGTTGATGAAATCAAAGAATATCTTAAGCTTGTTAATTACTCTTTTTCACACTACCACAGGGAATCTAACATGGTTGCTGATGCTTTGGCAAATGTTGGAATCAACCTTCTATCTCTTCAGGTCTTCACCTATGTTGCTAATCTTCCTCATATGGTTAAGGGAGATATTAGGCTCGATTAAATGGGCTTTTTTTAGGAAGCAAGCATAATGCCCTAATTTATTAATAATAATTGGAGAAATAGCCTCTCCATGGTGACCTGACAATCAGAAGCATATTTAAGAAAATTAAAAAATTCTTACAGTTGGCATACCCCATCTATCTAGATTCATCAATCCCCTTATCAACTGGCATGACACTGAATTTTTTAAAAGAAGAAGCTAAATTAGCTAAACCATTAGCAACATAATTATTTTGTCTCCAAGAATGATAAATGAGAATTTTTTGAGAGAAAATGAACCCTCTAATCTCATTAACAATTTCTTTCATGTACCAAGGAACCACCCATCTATCTTGAACCATATTCAGAGAAGATAAAGAATTAGTTTCAATAATAATATTATTGAACACAATTCCTCTACAAGCTTTGATTCCATGAAGAATAGCTGTCAGTTCTGCTTCTAAACTTGTAGTTATGCCAATATATCATCTTTCTCTTCTATATAGATGGTGTTCTTTAGCATCTTCTTTAGGGATTCTGTTAAAATCTCAATTTTTGCTTCCATTTCTCTTTTGCTTGTAGCCATTATGGAGAGGCAATTTATTCATGAACAAATAAATGTGTGGAGGCTTTTTCCCTCTTTCATTAAAAAAATGAAAATAAATAAATAAATTGTTCATTAAAAAAATCAACCCTTGTCCATTGCAATTGATTGAGAAAACGTGATTTGAATGTTTCTATTAATTACTCCTTTGTCCATTGTAAAAGTTTTTTTCCCCTTATAGACACTGCATTAGTTGAGTGTGTTAAATAGACTTCAACCAGTTGAGGTGAGTTTGATATAGTTAGGGGTTGTTAAAAGAAATGTGGGTTGTAGATAAGAACACCATTTTTTTCTCTCTCTCCTATCCTTTTTAGATTATGTAAACTTTATATACTAAGATGATGAGTGAAAAAAGTAAAACAGTGGTGTAAAGTAAGAATTGAGATTGATGGTTTTCTAAATTGGGTATAATATTTATGATTATAAAGAAGCCTTACAAAGTAATTTGAAAAAAATAGTTCTTTTACCAAATTTGATTGCATATCGAACATGATATGATATTTAGTTCATGCTTCAATTATTTAGGTGTTTTTTAATTTTTAATTATCTTAACTACATCTAATGTTTTGTTTTTTTCTTAATATATTTATAATTTATAAAATAATTCAATTATTTGTCAGATCGTAATTTTTACTTTCGACATAATTTTGAGTATAATCTAAATTAAAATTTTGATAAAAAATTGATTAGCGCCCATGAATTGCGCGAATTACATACTCTCTAATAAAAAAAGGATAATGCTTTGAGTTCCAAACGTCTTCCCCAAATCCTACGTGGACCTCACACCATTCTTCCACTTGCCTGTCATCTATTGCCATGTGGTGCGGATCTCGCCAGTACACAAAAATCAAATCATTTTGAAGAAAGTTTAGAAGAATTATTTGAAATAGGTAGCATTACTCTAAAAGAAAATTAAAAAAAACTTCTTTTGTGATCATGGCAAGAACTATTAAAAAAAAAACTTCTTTCATAATCATGGCAAGAACTATTTTCTTCTTTAAAAGATTTTTTTTAATGTATTTAGTGACTAATTATATTGAATAATGTTTGGCTACCCGGGTGTTAACCCCGGGCTAGCACAGGATGCCCTTTTCTTTTTTTTTGATTGTTCATGTAAAATGAGTTAAAAACAATTATAAAAAATAATTTTTTATTAGAATAGTTTATTTGGTTTTTTCAATTATTTTTTTGAAAACTCATTTTATCCCTCAGACACTCATTTACTTAATATTCTTTTATTTTTAAAGGTCTGCGCTAGCGGCACCCGTTATTTTTAAACTTTTTTTTTTATTTTAGAACATTTGAAATAATTTTTGTATTTCTGCATTAAAAAACTAATCTAATAATTTTTTTTAACTCATTTAGTCCCTCAAACACCCATTTACCCAATATTCTCTTATTTTTAAAGGTCCGCCCTAGCGGCACTCGTTATTTTTAAACTTTTTTTTTATTTTACAACATTTAAAATAATTGTTGTATTTTTGCATTAAAAAACTAATCTAATAAAAAATTATATTTTTAATTATTTTCAACCTATTTAGTCCCTCAAACACCCATTTACCCAATATTCTCTTATTTTTAAAGGTCCGCGCCAGCGGCACTCGTTATTTTTAACCTTTTTTTTTAAATTTTACAACATTTAAAATAATTGTTGTATTTTTGCATTAAAAAACTAATCTAATAAAAAATTATGTTTTTAATTATTTTCAACCTATTTAGTTCCTCAAACACCCATTTACCCAATATTCTCTTATTTTTAAAGGTCCGCGCCAGCAGCACTCGTTATTTTTTTACCTTTTTTTTTAATTTTACAACATTTAAAATATTTTTTGTATTTTTGCATTAAAAAACTAATCTAATAAAAATTATGTTTTTAATTATTTTCAACCTATTTAGTCCCTCAAACACCTATTTACCCAATATTCTCTTATTTTTAAAGGTCCGCGCCAGCGGCACTCGTTATTTTTAACCTTTTTTTAAAAAATTTACAACATTTAACCGCGCCAGCGGCACCCGTTATTTTTGAACTTTTTTTTTAATTTTACAACATTTAAAATAATTTTTGTATTTCTTAAAACTGTTTCAAAATGTAAAAAAAATATATTTATATTAAAGAACTTTTCTTTTTGAAAACAGTTTTTTTCAGAAAAAAAAAATCTTTTTATATTAAAATAGTGTTTTTAAACAATACATTTTTTTTAGTTTATAAAGAATATTATTTTTTAATAAAACAGTTTTTTTTAAATAAAAAAAAAAGTCAAATAATACTAATAAATCACATAAAAAAAAAATAAAAAAAAAATCTCTCCATGTACTAACCCGGGGTTAACACCCGGGTAGTATATCATTACTCAATTATATTCCATTGCCAAAAATACACAGTTGTTGTACGGCTTGCTTTTGTTGTAACGTTCAAGAGAAGGGCTACAAAAAAGGTGCTATGGATATTCAATTTTTAGAATCGTTGACTGGCGCTTGATAAGAAAAATGGTCTTGTATATCCAGATTTCCATCATGGAAAATATACGGAAGGCAGTAGTTTGGAAATGACATTTTTATCAACTAGAATATTAAATTGAAAGTTGATAAATTAAGAGCCTTAGCACTCTTCTCACTCCTTAGTAAGTTTCTCTCACTTCACTTTTGTATTAAAAACCCTAATACTCACAAAGTTCACTATTTATTTTTCATTCATTCAAAACTCACTTATAAAAATAAAAAATTATTTTTATTATATAAAAAAACTATTTTTCAAAAATAAAAAATGTTTTAAGTTTTTGTAACAATTTAAAAAAAAACATTTCAACTATTTTTAAAATAAATAAATTTAACTGCAGTTTTTAAAAACTGTTTATAAAAATTTGCCTTTTATATAAAAAAAAAACTATACATTTTATTTAAAGCTATTTTATAAAAAAAATTAACACTGTTTTCAATAAATATAAATAAAACACTAGAAAATAGTTAAAATAGTTTTTTTTAACAAAATATTTGTTTCTAAAAACAGTTTTTTTAATAAAAGTAAGCATTGTTAATTTTATATTTGTAGAAAATAGTTTTTTCTAGTCTTTTATTTATATTTATAGAAATATTGTTAATTTTTTTAATAAAACAGTTTTAAATAAAATCTACAGTTTTTTTTAAAAGTTCAAACAAAATCTACAGATTTTTTAAAATAAAATCTTCAGACTTTTTATAAAACAGTTTATAATAAAATCTATAGATTTTTTAAATAAAACCTAAAGTTTTTAAATAAAATCTACATTTCAACTATTTAAAAAAAAAAAATTGTAGGTGTTGGTTTTAAAAACTAAAACAATGTTCAATATAATATAAAAATTGTTCTTTGCAAAAAAGAAACTTTTTTAACTTTTTAAAATTTATCTTTTTTTTTTTATAAAAAAACTGTAGATTTGATTTAAAACTGTTTTATAAAAATGTGTAGATTTTTTTAACTGTAGGTTTTCTATAAATATAAAATTAACAATGTTTATTTTTTGTAAAGAACAGTTTTTATATTATATTGAAAATTGTTTTAATTTTTAAAAACAACAACTACTTAGTTTTTTTAAAAATAATAGTTGAAATGTAGATTTTATTTAAACAAATCTTTAGATTTTATTTAAAACTGTTTTATAAAAAATCTAAAGATTTTATTTAAAAAATTTGTAGATTTTATTTAAACTTTTCAAAAAAACTGTAGATTTGATTTAAAACTGTTTTATTAAAACAAATTAACACTGTTTCTGTAAATATAAATAAAACACTAGAAAAAACTGTTTTCTATAAATATAAAATTAACAATGCTTACTTTTATACAAAAAACTGTTTTTAGAAACAACTATTTTGTAAAAAAAACTGTTTTAACTACTTTCTAATGTTTTATTTATATTTATAGAAAACAATAATAAGTTTTTTTTTTGAAAAAAATGTTTTCTATAAATATAAAATTAACAATGTTTATTTTTAAACAAAAAACTGTTTTTAGAAACAATTATTTATATTTATAGAAAACAGTGTTATTTTTTTTTATAAAATAGTTTGAAATAAAATGTATAGTTTTTTAATGTAAAAGGAAATTTTTTATAAACTGTTTTTAAAAATTGCAGTCAAATTTATTTATTTTAAAAACAGTTGTAATGTTTTTTTTAAATAGTTATAAAAAGTTAAAACATTTTTTCTTAATAAACAGTTTTTTTACGCAATAAAAATAATTTTTAATTTTTATAAGTGAGTTTTGGATGAATGAAAAAGAGATAATGAGCTTTGAGGGTATTAGGGTCTTTTAATACAAAAGTGGAGTGGGGGAAACTTATCAAGGAGTGGGAATAGTGTGATCCTAGTAATATTGTAGTAAATATTTGATAGAGACTGTCATTTTTTGCACTAAAGGATTAAGATACAGCGTGTTATGGTCGCATTTAAATTGTAATTTTTCTATGTGTTTATTGTTTTTAATCTCTCATACAACAATTCAAGAGACTCAATTAGTTATTTTTTCTTCATTTTATCTCATGTTCTAAAGCAAGTATGAACATGGATTTAATTATTTTGAGGCCAAAATTTAGTAAGAATAATTTCAAAAATATAATATATATAAGCATATTCAAATAATAATCAATCTACAAAATTGGACAAATGACTAAACTTTCGAAGGAATAAAAAATTCATTGTAGAAAATATAAAACAAATATATGCAGTTTAGTTATTTATCTTCATAAGAAGGCCATTCATAATGGGTTCTCTAATACCATTGTGGATCCTTTAGTTTAGTTGAAAATGAGTCACAATTGATAGAAAAATCGGTATAAATTGAAGGGAATCCGTTTAGAGTTCCATAAACGGAGAGGATGGATAAAGGATCCTACAATGCGTCAAAGGTAGAAGAATGTTGACCGCCCCAAGTCAGACGCAAAACTGTTTTGCGCCCCCATGCCCAGGGGAAAAATAGTTGTCCGCTTGGCGAGTTTAGTTTAGTACAGTGGCGGAACCAGGATTTCACGCTAGGGAGGGTACCTTAACGATGATTTTCGGGTGTTCGGGGGCGGGAGCCCCCAACCCGAATTTTTTTGGGGTTATTTTTTAGTATTCACCAAATAATTACTTAAATATAATTAAATATTTTTTAATATTCACCAAATATTCAACGAATCCCTAATTAAAAAGGACTTAGGAGGTTTGAAAAATGATAACAAAGTCATTCTTGACGACGTTAAAACCTATAATATTTCAGCAATATAAAAAAAAATTTAGCATTCAACAAAAAAAAAAAAATCAGCATTCGAAAATTAAAAAAAAATCAGCATTCAGCAAATAAAAAAAACTGCATTCAACAAATAAAAAAATCAACATTGACCACATAAAAAAATTCAGCAAATATTTCAGCAAGGAAAAGGGGCCAATATTTCAGCATTCAGCAAATATTTCAGCAAAAAATTCAGCAAATATTTCAGCAAATATTCTTCAAATATTTAGCAAACTATTCAGCAAATATTCTTAAGATTCAACACATCTAAAATAAAAGCAGCAAATTACCAATCAAATGGACCGGGGGGGTCTGGAGGGGTCCGGCCGGCGGCAGCACGAGGAGGAGAAGAGGAGGGGTTCGGCTAGGAGGAGCAGCGATCCACCGTCCACGGCGGCCGGAGAGAGGGGCGAAGCTAGCAGGTGAAACGGCTGACTTGATTTTAGGTGGTTGTTGTCTTTTAAAAAAATGATTTTAGGGATGAAATGTTTTGAAATATTACACAAAGGTTCATAAAATTTGGGATGGGCTGAATTCTGAACTTAGAAAACTTAACTCTGTTTTTCTTTAATCAGAGACGGGCTGGTGCCCGTCCCATCCCTTTCTTGGTTCCGCCCCTGGTTTAGTAGTATATTGTTTTTTAATGGCTATATTGTGCAATGGCAAATTTGCCACGTAGGTCAGATGGACAACTTTTGTCCTTCTGGTCCAGACGTGAGAAAGTTTCCCACCCCACATCAATTTCTAACGAATTTGCATTGCGACACTCACCCGTTAATTTATCTCATAAACCCATAAATTTATGAGATCCCATGAATGGCCTAAGCACTTTTTGCTTCACTATTCAACTCTAGCTCTAAACTTCGTTAAAACTTCAAAAATCTACAATTAAAAATAAATTTACAGATAAATGATATTTTTGTAATTAGGATACACATATTGGTATGTAAATTATTATGAGGGAAAAAATCTACAATAGTTAAAGAATTGAATGATGGCAGAACAAAATCGTTCATTATTTTCAACATATTTTAAGAAAATAATATACAGTTCAGCAACCAAATTATAAAAAAAAAAACTCATATGTACTATAGTTTTTTGAAATATTTTTTACATCAATTTTTTTAGATGAATAAATAATACATTTGGAAAAAGAGAGGAAAAGCACACTTACAAACTACTTTTCCTTTATTTTGTTTTTATTTCTCTTTAACAAAAAGGCAGATGATGAGAGAGAGATAATGGTATAAAATTAAACTTAAATTGGTTTATTAATGAAAAGTTGAAAGTCATGTAGGAGTGAAATGAACCATGTAAGTATAGGCGTTCGGAGCCCCGTTTGGTTCGCTCCGTAGAAAATTCGATTTAAACGATATTTTTAAACACAGTTTTAAAATTCAGTTTTTGTGTTTATAATTATTGGTGTGCGTTTGATAAACTTGTTTTTAAATGCAGTTTTTTGAAAATTTGACAAAATTGGCAATCATGTATATTATATATATATATATATATATATATATATATATATATATATATATATATATATATATATATATATATATATATATGACTGTTCTAAAAATTTCGCCTAGGTACACCTAGGCTTGAGGCTTGAGAGAAACTCCACGCCTTAAGCTTTTTACGCATTATTCTTGGTAAAACCCTTAAGGTGCACTTTTTCTAAAAACAACAATACTTTAGTGAAACGATATCGCCTTTTAAAGATTTTTTTTACAAACCGGACTATTATCTCATCCAAGATAATTAAATAGTATTTTAATTTGCATATATTCAGACATATTTTTATGATATGTACAATTTTAGTATTTTAATAGCTTTGTTATGGTTAAAAAATATTAAAATATATTAAGAATGCCTAAACTCCGTTTCACGCTTAAGGTCCGCCTAGGCTTCTAAGGCTTAAGGCATGGCCTTCACGCCTCGATCACGCCCTATGTTTTTTAGAACCTTGATATATATATATATATATATAATTCACTATAAAATTATATACATACATGAATTGATAATATTTTTTAATACATATGTACTATATGTATATTTTATATTATTTCATACATTAATAATACATGTATAAAACTATATATAAGTATCATATATCTATTGATAATATTATTTAACTTTATATTATTCCATACGTAATTTATGTACATGTACATATATATTTTTTATTTATAAGAATTACACACATATTAATGTATTATGTATGTATATTATATATTAAGGTATAATTGCATTAAAATATTAAGAATGAATAATTTTGAGTTGAAAAATAAAAAATTGAAGTTATAAAACACCATAAACCTGTTTTCTGAAAACCTTGATTATAACACAGAAATATTATATTTCGGTGTTTAAAAACAGGTTGCCAAATGCAGATTTTTATCAGAATTGTATTTAAACACAGAAAACAGAATTATAGTTGCAAACCAAACAGGCTCAATGTGCGAAAATTTATTTAACCATAATGAAAAGAAAGGCATAAATTGTCAAATCTCATCGAATCTAACAAATCATTTGGTAGAGGGTGAGGGAAAACATCTTGTCAGTTATGACATAGAGTTGGGGCTAGAAAAATAAGTGAAAAACTAAAAACAAAAATATCTCCACATACATGTACAGTTTTAACCACTAAAAAAATTCAAAACCTTGGGGGAGCATGGCCCCCTTTGACTCCAATATAGATTCGTCTTTGAGTATGAATATGAAGTCAATTAAAGCTTCACATCACAATGTATTAGATTTCGAGACCCATTATCCATTGTTAAGTTGTTTTATGCTAGATGATTTAATATTTAACATGTATTAAAATAAACTTATAAATAGTTCAATGATCCATTTATTCCGCATCACTTAATATAATTCGTTCACGTATTATTTTAAATCACACCACATAAGATGACATGTTAAGAATACAGAATAAATGACATCTCGAGGACCTTCCCCAATCCCCAATTTATTTTTTGGCTAAATATTCCTATACTTAGCACAATCGATTAAAATAATAGACTTGAAGGGTCTCTAAGAGCATCCACAATGGAGATGCTAACTGCCAACATAATTTGCATTTTTATAAACTCGAATGTCTGCATTGATGGGGATAAGTTAACAAATTCCGTTCGTCGATTTGCAGTGGTTCTCTAAAGTTACAAATTGCTTACTGAATTTGTAAATGGTTCCTACGAACTTGTGAAGTTCGTAGAAAATTCCTACGAACAAATAAAGTTCGTAGGAAGTATAAATAATTAATTTTATCATATATCTGAGTTCTGACAAGATTCCTACGAACTAATGTTGTTCGTAGGAACTTCCTACGAACAACATTAGTTCGTAGGAAGTTATTATACCATTCCTTCCTTCTCCACCACTGTACAGGTTAAGTAGAGGAAAAGGTAAAAAAACATTTTCATTTGGTAAATCTACCTTTCGTCCGAGTCCCCCAGTACGGATGCTCTAAAAAAAATGGAAAAGGTTGGAGTGGCAAAACAAGTGTTACGCAAGGCTAGAATTTAGACACGTCAGCAAAAGGAAAAACACAACCGAACTGGCTTAATATTCTGATTAAAAAATGAGTAAAACCTAATTTGACCAGTGGACTGCACTGCACCATCCATTGTTAATTAATTGTTAGTTGGGTTCTTCAATATTAAACATAATACCAAAGCAACTTATATATGTGCAACGAATGAGCGTTCTTGGTCCAGTGGTATAAGATTGTCATTGGGATAATTTTGAAGGTGAAATGAGTTTGGTCCCCGATTCGATCCCTGGTGCTGTCAAAATAAGCTTGGTCAGCGAAAATCACGAACCGCGAATGAAAATTAATCGAAGTACGCGTAAACTGCCTGAATACCTCATGGTACATTACAAAACAAAAAATATATGTGCAATGATCCAATTATTTCATATCACTTTATATAAATATTCATGCATTAGACTCAAACGACATCACACACTATTGATAAAAATTTATGGTCTGGCATCTAAAAATTAAAGCCTTCCACCAACTTGCTGCCCATATTTAACACAAACAATCATAATAAAACACCTAGATACATGCGTGCATTTTGAACGAGAAAAATAAAATTTTCCACATCCAACAAATTAGTGATGGACTAGTCAATTTTAAGGGTCTAGTTTGACTAAGATGTTGTTAATGGTCTATATTAAACTTTCATATTACCATACTGATGTATTCCCAATTTTAGAAACTCTTTTGCACATTCTTCGTTGTTGAATTAACATCTACCAAAATCTAAAAGGGAACGCAGGCATACAGTCCTAAAATTAAGAAATTGTTAGTGTCCGGTCCCATGCAATTCTAGTTTAGTTGTTAGTCCCAAAAGCACACAGCGAAACATTTCGTGTGTATTTGTGATAGCTCCTATGAAACTGTCCATGTTTAAAATGATGAGCAGTTATAGGACTGTTATCTAAAAAAAAGATACATGGGATCCGTGACTGATAAAACATGGTAAGCAAGATTTTTTCCTAAAAAACTAAATCTAATATATATATATACACCAAAGTCTTGATATGCAAATATGTTGTGCATCAAAGTCTAAATTACCTTGAAAGTGAAGGGATATCATTTTATTTTGACCAATGAAATAATTCCACATCAATTTGTTAAGAATAGATTTTAAATATTTGAGAACACAAAATGAATTACGAGACAATGTACACAACAAAAGTTTTTTTCATAAACACCACATCCTTGCATACATATTGAACGCGCTCGCTCAAAGGCAAAGTCCACATCCCAAACAAATACTATTTCACTAGTCAATATATAATTTTTAAATCAGTACTCACTAGAAAGGAGAGAACAAAATTATCATACTAATGATGAATGAATGCTAAACAAATTATTAAAGTTTTTTTTTACTTCGGCACCGCATTAATTATCGAAATTAAACCTTAACATTATCAAAATAATTTTTAGACTTTGGTAACTCTCCAATACACTTTTTGTTGAAATTAAGAAAATTTCGAATTTAGTGACAAAAATGTACCAAAGTCTTGAAGGATAAGTATATTACTGGAAATTTTTTAATTTCGACGACTAACGAGGTACCGAAATCACAACCACCCAATATTTATAAGTTACAACATCAAACTTTTAGTAGTGACAAAAAATAAGTAGGCTGAAATTATCAGAAATATTCAATTCCACCGTTTAACCATTCATCCGCCGGATTTAGAAATGATAGAAGCTGATTGATCCCAGTCTCCCAATCTTCATTTGGATGAAAAGCATCAATCATGCAATTCCAATTACCCAGCATCTCTTCACTTGAACTGTTTAGCATGGTTTGCTCATTTTCAAGGGCAGGAAATTCAGAACTAAAACACCCCCAAACCCCATTACTATTTTCATTTTTCCCTCCTTGGCTAACTTCTAGGTTAAGAACATCCAATGCTGAGAGTTCACTAATCTCTAAATCCATAAATAAATCATTGCAATCTATCTCCGGTGGAAAAGAAGTCGATGGGCTGTTGTTGTCACGCCGGATGATAGGCTCATTTTTCTTGATCATATGGTTGTTTAATTGCCACTGAATAACGACTTTAGTGCATTTTGTGGCTTTGGTGCGAATCACCTCGTGTTGTTCAACTTTAGCGTCACTCGCTTCTAAATTCTTTGGTCGTTTGGTATAATCTAGGGCATTCTTCTGTTTTTGTATTTTCTTACTTAGAATCGTGTTCCAGTAATTTTTTATTTCATTGTCTGTTCGTCCAGGTAATCTTCCTGCGATGAGCGACCACCTGCAAATACTCACACGTCACTTATTATATTCCCAATTCCTGTATCTATATTATTTTTTGGGAGTGGAAAGGAAACAATAAAGAGAAAGTATTAAATACAACTGTTGCCTTTATGAAGATTGGTATATCCCAACATCACGTTATTAGAGGTTGTGTTTAAGAAATAAATAATTTTTAAGACCATGTAATCCAAAAAGGATCTAATGTCCTTCTTGTCCGGCCTCCCTACTGCCCATCTACACACTTTATTCTATAAAAGTAATATATTTATAACAATGTGAAGGAAAAAGTGACATTACGTAGAAAAAAACGTCACCCAATTATTTTTCACACCGTCACAATTATTATAATAAAAAATGTATAAAGTTATTACGTAAAAGAATGATAAATAGGAATAGATGAAATTATATACCTGTTACCAAGAAGTTTATGCAATCTGATAATGAGCTCCTCTTCATCCTGAGAAATGTTACCTCTCTTTATATCTGGCCTTAGATAATTCAACCACCTCAATCTACAACTCTTTCCACAACGATTTAACCCTACATTATACATAGCTTAAAAGCTCAATACATTGAAGCATAAGAAGAAATAAGAAGAGAAAGAAGAAGTAATAAAATAAAAAAAACATGGACATTTGTGCATATTATATCTATCTCACACACAAACTCACACAAAGAAACGCGAAGAAGAAACAAAATAACAATACAATTAAAATATACTTACCAGCTTTAAGGGGAACATTTCTCCATTTGCCTTCTCCATGGATGTTAATGTAACTGGTAAGGATTTCGTCTTCATTAGCAATCCATGCACCTCTGTTTACTCCTTCCTTTGCACAACATGGTTTCCTTCCCATTCTCTTTCTTTCTTTCTCTCTCTTTCAAACACACACACACACGCAAACTTTTATTGGGGATGGTTTATGTTGATGGTTGGACACATGATAGACCTATATATGTGAGTAGCAAATTCGATTACCCCATCATATACCCTACCTAATAAAAACATTATAATAATGTGTGGTTTGTCGCGACCCGTAAAGTTTGAACTTGAACTAATGTTTAGCTTTTCAATATGAATTTGAATTTGAATTCCCTTATCTTTTCAAGGTAAATTACAATTTGATAGCAAAATTCATCCTATCAAATAAATAATATTTCTCACTTTTTAACTTTGAGTTGCATTTAATAGTATTTTTCTAACCTAAAAAATAATTTCAACTTACATTAAAATACTAGCACTTAAAGCGCAAAAAATAATCATTTGCTATGGAATTCAATTTTTTTGGGATCCCAATGACTTGGAAATTAATTCCATCATCTTCTATCAAAGGGTGTGGCTAAAGGCACTCCTCTAAGTCTTAAAACACTCCAAAATCTTTGTCAAGTTACAAGATTACCCTTCATCCCAAGTTACAACATTACCTCAAGTTACAACATTAATTGATTTATATTTTAGTACTTACTTATTTATTTGTTCAAATATGAACACGGTCCAATTAAAATATGATACGACATAATATTATACGATTTTTTTTTATTTAATAAGAACACAACGCAAATAAAAGTGACACAACATGAAATCTTATTCTTTTTTTATCTAACATCAATCTAATTAAAATGCAACACGACAAGATATGGAATCTCATTTGTTTACCTAGCACGGCTCAAATAAACGCAACACGACCTGAAATCTTATTTTTTTTATCTAACATGAATACGGTCTAATAAAAATACAACACAACATAACAAAAATTTCATTTTTACCCAACACAAGTGAATATAAGAGTGCAAATCAATTAGATCGTGTTCGTGTTAGATAAAAAAAAGATTTCATGTCTTGTTGTGTCGTGCTGCATTGTTTGTTTTCTATTAAAAAAAGATTAAAAAAAACTTGATTTTGAAAAGGACAAAAAATGATTTTTTTTACACATAAAAGGAAGAAAAAAACAGCTTTTAAATGATTTTTTGTGCAACTTTAAAAAATTAGCGCGCACCATTTTTTACTATTATAAAAATAATCTTTTTACTATTTAGAAAAAGTGGTCCGCGTCAACGGTATGTATAGGCGATCCGACCACCTATACATACCGCTGGCGCGGACTATATATTCTAATATGTTGGTCCGCGTCAATGGTATGCTGGCGTGGACTAATTTTTTTAAAAATTATTTCCAGCCAAAAAATCAAACCTCCGGCCGAAAAAATAAACGTCCGGCAAAAAAAATCAACCTCGGGCCAAATAGAACCACCAACACAATATGTTTTGTTAACTTAACAAGAACATGACGCAAATATAGCGCGACATGAACACGACCTTATTAAAATACGACATGACACGAGCTAATTAAAATGCAAAATGCTGTAATTGTATTTTTTTTACCTAACCAGAAACACTAATCAATTCAAATACGACATAATTAAGACAGTGGTAATATTTTTTTTTTTATCTAACAGTGGTAATATTTTTTTTTACTTTTTAAAACGATTATATAAAGTTAAAAATAACTTATACAAATTGTTTAAAAAAAAATCTAAAATAAACATTTTTTATAATAAAACCAATTTATTTATTTTAGACACATGTTTATGGTTGGTATAATATTGGTGGTCTATATATTTTATTTTTAAAAAAATGTATAAAACAAAACAGTTTTAAAAATAACGTTTTTGAAAAAGAATATAACAGTTTGTTTTTGTAAAGACTATTTTTTAATAAAACAAATTTTTACGTTTTATGAATATTTTTTAATTAAAACAGAGTAAATTATTTTTTAAAAAACAGTTGAAATGTTTTTCTAAATAGTTATAAAAGTGAAAAATATTTTTTTATTTTATTTTATAAACAGTTTCTTATTAAAAAGTATTTTTTAATTCAAAAATGCACTGTTCTAAAAAACCCGCCTAGGCTCCGCCTAGGCACGCCTAGGCTTGTGGCTTGGGCGAAACGCCCCGCCTTAAGATTTTGACGCCTTATGCTTGGTAAAACCCTTAAGGCGTACTTTTTCTCTAAAAACAACAATGCTTTAGTGAAACGATATCGCCTTTCAAAGATTTTTTTACAAACCGGACCATTATCTCATCCAAAATAATCAAATAGTATTTTTATTTGCAAATATTCAGACATATATTCATGATATGTACAATTTTAGTATTTTAATAGCTTTGTTATGGTTAAAAAATATTAAAATATATTAAAAAGTCTTAAACGCCTTTTCACGCCTTTTTACGCCTAGGCCCGCCTAGGCTTCTAAGGCTTAAGGCTTGGCCTGTACGCCTCGATCACGCCTCGCGTTTTTTAGAACCTTGCAAAAATGTGAAGTCCAATAACAAATAACTTTGATAAATAAAGTCAGGAAGTTTTTTTTATATTTTTACAATAATGATAATTATAAAGTTAGAAAAAATATAAAATTTCAATGTTAGTAGTCTCCTTCATTAATGAGGAAGTAATAAGTTGAGGGTAAAAGAGTCTTTAAATTAATATTTGGTGTGTCTTAAGACTCTCATGGAGTGTCAATAGCTATCCCCCTATCAAATAGGGCCTAAAGTTAATTCGGGGTCTATTAGGAAATTAGCATGTTATATACATATGATGTGGCAAAACTTGCTAAACTACCAATTGTGTAAAGGAATTGTAATATTTAATTAAGTTAAAAATGTCCATTAAATTATCTTAATCTGGCAAAAAAAAATTCATATACCGTAAGAAAATTCTTTTTGAAAAAATATTTTCCATCTGTGTTTTTTTTTTAGTTTCAAAAATCTTTTAAGTTAACTTTTTTTTACACACGACATCACACAGTTGGTAATTTTGTAGATTTTACCACCGAATATATGCCACATAGGATGTTGCACAAGTACTTTTTAAGTGCTTTAGCCCCAAGGTTGACGATAGAAAATATTATCCTCAATTGCACGTTCATTAACCCTAGAAATTGTGTCTTTTAATACTTTCTCTAAAAAACAGACTCGGCCCTGACTCTCTCTCTCTTGGATACTTGTAAAGATTTAAAATCACGGTTGATGTAAGCTTCTCACGAAGGATATCTCTTCGAGTTTGAATATTAAGCATAAAATCAATTTCAGTCTTAAAATGAAAATTTTCATTTCCAAGAATTCTAATCCTTTTGCACACTTCAAATTCAGAAGAGATAATGTTTCAGCACGGTTATGAAGCTTACTATACCCATCTTGAATATCAAAGTCGTCATCATCACTAACTGCATCGAAAAACTTATCACAATGATGACTCGTCGAGAGAAATCAAGCAAACAAACACGAGAGAGAGAGAACATACCAGCATTGTCGCATTCGCGAATTCTATGTTTTTAACGGTAAGAAAAGAGTAAAATAAATATAACAATGAATTAAAGATAACATAAATTAAAATATTTGTATTATGAGGATGCCTGATATCATATTACATAGTTGATTTTGAAATAAACGAAAATACATAATTATTCGTGCATCCCATATATAAGGTAAAACTTGTAGAAAACTATTCGGGAATCATAAGAGATGATAAGTTGCGACGTAGATATTCCAACGGGAACTACATCCTTGTTTGCTACCACCCATACATACGTAATCGAAAAAATATTTCGGGGTAAAATAGAATAAAAGTCCAAATGTACGGGAGGTATCTCATCTTCTTTAGGTTCGTCGTCCATCTAGAAAGAAAACAATTAATCAGACATGCCAAGTAGATAATTTTATTCCTATACAAGGTATAGAAATAAATGTATTGCTATAGAGTAACTAGATTTAATATTGATATCATAAAAATCTAGTGACAAACTAAAATGTCATAGAACTATTAGGGATATATGGGAGTTTAATGATATGTAAATGAATAATATGATGGACTTTAAGTGGATTGTGTATCAAGTTACCAGGATAAGGGTTCAGAATATAACAAGCTAACTCATAAATTATCGATTATAGGGGCTTCAAATGCGTAGACATACCATTACAATATCATCCAAAAAATATCATACATTTGGACAGGCAATCCAAAAAATTTTAGGGAAAAATAATAATAGTAATAATAATAATAATAATAATAATAATAATAATAATAATAATAATAATAATAATAATAATAATAATAATAATAATAATAATAATAATGGCTTGAAACACTTAGCTAGAGTGGCACTCATACGTTTATAGAAAATTAAAACTAGGCACTCAATATAGGAGTCTTACAGGCCAATTTGAAGAGCCGTGGTATACCAGGGTCTAATCCCTGAATGTAAGGTATGCTACTAGGGGGGTTCACTGATAATGGTCATAAATTATAAGGTAATCTGCAAGCATTGTAGTAGGTTGTAGGGCTATACCACAATTAAGGGTAAAAAGAGTTCATTGGCGTTTACTGAAGTCATAGACTGTAATAGTTTATCGGATTTAGGGAAAACTGAAATATTAAGAGAATTAATATATGGGATAAACATGTATTATACAAATGAGTTCGTAATTGAAACATGAATTGAAAATTATCACATAGTGATTAACAATCAGTAATGTTTTGAAAGACATAAGCTCAATTTGTTTAATACTGAAATTAAAAGCACCTACTTTGAATTTTTGGATTTTGAATTTGTGCGTCTAACTCACTGGGGTTAACTGGATAGTAAAAAATCATGGAGATTATAATTAGGTCATATAGGCCTAAAATAATTCATATATGATGCAATATAATACTAAACTGTAAGAAGTTTGAGTCTAAAAACAACTAAGAGGGTATAATATATAATTTTAATTTTTTTAAGTATAATGTTTTTCTTTATTTCCATTTGGATTTGAATTTAGTGATGAGAGAAAAAATGGCTTTATTTGAGTTAAATAATTTGTGAAAAAAGTTTAGGTGTGTTTTGAAATACTTGAAAAATTGATCAGGGGGTTATGTATAAATTTAAAACTTAAATTTAAATTTAAAAATGGATTTCCTCGAGATAATACTTTCCTGGGATCCAAGCAGAGTGATGTAATATATTATTTTGTTCATAATTAAAAAATAAAATTTTTGAAAAAAAAAATGAGATTTTTATAATTGGAGACGTGCCCTCACACGTTAAGTCAAACAATTCACGCACTTGGTTTGACCATCGCTCACACACTTGGTTTGAATTTAGGGTTTTAAAACATTGACCTTAAATTTGAGACGTTTTATAAATCCATTTGAGTTGGTTCCTGAATGCCAATTACATAACTTTTGAAGGGGAATTCAACGGTACTGGTTTTAAGAATTTTAGTAAGATAAATTGAGCTATTGAGTTTCTATAAAAATGGCAAAATTTTGACTCAACATAATTGAGTGAAAGCTATGATTCTTCTTACGACATCATAAGGGGTTTTTTCTATGTTGAAAATATAGCAAAATAAGCATGGTTTGAGGGATTTGGGTTCAGTAAAACTCTTGAATTTGTTTTCTGAAAATTCAAGGCCCGAAAACTTCTAGATTTGATTTGAGGTATCAAAACCTATTCTTGCTTCAATTAAACCTTGAACCTAAGATCCTGAGAACCTAAGATCAACTTAGCTCACTTTGAAACTGATTCAAAGTTATGGAAGCAGAATCCACCATTGAAACTCAAGATTTAAAGGAGTTTCTAGTTTTTTTAGCTATTTCAGTGCATAGACACGTTAACTAACACATGTAAACACATAATGCTAGACTATATAAGTGCAGAAACATAACTAAATTGAAGAAGAAAACATTCATACATAAAATAATAGAAATGCAAAAACTCTTAAAATTTTACATTGGGAAAGCTCTCAACTTTTGTGCATTTTTACTGAGACGAAGACGGACTTATATAGGGTTGGTGAGGAGGAGTTTATTGGTTGGTTTGGGAAGTGAGTTTCAGCTAAGTTTGCAAAAGTTCCACCATTGTATATGTGGATGACAAATGAGTACCCATGGCACATGCCATGCTGTAAGGACATATTTTTATAAATCTGTTATCAATTTGTTATGTCATATACCGCTACACCGTCGAAGAGCATTCAAGAGCCATCTACATCAAGATGGATCCGAATTAATCAAGTTCTTCATCATTCAAGACTCCGCGTAGTTTACTTTGGTAAGGTTTTGTTTTAAATACCTTCACTTTCCACTTAGAGCTTCTGGGATATTTTTACAAAATATCTTTTAAGTGTTGGAGCGGACTTTTTCGTCAAAATTTGAAAATGAGTACTTTTTCTAAGTAACGAAGATGGCATTAAAATATTAACTTTTTGACGCAACAGTCCTTCAAACGACATCTGTACGTCGTTCGAACGACATGGCAGTGTCGCGCGATCTCGTTCGAGCAACAACTATCCTTCGTTCGCACGAGATTGCTATCTCGTTCTAATGAGCTCGTATTTCGAGGCGACGCATTTTTATTATAAATACTCTTTAAATGGTATCGTTTTCTTTAAGAAGTCTCAACGTTTTACAGAATAGAAAAACTGCGAAAGCAGAATCCTTTTTGACTTTTTCTTTTAGGGTTTAATCCCTTTTTATTTACAATTCACAAAACTCCCAATATGCTTTAGTGAATTGTTTTGGTGTTCAAGAACACAACTTTTCTTTTGTTCAACCTTTGTGGGGAAGGGATCTCCATATTTGATCGGTGGATACCGAGCATATGGACGAGTCGAAGACAACGAACCGATACCTGGAGGGTATTTCGTTGTCTCTCGTATCTTTGAAGATTTGCTGAAGGCACCATGCATTACACACTTGTGGGCGATTATCAGGTTGTATGTAAGTCAAAGATCTTGTGAATTCTTCAAAGTGTTTATAAAAGGTTTTACCCGAAAGGGGTTTTTCCTGAATCGGTCGCCTTTATTTTTCATGCATGGGTTGAATGATTTATGATGTTTAGTTGCATGTGTAGGGGATGATTTAAGTTTGTGTAAAAATAGACTCTAATTAAATAAGTGTGCCGAATTAAAAATTTACAAATTTAATCAATTATCACAGAATCATTTTTTTCAAATTGGTATCAGAGCGGGTTATGCTAATTTATCGCGTGATCATGATTTTTCAAGGATTTTTTTTATACAATTTGACTTCTCACGTCGTCAAATTGGTATCAGAGAGGGTTGGGAGAATTTATCGTGTATTCCTAATTTCCTCAAAATTGTGTGCTATTGATTTTTTTTTAAAAATGGGTTTTGTAAAAAATCGCAATTTTTCAATGGAGCACTTGTGTAATCGGATGCCCCCTTTGATGACACGAGTCAGAGTTTTGATGATATAAATCATTTGAGTTTGACGTTTACTAAAAGAATTGATTTTTTGGAAAAAGAAAATTCTCGTTTTAAATCCGCGTTGGATATTTTGCAAATGGTTCAAAATCAAAAAGATTTTTATCGTAAAATTTTGTTTCCTGGGACCATGACTTTGTTGCTTTGAAATTTTGTCCAAGAAAGAGAGTGATGATAGGTTCCTATTTAAAAAAAAATAATTGGAGGACCTTAAAAATTCGATGGTTTGTGTTTGTGCCAAAGATGACAAAAATATTTTAATTAATGAGTTTGTGGCACGTGAAGAGACTCTTACGGAAAAGTTTACTTTGATTGAGGAAGAGAGAGATACCCTTTTAGGAAATGTTGAAAATTTGAAAAAGGCGTCCCTTAAATTGGAAGAGTCTAATTCTTTGCTTGAGTAAAAAATTTTGAAGTTAAAAATTTTTGACAGACTCGAGTAGGTTTGATAGTGATGGTAATGGCTCATCTTGTTCTCATGCTTCAAGTGCTAAAGCCAAAACCATTATTCGTTTTAGAGGGTCAATTAATTTCATGGATGTTAGAAAAGGTCAACCCATAGGTGTCATTCCACCCGTTTACACGTGTTCATATTGTGGTCACCTTAGGCATTGTTGATGTAAAAAACTACATTATCTCTAATTAATCAATCACAGATAAAGAAATTAATAAGATAAAGGATTTTTAAAGTGGTTCAGCCTGATGAAAATGGCCTACGTCCACCTTTTTGTATTGCTGACTGTTTATTTGGAATCTCGATAATAGGCTTACCAAGAGATCCAAAGTCCCCATCTTATGAGGATGTTACAATGTATTTATAGCCTTGAGGCTGTACATATGAAAGGATAATGCGCTGTTATCTAGTAGACAAATATATCTGTATGATAATAATGTGCATTTAATGCGTAGCTGTCTTTTGATTCTCTTGATTTCGATGCTCTGTACACTAAGTAGCTCAGACCGCTTAAGTTGCTCGGGGCGCCTGAGTTGCTCGGTGATAGTACGTTGTTCGTCTAAAGTATTTGTATTTATCACGTAAGTTGACACGTGTCTTCAAGTGATTGGTTCACATCAGCAGACTAAATTTGGTATCAACAGAAGCCCCCAATGTTTCACAGTTGAGGTTGAAGGAGAGTGTGGAACATTTTGCTTGAAAACTTCTTGGATTACTGATCTTCATGGATTTTAGGAAACTTTTCAATATATATAATTCCTTTTTGAGCGCATAATATCAAGCTTCATAAATATTTTGAATTTTCACGATCACCTCGATATTTGTGCCTTTTTCTTCTTTTAACCACCAGAAACGTAAATGTCTTTCCTTGTAATCATAATTTTTCTCTATTCCCGAGGTAAAGTATTTAAGTGCGATAGAAATCCTATTATTTTTTACTTTTCAAATCTGTATCTCTGAACTCTTCAACTTCTCTCTATCTTGTGCCTTGTTCTTTCCATCGTTCATTGACAACTGATCTCTATTCCTCTGAAATATTTTCTTCCTTCCTCTTTATTTTCTTTATTCACCATGGTTTATCTTGTTGAATCGTTAGACAAATTTCGGTCTGAGTTTTCAATCCCTTCGTGGGTTATTTTGGAAGAACTTTCTTATCCTTATGATTTACTTTCTTTGGCGGAGGGACACTGGTCCCAAGTCTTTTTGTAGCTTAGTGTGGTTTTTCTTTCCTGCCAAATCCCCTGTGTTTGGAGTTTTGCCAATATTTTAATATTGTACCTGCAAGAGTAGCTCCAAATACATGGAGGGTAGTTAATGGTGTACATAGGTTGAATCAACTTCATGGAACTCGTTTGGGAATTCCAGAAATTATGTATTGCTATAGTTGGGTCACTAACGACAATACTTTCTATTTAAAAACTAGGTTTTCGAATAGAGCGTTAGTTGTCAATCTTTCCGATGCCAATAGGGATTATTTTGATCATGGGGTTGTGAAGAAAAATTGGTGACACCCTCCATTAAGTGGAGATGACATGTACCAAGGTCCCAGGTGTCCGCTTTATGGCAATGGGATAGGTTATTTTTATTTTTGAAATCTTGTTTTCTTTGTATTCGATGAAATGCACCACTGACATTTGATTTTGTTTGTTACAGTTGACAGTAAAAGAAAACCTCCAAAAGAAATCGAGGTTAATATAAAGAATTTAAAACTTATCTGGGGCTTGCATCAATCTGTTGTTGGGTAGCACATTAGATCTGCTTCTTATTTGTTGCAATACAGAAGCTACACCCCGTCTTTCATTGCTCGTCCTCATCCTGTGGTAGTTGATCTTGATCGGGTACCAACCTCTGAGACCAGTGTGGAAGGTTCTTCTTTTGACTTGAGTATTCCTATTACTCATCTAATGAAGAAGAGGAAAGCTCCTTCCTTTTTCGACAAGTCTGCCTTTACCACCGATGAAGCAAAGAAGAATAAACAAGATATCCCAGATGAAGGGATAAAGAATACAGATGTACCCCCTTCTATTGCTGCCAAAGAAGCTGGCAAGAAGCCCCTTGTTCCTCCGAGTAAGACTATTGTCATCTCACCTTCGAGTGAGACTGTTGTCATTCCACCAACGGAGACAACTCCTTTAATCGAAAATGCTCCTTCTCCTCTGAGGAGATTAAAAAGAAGTTCTTCTGAGAGACCTATTGAACCTATCTCTCAACCTTTAAATGTTGAAGGTAGTGTTCCAGCTCTTGTTGCTCTGAGCTCTGCTATGGGCTTGATATGATCTTGGACTGTTCCAGAATCCCAAGGTGTTGAAGACACCTTTTCTCGTGAGAGACTTATTACATTAGCTGCTCAACCATTACTTCAGTAAGTATCGTTAGCCTGACTCCTTTATTTTCTAGTACTATATTCATATATTGACTCAAAATTCTTCCTTTTCTTAGCTTTTGACTTGCTTCAATAGTATTTTAAAAAAGGATGAAGCCATCAGGGCTTCCAGCTCCTCAAGTGGGGTAGAAGAAGATTTTGCTGGATTAACCCAGTCTTTGAGGGAATCTCGTCAGAAGTACGAGGAAGATAAAGATGCTTGGGAGAAGCAATTCAAGTCTGTTGAAGCAAATCGAGATCAAGCCGTGACTACCTCCAAAGGGCTAGAGAAAAAATTGAAGGAGGTCGAACAACATAATAGCGAGCTTAAAGTCAAGCTTAAGTTTACTGAAGAAAATGTCGTCAAGCTCTAAGATGCTAAGAGACATAAGATAGAGTTAGAAGAAAAACTGAAGTCTGCCGAGGAGCTCCTTAGAGAAAGGACCTCCTCGGAAAAAGCTAAAAGGAAGGCTGCTGTTAAAAAATCCTTTAGTGCTGGTTGGGATAAGGGTTGGAACAAGGGCCTGGCTGTCATGTCTTCTCAAATGGAGTATGCCAGTGTCAAATATTTTAGGGATGGATGGGTAACAACCTTGAAGGAGTTTAAGGTTGCTAAGAATTCTGAGTTGTTCCAGCAGCATACTCATGTCCCTCCTCCCTCTCTTAGAGAAGACGAAGAAGATGAAGCTGCTTCAGATGAATCCTCTATGATGACAGGAGAGTAAGTCCCTGTTGTTTCTATTGTTCAACCTTCAGAGCAAGTTCAATAAGCCAACACATCTGTCGAGCAACCGCCATTGCTCTCCGAGCAACCAACCTCTCCATCCAAACCATCCGAAGAAGTTATAGGAAATAAGGAGAAGTTTTAAAGTTGTTCGGGTCTTTTATTTTGTTGTTTTCCTGACTGTAACTTGGAACTATGTTTTCTTTTATCATGATGAATAAAATTTGAACTTATGTTGTTAGTCTGGAATTTCTCTCTTACTTGCTCTGTTCGTACCATTATTGATTTTTTGTATTCTTCTCTTTGCTAGTTTATGGCCATGATGGAGCTCTTATCAGCTCATGATACAGAGTTGATGAAGAAATTCAATGACTATTTCAAAGCTGGTAATGCATACCTTAATGAGGCCCAGATAATTGACATCCTCGAATTAGGTGCTTCTGACCGAGCAGTTGAAGCTTACCAATACTTGAAGTGCTTACTTAATCGTGCTGTAGACAACAATGTGGCCTACAACGAGATGATTGAAGATCTTCAAGGAACAATTGAGGAACTTCAACAACAGTATAAATAATCTACTACACTTCTGCATCAAGGTTATGAGAAAAAGTACCAATAATTGAGTGCTGACAAGGGACATGACAAGTTCATTTTTGCTCATGATAAAAAGGAGAGTGTGTTAAAGCTTGAAATTGAAGAACATAGACATATCGCCAAGGTGATGGAGCAAGAGAACATCGCATTGCAGGAGGAAATAAAATAACTCAAATATGCTGCTTCCTCTTCTTTTGGAGCCTTGGTCCCCATAAATGAAGATGGTTTTTCATTTTTGGAAGTAGAAAATGCTAACTTAAGGGATCAGTTAGAAACTTTAAAATGAGCAGGATCTACCACACCTACTCGTGGTAGAGCAAGATCTTCTTCTCGGGGACGAGCAAGGGCTGGTCGAGTTACCATTGAGGAAATAAGAACTCAATCAGCCTTAGAGAATCAAGCCGTTCAGTTGATAGCGAAGAACCAAGCCTTGGCAGAAATGTCTAAGAAGATTCAGAGTTTCAACGACCAACTCTCCAATCAAAGTTTTTCTTTGAAAAGTAAAGAAATTATTATGAAAAAGCTCCACGAGCAACTTGAGAGATTAACTTATCAATTCCACAAGAAGCCCAGAGAATTTTGGATGGCTGGGTATAAGCTCTCTATCATCTTGATGCTCGCTTGGAGCAGTCGAACAACGAAGGATACAAGCAGGGTGGTTGCATGCCTTATGTGTCCTGAAATTGGATCAAGGTCATTTCTTGTGGGATTATTATGAACCTGGAGTTCTTTATTTGCCAGTGCCTCCCTTCAAACTTGACCTTAATTGGATCCCAGCTCGTGCTATTCCTCAAATTTTGATCTCCAAGTATCTCGGTGACTACAACCTTCATTCAAATTTTGAGCTATCTCGTCCAGAACACTTGCTCGATCATCCATCCATAATGAATGTCAGAATGCTGCGAGATCTAAACTTTATAAATTCTCCTTATGCATTAGATGATCCTCCAGCTGGGGTGGAACCTATTTCAAAAGCAGAGGGAAAGAAACCCATAGAATATGATATGTTTATGTAATGAATCAGACTTCATATCATATGCAATCTACTTGGTTTTAAGGAAGAAATTTTTAGTCTTTGACAATTTCATTTTCTTTAAAATAATTTGTAGAATGTCCTTGTTTGTTGGTTGATGAATATATATATACATATATATAATATACTTATCCCATTTGTTGTTTGATTATAGAGACTTGTCACTCTTTGGGACTAAGTAATGGAATGATTTTCATCCCATGTTCCTGCTTAGTTGTAGTAATCTCGTATGAATTACCTAGTTGCCTAGACAGGGGAGGTCATCCATCTTCTTGCCCAGTTTCATACCAACTAACCGGAGTTGGTGGTTATGAGTTACCGACCAACCGGAGTTGGTGGTAATGAATTGCCGGCCAACTGAAGTTGGTGGTTATGAGTTATCGACCAATCGGAGTTGGTGGTAATGAATTGCCGACCAACCGGAGTTGGTGGTTATGAGTTACCGACCAATTGGAGTTGGTGGTAATGAATTTCCGATCAACCGAAGTTGGTGGTTATGAGTTACCAACCAACCGAAGTTGGTGGTTATGAGTTACCAACCAACCGGAGTTGGTGGTTTGCTGCTCTGGATTGGGTTTTACGTAGTGTGTGGCACTAATATTCCAAAAAAAATTCAATAAAGTAGGAAATATGGGCGAAACATCACTTTATTCATATTGAATAAACTGTATTACATAGGAATTTCAATTACTGATAGTACTTGTGCAGGTGTTCCGCATTCCATGCATTCTTGAATTCTTCTCCCTCCAAAGTTTCAATTCTATATGTCCCTGGACGAATAACTTCAGTTACTCTGTAAGGTCCATGCTAGTTGGCTTCCATCTTGTTAATCTTTTGGATCACTCTCTTCAGTACATAATCCCCTTCTTTCAAATCACACTTCTTCACTCTTTTATTGTAGAACAAATATGTTCGTTGTTGATATGTTGCATTCCTGATTGCTGCTTCTTCTCTAACTTCTTCGAGCATATCCAGGTCTAATCGTCTCATTAAGTCACTGACAGGAGAATTGAAATTAAGCACCCTATGTGTGGGTAGACCCAATTCAGCAAGTATGACAGCCTGACTTTTAAATGTCAACATATATGGAGACTCCTCAGTTGTTGTTCGTGGTGTAGTGGGATAAGCCCATAGCACATAATGTAGCTCGTTGATCCAATTTCCCTTTGCATCATCCAGTCTTTTTTTTAAACCATTTAGTAGGGTTCTGTTCGTTACTTCAGTTTGTCCATTGCTCTGGGGATGGCCTGGCACGGAGTGGATTTTTTGTACATTGGATTGATGACAATATGCAGTGAATTCCTCATTTTAAAACTAGGTTCTGTGGTCAGTAATGAATGCATGTGGGAGACCATATCTACAAATAATACTCTTCCAAATAAATTGATAGACTTTGTCATATGTCATATCAATGAGAGGTTCAGCTTCCACCCATTTGGTAAAATAATCCACAGCAACCACGAGGTATTTGAGTCTTTCTTTGGTCGTTGGAAGTGGCCCGACAAAGTCTATCCCCCACATGGAGAATGGCCAAGGGGATGTAATGGGCGTTAACAATGCCTGGGGAGTTCTTTGGATGAAAGAGAAACATTGTCATTTATCGCACTTTTTAGCGTAAGCTGCGCAGTCAGCTCTCATCGTTGGCCAGTAATACCCCTACGTTGTTATTCTCTGCAAAAGCGTCCGACCTGCTACATGGGCTCCACAGGACCCTTCACGAACCTCTTCAATAAAGTCCTTAACTTTGGAGGGATGAACACATCTCTGTAGTGCTGCTATAACTCCTCTTCTGTATAAAATGCCATTGGTCAATACATAACGAGCAACTTTGAACTTCAATTTTTTGGCTGCAAGTTTATCAGTGGGCAAAGCCCCCTCTTCGATATAGGCCCTGATGGGGTCCATCCAAAATGGTAACAAGTCAAGGGTAATGAAGTTCATTATCAAATCTTCTTCTATGCTCCGACTAGCCAGGATTTCTATTGGGATTGTTCTTCGTAGCTCGGTGCGTGTTGCTGATGCCAGTCGAGCTATTGCATCGACTCTTGCATTCTCCAGTCTCGGTATTCTGATTAACTGTACTGTGATAAAAGTCGAGATAACCTCCATAGCCTTTGCATGATACTTGACCATTAATTCTCCTGTTGCTGCATACAATTCGAGAATTTAAATTATAATTAACTGTGAATCACTGAACACCACGACCTGCTCTACCTTCACGGTTTTGGCCAAACTTAGACCCATGATCATAGCCTCATATTCAGCTTCATTATTGGAGGCTTTAAACTAAAAATGTAAAGCATATTCTATATCAATCTCATCACAACTATTTAAAATAATTCCTGCTCCACTACCTGTAGCACACGAAGAGCCATCCACATACAGATTCCATACAGGTACTTCATTATCAAATTTTTGATCAAATAGAGTTCCTGTATGGAATATTTGATACTTCCTTTTGTCCTCCCCCAGCCCTTCTTGTTGCTCGTTGATTATCTTCTCTTGCTCATCCACGGATGGAAGTTGGTCGGGTGTTGAATTTGATGATCCCGTAACATCCACGGGTTGGTGTGTATTAATACCCTGCTCTTCGGAGGTATTAGAGTGAGTAAACTCTGCGATAAAATCCGCTACTCTCTTCCCCTTAAGTGATGACCTAGGCTCATAAACTATGTCATATTCACCAAGTTCTACTGCCCAGTACATCAATCTTTCTGATTTCTTCGATTTATGCAGAGCTTGCTTTAATGGCATGTTAGTATACACCACTATAGTATGGGCTTGGAAGTATGGCCTCATCCTTCTGCTCGCTTCGATTAGTACCAGTGCTAACTTTTCCAGTCTTGGATATCAGATCTCTACTCCTCGAAAGGCCTTGCTGGTGTAGTAAATCGTTTTTTGTACTCCATCTTCCACTCTTATTAACGTCGAGCTAACTTCATTCCCTGAAACTGCCAGATACAAGTATAATCTTTCTCCCATCACTGGTCTAGATAACAATGGAGGTGTTCCCAGATATTTCTTTAACTATTAAAAGGCTTCCTCACATTGATCATTCCACTCAAAAGTTTTTCGAAGTGTTTTGAATAATAGGAGACATCTGTCTGTTGCTCGTGACACAAACCTGTTGAGTGTTGCGACTCGTCCTGTGAGGCTTTGCACTTCCTTCTTCGTAGTTGGAGATCGTATCTACAATAGGGCGTTAATCTTTTCAGGGTTCTCCTCGATACCCCGTTGGGCAATAATATATCCGAGAAACATGCCTTCCCGCACCCCAAATATACATGTGGTGGGATTCAACTTCATTTGATATTTCTATAGTTGATCAAAGGTCTGACCTAGGTCGACTAGATGATCAACAGCTTTCTTGCTCTTCGTTAGCATATCGTCGACATAAACCTCCATGTTATGACTGATTCGCTCTGCGAACACCTTATTCATCAGCCGCTGATATGTTGCACCTGCATTTTTAAGTCTGAAAGGCATAACATTATAGCAATCAGTTCCCCTTGGGGTGATAAAAGAGGTACTTTACCTGTCCCCGGACTTTATTTTAATCTGGTTGTAGCCAGAGTAAGCATCCATGAAACTCAACAATTCATGCCCCGAGGTAGAATCCACCAGCTGATCGATTCGAGGAAAGGGAAATTGATCATTTGGGAATGCTTTATTAGGATCAGTGAAGTCCACACACATCCTCCACTTATTATTTTTCTTCTTTACCATCACCACATTTGCTAGACAATCAGGATATTTGATATCCTCAATAAAAAAAGGCTTTCTGTAGTTTCTCTACTTTTTCCTGTATAGCTTGATTCTTTTCAGGGCTAAATACCCTTCTTCGCTGCTTCACTGGCTTAACCTCCTTGTTCATGTTAAGCTCGTGGCACAGGAAACTCGGGTCTATCACTGGCATGTCTTCATGAATCCATGCGAAAGGCTATTTCTGCACCTTAGAAATGTTATCAGTTCCTGTTTTATCGATACATCCAATGACGCACCAATTTGGGTTGTTCGTTCTGGGTGCTCGTCGTCCAGAATGATACTTTTGGTAGCTTCCATGACCTGGACCTTCACGAGATCAGACTCGTCTATAGGGTCTAATATTTCAATCTTTACATCTTCTATTTCATCCACTTGATAAGTAGTAGTCTTCTTACTGGATTCTTCACGTTCCTCTTGTTCAATAAATAAATAGTAGCATTCTCGAGCTACTTTCTGGTCGCCATTCACCACTCCCACTCCAAAATTGGTTGGGAATTTTAAACATTGATGTACAGTAGATGGTACAGCTTCGAACTTCTTCAGACCTACCCTTCCTATGATGATATTATAAGTTGATTGGACATTTTTATCCATTACGAAAAAGCGTACTCTTTCTGTTCGACAAGAAGGCCATGTACCGATAAGCATATCCAACTTGATCATCACAAGTGGAAAGACCTTTTCTCCAGTAAAACCAAGGAGGGGCCTATGATAGGGCTCCAACTGGGCTAACTTCAGATTCAAACTATCAAAGAATGGGTAGAACATGATATCTGTCGAGCTACCATTATCCACCAGTACCCGTGAAATCACCACTTCCTTCATTCTCATCTTGATTACCAATGGGTCATCATGAGGATATAACACACCTGCTAGGTCATTTTTAGAGAAACCGATGACCAGTTTATACTTATTCACCTTCCTCGGGCGATCATCTTTAGCCAAATTTATGCTTTATATGTACAAGCAAGCTTGAGCCTCATTGAGGTAAGCTTTCCTCTCCGCAGTTAGATCTTCACCTCCTTCATCTCCACATGTAATGACATTACATTCAAATGACCCAAAATGGATTGAAAATACCTCACGTTCTGGCTGTCTTGGTCTTTTGGGGAGATCGAGGTCATCTTCTGGATCATCTTTGTGGTCTCTCTTCTTTTCTTCTTTTGCTCGACGAGAATACTTAGATCTTTGTCTTCCTTAGTCGCTAGTCTTTCCACCATTTTAATGATCAACATACTTGGTTAATTTTCTTCGCATGATAAGTTCTTCAATTTTATTATGGAGAGCTATGCAACGTTTGGTCGTGTGGCCATGGTCTTTGTGGAATTCATAATATTTGGACTGGTCCCTTTTGTGAGGGTATGCTTTAATTTTCCCTGGTCAAGCTAACTCCTCGCTGTTCTTGATTTCCTCCAGAATGTGATTTATATCTACCTTCAAGGGAGTATAATTTCCATACTTACTCATCTGCTCCAATGCTTGTTTGCCTTTTGACTGCTTGTTGCTACCATTGTTCTTCTGATCATTCTTCTCGGTTTTACCAGCTTCAACCTTAGTCTCCTTGGTGTTAGTATTTTTCTTCGCAGCCATGGTTTCCTCAGCGTTCATGATCTTGGATACTTTTTCCATCAGTTCTTCCATTGTCCTAAGGGGACTTTGACCAAAGTATAGTACAACTTATCTAGTAACAATCCACTCATCAGAGCAGTAATTGTTGTTTTCTCCTCGTAATAAATTACCTCAAGTTTCTCGTTATTGAAACGAGTAATGTAGTCTCTGGTACTTTCTTCTGGCTTCTGTCTAACACTCAGTAAGTGTGCTACTCGTTTAACTGGTTTTGCTCCAAAATAGAAATTCCCTCTGAAAAGTTCTGCCAGCTGAAGGAAAGTTGTTATCGTTCCCCGAGGAAGATTATTGTACCATATATGGGCTGATCCGGTGAGAGTTCTTGAAAATGCCCTACATCTTATCTCGTATGGAACCGCATAGATATCGGCAACAACTTGGTATTATTTTATATAAAGGACAGAGTCAGTTTTTCCATCATATTTAGGAGTCACCATAGGAGCTTTGAATTTTGGTGGTGTGGGAAAATCCACAATTGCCTGTACGAATTGTGTCCCTTGGACAAAAGTTCTTTGTAGAGGATTCTTGGCCTTAACCATTTCCCCTAATATGTCCTCCAACCTTTGAATTGAGCCTTTTCATGCATCATTTCCCACCTCGGTCCTATTTGTTCGAGCAACTGATCGCGTTGAGTTTTCCTCTTAGGACTTTTCATTACGGGTTACTAGGCGTGATTGGGAAGAGCCTTCCCTTAGGTCAGATGGTCGTTGATAGTTCCTTGACGCAATTCTAGGAGGACTTCTATTCCTTCAAGGGCCCAATCGATAAAAATGATATACTCTACTCAACCTCTCTATAGCACTAGTCCCTTCAGGGGTGAGAGTGACATTTAGGTGGGAATCAGTAGCTCGTACTGATGAAGTCCGGTCTGGTTGATACGAAGAATCACTAGATCTTTCAATACGATATGAGTCAGTACGTCTAGATTGAGAGGCCTCCGGGAATAACATTCTTCTAGTTCTTGAAGATGGCAAATGTGTATTTCTTTGAACACTTCATTGTCCTGATTGGGCCGGCACTCCACCTTGAATAGTTTATATAAGTTGACGCATAGTTTCTTGCATGACAGTTTGGCCTTAGGATAAATTAGCCATTATGCCAGTCAGATCTTGAATATTTGGGGGAGTAGAAGGGTTTGGAGGGACCCCAGTGTTTCGATTCCTGGATTCCGGATTATTAGCCATAGATGATGAATTATTTTGGTGAAAAATGCTAAGTACAGTCATTTCCCACAGACGGCGCCAATCTGTTGATGTAAAAAACTAGATTATCTCTAATTAATCAATCAAAGATAAAGAAATTAATAAGACAAAGGATTTTTAAAGTGGTTCAGCCTGATGAAAATGGCCTACGTCCAATGTTTTTGTATTGCTGACTGTTTATTTGGAATCTCGATAATAGGTTTACTAAGAAATCCAAAGTCCCCACTTATGAGGAAGTTACAATGTAGTTATAGCCTTGATGATGTACATATGAAAGGATAATGCGCTGTTATCTAGTAGACATATACATTTGTACGATAGTAATGTGCATTTAATGCGTAGCTGTCTTTTGATTCTCTTGATTTGGATGCTCTGTACGCTAAGTAGCTCGGACTGCTAAAGTTGCTCAGTATGCTTAAGTTTCTCGAGGCGCCTGAGTTGCTCGGTGACATTATGTTGTTCGTCCAAAGTATTTGTATTTACCACGTAGGTTGACATGTGTCTTCAAGTGATTGGTCCACGTCAGCAGACTAAATTTGGTATTAACAGGCATTTTTATTTTGATCTTGGAAAAATTCCTAGGAAGTTTATGTCTAGTGTTCCCTTGGTTCCTAAATCCCCCATACGACGTTTCACATCTATTTGGGTTAGGAAATCACTTTTAGAGGCACTAGATTTTAGACAAGTTGATTCCCATTTGCTTGCACATGATTCTTCTCTTGCCATATCATATAAATGATTGTGTTCACATGTTTGTCATATGCTAGGTTTTTATTTCATGATATTTATGTTTGCTAGCGTTGTGACATGTACTTTTTGAATAAATTTTTGCTTTTGAAATTTTTTGAAAAATGCAAAAAGATTTTCTATTTTTTGAGTGTCCATTCATATTTTTTGGGTTCAAATTTGAAAACCCAAAAAGATTTTTGTATTTTGTTTGCACCTTTTATGGATAAACGCTTAGGATGATCGAGTCACAATATCATTCCATTTATTGATGTGACTATTTGATAGTTTTTTGAGATAATAGGTCAATTCATCCATGTTCTTTATAATGTTTGGAATCATTAAGATGTAATTAAGTGTTACATCCAACATGTTTGACTCATTATTTCCTTTATTGAACACATGCACGGATTTATTTAATTATTGTGCTTGTCTTATCACATGTTGGTTGGGTGTTTTCACTTCAATCATGTCCTTAAAACGAACCAAGTGCGTTAAAACTTGATAAGATAGTTGTACATGTAAGAGCCATTTATGAGTTTGTGTGCTTTGTTTAAAAACGGTGAAGGGCTACGAAAGTTTATCATTTATCCTTTGAGATTAAGCCGCCGTTTTAATGGACCTAAAAAATTGAGGAATTTTATTATCCGAGGTTCAAAGAGGATTAAAAGAGCCCGAAAATTTTAAAGGCAATAAAAAGAAATTCATGCCAATTATGGGCTAATTAGGTTTTTGCACCGATTCTCCAATGTTTGAGAATTTAGATTACCTCTAAAAGAAAATATATACGAGGGAGTTTGGTTGGAGATTTTATAACGGGTTTTCACGTCCTTCAAAATTTCGAAAAAGCACTAAATAGTTTTGGACGTTATTGGTTTGGAAATCACTTTGACTTTGATTTGTTGATTTGCATAAGATGATGTCATCTAAATTGTATAATTTATACACCTAAGGTTATTTTTTATGTTCATTCGTTAGGAGTACACCTATGCATCGTGCGCATATGATTGATTGAGTTTATTTACCTATTGAATGTGTTCACACCCATCCATTCCATTTTCATGATTTGGTTGTTTGAGTTTAAATCCATGGTGTGATTTTTAGTATCTTATTTTTGTTTAAAAAGTTGAAAAATTCAAAAATAGTTTGTGAATGTTTTTGAGACATACCTTTGCATGCGTGTAGTTTGATCCACATTTGCTATGCATTTTATCATGACACTCCATATTTTGATTGTTTCTTCTTATCTGTCTATTTTGGGGACATCATAAAAATGGGGAGAAATAATTATCATATTTTGGAGGAGTTTTTGTATTATGGGGGAGATTTGATTATAAGGATTTATTTACTCTTATATCATTATAAACTCGGTGCATCACGAAGTTTTTTGCTTTATCTCATGTGTGTAGGTACAAAGATTGAAGATCATGATGTTGCACACCCTCATGAGAAAATCTTTGAGAAGATTTGACAAAGCTTTTTGAAGAACAATTTGAAACTTTGCAAATTTATTCATGGGAGGGTAGATTTGTATAGGCATTTTGGTTTTTGATAATTCGGATTTTTTATGTATATACCGACATAGACATAGGGGGATATTTGTAAGAACATATTTTTATATGTCCATTATCAATTTGTTATGTCATATACCGCTACACCATCGAAGAGCATTCAAGAGCCATCTACATCAAGACGAATACGAATTAATCAAGTTCTTCATCATTCAAGACTCCGCGAAGTTTACTTTGGTAAGGTTTTGTTTTAAATACCGTAACTTTCCACTTAGAGCTTTTAAGATATTTTTACAAAATATTTTCTAAGTGGTGGAGTGAACTTTTTCATCAAAATTTGAAAATGAGTATATTTTCTAAGTATTGAAGCGGATATTAAAATATTAATTTTTAAATGCAACATTCGTTCAAACGACAAAGCTGTGTCGCGCGATCTCGTTCGAGCGACATTTGTCCTTCGTTCAAGCGAGATTGCTATCCCGTTCGAACGAGCTCGTATTTTAAGGCGGCACATTTTTATTATAAATACTCATTAAATGGTATCATTTTCTTTAAGAAGTCCTAGCATCTTATAGAACAGAAAAATTGCGAAAGCAGAATCCTTTTTGACTTCTTCTTTTAGGGTTTAATCCCTTTTTGTTTACAAATCACAGAACTCCCAATATGCTTTACTGAATTGTTTTGGTGTTTAAGAACATAAGTTTTGTTTTGTTCAACCTTTGTGGACAAGGGATCTCCATATTTGATCGGTGGATACCGAGCGTAGTTATTCTGTGTGTAGACGAGCCGAAGATGATGAACCGATGCCCGGAGGGTATTTCACTGTCTCTCGTATCTTTGAAGATTTGCTGAAGGCACCGTGCATTACACACTTGTGGGAGATTATCAGGTTGTATGTAAGTCAAAGATCTTGTGAATTCTTCGAAGTTTTTATAAAATGTTTTACCTGAAATGGTTTTTTTCCTGAATCGGTTGCCTTTATTTTCCATGCATGGGTTGAATGATTTATGATGTTTAGATGCATATGTAGGGGTTGATTTAAGTTTAGGTAAAAATAAACTCTAATTAAATAAGTGTGTCGAATTAGAAATTTGCGAATTTAAACAATTATCATATAGTTAATTTTTTCAAATTTGTATCAGAGCGGGTTACGTTAATTTATCGCGTGATCCTGATTTTTCAAGGATTTTTTTATACAATTTGTCTTCTCATGCCATCAAATTGGTATCAGAGCAGGTTGCGCTAATTTATCGCGTATTCCTATTTTTCGCAAAATTGTGTGATATTGATTTTTTTTTAAATGAGTTTTATTAAAAATTATAATTTTTCAATGGAGCACTTATGTAATCGGATGCCCCCCTTTGATGACACGAGTCAGAGTTTTGATGATATAAATAACTTGAATTTGACGTTTGCTAAAAGAATTGATTTTTTGGAAAAAAAAAAATCGTTTTAAATCCGCGTTTGATCTTTTGCAAACAATTCAAAATCAAAGAGATTTTTATCGTGAAAAATTTGTTTCCTTGGACCATGACTTTTTTGCTTTGAAATTGTCCAAGAAGGAGAGTGATGATAGGGTCCTATTTTTAGAAAAAGAATTGGAGGACCTTAAAAATTCGATAGTTTGTGTTTGTGCCAAAGATGACAAAAATATTTTAATCAATGAGTTTGTGGCATGTGAAGAGACTCTTAGGGAAACATTTGCTTTGATTGAGGGAGAGAGAGACACCCTTTTAGGAATTGTTGAAAATTGGAAAAAGGCGTCCCTTAAATTGGAAGAGTCTAATTCTTTGCTTAAGTAAAAAATTTTGAAGTTAAAAAATGATTTGACAGACTCGAGTAGGTTTGATAGAGATAGTAATGGATCATCTTGTTCTCATGCTTCTAGTGCTAAAGACTAAAACCATTATACGTTTTAGAAGTTCAACCAATTTCAAGGATGTTAGAAAAGGTCAATCCATAGGTGTTGTTCCACCCTTTTACACATGTTCATATGATGGTAGGAAAGGTCACCTTAGGCGTTTTTATTTTAATCTTGGAAAAAGTCCTAGGAAGTTTATGTCTAGTGTTCCCTTGGTTCATAAATCCCCCACACGACGTTTCACATCTATTTGAGTTAGGAAATCACTTTTAGAGGCACTAGATTTTTGACAAGTTGATTCTCATTTGCTTGCACATGATTTTTCTCTTGCCATATCATATAGATGATTGTGTTCGCATGTTTGTCATACGCTAGTTTTTTATTTCATCATATTTATGTTTGCTAGCGTTGAGACATTTACTTTTTGTATAAATTTTTTGCTTTTGAAAAATGCAAAAAGATTTTCTATTTTTTGAGTGTCCATTAATATTTTTTTGGGGTCAAATTTGAAAATCCACAAAGATTTTTGTATTTTTTTTGCCCCTTTTATGGATAAACACTTAGGATGATCGAATCATAATATCATTCCAATTATTCATGTGACTATTTGAAAGTGTTTTGAGATAATAGGTCAATTCGTCCATGTTCTTTATAATGTTTGGAGTCATTAAGATGTAATTAAGTGTTACTTTCTACATGTTTAACTCATGATTTCTTTTATTGCACACATGCACGGATTTGTTGATTATTGTGCTTGTCTCATCACATGTTGGTTGGGTGTTTTCACTTCAATCCCGTCCTTAAAACGAACCAAGCGCGATAAAACTTGATAAGATAGTTGTGCATGTAAGAGCCGTTTGTGAGTTTGTGTGCTTTGTTTAAAAACAGTGAAGGGCTACGAAAGTTTATCATTTATCCTTTGTGATTAAGCCGCCATTTTAATGGACCTAAAAAATTGAGGAATTTTATTATCCGGGGTTCAAAGAGGCTTAAAAGACCCAAAAATTTTAAAGGAAATAAAAATAAATTCATGCCAATTATGGGCCAATTAGGTTGTTGCACCAATTCTCCAATGTTTGACAATTTATATTACCTCTAGAAGAAAATATATATGAGGGAGTTTGGTTGGAGATTTTATAACGGGTTTGCACGTCCTTGAAACTCTTGAAAAAGCGCTAAATAGTTTTGGACGTTATTGGTATGGAAATCACTTTGACTTTGATTTGTTGATTTGCATAAGACGATGTCATCTAAATTCAATAATTTATACACATAAGGATACTTTTGATGTTCATTCGTTAGGGGTACACGTATGCATTGCGCACATATGATTGATTGAGTTTATTTACCTATTGAATGTGTTCAAACCCATTCATTCCATTTTCATGACTTGGTTTTTTGAGTTTAAATCCATGGTGTGATTTTTAGTATCTTATTTTTGTATATAAAATTGAAAAATCCAAAAATAGTTTGTGAATGTTTTTGAGACATACCTTTGCATGCGCGTAGTTTGATCCATATTTGCTATGCATTTTATCGTGACACTCCATGTTTTGATTGTTTTTTCTTATCTGTCTATTTGGGGACATCATAAAAAGGGGGAGAAAGAATTATCATATGATGGGAGAGTTTTTGTATTATGGGGGAGATTTGATTATATTGATTGATTTAATCTTATATAATTTCAAACTCGATGTGTCACGAAGGTTTTTGCTTTATCTCATGTGTGTAGGTACAAAGATTGAAGATCATGATGTTGCACACCCTGATGAGAAAAGCTTTGAGAAGATTTGGCGAAGATTTTTAAAGAACAGTTTGAGACTTTGTAAATTTATTCATGGGAGGGTAGATTTGTATAGGCATTTTTATTTTTGATAATTTGGATTTTTTATGTATGTACCGGCATAGACATAGGGGGAGATTTGTAAGGACATATTTTTATAAGTCCGTTATCAATTTGTTATGTCATATACCGCTAAACTGTCAAAGAGCATTCAAGAGCCATCTATATCAAGACGGATCCAAATTAATCAAGATCTTCATCATTCAAGACTCTGCGAAGCTTACTTTTGTAAGGTTTTATTTTAAATACCTTAACTTTCCACTTAGAGCTTTTGGGATATTTTTACAAAATATTTTCTAAGTGTTGGAGCGGACTTTTTCGTCAAAATTTGAAAACGAGTACTTTTTCTAAGTATTGAAGCGGACATTAAAATATTAATTTTTTGACGACATCTGTACGTCGTTCAAACGACATGGCAGTGTCGTGCGATCTCGTTCGAGCGACAACTGTCCTTCGTTTGTGCCAGATTTCTATCCCGTTTGAACGAACTCGTATTTTGAGGCGACATATTTTTATTATAAATACTCATTAAATGGTATCATTTTCTTTAAGAAGTCCCAACATTTTACAGAACATAAAAACTACGAAATCAGAATCCTTTTTGACTTCTTCTTTTAAGGTTTAATCCCTTTTTGTTTACAAATCACAGAACTCCCAATATGCTTTAGTGAATTGTTTTGGTGTTCAAGAACATAAGTTTTCTTTTGTTCAACCTTTGTTGAGAAGGGATCTCCATATTTGATCGGTGGATACCGAGCATAGTTATTCTGTGTGTAGACGAGCCGAAGATGATAAACCGATGCCCGGATGGTATTTCGATGTCTCTCGTATCTTTGAAGATTTGTTGAAGGCACCGTGCATTTCACACTTGTGGGAGATTATGAGGTTGTATGTAAGTCAAAGGTCTTGTGAAATCTTCAAAATGTTTATAAAATGTTTTACCCGAAAGGTTTTTTTCCTGAATCAGTCGTTTTTATTTTTCATGCACGGGTTGAATGATTTATGATGTTTAGATGCATGTGTAGGGGCTGATTTAAGTTTGTGTAAAAATAGACTCTAATTAAATAAGTGTGCTGAGTTAGAAATTTACGAATTTAATCAATTATCACACAGTCACGTTTTACACATGCTGGCAGTCCAGCCGATCCCACGTCATTCGGGGAGCAAGTATAAATAAGCGTGGATTTTGATTTCGGTCCTTGGACAGTTTTCATATAGAATTTAGGGCTTTTACGTTACTTTGTAAAAGTTTAGGGGCTTATATGTAATTATTAAAACTTAGTGGATTTTTTATGATATTCCTATAAAATATAAGTCATTTGGTCAAACTTTGAGTAAGAGTTGGGTCTTAATTGATATATAAAAGTGTAAGTTAACTTAATTCTTCTTTTAGAGATATTTCAATAATTTGGTAAAAACCTAGGGTTTATTTAGAATTCTTACATTTTAGAGGGACTAAATGTATATTTAGAGTATATTTGGAACAGTTTGTAACATTCTTTCCACCTAAAAAAAATTTTATCCTCAAAATTACCTAGAAAAAGCGTGGGGTATTGTTGTCTCATAATGTCTTCTGTTTCTCTTGCTACTTCTTAAGCTCCTTGGTGTCGTCAAAGAACTTGGACTAGTGGGGTGGTTTTATGTCAGCGAACCTTTTCTTATCGTTCGAGAATTTGAAAAGGTAAATTCCTGGTTGAATTTAACTGTCGTATTCTTCCAAGTAATGATGCGACTCGGGTCAGAGATATATTTTAATAATTGTGAAATATGAAACATGTCATGGAGATTGGTTAGTTCGGGAGGTAATTTCAGACAGTATACTATTGGTTCAATACGTTCAATAATTCTAAAGGGATCAACATAGCGAGGTGCTAATTTTCCTTTTTTTCCAAATCGAATTATTACCTTTCTTGGAGATACTTGTAAGAATACTTGGTTACTTATTTTAAAATCTAAGGGCTTTCGATGGGTGTCGGCATAACTCTTTTGTTGACTCTGGGATGTATGTAATATTTTACAAATAAGGCACATATTTTCGATGGTTTCGATGATGATCTCAGGTCCGAGTGTGTGATTTTCTCCTGATTCATTTTAGCATAAAGGCGAACAACAGGATCGTCCATAGAGGGCTTCATAGGGAGTTATCCAAATGATGGTTTGATAACTATTATTGTAGGAGAATTTGATCAAGGCAAGATGATTATTCCATGAAACGAGAAAATCTAGCGTGAAGGCTCGTAACATATCTTCTAGAGTTTGAATTACTCGTTCATATTGTCCATCAGTCTGAGCATGAAAGTAGTGATTATGTAGATTTTGGTTCCTAAGAAGGTTTGTAAGGCTCGTCAAAATTTTCCTATAAATCTAGGGTCTCGATTATCGGTACACCATGAAGTCTAACGATTTCCTTGATGTAAAGTCACTTAGTCGTTGGAAATAATCGACAGATCTAGCTGGTAGAAAATGCACAGTTTTTATAAGATGGTCGATGATAACCCATGTCTTATTGTATCATTGAAAAGTTCAAGGAAATCTGCTGACAAAGTTCATGGTTATATGATCCCATTTCCATTATGGGATGGGGCTTGAGGGTTTGATTCATTTTGTTGCTTCCAGGGTGAATCATGAATTTAGAATGGTGAGCTTCCTGCAAGATAACTTCTCGTAATGTGGCTATAAAAGTAACACGTACTCGATTTTGGGATTTTAACCCATGCTCAGGATCAAAATTCCAATATTTTTGGGAGGTTATTTCTATGTTGTTGCTTCTGGGAATGCAAAAATTGATCCTGGTCTTGGAGGTCAATGATTTTCTCATGTAGAATGGGGCGAGCAATAATGTTTCGTAGAACAACTTGGGTCTTGGAGGAGTCTCGTTGTAGATTGTAATCTCTAATGGTTTCCAAGAATGCAAACATACTATGTGGCTTCCTTGGGCTTTGCGTATTAAGGTATCAACACCTACATTACCTTTCTCGAGATGGTAGAGTAAGGTTGAGATCCTTTTGCGAGAAGATGTATTTAAGACTCTTATGATCAGAAAATACCTAAAATTCTTATCCATGTGGGTAACATCTCCAAATTTTCAGGGTAAAGACTACTATTTCTAATTCCAAGTCGTGTACCGGACAGTTACGCTCATGAATTTTCAATTGTCATGATCCGTACTTGATCATTTTCTCTTATTGCATCAATACACAACCGATTCCTTGTAGGGAGGCATCAGTATAAACATCATCACTGTTGTTACTAGAAGGAATGGTCAAAACAGGGGAGGTGGCTAACTTTCCCTTTAAGTTACAAACGCTTGTTTGCACTCGAAGGTCTATATAAATCGAACATCCTTTCCGGTCAGGTTCATTAAAGATTGGGCAATGTAGGAAAATACTTCCATAATGTGTCGATAATACCCGACAAATCCTAAAAAGCTATGTAGTATTGTGATGGTGGTGGTTTGAGGCCATTCAAGTACTGTAGTGGTTTTGAATGGATATACTTGTATACCTACTTTAGTGACTACATATCTAAGGAACTTTACCTCTTTCATGAGGAAATCACATTTACTATGTTTTGCATAAAATTAATGCTTACGAAGGGTTTCCAACAATACATTAGGGGTGTAAGCGGTATGGTTTGATCGATAAATAGTAGAAACCAATACCAAAACCAAACTCTGGATGGTAAGATCAAACCATACCAGTTTATCACCCGGTACACCAAAATCAATACCAAAACCAAACCGACCGGTATTTCGGTTTTTTCTATTTTTTCTGGTTTCGGTAAATTCTGGTTTTTTTCTGGTTTCTTCTGGGTTTTTTTGTTTTCGATAAATTTTGTTTTTTTTCTAGTTTCTAGTTTCAATTTTTTCTAGTTTCGATAAACAACACTAAAAGCCCCAAAAAACCAAAAATAAAACCAACCAACTTTTTTAAATATTAAAACCAAAACCAAAACCAAAACCAAAACCAAAACCAAAACCAAAACCAAATTTTTTCTAATTTCGGTAAATTCGGTACCGTAATTTTGGTAAATTCGGTACCGTAATTTTGGTAAATTCGGTATGGTATGGTAATTTTAGTACTTTTTTTTATTTCAGTAAATTCAATACAGTACGATAATTTCGGTACGATTTTTTCTGGTTTTGGTAAATTCGTACGGTAATTTCGGTAAATTGGTTTTTTAAATATTAAAACCAAAACCAACCAACTTTTTTGCAGTGGTTTCGGTTTCGGTAAGACCGGTTTCTTGTATTTTAATATATGAGACCAAAACCATTTTTTTCGGACCAAAATGGTACGGTACGATATAAACCCGTACAACTTCCACCCCTACTATACATAGGTGTTCTTCGTGTTCTATCTTGGCCTTGGAATAAATTAATATGTCATCTATAACGACGATCGCAAACTGATCTTGGAAATGGAGAAATATTCTATGCATTAGGTCTATGAAAGCGACGGGGGATTTCTCAATCCAAAAGACATGACAAAGAATTCAAAATGGACATATCATGTTCGAAAAGTAGTTTGGGGTATGTCTTCTTCCTGAACACGAAGATGGTGATATCCAGATCTTAAATCAATATTTGAAAATATCCTTGATCCTCGCAAATGGTGAAATAAATCACCTATCCTGGGCAATGGATATTTATTCTTGGTGGTCACTTGGTTCAATTTCCAATAATCGATATATTACTAAAAAGATTCATATTTCTTTCGCACGAATAAAATTGGAGCTTCCCAGGGTAATGTACTAGAGCGTATAAATCCTTTATTGAGTAGGCTGTCTAGTTGTGTTCGAAGTTCTCATAATTCTAAAGGAGCCATATGATAAGGGGGTATTGAGATAGGTTGGTATTTGGCAATAGATTGATAAAAAAATTCAATTTCTCTAGGTGGGGGTATTCCGGGTAAATCATTGGGAAACATATCTTGGTCACTGGTCAATATGTTGGAAAGGGAGGATGTTTCTTTTTCACTTATTCGAAAAATTAGAGGTTAGTGGGAATTTTGTCCTTGTAAATGAAATAACGTTTGATAGGGTGGTTTGAATGTCACTGCCTTCGTATAATAGTCAATGTGAGCAAAGTCTGAGGATAAAACATCCATTCCTAGTATTAAATTGAACACTGTTAAATCGAGGGATATTAGATTTATGCTTAATGTCCTTGTTTCGAAATGTAAAGTGTGATGTTTACAAATCCTATCGGTAAGGGCCATCTTTCCTACTAGCATTCTTATAGTAAAATGGTGAGCTAATGGACTAGAGGATAATTGCATACGAGTCATACATGAATGACTAATGAAAGAGTGTGTCGATATAGAATCAAATTGTAAGGACACAAATTTCCAATTGAGTCCTTTGTAGTTTTGGCTCAATTCTGGACAAAAACGTTTGAGTCATAGGGTAAAGTTATTGACCATCCTTCAAGCCTATGACATACTTGAGTTGAAGACGTAGTGGTCAAGATATTAAAGCTTCATAAAATGCCGTATGTATTGTGTCTCATTTCTACGTCATCAACATGGTTCCATTGCTCCTAAGGTATGAATGCATTTTAATATATATATATAGGAGCTTGGAACAATATTTATATGGGTGTACTTTGTTTCAAACCGTTGTTTATTTTCCGAAAGGTTCATTAAAACTCTAAAAATAAAGTTTCTAGGGTAAAACTAAATTTTTTATATTTTCAGGAAGTTCGTTCGATATTGTCGTTCGAATGAGTTTTTCGTTCGAATGAGTTTTTCATTCGAACAAGGTTTTGCCAACGAGTTCCCTGATTGGCCACTGGACTATCGTTCGAATTGTGGTTCAAACGAGAATGTTGTTCGAACGAGAATTCCAATGAGTTTTCTAACGACTTCATATTTTATACACTGGAACATCATTAGAAGTTTCGTTCGAATGAGACTTCGTTCGAACGAAAATCTCGTTCGAACGAGATGTAGCGGGAACAGTTTATTTGGCAGTTTTAAGCAGTTTTTCCATCTTTTCCCACTACTTTACCCACTACCTTTTGCCAAATTTTATTAGTGCGGGAACCAACATTTTTGGATTAACCTTTTCATATCCTTCCATCTCCAAGAGAGAGTTTGAGAGGAAAATTCTAAAAGGAAAAAGTTGAAGTTTGAGTGTTTATTTTTCAAAGAAAGATCTTTAAAACACTTCTGTTTTACACCCATATTGTTCATTCCAAGTTTCAATATATATATCATTGCTTGGAGTGTTTGGCACCGGGGTTTTCTCTACCGAGTTGAAGAGAAGTTTGGGTTTGCATCTAAATCCCACAAAGAAAAAGTTCCTTTATGTTGACTTACCCACTTGGAGAAAGACTCCTTGTTCGGGTGGAGGTGACCGAAAAGTCCGATCGATGGATTTCGAGACTGCGGTGGAGCTCCATGGTTATTCGCTAGGCGGAGGTGTGTACAAGAAGAAGCGTTGGGGCTTGAATGGAGTCAAGTCGAGTGTTGTAAGTCTTTTGTGTCTTGTACTTGTAAAACCATACTTAGTGAATTTGTGGCTAGGACCGTCCGAGGTTGTTTCCCGTTTGTGGATTTTTCCTCGTACATTGCGGCGTAGTGGTTCGTTGTTTATTTTATTTATTGCAAAACTCACCTAGGACGCATGCTTAGATAAAATGTTAAAATTTGGTTTAGATCAGTACTTGTTTAATTTGGTGCTAAATTAATTTGGGTAATGTTTATGTTAATTTGATTCAAGTCATCATTTAATTTGTTAAAATTGGTTTGGCCTAATTTGGGAATATTGAAAATATGACTTAGGCAAATTTCTTAGGACTTGAGTTGGGTTAATATGTTAAAGTGAAAAATGAATTTGTTAATTAATTTAATTTGACTTTAAGTTGTGTTTAATTGAAATTAAAATTAGGTAATTTGTTTTAATGAGCCATCTCGCTTCTGCATCTCTAAAAGGAAATTACTTTTTGTAGTAAAAATTTCAAAAATAGGGGGCGTTGCATTCCAACAAGTGGTATCAGAGCGGGATCGCTAAATTATTGCGTTTAAGATCCTTTAAATATTTTTGGCAAAAATGGAATTTTTTCCATTTTCAAAATTTCCTATTTCGATGGTTCTAATTACGCGTATTGGAAAGCGCGAATGAAATCGGCACTAAAATCATTCGACATGAGAGTTTTGGTTGTCTGTTGTTAACGGGTGGCCCCCACCTACTCATTTAGTATATAATGAGCGTGTTCCCAAACCCGTCGATAGATGGAGTGAGAACGAATTTAAACTTGCTAACTTTAATTCCCGAGGTTTAAATGCCTTGTTTAGCGTTGTCACACCAAATGAATCCCGACGCATTATGACGTGTGAAACCGCTAAAGAATCTTGGGATGTTTACAACTCACTCATGAAGGTACTAGTGTCCTTAAATATTCAAAAGTCTAAAACCTCACCAGTCAATTTGAAACCATCAAAATGAACGAAAAAGAAACTTTTGATGAATTTTATGCTAGACTTTTCGATATTGTTAATTCATCTTTTAATTTGGAAGAGAAAATACCTGACAACCGAGTAGTAAAGAAAATTTAAAGGGACCTACCTGATAAATTTATTCCTAAGGTGACGGTGATAAATTTTTTACCCACTTTAGCCTCTACGAAATTAGAAGAGCTCGTAGGTGATTTACAAACCTATGAACTAGACATGTTTCCCTCTAAACCTGAAAAGAAAATAGATAAGGGCGTTGCTTTGAAAGCTCGAAAGGAGGAAAAATAAGTAGTAGAGCGTGAAAATGATAGTGACTCGGAAAATATGGCTATGTTTGCTAGAAAGTTTCAAAAATTTCATAAATTGAACCAAGATAAATTTAAAAATGATTTTAAGAAATTTGAAAAATCTACGCATGATAAAGCTGAGAAGATCCCTAAAACTATTAATAAAAATTTAAATAGGGATGAGGCCAATAGGTGTTATGATTGTGAAGCGTATGTCCACACGGCAAAAGAGTTTCCCACTAAACTAAGGAGAAAGGGTAAGCAAACAATTTCTTTTAATGCAACCCTTAGTGATAGTGACAATGAAGAGGGACTCGATTCCTCCTCTAAGCCCAACATTCTGGCTTTTATGACTAGTCATGTGAGTGATAGTGAGAATTCTTCTATTGATGAAATTTTAACACATGACACTTCTAAGGTCAAAGTTTATGATTCCCTTATTTTTTATGGTAGTGAAAGTGGAGAAGAAAGAGAGAGTGAAAGTGAAAATGAGGTTGATGTGAGTGAACTTCAAAATTCATTTCAAGAACTTTATGAAGAATTTATTAAATTAAAAAGAGCTAATTTGAAGTTAGAAGTGAGTTTAAGAGAGCGTGTAAAGGTCATTGATGATAGTGTGTTGGTTGAAGACCTTTGGACACGTGAGAAAGCTCTTCGTGAGAAGATTGAATATTTAGAAGGCGCGAGAGATAGCTTTAAAGGTTTAATGGAATAATTGAAAAAGGAGCTTCTTGCGTTTGAAGAGCGCAATATTTTATTAGACTCTAACATTTTAGAATTAGAAAATAAATTAGAAGACTCTAGTAAGGTAAAATTTGATTTGGAGTGTCATTCGGAGAAATTAGATAAAATATTAAGAACGGTCCAAATTAAAAATAACACTTGTGGTTTAGGATTCGATATTTATAATGAATCAACTCATAAAGACAAAACCAATGTTTTAAGAGAATCACCTAGGAAAGCCTTTTGAGATCAATCCTTAGGTACCAATTTTCGGCGTGTTTTTACTTGTGCACATTGTGGTCGAAAAGGTCATCTTAGAAAATTTTGTTTTGATCTTAAACGTGGTCCTAGAAAATCCCAACGTAAGGCAACCGAGGTAGCCAAGATTCCTACACCCCGAGATAGTCACTCATTATTAGTTTGGGTTAGGAGATCTGACTTGGTAGTTTTACAAGATAGGGTATTTGATTCTCATTTACTTTCACATGCTTCCTCCTTTGCAAAATCTAAAGGTTGAATGTGTTAGTTTTGCTTACATACATTAGCTTTTGTACTACATGCTATATTATCATGCTAACTGTATGCTTGTTTAGTCATTTTCTAGTCTATGCTTCATGCTTAATCACATGCTAGAATAATGATTGTTGTTTATCTTTTGTATTATACTTCTTTCATTTTAGTTTGCATTAAATGAAAAATACAAAAAGATTTTTGCTTATCATTTGTGTTTTACCCTTTTCGTAATTTATGCTTAATGAAAAATACAAATGATTTTTATGCGTCTTTTGAGTCAATATTTTTGTTGTTTGGTTTAAAAAATTTTAAAAACTCAAAAAAAAAAGTTTGTGTGTATTTTAGTTTGACACACTTTATGTGGCAAACACTTGTGTTAGAATCCCATATTTTTCTCTCCCATGTGGCTAGAACTTTTGGTCTAGATTGTCAATCCGTATTATGTTCTTTACCATGCTTACATGGAGTAGTTGGATTTTGTGTTGTTATAATGGATTCTATTTTCATATGCCTCAATTCACACATGCACGAGCTCACTTGAAATTTTAACTTCGTATGTATATTTGAGCTTTATGAGGTGTTCTCCTACCAATCTTGTCATTTACATGTTATGTGACCTAGGAGGACTAGTGCATGTCATAATCCGTTGCACGTGAGATTTGTGAGATATAAATATGTTATATATAAATGTGCACGGGGAAGGGCTCCCAAAGGAATTATTATCCTTTACGAATAGTAAGCCACCATTTGTTTGGACCTAAAACAAATACGCGGTCCAAAGGCCTAAAAATAGAATTATGGCATTAAAAAGAAAAATAATTTTCAAGGCCTATTTTTGTTTGATATATTCATTCAAATATATGATTATTGAGGGAGAATGGATGGTATATCAACGGTTTGCACAATGTCTATTTATCCTACTTGTACTTTCAATGTCATGACTCTATTGGTTTGTAGAATCATCAAAAGTCTAGGCTTGTATGCATTGTATATGTTTGTTCATTGAGTTCAATTTATATTGTCACATGAGGTTATATTCAAATGTGATGAAGTTTGCAACCAATTGAGAACTTCGTGAACATGTTTTAATTGACTGGGTCTAAATTTAATCGTTACTAGTTCACACCCCAACACTTCCGTTTCCATATGACACATTTTTGCCATACGAGTGTGAAAAACTTATTGTATTTTGTGTCATGTGTGTTTATATTTATACATATGTGCGTGTGCATCTTTGGTATATCTTGAGTATGTATATATATGATATTTCTATTTGGTCTTTGCCTTGCTTTCTAGTCCATTTATGCTTTAATTCATAATTGGTATCTATCTTGTTGCATTATTTGTTGATATCACATGCTTAATACTTTATGTATCATTTTAGTATCATTTTCTTGCATCGTAGTTGGTATCCGTTATTATTTGTTGGATTAGTTATGATTTTGTTGCCCACGAGCTTTAATGTTCTCATCACTTTACGCACTTTTGCATGTTTAGCTTATTATCCCATTCTATTTATCCCTTGTTTAGTTTAAGGGGTTTATATGCTTTAATTAGGGTAGATAAGTTAATTTTTTAATTCTTTAGCCTTTGTCTATTCCTGAACAAAAAGGGAGAGAATGATAGGGGGAGAAATGGTATTTATTCCTATTATATTCGTATCTTAGTTTGGGGGAGATTTATCTTAGGGGGAGACGTCTTTCTAAGTAGGTCATTTGTTTGATAAAGGGGAGAATTAATTTAGGGGGAGTATTTATTTTATGCATTTCATATTCTTGATATTCCCTATGCATTTGATAGTTTGCTTAAGTGTGCAGAAATTCTTCTAAGTGGAAACTTTCATCGTCGGCAAAGATATTGATCCTTGGGTTGTTTGAGTCAAGCTACGTATTTTTTATTTTGCGTTGGAAGTTTTTATAAGTCTATTAGAGCTTGACGGCCCTTTAGGATTTTTGCTGGTTTTTGTCCCGGAATATCCAAAGGGGGAGATTTGTAAGGACACAAATTTCCAATTGAGTCCTTTGTAGTTTTGGCTCAATTTCGGACAAAAACGTTTGAGTCGTAGGATATAGTTATTGACCATCCTTCAAGCCTATGACATACTTAAGTTGAAGACGTAGCGACCAAGATATTAAAGCTTCATCAAATGTTGTGTGTATTGTGCCTCATTTCTACGTCATCAACATGGTTCCATTGCTCCTAAGGTATGAATGTATTTTAATATATATATATATAGGAGCTTGGAACAATACTTATATGGGTGTACTTTATTTTAAATTGTTGTTTATTTTCAGAAAGTTTCATTAAAAATCTAAAAATAAAGTTTCTGGGCTAACACTAAATTTTTTATACTTTCTGGAAGTTCGTTCGATATTGTCGTTCTAACGAGTTTTTCGTTCGAACGAGAATGTCGTTCGAATGAGATTTTGCCAACGAGTTCCTTGATTGGCCACTGGAATATCGTTCGAATTGTCGTTCAAACGAGAATGCTGTTCGAACTAGAATTCCAACGAGTTTTTTAACAACTTCATATTTTATACACTGGAACATCGTTAGAAGTGTCATTCGAATGAGACTTCGTTCAAACGAAAATCTCGTTCGAACGAGATTTGGCGGGAACAGTTTATTTGGCAGTTTTAAGAAGTTTTTCCATCTTTTCCCACTACCTTTTGCCAGATTTTATTAGTGCGGGAACCAACATTTTTGGATTAACTTTTTCATATCCTTCCATCTCCAAGAGAGAGTTTGAGAGCAATATTCCAAAAGGAAAAATTTCAAGTTTGAGTGTTTATTTTTCAAAGAAAAATCTTTAAAACACTTCTGTTTTACACCCATATTGTTCATTCCAAGTTTCAATATATATATCATTGCTTGGAGTGTTTGGCACCGGGGTTTTCTCTATCGAGTTGAAGAGAAGTTTGGGTTTGCGTCTAAATCCCACAAAGAAAAAGTTCGTTTACGTTGACTTACCCACTTGGAGAAAGACTCCTTGTTCGGGTGGCGGTGACCGAAAAGTCCGATCGATGGATTTCGAGACTGCGGTGGAGCTCCATGGTTATTCGCTAGGCGGAGGTGTGTATAAGAAGAAGCGTCGGGGCTTGAACAGAGTCAAGTCGAGTGTTGTAAGTCTTTCGTGTCTTGTACTTGTAAAACCATACTTAGTGAATTTGTGGCTAGGGCCGTCCGAGGTTGTTTCCCGTTTGTGGATTTTTCCTCGTACATTGCGGCGTAGTGGTTCATTGTTTATTTTATATATTGCAAAACTCACCTAGAACGCATGCTTAGATAAAATGTTAAAATTTGGTTTAGATCACTACTTGTTTAATTTGGTGCTAAATTAATTTGGGTAATGTTTATGTTAATTTGATTCAAGTCATCATTTAATTTGTTAAAATTGGTTTGGCCTAATTTGGGGATATTGAAGATATGACTTAGGCAAATTTCTTAGGACTTGAGTTGGATTAATATGTTAAAGTGAAAAATGCATTTGTTAATTAATTTAATTTGACTTTAAGTTGTGTTTAATTTTAATTTGAAAAGAAATTAAAATTAGTTAATTTGTTTTAATGAACCATCTCGCTTCTGCATCTCTAAAAGGAAATTACTTTTTGTAGTAAAAATTTCAAAAATAGGGGGCCTTGCATTACAACACAAATAATATATGTGAAAAAATATTATTGAAAGGAAGATTACCTTTGACCACACCGTGGTAATTTGGATTTTTCGCTGGGAGAAAGGTGGAATTCAGACCTTGGTTCCTATTGAGTGGTTCTTTGTTTCTTTCACGGGGATCTTATTACGATGAACTATTAAAGTTATTGGTTGGATTATTGATAGTATATTTGATAAAGTCGTGGGATGTAGAAGGAGGAGGAATGTGTAGAATAGGGCATTGGGGGTATAAGATGTCCTACTTGGTTGCATTCATGAAAACGCATCAAAGGTATACTGTGATCTTATTAATTACGCTGTTTCCTAATAACATAGGGATTTCGGGAAGGAGTAGAGATTCAGACTGTGTTGGTAGAGGCGAGGTTCTTTTCTATAAGGGAGATTATTTTGATCATTCGGTTGAACACTTTGACTTGTAAAGGAATGATGGAGGATTTTATGTTCGGGTGTAAACCTCGTTCAAAATGCTTGTACCTTTTGGGTTCAGTATAAACATATTCCTAAGAATATCGGGATAATTCGGTTATCTTAGCCTTATACTAGGCTATAGTCATTTATTGTTGTTGTAGGCTTAGGAAATCTTTGGTCATTTGATCTCTTACGGACTCTGAAAAATACTTATTGAAGAAGATTTCTTCAAGTTGCTCCCAGGTTAATTCATTCAAATTTTAAGAACGTAAAATAAACTGCCAATAGAAATTTGCTTCTCCTTTAAATAGACATGAAGCCAATCTTACCCTAAGTTCAGGGTTAATGCCTACCCCGTTAAGTATCTTAAATGTTTGACAAATGCATCTTTCTTCTTTGACTGCATCGGGCTTACTAAAGAATGCTGGGGATTTTTGTCTCAGAAATTCCTTATGGGCATTCATTCTCCGAGTTTCTTATGGTATGTTATTATTAACGGTGGGTGGGGCATATTTTGTTTTCACTGAGTTAGTATAATTAATTATTTTGGAAAACATAAATATCCTTCATTGGTGGTAGTTGGATTAGGTATCTATGGAACAAATTGTTCCTCTTGAGTTTCACTGTTAGTTGCTTGAGTATTTTCCATCATAATAAATAATGTATCGAGGGATAACTTACAAGTAGAGATATAGAAGCAAACTTTTTATATTATATAACATTGGGTTACATAATATTACACATGTAAAAAAATAAATAAGATTGCCTAGCCGTTAAGCCTATTTTAAAACAAAAGAATGCTTAAAAAATACAAAATAACTATTACTTTAAACTACTGCAGTTATTCTAGAATATAGGGTTCGTCTACTCGCACACGCACACCTATAGATTTTATTTCTTTACGACCATATTCCAACGATATTCTTTAAGCCATTTAAGGAACCTTTCGATTAAACTCGAGATCTGTGTCAGTTTTAAAAGGATCTGAATCATCTAGAGAAGTACTGGTATTCGTGGGGGTTAAAGATAGTAGTGGCGGGAGAAAGAGAACCATAGTCGATTGGCGAGTCAAGGGGAGTAATTATGGCTTTATTAGGTAGAACGACATCCCATTCAAGATGGAATGCTTGTTGAATAGGGTCAGGGTCTTCAGAGAACCTCTTGTCCTGTTAGCTTGCTTGAGCGTCTCCTATAAGGCGACCAATAAGAAGACCGTGTTTGATCTCAGAAGTTGCAATCGCCCCGTCACGATTAATGATCCTTATGTGTTGACGAAGCTTTGCGTAGCCAACTTCTTTAATTGCTTATTCAAACCTTTCATGAGTCGAGTCACGAATATCAGGGTAGATATCTTCCCAATATCATTACGATAAAACAGTATGAGTAACAAAATGTGATTAAGGAAATATTCATAATAATAATTGTATAAGTCGTAGGCAAAAGATTCTTATATTCGGTCTCGTATAGGCATAAAACCCGTTGATGCTCTGATACCATGTTATCGCATCCACAAATTTTATGTTATTAATTCTAAGTAAGGAGTAAAATAAATATAACAAATAAATTAAAGGCACTAGAAATTAAAAGATTTTTAGTGTGAGGATGCCTATCATCTTATTACATAGTTGAGTCTGAAATAAACTAAAATACATAATTATTCATACATGCCATATATAAGGTAAAACTTATAGAAAAACATTCAGGAATCATAAGAACTGATAAGATGTGGCGTAGATATTCCAGCAGGAACTACCATTCTTGTCTGCTACGACTCATATATAGGTAATCGAAGAGTTTTTTTGAGGTAAAATAGAATAAAAGTCCGAACGTGGAGTAGGTATGTCATCTTCTTCAGGTTCATCGTCCATCTGGAAGGAAAATAATTAAGCAGACAAGCCAAGTGGATAATTGTATTTCTATACAAGTAATGAGAGAAAATGTATTGTTATAGAGTAACTCGATTTAGTATTGATATTGTATAAATCTAGAGAAAAACTGAAATGTCATAGAACTAGCAGGGATATACTGGAGTCTAATGATATGTAAATAAATAATATGATGGAGTGTAACCGGATAAAATGCGTATCAAGTTATCAGGATATGGGTTTATAATATAACAATGTAACCCATAAATTATCGATTATAGGGGCTTCAAATGCGTAAACATACCATTACAATATCGTCCAAAGCATATCATACATTTGAACAAGCAATTCCAAAAAATTTAGGGATAATAATAATAATTATAATGGTTTAGCACACTTAGCAAGAGTGGCACTCATACATATGTAGAAAATAAATACCAGGCACTTAACATCGAGTCCTACATGCCAATTAGAATAGCCGATGTATAGCAAGGTATAATCCCTAGATCGTAAGGTATGCTACTAGGGGTTTCATCGATAATGATCATAAATTATAGGGTAATATTTAATTATTGTTATATGTTGCGGGGATATACCACAATTATGGGTAAAAAGAGTTCAGTGGATTTTACTAAAGCTGTAAGCTGTAATGGTTTATCGAGTTTAAGGATAACTGAAATATCAAGAAAATCAATATACGGGATACACATGAACTACACAAATTAGTTTGTAATTAAAACATGAGTTCAAAATTATCACAGAGTGATATAACAATCATTAATGTTTTGAAAGACATAAGCTCAATTTTGTTTAATATTAAAATAAAAAGCACCTACTTTGAATTATTAAATTCCAGCTTTGTGGGTCTCATTCACTGGGATTCAGTGGATAATCTGAAATCATGGAGAGTATAAGTAGGTCATATGAGCCTAAAATAATGCTTATGTGATGAAGTAGGATACTAAATTGTAAGAAGTTTGAGTGTAAAAACAACTAAGAGGCTATAATATATAATTTTAAAAAGTTTTAAGAATAATGTTTTTATTTATTTCCATTTGGATTTGGATTCAGTGACAAGAGAATGACTTGATTTAAATTGAAGAATTTGTGGAACAAGTTCGGGGGTGTTTTGAAATACTTAAAATATTGGTCAGGGGTTTATGTGCAAATTAAAAACTTTAATTTAAACTTTAAAACTGGTTTTCTCGAGATAATACTTTTCTTAGATCCAAATAGGGTGATGTAATATGCAATTTTGTTCAAAATTAAAAAAAAATAGATTTTTGGGAAAAAAAATAGATTTTTCAGATTGTAGACGCGCCCTAACGTGCTAAGTCAAACAATTCACGTGCCTACTTTAACCCTAACTGGCTCGCGTGTAACCCATTCATCTTTAACCTTTGACCGTTTGACTTTAGGGTTATGAAACTGTAAGAGTGCGGGCTTTTCTAAAATCTATTTATAATTTCCTTTTGTAAAACACGAAATGATGCGGAAGCATTGGGATGGTTCAACTTTAAAACAACAAATTTTAATTTCTTCAAACAAATTAAAATTAAACCAAGTGAAGTAAAATTAATCAATTAATATATTCACTTAAACCAAGTTAATTCAATCCAAGTCCTAGAATTTGCCTAAGTCATAATTATCAATATTCCAAAGTTAGGCGAAACCAATTTTAGTACGAGACTTGAATTAAATAAACTTTACCCAATATTTAATTTAGCACCAAATTAAATGAGTGTGATAATTTAAACCAAATTTTATCTTGAATTATTCTAAACATGCGTTCTACGTTATTTTGCAAGATAAAATAAATCAATCACACTACGCCGCGATGTACGAGGAAAAACCCAAGACAGGAAACAACCTCGGACGGCCCTAGCCACAAATTCACTAGATACGGAATTACAAGTACAAGACAAAAGACTTACAACACACGACTCGATCCCTCTCAAGCCCCGATGCTTCTTCTTGTAGAAACCTCTTCCTAGCGAATAACCTTGGAACACCACCGCGGTCTCGGAATCCATCGATAGGACTTTATATGGTCACCGTCACCCGAGCAAGGAGCCTTTCTCCAAGTGGGTAGAATCGCAACAAAACGTCTTCTTCTTTGATGGATGTAGAAGCAAACCAAAACTTCTCTTTGAAACGGAAGAGATAAACCGGTGCCAAACTCCAAGAAATTGATATGTATATATGTGAACTTGGATAAACAATATGGGTGTAAAACTAGAGTGATAAATATTTTCTCTTGAAAAATAGCACTCAAAACTTGAACATTTTCCTTAAACATTTCTAGCTCTCAAACTCTCTCTAAGAGATGGAATGGAATGGAAAAGTTAGGAAAAGTTAGATTGGAAAATGTTCTTCCCGCACATATTAAAGTCTGAAAAAGTTGGTTAAAAACTAAGTGGGGAAGTGGGTGAAAAACTGCCAAAAACTGTTCCCGCCTGGCATCTCGTTCGAACGACATTTCGTTCGAACAAAATTCTCGTTCGAACGAGACTTATAACGACGTTCCAAATTGAACTCGTTAGAATCTCGTTGGATATCTCGTTCGAACAGAAGGTTCTTTCGAACGACATATCGAACGACATGTCAGTGGCCTAATATGGGAACTCGTTGGCAGGTTCATTCGAACGACATTTTCGTTCGAATGACAATCTCGTTCGAACAACTCTATCGAACGAAAAACCAGAAAGTTTGAATATTCTTGTTTAAGCCCAGAAAACTTTATAAACACTTATTTAAAGTTTTAATTAATTCTTTCTTAAAATAAAACGCAGTTTTTATAAAACCTAACACCCAATAAACTTGTTCCAAGCTCCTATATATATAATATTGCATTCATACCTTGGGAGCATGGAACTATGGTTGATGACGTAGAAACGAGGCACGCAAACCGGCATATTTGAAGAAGCTTTATACTCTTTTCCGCTACGTCTTCAACAAACACTTCATAGGCTTGAGAAAATTACAATTAAATACTATCCTATGAATAAATATTTTTGTCCGGAATTGAGCCAAAACTATATATGGACTCAATTGGAAATTTGTGTCCTTACAAATCTCCCCCTTTGGCTATTCCGGGACAAAAACCAAACAAAAATCCTAAAGGGCCGTCAAGCTCACTAGACTCAAAACATAACCCACCCAAACTTGACTCAACCCAAGGATGAAACGCTTTGCCATTAAATAATGCCGCTTTAGAAGAAATCCTGCACACTTAAGCAAACTCATCAAATGCATAGGGAATATCAAAGAATTAAATGAAATTTTAATTAATTACTCCCCCTAAATTAATTCTCCCCTTTATCAAACACATGACCTACTTAGAAAGACGTCTCCCCCTAAGATAAATCTCCCCCAAACTAAGATACGATAATAATAGGATTAGATACCATTTCTCCCCCTATCATTTCTCCCCCTTTTTGTTCAGGAATAGGCAAAGGATAAAGAACTAATAAACACGTTGAAGCTTAAAGTGTTAAGACATTAAAGCACATGAGCAACAAAAGCATAACTAATCCAAGATAGATACCAATAATGAAGTTTAAGCTTGGATGGACTAGAAAGCAAGGCAAAGACAAACAAATATCATATATATATATATATATATATATATATATATATATATATATATATATATATATATATATATATATATATATATATATACCAATAGAGTACTTTCATATATATATAGATATAAACACACACATGACATAAAATACAATAAGTTTGCACACTCGTATGGCAAAAATGTGTCATATGGAAACAGAAGTGTAGGGGTGTGAACCAGCAACAATTAAATTTAGACCCAAACATTTAATAAACATTCACGGAGTTCTCATTTGATTGCAAACTTCATCACATTTAAATATAACCTCATGTGACAATATGAAGATTGAACTCAATGAACAAACATACACAATGCATACAAGCCTATCATGATGATGATTCTACAAACCAAATAGAGTCATGACATTAAAGACAACTAGGATAAACGGACATTGTGCAAACCGTTGATATACCATCCAATTCTCCCTCAATAAGCATATATATTCTTTTGCTTTTGAATGAATATATCAAACAAACATAGGCCGTGGCAATTGTTTTCTTTTTAATGCCAAATATTCTGTTTTTAGGCCTTTGGATCACGTATTTCTTTTAGATCCAATAAACGGTGGCTTACTATCGCAAAGGATTTAATTCATCCTTTCGGAGCCCTTCCCCGTGCACATTTAGATATATAATTTTTTATCTCACAAAGCTCACGTGCAACGGATTGTGACATGCACTAGTCCTCCTAGGTCATAGATATGTAGATGACTAGATTGGTAGGAGAACACCTCAAAAAGCTCAAATATAACATGTGATATTAAGATTTCAAAAGAGCTCGTGCATGTGTGAAAAGAGGCATATAAAAATAGAATCCATTTAAACCATACAAAATCCAACTACTCCATATAAAACATGGTAAAGAACATTTTAAGGATTGAAAATCTAAACCAAAAGTTCTAGCCACATGGGAGCATAAAAGATGGGATTCAAACACAAATATATGCCACATAAAGTGTGTCAAACAAAAATACACACAAAAAAATCTTTTTGAGTTTTTAAAATTTTTAATCAAAAATAAATATTTACTCAAAAGGACAAACAAAAATCATTTGTATTTTTCATTAATCTCAAATGAAACAGATAAAACACAAATGATAAACAAAAATCTTTTTATATTATTCAATCAATTCAAACAAAAATTATAATACAAAAAGATAAACAAGTCATAATTTCTAGCATTTGATATGAAATGAGGCAATGACTAGAAAATGACTAAACATGCATACATCTAGCAATGATATATAATATGAAGCACAAAAAGCTAGAGTCTGCATAAAACACTAACATATTCAACCTTTAAATTTAGCAAGGGAGGTTTCATGTGATAGTAATTGAGAATCAACAAATCTTGTATCTAGCGCATTTAATAATGATTTCCTAACCCATATAGAATTATATTTAACATGATGGGGATTAGGAAATAATGAAATGCTAGATAAAAATTTCTTTGGACTTCTTTTAAGATCAAAACAAAATTACCTAAGGTGACCTTTCCTACCACAATGCAAGCATGTGTAAACACGAGGAATGTTACCTAAGGTGTGAACCTTTTTAAAGACCTTGGACAAAGTTGACCCTCTAAAACAAACAATGGTTTTAGCTTTAGCAATGGAAGAATTTGAGCATGATGTGCTAGTACCATTAGAACTACTACTAGAGTCTTGAAAATCATTTTTCATTTTTAAAATTTCGGACTCAAGTAATAAATTAGACTCCTCAAAATTATGGGAATCCTTCTTTAAATTTTCAATAATTCCTAGAAGGTTAACACGCTCTCCCTCAATATGAGCAAACTTGTCCCTAAGAGTCTTTTCACGATTTTCACTCTCTTTCTTGGACTTTTCTAAAATATCAAAATTTGAATGTAAGTCCATGAACTTTTCACGAAAAATATCTTTTTGAGATAAGGAGATTTGCAAAGACTCAATGTGAGCTTTAAAACAAGAATTTTCATTTTCAAGAAATTTAATTCTTTTTACAAATCTCAAATTTAATTCCTTTAAATTTTTGTTACATTTGTTAAGCCCATTTAATTCCTCTCGAAAATCAAAAATTTTATTTTCATTAAAATTGGACAAATTTTCATTAAGACGTCCCATTGAGAGAAAAAAAGTATGAGAGTGATAAAAAATTGAACCACCTAAAAAGGTAAGGAAATACAAAAAGCCGAAAAACGGATCTTTAACGCGATAACTTAGCGCTCCGGCTCTGATACCAATTTGTAAGAGTGCGGGCTTTTCTAAAATCTATTTATAATTTCCTTTTGTAAAACACGAAATGATGAGGAAGCGTTGGGATGGTTCAACTTTAAAACAACAAATTCTAATTTCTTAAAACAAATTAAAATTAAACCAAGTGAAGTAAAATTAATCAATTAATAAATTCACTTAAACCAAGTTAATTCAATCCAAGTCCTAGAATTTGCCTAAGTCATAATTATCAATATTCCAAAGTTAGGCGAAACCAATTTTAGTACGAGACTTGAATTAAATAAACTTTACCCAATATTTAATTTAGCACCAAATTAAATGAGTGTGATAATTTAAACCAAATTTTATCTTGAATTATTCTAAACATGCGTTCTACGTTATTTTGCAAGATAAAATAAATCAATCACACTACGCCGCGATGTACGAGGAAAAACCCAAGACGAGAAACAACCTCGGACGACCCTAGAACCAAATTCACTAGATACGGAATTACAAGTATAAGACAAAAGACTTACAACACACGACTCGATCCCTCTCAAGCCCCGATGCTTCTTCTTGTAGAAACCTCTTCCTAGAGAATAACCTTGGAACACCACCGCGGTCTCGGAATCCACCGATAGAACTTTATATGGTCACCGTCACCCGAGCAAGGAGCCTTTCTCCAAGTGGGTAGAATCGCAACAAAACGTCTTCTTCTTTGATGGATGTAGAAGCAAACCAAAACTTCTCTTTGAAACGGAAGAGATAAACCGGTGCCAAACTCCAAGAAATTGATATGTATATATGTCAACTTGGATAAACAATATGGGTGTAAAACTAGAGTGATAAAATATTTTCTCTTGAAAAATAGCACTCAAAACTTGAACATTTTCCTTAAACAATTCTAGCTCTCAAACTCTCTCTAAGAGATGGAATGGGATGGAAAAGTTAGGAAAAGTTAGATTGGAAAATGTTCTTCCCGCACATATTAAAGTCTGAAAAAGTTGGTTAAAAACTAAGTGGGGAAGTGGGTGAAAAACTGCCAAAAACTGTTCCCGCCTGGCATCTCGTTCGAACGACATTTCGTTCGAACGAAATTCTCGTTCGAACGAGACTTCTAACGACGTTCCAGATTAAACTCGTTAGAATCTCGTTGGATATCTCGTTCGAACAGAAGGTTCGTTCGAATGACATATCGAACGACATGTCAGTGGCCTAATATGGGAACTCGTTGGCAGGTTCGTTCGAACAACATTTTCGTTCGAACGACTCTATCGAACGAAAAACCAGAAAGTTTGAATATTCTTGTTTAAGCCCAGAAAACTTTATAAACATTTATTTAAAGTTTTAATTAATTCTTTCTTAAAACAAAACGCAGTTTTTATAAAACCTAACACCCAATAAACTTGTTCCAAGCTCCTATATATATAATATTGCATTCATACCTTGGGAGCATGGAACTATGGTTGATGACGTAGAAACGAGGCACGTAAACCAGCATATTTGATGAAGCTTTATACTCTTTGCCGCTACATCTTCAACAAACACTTCATAGGCTTGAGAAAATTACAATTAAATACTATCCTATGATTAAATGTTTTTGTCCGAAATTGAGCCAAAACTATATATGGACTCAATTGGAAGTTTGTGTCCTTACAGAAACTTTGACCTTAAATTGGAGACCTTTTAGAAATCCATTTGAGTTGGTTTCTGAATGAAAATTGCATTACTTTGAAGAGGAATCCAGGCGTATTGGTTTCAATAATTTTGATGGGCTAAATTGAGCTGTTGAGTTTTTGTAAAAATGGAAAAATTTTGATTTAACACAATTGATGAAAACCTATGATTCTTTATACAACATCATTAGGGTCTCATTGTGTGTTGAAAATGTAGCAACACAAGACTAGTTTGAGGGATTTTGGTTGCGTAAAAACTATTGAATTTATTTTTTGAAAATTTCATTCCCAAAAAATTCAATCTTTGATTTGAGGTATCAAAACCTGTTATTGGTCAATTAAACCTTGCACCTAGGTTCCTAAGAACCTAAGCTCAACTTATCTAACTTTGAAACTCGTTCAAAGTCAAGGAAGCAGAATCCACCATTGAAGCTCAAGCTTTAGTAGAGTTTTATGGGTTTTGAGCTATTTCAGTGCATACACACGTTAACTAACACTTCTAAACACGTAATTATAGTCTATATAAGTGCAGAAACATAACCAAATTGAAGAAACAAGCATTCATACATAATATAATAGAAATTCAAATACTCTTAAAATTTTATATTGGAAAACTCTCAACCGTTTTGTGTTTTTACTGAGGTGACGAGGGACTTTTATAAGGTTGGTGAGGAGGAGTTTATTGGTTTGTTTGGGAGGTGAGTTTCACCTAAGCTTGCACAAGTTCCACCATTTTATATGTGGATGACAAATGGGTACCCATGGCACATGCCATGTTGGCAGTCCATCTGGTCCCATGTCATCCTGGGAGCAAGTATAAATACACGTGGATTTTTATTTTGGTCCTTGGACAATTTTCATATAGAATTTTGGGCTTTTAAGTTACTTTGTAAAGGTTTAGGGGCTTATGTGCAATTATTTAAGCCTAGTGGATTTGTTTCCGATATTCCTATAAAATATAAGTAAATTTGTCAAACGTTGAGTGAAACATGGGTTTTATTAATGTATAAAATTGCAAGTTGATTTAATTCTTCTTTTAAGGGTATTTTGGTAAGAACCTAGGGTTTAGTTGGAATCATTACAGTTTAGAGGGACTAAAGGTATATTTATAGTTTATTTAGAGTGGGTTGTTATAACCATAAATAACAGGAAATAAGGAGCTACACGATAACTTAGTGTAACCCGCTCTGATACCAATTTGAAAATGCGAATTATATGAATAGTCCATAGATTATGTCACACACAAAATTTCCTTTTAGCCAAATTTTGTCTTGATTAAAATTAAGTGACCATGAAAGATAATGTGAAGCCAAATAACAAACTAATACAAAATAGTAGGAAGACAGAGAAAAAAAATTCTTTTTCCTGCAAAACCTATATTTTGGTATTGTTTTAGACACGACAGACCAATACAGACTTATAGAAGACTTAAAGCTCCAAAAATTTTAACACAATAGTGTCTTCAAATATTCAATTGAAAACGGTACAGTATAACACTGCCCACATCAAGGAGATCTTACCTTGGTATCCATTGATAAGCATTAGGAATCGTAATTCCTTTCTTCTTTAGTCGTAGAGCCTTGACTCCACAAATCAGCAATGGAGAATTTGATCCATATGATTTAGAACATATAATTTGTTCTTTTTATTTTGGTAAAGTGATATCAAATAATCCAAGGGGTTTGGATTAAATTTTTTGAGAGTTTGATTACAAAAAGAACTCATAAACGTTTAGAAAACAAATGCATCCTCACATCTTTATTTATAGGGAAAGAGACCCCCTAAGGATAAACATGAAAGATTGCATTTGATATTGATTAATTATCAAAAATTTGAAAACTCATTCAAACGATGTTAGATCTCTTTCAAACTAAGTACCCAGTCTAATTCGAATAGCCTTTCAACTAATGATCGAATGACATTATAGAGCCTTCCAAAAGGCAAAGCGCCAGAACTCGTTCGAACGAAATTGTGAAGCGTCCTAACGACCAATAGACACTCATTCGAATAATATATAAAGTCGTTCTAATAAACATGCAATTTTTTTAAAAAACTTTTAAAACTCATTTTAAAATATTTATGTAATAGACTCTTTAAAAGGTTCCCTCGATAATTATAAGATTACCAAAATAATTATAAGGTTTAATTTATAAAATTGAAAATAAGGGTTACATTTAGAATAGACCTCAAATTATAGGCTTTTATCTTTGAGTTTTTCCTTTAAAAAAGTATTAATAGGTTAAAAATCATATTGACTCTTAACCCATTATATACTTAAATGTTGTCATCATGACACAACGTTGATATTTGTCTCTCTCACACGTTGACACCTGTATATGTCATTATATCATTTATTATTTTTGTATTATCTAGATTAATATAGACCCATATGTATTTGTCCATTACATGCATTCAGCTGGTTCATGTATAGAAGTCTAAATGGGTATGTTTTGATTAAATGTAATTGTTCATGTAAAAAATGGACTTGATCCAATTTTACAATCACTGATAAAACATATATAATTTCAATGCTAAATAAAAGAGAGATATTTTTTAAGTGGTTCAACTTTGTAAGAAAGGCTAATTCCACTCTAATTGTATTGATTTCAGAGGTTATAGAAAGCTAGGTACTCTTGTCAAAAAATAGCCTAGAATTCGTTCTACCTTGCCCTTGGTATAGTGACTCGGAGGTCAAGGGTTGGAATTCCAAGGGATGGAATGCCTTTATATATTTAGGCAGTTACATCCGTACATAATGAATGTGACAGTTGATTATGCTAGCCACATGTGATAAGACTTTTGAGGAGGTGACCCTTCATTAGTATTGATAGCCAATATTCTTTGTGTTAGTTGCCATTCTCTATATTGGTCGACATTCTTGCCGAGTTACTATCTGTTGATTAGGATTTTAGCTACATAAGAGGACAAGTGTTCAATTCTAATTGGTTAATGTAGACGAATATGTTTTGGTATCAACATAAGCCCCCAATGTTCTATGCTTAATTTTTGCATGAAAGTATGGAACATTCAATTCTGGAAGTAGCTCGGAGTGCTTCCATAATGCTTAGTCGGTAGCCGACTTCCCACACTTGTGAAATTTTACCAGTACTATTTAAAGATGATGTTTTTGTAAAACATTTGAATTTTAACGAACCATCAAAGGCTAAATGGGTATTTCACATCATCTGTATCGTGAAGCCGTATGAATGTCAATTGTTGGTACATTTAATCATTACTTTTGCTATTTTCAAGACAAGCTATAAAAGTCAGGAGGCTTTTCCGAATTTTACCTTACCTTAAATCTTCGAAATATAGCAGCTATTTCTGAGATTTTGTGTGATCGTTTTTCGTCGTTCATCTTTTGTTCCTTAGTTCTTGCTAAATCCTTAATCTTTTGTAAGAATTCTTTCTTTCTCTCTATTTGTCTTCATTTCCTTTCTTTGTGAACCATGGCTCACATAGTTGACGAGGATTCTTTAATGAAATTTAGGGTAGAAAAGAAAATCATATCTTGGGTTGATTTAGAAATACCCCATGATCCTATAGACGATTATTCTTTGACTGAAGGTCATTGGATCCCAGCCTTATTTATAGCCGTGTGTAGTTTCACATTTTCACCAAACCCTTTTCTTCTTTATCTCAACCAATATTTCGACATCGTTCCAGCAAGAGTAACCCCCAACACCTAAAGGGTTGTCAATGGGGTGAATAGGTTGAATGAAATGTATGGGACCTATATTGGGATTCCAAAAACATATTCTACTATAAATGGGCTATTGCGGGAGAGAACACTTATTAATTAAAAACCAGACAAGCCAATATGACTTTAGTATTAAATCTGCCTAATTACAATAAGGATTATTGGAGTCACGCTTTAATAGTTAAGAACTGGCAACATGCCCCACTTGAAAATGGAGTGGCCTACTATGGTCCCAGATTCCGTCGGTCAGGGAATCGGATAGGTTGTTATTTCAATTATTTCCTTTCTTTATGATTTCTTTTCTGATATTTGCTAACTGTTACTATTTATTGTTCTGTTGGAGAAGAACTTAAGAGAAAGTGCCCCAAACCTGGTGAAGTTAATTTGGAAGAACTAAAATTCTTGTGGGGTCAAAACCAGAGGACATGATAGGCTCATCCCCGATCATCTTTTGTGTTGCTAGAGTATAAAACTTCCATCACCTCTTTTGTAGGTCATCCAACAACTGTTGTACCTTCAATTATAATTGATTTGGTGAGGGATCCAGTGTTTACTTCCTTGGCCATTAAATCTTCTCATGTTGGTGCTGAAGTTGGCACTTCTTCTTCACCTGATTTTGATCTTCGTCTTTATGCTATCATGTGAAAGAGGAAAATTCCCAAATTTATGGAGGATGATTCCACTGTTGGCGCTAAGAAACTAGTTGATACCAATGCCCTAAAGAAGAAGGTTGAGGCTGGCAAGTATCCCCGGGCCACTAAAGGTGATGAGTCTCCTCTCAAGAGACTAAGGAGAGGTTCTACTGACAAGGAGGATGAAATATTTGTTGATGTCGATCAACTGGGATTAGTGGATAAGGTCCCAACTATTTTTGGATCATTTATAGCCTTTAGTTGTAGCTTGGCTAGGAAGATGATCAAAGATAGTACCCTTTTGAACCATAGTGATGCTACTGGTTTAATGTCCCGATTAAAACTATCAGAGAGGGTTACCTAGAGCTTAGCCTTAGTAAATTTTAATATTTGAAGTTAGTCAGATACTGTTCATGTCTTCCTTGATTTGTATTAACTTGGATTTTTTCTTATAGTTTTTGGTTGATTATAACCAAATGTTAGAGAAGGATGATCAACTGCGTTTTTCTTCAAGAGAAGTAAAGGAGGCCTTTGAGGGTCTTAGGAAATCCTTGGAGGATTCTAGGCAACCTTTGGAGATAAAGCAAAAGGCTTGGGAGGAGAGACTCAAGACTATCGAAGAAGCGAGGCAGAAAGATGATGCGGCTCTGTCTATGGATACTTTGGTCTCTACTCAATCTGATCGCAGGGAAAAGGATGCTAAAGAGAAAGTAGTTAAGCTATATGCTGACTTTTTTATAGAGAAGTCTAAAAGAAAGAAAATTAGAGAAGAATCATTCACTAAGGGATGGGATATCTTAATTTTATGCCATCTCTGCTACTCCTGCCCAGATATCGTACACTAAGAAGAAATTCTTCAATGATGGTTAGTCGACAGCGTTGAGGGAAGGTTGCACTACTGAGGATTCAGAGTTATTTTTAAGGCATAATCAAGTCTCCCCTCCCAATCTTGATGATGAAATTGATGACGATGCAGGTTCGAGGGAATGCTCATTGGCCGTTAAGACAAGTGTTCCTTCAGTCGATCAAGATAATGCTTTTGTTATTTCAACTGCCCCTCTTACCGATCGGGATATAAACCCCGAAGCGGAGAAGGATAAGTAGAAGGTGTAGACTTGTTCGAATTCTGGTCTTTGTATTTTGCACCTTTTTTTTTTCTTTTTGTTTTGTTCTAATGTACCTGTAATGTTGCCATTTATCAATGAAAGAACTTCTTCTTTAATTGCTTGCCATTTTTTTTAGATTTAACTACTATTCTGCATCCTTTTATTGTTGATCAAGTGTTACTTTAACTTTCTAGTTTATTGACATGATGGAATAAATTACCTCCACTGACTCTGACATATTCAAACGCTATAAAAATCTATTTAAAGTTGGCCACTTGGATTTGATAAATGAGGAATTAACAGACTTGCACGACGCAGATGCTTTTAATCAAGCATGGGATGCATACACCTATCTTATATATCTTCTTGATCGGGATGTACCCAACAATGTTGGATATTGTGAGATGATTGAATACTTGCAAGCAGAACATAATGAAATTAAAGCTCTTCTGCATTCTGACTATGAAGCCAAGTATAAGGCATTGAGTGAAGGCCGAGGTTTAGAGGAGAAATTAGAAAAGTATGCTTCTTCACATAGGAGGAAATAATTCTTGTTAAATCATGAACTTGGTGAATCTAGAGATATCGCCAAGCTCTTGGAGGATGAGAATATTAAACTTCAAAATGACCTAAAAACTTTGAAAAAGTCTTTTGTTAGTGGTGCCGATGAAGGTGCCTCATTTTTGGAAAATGAGAATGCCAGGTTGATGGAAGATCTTAAAATCTCAAAGAAATCTAAACATGTATCATCATCCCGACAATAAAGTACTATCTGACCAACTGTTAAGGAAGCTAGCACCAAGAAAACCTTGGTTGACCAGGCTGCCCCGCTGAAAACAAAGAATCAGACTATTGTCGACTTGAGCACAAAGCTAGAAGCTAAGGATAAAGCCCTTATCGACCAGTCCACACAGTTGAAGGTGAAGGATAGTGTTTTGAAGAAACATCAACAGAAAGTTGAAAGGTTGACCTTTCAATTTCATAAATAACCTAGAGAGGTGTGGATGGAAGGCTACATTGAAGATTTAGGTCACAAACAACCCAGTTGAAGCATGATTGTAATAGCCAACTCTGATACAGGAATGATCCTGGTCCTTTCGACTGTGATAATCCCCCTTTTAAGTTGGACTCTTTATGGATCCCTATTGATGTTATTCCCCAATGCTTGATCACTAAGTACTTGGGAGGCTATGGTTTACATGATGTTCATGAGATTGTTCATCCTCCACACCTGATTAATGTGCCGAGCAGTAGAAACAAAAGGATGTTAACGGATTTTAACTTCATTAATTCTCCCTATACTTTAGATGATCTTCCTGTCGCAATGGATAGAATACAACCATCTCAGCCGACCTCTATATCTGAAGGGAAACGTCATGTTGAATAATTTTTATGAATTATGTTATTCACTTGAATGTAATATAGTTTTTATGAATGAAAATCCATATGTTTGTGTTGTTAACTTATGATTATTTTAATCAGTCGGTCAACTTGTGATTGTAATAACATTGATTGTACTAATGAACTTAGATATATTAATCCAAATTTAGCATTAGTTATCAGTGGTGACCAAGTGTATGAGGAATATATGTTTGTATCCTGGTGTTTTAGGAATATTTACATGCATTCCTACATTTAACTTGGTCGGGTAAAACTTGTTTGTAACTTTTTTAGTTGTATACGAAGTTTTACACTTCTTGTTCTTGACTTGCTTATATGAAATCATACATGAAGTGAATAACATCTTGTTCGTGATTCATTTTTACGAAGTCATGCATCGCTACACCAAAAAGGCTAAATTGTCACCTTTGAGCCGTCCAGCCTTTTCACGGTCATTGATCTCGTGATAAAAAAATGCTTTTTTTTATCATGGTCAATGACTGTGACAAGTCCAGGGCAAGGGGTTGTCACGGTTATTGACCGTGACAAGTCCATGACAATTGTACTTGTAACAAACTTGTCATGGTCAATGACCGGGATAACTTTAGATAAGTTGTGTGTGTGGGGTGGGGGGGCAGTGTGTGGGTATATGTATGTGTGTGTAGTGTGTTGCGTGTGTTTGTGTAGTCTGATGCGTATGTGTGTGTGTGTGTGTTATGTGTGTGTGTGTGGGTGGGATTAAATAAGTAGTACCCTCGATTATTTTCCTTTATGTTGTAGAAATTGAATAATTGTATAGTTAGATTATATATTATTGGCTTATTATTTTGTGCTTGTTATTGGTTTACGTTGGACATATGAAATTAGAAGTGGAATTTGATTGCTTAATTTTCTTAATCTATAATTTATTTCACACTAATAAATCATTAACTAATTATTAGGTTATAGAAATTGAATAATTGTGTTGTTGGATTAGAAGGAGTACGGGATAAATTGTGTTTGCTTATTGGTTTTTGTTTGTTATTGGTTTATGTTGGACATATGAAGTTGAAGTGGAATTTAGTTGTTTAATTTTCCTAATCTATAATTTAATTCACACTAATAAATCATTAAGTAATACTTTATATTAAATAACAACTGCGCCAACAAAAATTACCAAGCATACACGAATAGGTATTGATATTGGTGTAAATTAGTATAAATTGAAATTTAATTTGAATTAAATGAAACATGCTTTGTTTTAAATGAAACATACTTTAAATTAGATAATTAAATGAAAAATACGTATAATTACACATAGTGCGCATAGATAGTAGTCTTCTAGTTCTTATGCGTACGCATTCAATATCCCCTAGACCCATTCTAGAGTCATTACCCATGCAATGAGATCTCTCGAATTGTTCCGTTCGGACAATTTAGGACTGCATAGTTCACGTATAATAATATTCTTAGTGGCTTAAACTTGTTACTTTTGGGAGAAGTTCTGCAGTCATATCTTAATGTTATCTAGGTACATAGATGATGTGATGTTAAGTGTTATTTCAATTTATAAATTGAAATAACACTAACATTTGCGAATCTATGTCGTGTACTTGGAGAACTATGGGGATATGCTGCCGAATTTTCCTCAAATTGGAACAATGTGCATGATCCTTTAAGTATATTACAGAAACATGCGGTCTCGAACGGAATAGGACCACTCACCCTTTAGAGGAGATGGAGGAAATTGGAATTAATATTATAAATTGAATTTTAATTTCAATTTTAAATTAAAATTGAATTTGAATTTGAATGCATGAACTAATTATTCACACTTTTGTTTATGCTATTTTACCCATAATAGGTGATTGTTTATAGAAGTTGTGATTGGATATCCTAAATACAAAGAGTGGATGGGTGAGACAAATAGATTAGGGGATGTGTTTCGCAGAGATGATAATGAATTTATGAAATACGTAGAGAGATGCCATGATGATGAAGTGTTTTTGTGTCCGTGTGCTAGGTGTAATAATGGCAAGGTGTTTGAGTGGAAAACAATTGAAATACATTTGTTAAGATCGAGTATGCAAAATAGCTATCGAAGTTAGGTTTTTCATGGGGAATCGACAGTTCCTTTTATCCCTAAGAAACCTTCACAACAACCTTCAACAAGTAGGATAGATGTACAAGGGGAGGTTGACAATGTATATCATAATATGCTAGAGGATTTATTTGATGACGCATATGAAGTTCATGAAGTGGAAGAGAATGGTGTCACTGGCGATGTACAAGGTTCAGGTGCTCATGAAGATATCGAGACAAACCTTGACGATGACTACCAAAGTTCAAAATTTAAGGCGAGCCAACCGTTATACACTGGCTGTGAGAAAGATCAATCATCATTACATGACATGGTTGGTTTGCATAGTTTGAAGACATAATATGGTTTATCTTGCACTAGCTTGATAAGAATTTTGAATTGGGTGAAGGGCTTGCTACCCAAGCAGAATACGCTTCCAAATAGCTATCCTACTATGAAGAATAGTTTGAAAGGCTTGGGAATGAAGTATAAATCAATTCATTCTTGTGTGTATGACTGCATACTATATCGAAAGGAGTATAAAAATCTCAATCGGTGTCTGGTATGCGATGAACCTAGATATGTCCCATCTAGTGGCGAAGAAGGAGGAAACCCAAAAGTACCTCAAAAAGTGTTGAAATAGTTTTTCATCGGGATTAGATTAAAGCGGTTGTTCATAATTTCATGGATAACGAAAGAAATCACTAGGCATGCTAGGGCATAAGTTGGGGAAAATCTCATGCGCTATCCTATTGATTTCTACAGTTTGGAAGAGTTTGAATTTTGAGTATCCCGTTTTGGCTCGAGAGCAGCGTAACATTCGTTTGGCAGTATCAAAAGATGGTTTCAATCCATTTGAAAATCTAATCGCCAATCAGAGTGTATGGCCAGTGATTCTAGCCCCACTCAACCTCCCTCCTTCACAGTGTATGAGACCTAAATTTTTGATGATGTCTTTGTTTATACCCGGGCCAAAGGCACCAAGTGAGGACATCAATTTCTACCGGACTCCTTTGATAAAAGTATTAAATGAGTTGTGGGAAGAGGGTGTGTAAGCATTTAACTTTTTTAGAAAAGAAGAGTTTACGTTGAAAGCTATGTTAATGTGGCTAATTCATGATTTTCCAACTTATGCGACATTATTCGATTTCGTGGCACATGGTTATTTGGGGTGTCCTATGTATGGGGACGAGATTAAATCTCTCCGTCTCCCCATTAGCTCAAAAAATGTAGACCGTTGCCATAGGAGGTTTTTACCCCCTCTCATAGTTTTAGATTTGAGAAAGGTTCCAATTTTTATATGGCGGGGTTGAACATAGGCTACGACCGATAATAGTTTCAGGCTTAGAAATTGAAAGTAAATCTTCTGATTGTGACCATAATATTCCAGGCAAGAATCCTAAATTTAAGAATGTCAAGCATAAGAAGACTCCAACTGGGAATGAAACTGAGACAAGAAATGAATGGTTTAGGAGGTCAATTTTATTTGACTTTCCTTATTGGAAGAATAACCCGGTGCGCCATGTATTGGATGTGATGTACGTAGAGAAGAACATCGCTGAACATATTGTGGGTACATTTCTTAGGGGGAGTCATTCGAAGGATGGAGAAAATGCACAAAAAGACCTTAAAGAGTTGAAACATAAGCCACAACTATGGTTGAAAGAAGATAGTAGGGGAAGGACAATAATTCCCCCTGGTGCATTTACTTTTACGAGTGTAGAAAGGAGGGAGATTTTAGACATCATATATAATTTGCAAGTTCCATCTAATTTTTTGTCCAACTTGCAAAGTATTGTGAATTATACTAACTATGATATACATAAGTGTAAGTCCCAAGATTGGCATGTGATCATGCAATTAGTTCCTCTATTGTTTAAGCACTATTTCTCGAAGCACAAGGATTTTTGAAGGTCTATTATCCAAATTAGTATCTGCTTCACACTTTTATGTGAAAAGTAGTCAATCGAGATCATATAGTGGCTACAAAATTGGTGGTGAAAGAAACGATTTATGTCTTGGAGAAGTACTTTCCCCTATCTTTCTTTGACATAAGTCTTCACTTGTTGGTACACCTATGCGACGAGGCACTTGTTTGCGGCCCAGTAAGATATTGGTGGATGCATCCATTTGAAAGATTGAAAAAAGTTTTCAAAGATTACGTCAAGAATACAGGATACATTAAAGGATCAATTGTAGATGAATACATCACCGTGGAGTCATCAATTTACACTTGGGAATATATGCCTGACTCGACCAACGTGGATGACAATGATGAGTTCATCGATGAGGGTGGTCATGTGATGGGAAAACGAGTGAAATTAACGAGTTTGCAACATGAACAAGTTGCTTGTTATCTATTTGATACACACGAAAATGTCGAAGAATGGAAAAAGTAAGTTAAAATTATTTTAACTTTCAAATTATTTTAATTTTTACATAATTAATTTTGTAATACTTTCTTCACGATCTATGCAGAAAATATGAAGCCTATGAGAACAATAAAAGATGAAAAACAATGGCCCAATCAGACAACAAATTTAGGTTGTGGTTGTCACACATGGTAAATATAATGAAAATGGTTGTTATCTAATGTCACATTAGAAGAAAGATTTACAACTAACCTAATTAATTTATCTATATTATCAACTCTTAAAGACGGGTGATGCGACATCAAGACTTGCTCATCGAGCCACTGGACTCTTGTTCGTGGCACAAGAGTACAAAAAGTATCGATTGAATAGTTACGTATTCGGTGAAAGAGTGTACGAGGAAAATACGACTATACAGAACTCGGGCATTTTATATAAGGCTTTTATATGTTTAATTTTTTAAATTATTTTATAAATGTACATAACTCGGGCATTTCATACAGGGCAAGGACAAGAAGGTGGCCCCAAGCGTCGCAGCCACCATTGTATGTTATAAATGTTTAATTTTTTTATTTACTTAATTGACTAATTGTGTACTTTTTATTATTTCAGGTAAAGCAAAAGGAAGTGCATGAGTTGAAGTCTAATGTCGACAACGCATATTTGGCTATGGACACACTCAGTCAACTGCTCGGGCCGGATCGTAAGGGGAGAACTAAGGGGTGATCTCACGGGTGGGGAAGTCTAGGATCATCAGCATCGAGATAAACAACATCGGGTTGGCACATAAGGTGGACTTCCATGAAGATAAGGAATCAAGGTTAGAGGCGACGATTCTAGATATGTACCCCTTCATAAAGCGTAAGTTGGGAAATGGCAAGGGCAAGGGCAAGGAGAAGGTGGTATAGGTAGATGAGGATGAGAACGAGGACACCAACGCCACTGTTTCATGACCGATATGCACACACTCGACGCAATATGATGATCCATTTCCCATCATGACCACCGTCGAGCGGACTATGTTAACAAATAGTTGGTCGAGCGTCCATCTACTCGACATATATTGTGGGCTTCCGATAGTGAGGGGGGTTGAGGGACCTGATCTTCCTCCTGGATATGCCGATTCATGGACGTCCCCTTCAAGAAATTGCGGCAAGAGTGCGCATCACGCATGTGGTGGAGGTAAAGGAGAACTCACATTTGTGGTTGCACGAACAATGTGGCATACAACATATTGCGGTGTGTCTCAATTCATATGTCGTATGACCTTCCTTCCTCCTTCGACCTGCTAAAGATTGACATTATTTCTATTTTTTTTTATTTTGAAAATAGGATTGTATTTATATTCTTTTGATTTTTGTACAATTTGTTTTGGATGTGATGGACATTTGCATTTCTATTTTATTTCGATATGGATTATAAATGTCTTGATTTGGTATATGATTAGTATTTTATTTGGATATATGTTGTTTGGACATGTGAAATTTTGCTATAACAGGTATAAATATACTGTTGGGCAATGGCAGTGGCTATACTGCCCAACAGTTGTTTTTTAAATCCTGCCAAGAATTGTCACGGTCTTTGATCATGATTTTTCTTTATTTTGCCATAGGCTTGTCACGGTCATTGATCATAATGGGACCGTGACAATTCTAGTAAAATTGTCATGATCAAAGACCGTGACAACAAAAGTTCTCTCCCCCATACTTGTCATGGTCATTGACCTTGACAAGTTGAACTTGTCACGGTCAATGATCGTGACAAGTCGACAGTTTTGGTGTAGTGTATGAATTAAATTATTCTTAGCGACTAAGTATTTTAGGATTGTGTTCCTTTAACTTAGTGGGATAAGAATTTTATTCTAAACTTGTTTATACAAATCCATACATGAAGTAATATTTACTTCTTATTCGTGACTTGTTTATACAAAGCCATACATGAGGTTTTCATTTATTCGAGCAATCATTTACGCGAGAAATAATTGCGATGCAAGCTGTTATGTACTATTGATCGTCAAGAGATATATTGACTTGTTGTTTTTGCTTATTTTTATTTAATGATATATCGCCATACTACGGGAAAAAAATAAAAAAATTGAAGGGACTGAAATAAATATTTTATTGAAACTTGTCTCATAAAATTAAAAGAAACACATTACTAACAATCCCTTGAATCATTGATAGTACTTTCGAAGATGCTCGGCATTCCAGGGGTTTTTGAATTCTTCCCCTTCTAAATTTTCAATCTGAATGGTTCCTGGTTGGATGACAACAGAAATGCGATATGGGCCATTCAAGTTAGCCTCAAGCTTGTTGTTCTTCTGTATCACCTTCTTAATAACATAATCACCCTATTTAAGGTTGGTTGGCGTAACCCTTTTATCATACAAGTGAGAGACTCTGTGTTGATATGCAATATTTCTCATGGCAGCATCTTCTCGGACTTCTTCCAATATGTCCAAATCTAGTCGCTGCGTTAACTCACTAGTCGGAGAATCAAAATTCAACACCCTATGGGTTAGTAGGCCTAGCTCGGCTGGAACCATGGCTTCGGCCCCAAATGCAAGCAAGTATGGTGTTTCTACACTTGTTGTTTGCGGCATGGTTTTGTAAGCCCAAAGCACATAATGTAACTCATTGATCCAGTTTCCTTTGGCAGCGTCAAGCCTTTTCTTCAACACATTGAGCAAAGTCGTATTTGTTACTTCTGTTTGACCATTACATTGAGGATGGCCTGGTGCAAAATGAAGTTTCTGAACCTTGAACTGGACACAATACGCCTCAAATTCATCATTATTGAATTGAGTTCCATGATCTTTAATAAAGGCATATGGTAGCCCATATCTGCATATGATATTCTACCAAATGAACTGGTTCACCTTCTCATAAGGCATGTCTACCAATGGTTCTGCTTCCACCCATTTGGTGAAGTAATCAACAACAATGACTAAATAATCGATTCTTCCCTCGGTGGTTGACAATGGGCCGACCAAGTTAATCCCCCCAAATAGAAAATGGCCAAGTTGAATTTATGGGTGTGAGAGCGGCATTGGGTGTTTTACGAATTGTAGAGAACTTCTGGAATTTGTCACACTTTATTGCAAAGGCTGTACAATCTGCCCTCATAGTCGGCTAGTAGTATCCCTGAGTAGTAACTGGCTGGAGTAGAGACCAACTAGCTGAGTGAGATCCACAAGAACCTTTGTGCACCTCTTTAATTAAATCTACCACCTCCACTGGATGAACATAGCGTCAAAAGGAGATCATCAGTCCCCTTATGTATAAAACTCCTTTGTCAAACACATATCTTGCTGATTTATATCGGAGCTTCTTGGCCTCTTTGGGATCAGGTGGTAGGATGCCATCCTCAATATAACCTTTAATTGGGTCCATCCTGGAAGTTCCAAAACCTAAAGCAATGAAATAAATCATTAAGTCTTCGTCAATGCTCCGATTAGCTAGGATATCTATTGGAATGGTGCGCCCGAGTTCAATTATGATTACTAAAGCCAGCTGAGCAAGTGCATCTACTCGGGCGGTTTCTATTTTTGGAATCCTGTGGATTTGCACGACTGATAGCTAGGAAATAACTTCCATGGTTTTGGCGAGGTATCTAGTCATTAAATCCCCCTTGACTCCATATAGCTAATGCACTTGGTTGACCACTAACTTTGAATCATTGTGCACTATTACATGTTCAACGCCTAATGAATAGGCTGAATCTTGTCCAACTGTTAAAGCTTTGTATTCTACCTCATTATTTCATGCATTGAATTGAAACCGAAGAGCATATTCAATATCAATATCATCAGGAGTATTGATTATTATACCTGCTCCACTTCAAATCGCACATCAGTCTGCTCGGCAGGCAAGTTTTGCTGGATGGGAACCTCTGGATAGGTGAATTCGATGATAAAGTCTGCCAAATCTTGTCCTTTTAATGAAGATCATGGTTCATAGACAATGTCATATGCTCCCAACTCCACTGCCCAGTATACTAATCTTCCTGACTTCTCATGTTTGTGGAGTGCTTGCCGAAGATGCAGATCAGTATAAACCACTATAGTATGTGCTTAGAAATAAGGTTTCATTAGCCTAGAAGCTTCAATAAGTGCTGAAGACAACATTTCCAAGAGCGGATAGCTAATCTTATCTCCCCTAAATGCTTTGCTGAACTGGTCTTTGAATCCCATTGTCCAATATAATTATAGCCTATCTAAGCACATATTAAATAATAACTAGCTATAAGTCTAATTTTTCTCCTAAGACTGGTTGGGATATTAAAGGAGGTGATCCTAAATACTTCTTTAATTCCTAGAGCGCTTCTTTATATTTTGCATTCCACTTAAAATTCTTTCTCAATACCTTGAAAAATGGTAAGCCCCTATTTGTTTCTCGGGAAACAAATCTGTTGAAAGCTGCTACTCTACCGACGAGCCTTTGTATATCTTTCTTACAAGTCGGAAATTGCATTTCAATTAAATATTTTATCTTTTCTAGATTAGCTTCAATTCCCCTTTGATTAACTATAAAACCGAGGAATTTTCCTTCATATACTCCGAACACACACTAAGTCAGATTCAACATCATATGATGCTTTTCCAACTGATCAAATGTCTCACTGAGATCGCTGATATGATTGGAGGCTTTCTTAGTTTTTATTAAAATATCATCCACATAAACCTCCATGTTTTTTCCTATCTTCTCTTCAAAGACCTTATTCACCAACCGTTGATACATTGCTCCTGCATTTATGAGCCCAAAAGGCATTACATTGTAGCAATAAGCTCCTAGATTGGTGATGAAAGTTATACTTTCCCTTTCTTTAGGTTTCATTTTGATCTGGTTGTACCCAGATTAGGCATCCATGAAGCTTAAAAGCTCATATCCGGACAGAGCATTCACCAATTGATCAATTTTAGGCAAAGGGAAATGGTCTTCTGGTCAAGCTTTATTTAAATCAGTGAAATGCACATAAATCCTCCATTTATCATTCTTCTTCTTGACCATTACAACGTTGGCCAACCCGGATGGATACTTTACATCTTCAATAAATCAGGCTTTTTAAAGTTTCTTGACTTCCTCTTGGATAACTTGATTCTTCTCGGGACTGAAAATTCCGCATCTCTACTTGATCGACTTGGCATCCTTACTGATGTTGAGCTCATGACAGAGGAAATTTGGATCAATCCCTGGCATATCCTCATAGCTCCAAGGAAATACATTTCTCCGTTGCCTCAGAAACATAATCAATTCCCGTTTTAAGACTGAATCCAGTGTTGAACCGATCAACGTAGTTCTTTTTGGTTTGTCATCGTCCAGGATAATATCTTCAGTTGCTTCCATAATCGATCCCATGACTAATTCTGGATCATCCCATGGATCAAAAGTTTTAACTTCATATCCACCTGATAGGTTGTAGTCTTCTTGTTCAATTCGATTACTCGTCTGAGGAGTAGTAATATTCTTTGTCCACCTTTTGATCGCCTTTTACGATAACTACACCATAGTGAGTTGGAAACTTCAAGCATTGATGAACTGTAGATGGTATAGCCTCAAAATTCTTCAATCCTACCAAGCCGAGGATCACGTTATAGGAAGAATGAATGTTTTTATCCATCGAAAAAAATTGTATTTTCTCCGTACGACTTACCAGCCAAGTTTCTAATAACACTTCTAGCTTGATTATCCTAACAGGGTAAACTTTTTCACTAGAAATGCCTATTAATGGCCAATGGTAGGGCTCGAGTTGGCTGAGCTTCAAGTCCAAACTCTGAAAGCAAGTATAAAACATAATGTATGTCGAGCTTCCAATATCAATAAAAATCCTAGCTATGATAGTATCCTGGATCCTAAATTTGATAATGGGTCATCATGTGGATAAAGTACCCCAGAGAGATCATTCTTTGATAAGCCGATCACAAGTTTATCTTTGTTAACCTTTCTAGATTAATCATCTTCATTCAAATTAATTCTCTGGATATAAGAACAAGCCTAGGCTTCATTCAAGTAAGCTTTTCCTTCACCAGTATGATCTCCTCCTCTCGCATTTCCACCTGTAATGACATGATAATTAAATGAACCAAAACTGATCATATCTACCTCACGTTCTGTCTGGTTGGGATTCTTCAATAGATTGAGATCATCCTCATAATCATCTTCATGATTTCTCTTCCTGACATCTCTGAACTAGTATGGAAAATTTGATCTTCATCTAGTTTCTCTACTTTTATGTCGATCAACATATTTATTGGGTTTTCCATGATGGATGAGAGATTCTATCTTATTTTGTAAAATGATGTAGTTATCTATTGTATAGTCTTGATCCTTATGGAATTCATAATATTTAGATATGTCCCTTTTGTTATAGGGTTCTTTCAACCTTTCAAGCCATTGTAGATCATTATTATTTTTAATCTCCTTAAGGATATGGTGAATGTTAACACTCAATGGAGTATAGGTTCCAAATTTTTTGAGCTTATCCTCTTTTTTTGACTTTTTCTCATTCTGATCTTTCTTCTCAGTCTTTGTGGATGGATTCATCTTTTCTTCCATTTCTTCCTCGGTATTCATTATTTTTCTCGCCTAAGCCATGAGCTCGGTCATGGTTTTAGGAGGATCTTTGGCCAGAGTATAGTACAATATCATGAGAAACAAGCCACTCATGAGAGTAGTGATGGTTGTTTTTTTCTCATAATCTACCACTTATAATTTCTCGTTTTAAAAATGAGTGACGTACTCACTAGTCGTTTCTCTTACTTGCTACCTTACACATAAGAAATGGGCCACTTTTTTCACTGGCTTGGGCCCAAAACAGAAATTGTTAATAAATATGTCGACAAGCTGGTTGAAGTTGGTAATTTGTCCTCGGGACAAGTTATTATACCATATTTGAGTAGAATCTGTAATGGTGCTTGAGAACACTCTACATCTCATCTCATCGGGGATCGAATAAATGTCAGCGGTAGCTTGATATTATTTAATGTGCAGGACTGGATTAGTTTTCCCATCATATCTAGAGTAGAAAAATACACAATTTCTTGAATAAAAGGGGATCCTTTAATAAAACTTCATTGTAAAGGATTCTTTGCCTTTGACATCTCTCCTAGCCAATCTTCCAATCGCTGAATTGATCTTTTCCACGACGGATTTTTCACATTAGATTCATATGAAAAAGTTTGGATGCCCCGATTATATGTATGCATTGAACTCTCTTATTAAGAAGTCTTCTCATCGTGTAAAGATCGTCGGATGTTTGATCTTGATTTGATCATGGCTTCATGCTGGTCGACTGGAGAAGCTCGATTCAATCTCTGCAAGACACTTGGTCTTTTAGTAGAGAAAAATAGATATCATAAGACTCTGAGGCTCTGATTGAGGAACTTATTTCTCAGTGATAAGTCTCATCCTGAGATGATATGGAGTAACTACGCTGGATATACCTAGGAGGTGGAGAAAAAAATTCTCTTCGTGGTAATGGAACTACTTCCTGTTTGGATAGGGCTTGAGATATTGCTTGTAACAACTGGGCCGATTGTCTTATTATTTCCAGCATAGCATCTTGACCTCTGGAAATACTGGCTAGGATCCCATTTAGGTTGGCTGCTGTAGGCGAAACATATGGATCGGGCAGGTTTCCTTCCTTTCTATCACTAGGCTTTGGATCATTCATTTTTTCTGCAAGAAAGATTGAGAATAGCGATTAGACACTATTCCCATAGATGACGCCAATCTGTTGATGTAAAAAACTGGATTTGATCCAATTTTATAATTAGAGATAAAATATATATAATTGCAATGCAAAATAAAAGAGAGAGAGGATTTTTAAAGTGGTTCAACTATGTAAGAAATCCTACGTCCACTGTGATTATATTGATTTCAAAGGATACAAAAACTAGGCACTCTTCTCAATAAGAATAGCCTAGAATCCGTTCTACCTTGCCCTTGATGAAAGGGATACACTGTATTTATAGTGACCCGGAGGTCAAGGGTTGGAATTCCAAGGGATGGAATGGCTTTATATATTTAGGCATTGATATATTTAGTCATTTACATCCGTATATAATATATCGGACAGTTAATTATTCTAACCACATGTGATAAGATTTTTGAAGAGGTGACCCTTCTTTGGTATTGATGGTCAGTATCCTTTTTGTTGGTCGTCATTCTCTATATTTTTTGGCATTCTTGCCAAGTTACTATCTGTTGATTAGGATTTTAGCTACATAAGAGGACAAGTGTTCACTTTTGATTGGTCCACATAGACAGATATTTTTTGGCATCAATAATAATAATAGATAGATGTATTTTGGTAGATATATTTTAGAGATCCAATAAATACGAATGTATTGTTGTCATTTGAAGTGAAGTCATAAAAAGATAAAAATAAAGAAAAATTCTCTCCTCATATTGAGTGTTATCTCTCAAATATTGAGTATGTTAGTGTATTTTATTATCTCTTAAATATTTTTATTTTTGTTTTTGACAATCATGCATTTGGATAAAGGGGTTTACGGAGGTGTTCTCAAGTTGATTTAATAATGAAGTCTCTAATGAAAATTCTTTTTCCGTCTGGATTTTTGGCATATGATGGTTTTAAATTCGTTAATAGGTTTCTTAATTTGTATATTTGCTTCACGCATTAGTAGTGCATGATATTTGCCCTTACAATTTATCCCCTATATATATACTAATATGTTGTGCTTATTAGGATTATTAAAGTATGTTTTTTATAAATTTATAACATGACATATATTGTGTAAAATGTTTAATGTTACATATTAAGATTTTATAATCCATTTGATGAGTTCAACTTGAATGTTTTATGGTTATTTTAAGTTATTGTCTATGTACATTTAAACATAGCAGTCTTTTTCATTAGATTTTGTAAATATATTGGTTTGATATTAATTTTCATTTATTTAACATAATATTAAGGTATTCAGGCACACTACCCACCATCAAAATATCCTTCCACTATGTTAACTATGTTTTCAACAATCCTTAATTATATTCTCCTTCACAATTTGAGTCTTCCAAAAGCATACTCTTATGACCACGCAACACGTGGCCTAGAACCTAGTTAAGATGTAAATTACTTCGCGAAATGTTCAATTAAATTACAGAGCAATAATAAAAAATAGAACTCAAAGTATAAATTAATATTTCACATAATAATTTTTTTAATGCAATTTTAGATTCATTGAACCAATGTGACTATAGGGATGTGTGGGAACTAGATTTTTTAATTAAAATTACAAACTAATAATGGGGAGAAAAGTGAAAAAAACTGTTGAATGTGAAAGAGATTAGTTGGTAAATTTGGTACTTTTTAAAAAATTATCATTTTGCTTTTAGTCAGGGACGAATTCAAATTTTTTTGTTTAGGGGGCAAAGTTTCGAGTGGCGCCATGGATTCGGGGATATGAGGCCTTGAGTAGATTTTTTCTTTTCAATTCGAGTTTTACACAAGTTATAGCTTTAATTTAAGTTTTATACAAATTTATTTCGAGTGGCGCCATGGATTCGGGGATATGAGGCCTTGCAAATATCTCATTATTTATGTCTCTAACATTTTATCTTTACATCGAGTACCCTAAACACAATTTGTGTGTGTGTGGGGGGGGGGGGGGGGGGGGGGGGGAGAACATAGGAGGGGATTTTTCTCCTCCTCGCCCTAGTGTGAATCCGTCCCTCCTTTTAATACCTAAAAGTTTCACTATGTAAAGATTGAGCCCTTAAAGTTATTGGGGATTGCACGTTAGACAACTCAATTAAAACTCAAAAAATACTTATTTTTTTAGAGCATCTCGATTAGGTAAACTATTTAAGTGCCAATACCAAAAAAAATTTGGTAGCTTTACCTAAAGAATTTTCTAACTTATCCCATTAAAAGAATTTAATTTCCATCATGTTTTATTATCACAAAGTGTAAATATTTGAAATATTTTCAAATGAAATCAATTGGAAAAAAATATTTAAAATTTCAATTCCTACATACTTTCAAATGCTTCTAATAGGTAATTGTTCCATAATCTATTTTCCAAATATGAATGGTGAACAATGATGACTCTTGGCCTTGCAAATATTTAAATATGTCTCTCGCATAAAAAACACCACCTTCATATGTATTGTTATCATCAAAAGGTAGAATTATAATTATTATTTTTTTGTCCTAATAATTAGTGATAGTTCAAAAATACTCTGTAATTTATCTGTTGCCCAACATTTGATTTGTCACTTTGTTATCTTAACAAAATAATAATATTACCAATTTTCTTTTAAGTTTTTTTATTCTTTTTTTCTTCTTCTATAAATTGTGTTAATAACAAATTAATTTAACTTTTTTTCTTTTCCTGGTAACGAAGGGCAATCGTTGTGCTAGCTTGCACATAACTCGAGACTAATCCCTTCACTCTGGGAAGCCTTTACCAGAGATTTCTGTCTGGCTCCTTGCCCTGAACGAACTCGGTATGCTGACCTTAAACACACACATGAACATAGTAAACAATATGATGTTATTTCTTTTCTCTGGACATTAGTGGAAAGCATTAAAAGATTTAATGTTTGGTAGCTTATTTCAAAAATAATTTGAAGTATTTTAAGGGTTAAATGATATTTATTTCAGACTATTAGGCCATGGAGGTGGAGAACTTTCATATATTTATATGTGTAACGTGACTTAAACAAAACTATTAGACACATTTTATTAGGATACGTATAGTACTTGGACTGTTTTGTCATTTAGGAAACTGCCATGATACCTTGTTAAATTTTGGTACATCTAACGCAAACTAATTAAAAATATGTGAATGGGTCGTATAATCTTATTTCTTGTATGTAACAACCCTTATTTTCTATGTAAAGGTTGGCCATGCAGAATATGCCGAAGATGGGGCTTGCCTATCAATTATATCATTCTCAACATCAAATCATAATAAAACATTTTATAATTTTAAAACCACATTCAAAATAAATTCTTTTAACCCATAACTGAATTAATAATACCAAACCCATCATCCACATCCAGATAAATTAAGTCGAGTATAACTACTACTGTCTTACATGACTGAATAAAATCAATTCCAGGATTATGCCCATATAATATCTCAAATTAAAAACTGAAAGGAAGTAACAACTGTAAAATGTATAAATGCGGTGCTTGATATCGATTTGAATTAATTCACAAATTTCTACTTTGACACACTTATTTAATTGGAGTCTATTTATAACCAAATTAATTCAGCCCCAAAACATGCAACTATGTGTGTGCGTGTGTCAAACCATAGATAAATAAATTATGCGACACAAATTGATGGAAAAATCCCCACAGGGCAAAACCTTTTATTTTTAGAACTTTGAGGAATTCACAAGAGCATTGACTTACATATAACCTGATAATCGCCCACAAGTGTACCGCACGGTGTCTTCGTCAAACATTCAAAGTAACGACTAAAAATATCATCGGTTCGAATCTCCCGTAAGAACTCCAGATGGTCAGCAATGACGAAGAAAATGGCTTCTCCACAAGTGTGAACTTTATAAGGACTCCCTCCACAATAGCACGTAGCTCTCCGGTTGTAGAGTTCTCCCCACAAAGGTAAACAAAAGAAAAAGTATGTTCTTCAACACCAAAACAATTCACCAAAGCATATGGGATTTTTGTGAATTGTAAACAAAAAAGGATTAAACCCTAAAAGAAGAAGTCAAAAGGATTCTGTAGTTTCGCAGTTTTTTGTCTTTCAAAAGGCTGTGACTTCTTAATGAAAATGAAACCATTTAATGAGTATTTATAAAAAAAATGCTTCTCCTTGGTATTAGAGCTCGTTTGAACGAGAAGGGGATGTCGCTCGAACGAGAAACAAATGTAATTTGAACGACATCACGCGACGCTTCCATGTCGTTCGAACAACAATACAAAGTCGTTTGAACAACTATTGCGTCAAAAAAATATTATTTTAATGTTCTCTCCAATACTTAGAAAAAATACTCATTCTCAAATTTTGACAAAAAAGTCCGCTCCAACACTTAGAAAATATTTTGTAAAAATATCCCAAAAGCTCTAACTGTAAAGTTAAGGTATTTAAAACAAAACCTTACCAAAGTAAACTTCGCGGAGTCTTTTTGATGAAGAACTTGATATTCGGATCCATCTTTGATGCTTAAATGTTCTTGAATGCTCTTCAACGGTGTAGCAGTTTATGACATAATAAATTGATAATGGACTTATAAAACATGTCCTTACAAATCTCCCCCCGTGTCTATGCTGGTACATACATAAAAACATACGAATTATCAAATACCAAAATGCCTATACAAATCTACCCTCCCATGAATAAATTTGCAACCTCAAACTCTTCTTCAAAAATCTTAATATCTCAAATTTTTTCTCATCAGGGTGTGCAATATAAAAATCTTCAATCTTTGTACCTACACACTGTAATACCCCGTATTTTTATGCTTTATTAATTTGGGGATTTATTAAATTTAATGTGAGTTAATAATTTAATATAAATCCGGAAATTAATTACTTTATAATCATTAACGTGAGGTGAGTTAGTAATTATGGGAAACTTGTTGAATAATACAAATGATTAAAGTAATATAATATTGGTTCTATGAAATGTCACGAGTGAATAAAATGATAATTTTGGAAATTTGAGTCGGGACGCGCCCGTGTCGCGTCGGGACTAAATATTGATTAATAAAAGTGAAATATTTTTAAGCTATTCGTATGGTCGTTTTGAGTGCGCCAACGTGTTCGGAAGGGTCGAGATAGTCAGAAACGTGTACTCGGAGGTTTAGTTTGGGTCTCGGGGCGTTTTTAGGCCTACTTAGCACCTCGGGAGGGCATTTTGGACATTTTGCATTTTTGGGTAATTAAACCCACAAAAATTATTAGGCTATATCAGCCATTTGGAAGAGTCCTTTAGGGTTATCAGACTCAAAACTTTAGAACGACCATAGGAGAGGGAAGTAGAAAGCTTTCCAACAATCCAAGGCCAAAAAGTCATCCGATTGCACCGCCACCACCACCAATACGTAGATCGCGCGACGGGGAACGCAACCACACCAAAATCATCCACAAATCAGAATTGTAAAATTTCTAGGCAAGTGTTTATCTTGATTATTTTCATTAATACATCACTCATGTTAGTCTAGGGTTGATTAAGATGAGTTTCATGGAAGAAAACCCAAGTTGGAGATAGGAAATTACATGTAGTAATGATATAAATGGAAATTTGGAAATCCCCCTTCATACGTAGAGGTTGAACCACGAATTTATGATGTTTTAGAATAAGAAATTCTGGAAAAAGATTGATTAGAACAAGGTTAAAGAAATTCTAGGGTTCTTTAGATTAATATGAGTTTTGGGCCTATTAATCCATTGCTATTGATGAAAATTTGCATGCTTTACGTAGAAGATGTATAATATGGGTTTATACTGTTAGTAGTACAAATTTCTGGGCGATTGGGAATGAAAAATCTGGATATGGATGAGGTTGTATGATAGAACCCGTAACTGCAGAATTCGCCATACCTGATCGATCGATCGATCGAGCCAAGAGCTTCGATCGATCGAGCCCCTGCCCTCGATCGATCGACCCCTCCTGGCAGACTCATATTTACCCTTTTAAATTATTAAATTCAAATTAAATGAGTGAAAATATTTGGGCATCCTTATTAAAATACTTTGGAAGGTAAAGGAGACCAGTAGGACTTATTAACAATTATGAGACCTTTAATCTAAGACGAAATTTACATTTTTTGGATGCTTACACATAAGGGACGATGGGGTTGTGTATTAAAGGGAGAGATGCGTAAAATAGCTACGTTGGAAAATAGATGAGTACCTACTAAATTCTACACTTGGGAGGATAGAGTCCATGAGTGTTACGTAGTAAGTTGGATTAATCCTTGAATTAAAGTAAGAGACGAACCGTTATACGTGATAACTAAAGATTGAGTAATAATGATAAATATTATATTATGGGTGATGAAAGGTACCTAAAGAGATATGGTAATAGTAGTATATTTATATGACAGTGTTTATGCATATACTATATACGTGTGAAATCATGCCTTCGCTACTTTCTATCCCTGAGGTTACCGCGCTGGGACAGTCTTATCTCGATGTGCCTTTATGGGGGATATTGACTCGTACCCTCAAAGATAGATATCCTTGGTACAGGCTATCTGATCGATGGTCAGACGGTCCTAAGAGACGTGAGGGTATGTACTGACCTCTTAGAGACTTGGAATCTATGCTTCGCCTCAATACTGTTTGTGTATGTGTTAATACAGTTCGAGAGTGATTCCGAACATGTATTTCCCTTAGTACGAGTGAGACGGGGATTGGATAGCAGAGTATGCCCGCACCATAATTTTTATGTGGGGTGCTGTTAGAATATATATATATATATATATATATATATATATATATATATATATATATATATATATATATATATATATATATATATATATATATATATATATATTATACGAGTGTTTAATATATATATTTAATTCTGAAATTGAGAACTTCCTACTGTGGTTATGATAAGTAAGAAATGAATAATGACTTCAATTTGGAAATACTTGTTTTAAAAAGTATAATATGACAGTGGGAGACTTTTTTGGCAAATAAGGTTTAAATGATAACTTTGTGATCTAATGAAATTAACCTCTTAAACAGTTGAATCGCCAGTTTAAATCTTACGAGCAACTAAGATAAGTTAAGTTAGACCGTTGGGAAGGTTAGTTAGATAGGTGTGCACATTAGAAGAGAGGTGAGAATTTCTCAAGAGAGTGTCGCACTAATATGTTGTTGCATTGGCCTGTAAACATTTTAAATACTTGCTAAACAAATTTTAATCATTTTCACTATCGGGCTCTGACCCGTTTTCCACTTTTCTTCTAACTTGTATATATATATATATATATATATATATATATATATATATATATATATGTATATATTACAGGTGCCCAGCCATAGGGGCGTCTTGCATTGGATCCTTTGGAAGGAACTCGCTGCAACTTAGGTGGGAGTTGCAGGGCTCTTGCTTAGACGACTTCATTTATTTGATTCCACTCTTATCATATTTATTCAGTTGGGCATGTGTCGTCCATTTCCATTATCCAGTTGTTTTATTTGACATTGTGATTCATTTATTTCTAGTATTGTCACTTTGGGATTTATTACTGTCTGGATGTTTTACTTTAAGTTTTAAATGTTGGGATTTAGTTGTTGAATGTTTAAATTATTTGGACTATATGTTCCAGGGTAATTGTGATGTGATTCTTTAATATTGAATTATGTAAAGATTTAAATGTTGGTTTACAAAAATAAAATTTGGAAAGTAATGTCTAAAAATGGTTTTGACACTTAGCTTAATTAATTAGGGTGTTTAAATTGGAAAAGTTATTTTTCGACAGTGATGCTAAGAATGAACCAACTGATCACCTTGATTTTAATTTAATAAAGGAGTGATCGCCCGGTATTTAATTAGGCGGGGTGTCACAGGTGGTTTCAAAGCATCAGGTTCTAGTGTCCTTAGTATTTGTACGGCTTATTTCTCTTTCAGCTTAACATTTTTGCTATAGAGTCCTATTTTAGGATTGTTGTATTCTTGCTTTTACATTTACGTCTTCAACTATTTAAGATTTGATAATAACTGTAGACTAATAAATTTGTTCACATTTCAGATGCCTCCGAGACGTGCACCAAAGGATAGGCGTGCCCCAGCCGAGCAGCCAGTAGCTCCGGTAAAGGGTACGATAATGCTAAAGAGGTAGCCGCTATTGCTGCTCAGGCGGTGAATGCCGCGCTAGCGGTGGTACAGTAGGCTCCACCCCAGATTCAGGCAGTGGAGCCAGTACCTGCACAGCTTCCATCTGCATGGGAGCGGGTTAAGGATGCCTTTCAGAAGGCGCATCCCCCTGAGTTCTCGGGTAGTTCAGATATTGTCATCTTCAGCCAATGGAAGAAAGATATCCAGCGGCATCTTCGTATCTTTGAGTGGACAGACGTGCAGAGACAGTCGTTGGCTTCCTTTAAGCTAGTGGGGGCTGCTTTGCAGTGGTGGGAGTCCACCACCACCTTGGAGGAGAGGGATACTATTACGATTCAGGTATTCTGGGAGCGGTTTGACCACAAGTACTTTCCACCCGTCGTGCAGACTGAGATGAGGCTGAAGTTACTGAACTTGAAGCAGGAGAATTCTACCGTTGCTGAGTATGAGGAGGAGTTCACGAGACTTCTCACCATAGTGCCAGATGAGGCACCTAACGAGGGTAAGAAGATAATGTTTTTTGTGGACGGGTTAGCTTGGAGGATCCGTCAGCACCTTATAAGGAATCAATCTCTGAGTACTTTCACAGATGTACTCAATACTGCTTTACTACACTGCCAGGATCACCGCTTCCATCTATAGGGAAGTAAGCGAGCAAGAGAGTCCGGATAGCAGGGCAGGACAGGGGGTAGTGGCGCTTGTGGAGCACCAACATCCCAGGGACAGACTCGTCAGCATAAGCAGAGTTCCCATCAGGGGGACCTTGCCAAGCTCTTCCGATCAGATGATTCCAGGTAAGGATTTGGGGGTTATAGGCAGTGTCAGCAAGGCCAGCCTAATCAGCAGGGCCAGCAGGGCCAACACCGTCAGCAGCAGGGTCAGCACCAGGGCCAATAGGGCCAGCAGCATTTCCATCAGGGCCAATAAGGCCAGTGGCGGGGCGGTAACGGCCACCAGGGCCGTGGTCAGCCGGGTCAGAGGGGAGGTAATTTCAAAGGTCGATGTTTCGGGTGCGGCAAGAATAGCCATAGGCGCCAGGATTGTCCAGAGGGAGAGAGGGCCCCACAACAGCAGGGTGCCTGTAATGAGCCACAGAGGCCACTTTTTTGAGCCGCCCTCCCAGCACCATCCCTACCATCCATTCCAGCAGCTCCAGTGCAGCAGGGGCAGTTACAATATGGATGTGTTTATAACATCCACCAGGCAGCAGCTCCACAGGTACCACCCGCGATTGAGGGTGTGTTTCCTATTCATGGAACTATGGGTCGAGTTTTATTTGATACTGGGGCGACGCACTGTTTTATAGCCACTCATTTTGCAAAGGCCTTAGGGTTATTAGCCACAACACAGAGCACTGTGACGTGTGTAGACTCACCACTGGGGAGTGGTTCGCTTATTTTCTTTATATGCCGGGGTGTGGGGGTAGATATTGGTAGCTTGGTATTACTTGCAGACATGTTAGTCTTAGATATGCATGAGCATGACGTTATTATCGGTATGGATTGGCTCGCTGCTCATAGGGCAATAATAGATTGTTTTGGTGGGAGTATTGTCTTTGCCATTCTGGGGTAAGAGATGTTTGTAGTGGCGATGCCTCGCCCAGAGGGAGGCTCGACTGCTCATTTGTATTACATAGAGGAGGATACCTCTAAGGAGGTTGTGATTCCCTTAGACTCGATCCCAGTTATTCGTGAGTATTCCGATGTATTTCAGAAGATACCAGACCTACCCCCCAGTCGAGAGATAGACTTTGTCATAGATTTATTACCGGATACTAGACCGATAGCACGTGCTCCATACCGTATGGCTTCAACGGAGATGCGAGAGTTATGAGATTAGATAGAGCAGCTGTTAGGTCAGGGCTTCATTCGCAGGAGTACCTCACCTTGGGGAACTCCAATCTTGTTTATGAAAAAGAGAGATGGTTCACTGAGGCTGTGTGTGGACTACCGGGAGCTGAACAAGGTCACGATACGGAACAAGTATCCGTTGCCTCGAATTGATGATATGTTCGACCAACTGAGGGAACAACTTTCTTTTCGAAGATAGATCTCAGGTCGGGGTACCATCAGCTACGTATTAGGGAATAGGATGTTTTAAAGACTGCCTTCTTGACGAGATATGGGTCCTATGAGTTCAGAGTGATGCCATTTGGACTCACAAATGCTCCAGTCGTGTTCATGGACTTAATGAACCGAGTGTTCAGAGAGTTGTTGGATCAGTTTGTCATCGTCTTCATAGATGACATTTTGATATATTCACACTCCGAGGAGGAGCATGCTGAGCACTTGAGACAGGTTCGTCAGACTCTATGAGAGCATCAGCTGTATGCCAAGTACGAGACGTGTGGATTCTGGTTGTGAGAAGTACAGGTCTTGGGCCATGTTGTTTCTGAGCAGGGGATAGCAATCGACCCGAGTAAAATGTCAGCGGTGAGGGAGTGGGGACAGCCCACGACACTGACATAAGTGTGTAATTTCTTGGGGTTAGCCGGATACTACAGGAGATTCATTCGGGCATTCTCCAAAATAGCGGGTCCATTGACGAACCTGACTCGCAAAGGGGTACCATATGTTTGGGATGATGCTTGTCAATTGGCTTTTGACGAGCTGAAAGACAAACTTACTTCAGCACCAGTCCTTACTTTACCTAAGCTGGGTGTAGAGTACCTGGTCTACACCGATGCCTCTTTACGGGGACTTGGGGGAGTACTTTAGCAGGAGGAGAAGGCTATAGATTTTGCCTCCCACAAGCTTAAGTCACATGAGAATAATTACCTCACCCACGACCTGGAGTTAGCAACGGTCGTTTTTGCATTGAGGATATGGAGGCACTATTTATTGGGGGAGAAGTTTCGCTTGTTCACAGACCACATGTCACTGCAGTACCTGTTCACTCAGCGAGAGCTGAATATGCGTCAGCACAGATGGTTAGAGTTTATGAAGGACTACCAGTTCGATATACAATACCACCCGGGGAAGGCCAATGTAGTTGCTGATGCGTTGAGCCGTAGACCGGTAGGCGATGTAGCAAACATCTGGAAAGCAAAGTGGAAAGAGTTGGGTCACCAGGACGCAGTAGACTGTTCTTTCATATCTGTCATGACAATGACACCCGATATTATTACGAGGGTGATACTGGCACAGACCGCTGACCCGTTTTTCCAGGAAAAGATTGTACGACTTTTAGCTGAGGGTGCTAAGTTCTATTCTGTTAGTTCTGATGGGGGTTTGAGATTTAATGGGAGATTGGTGGTCCCAAAAGGAGCAGAATTACGTCATGCAGTGATGACCCAGTCTCACGGGTCCCGATTTACGGTACATCCTGGAGGAGATAAGATGTACCAGGATATGAGGCGGCAATACTGGTGGAGTGGGATGAAGAATGACATTGCTGAGTTCGTGTCCAAGTGTTCTACCTGCCAGCTGGTAAAGGTGGACCATCAGAGACTGTCAGGGTTGCTTCAGCCATTGGAAATACCGGCGTGAAAGTGGGAGAGTATTTCTATGGACTTTATTACAGGGTAGCCTACATCACAGCGGGGCCACGACTCTATCTGGGTGATTGTAGACCGTTTGACCAAGGTGGCTCATTTTCTGCCGGTGCGAACGGACTATACCATGGGTCAGTATGCTCAGTTGTTCATTGCTGAGATTGCCAGATTACATGGGGTGCCCCTGAATATTGTGTCAGATAGAGACAAGATTTTCGTGTCACGTTTCTGGGAGAGCTTTCAAGTGGCTATGGGTATAGAGTTGAGGTTGAGTTCAGCTTATCACCCGCAGACAGATGGACAGACATAGCGTACTAATAAGATGTTGGAGGATATGCTACGCATGTGTGTTCTTGATTTTGGAGGAGGTTGGGAGCCACATCTTCCACTGGTAGAGTTCGCTTATAATAACTCTTATCAGTTCACGATTGGCATGACTCTATTTGAGGCTTTGTATGGCAGACCTTGTAGTTCCCCAACTTGTTGGCTAGAGGTGGGGGATAACAATTTTCTAGGACCAGAGGTGATTCAGGAAACCTCTGCGAGGATTGAGATGATTAGGGGCCATATCCGAGTAGCCCATGACAGGCAGAAAAGCTACGCCGATGCGAAACGGTTCTTTCGAGAGTTTAATGTGGGGGACCAAGTATTACTACGTGTATCTCATATGAAAGGAGTGATGAGGTTCGGGAAGAAAGGGAAATTGGCCCCGAGGTACGTGGGACCATTTCCCATTATCGAGAGGATTGGGCCAGTGGCATACAGATTGGGTCTGCCAGAGCATTTGCAACGCATCCATGATGTATTCCACATCTCGTCGTTGAGACGATATCTTCGGGATGACATGGCTCACACCCACATCGTGATAGAGGAGATAGACTTACAGCCTGATAGCTCTTACGAGGAGAGACAGGTGGCTATCCTAGACCATAGTGAGAGGAGATTGAGGTCCAAGGTAGTTCCACTTGTACGGGTCCAGTGAGAGCATCATAATGTGAAGGAATCCACTTGGGAGCGCGAGGCAGATATGCGCGAGAGATATCCAGATTTATTCTTACCAGGTATGCCTTATTTTCCGAATTTCGGGACGAAATTCCGTTATTAGGGGGGGAGTATGTAATACCCCGTATTTTTATGCTTTATTAATTTGGGGATTTATTAAATTTAATGTGAGTTATTAATTTAATATAAATTCAGAAATTAATTACTTTATAATTATTAACGTGAGGTGAGTTAGTAATTATGGGAGACTTGTTGAATATTACAAATGATTAAAGTAATATATTATTGGTTCTATGAAATGTCACGAGTGAATATAATGACAATTTTGGAAATTTGAGTCGGGACGCGCCCGTGTCGCGTCGGGACTAAATATTGATTAATAAAAGTGAATTATTTTTAAGCTATCCGTATGGTCGTTTTGAGTGCGCCAACGTGTCCAGACGGGTCGAGATAGTCAGAAAAGTGTACTCGGAGGTTTAGTTTGGATCTCGGGGCATTTTTATGCCTATTTAGCACCCCGGGAGGGCATTTTGGACATTTTGCATTTTTGGGTAATTAAACCCACGAAAATTATTAGGCTATATCAGCCATTTGGAAGAGTCCTTTAGGGTTATCAGACTCAGAACTTTAGAACAGCTATAGCAGAGGGAAGGAGAAATCTTTCCAAGCAATCCAAGGCCAAAAAGTCATCCGATTGCACCGCCACCACCACCAATGCGTAGATCGCGCGACGGGGAACTCAACCACACCAAAATCATCCACAAATCAGAATTCTAAAATTTCCAGGCAAGTGTTTATCTTGATTATTTTCATTAATGCATCACTCATGTTAGTCTAGGGTTGATTAGGATGAGTTTCATGGAAGAAAACCCAAGTTGGAGATAGGAAATTGCATGTAGTAATGATATAAATGGAAATCTGGAAATCCTCCTTCATATGTAGAGGTTGAACCACCGATTTATGAATTTTTAGAAGAAGAAATTCTGGAAAAAGATTGATTAGAACAAGGTTAAAGAAATTCTAGGGTTCTTGAGATTAATATGAGTTTTTGGCCTATTAATCCATTGTTATTGATGAAAATTTGCATGCTTTACGTAAAAGATGTATAATATGGGTTTATACTGTTAGTAGTACAAATTTCTTGGCGATTAGGAATGAAAAATTTGGATTTGGATGAGGTTGTATGATAGAACCCGTAACTGGTTTCCTGTAGAATTCGTCATACCTGCTTGATCGATCGATCGAGCCAAGAGCTTCGATCGGTCGAAGGTTCGATCGATCGAGCCCTTGCCCTCGATCGATCGACCCCTCCTGACAGACTCATATTTCCCCTTTTAAAATATTAAATTCAAATTAAATGAGTAAAAATCTTTGGGCATCCTTATTAAAATACTTTGGAAGGTAAAGGAGACCAGTAGGACTTATTAACCACTATGAGACCTTTAATCTAAGACGAAATTTACATTTGTGGGATGCTTACACATAAGGGACGATGGGGTTATGTATTAAAGGGAGAGACGCGTAAAATAGCTACGTTGGAAAATAGATGAGTACCTACTGAATTCTACACTTGGGAGGATAGAGTCCATGAGTGTTACATAGTAAGTTGGATTAATCCCTGAATTAAAGTAAGAGACGAACCGTTATACTTGATAACTAAAGATTGAGTAATAATGATAAATATTATATTATGGGTGATGAAAGTTACCTAAAGAGATATGGTAATAGTAGTATATTTATATGACAGTGTTTATGCATATACTATATACGTGTGAAATCATGCCCGCGCTAATTGCTATCCCTGAGGTTACCGCGCTGGGACAGTCTTATCTCGATGTGCCTTTATGGGGGATATTGACTCATACCCTAGAAGATAGATATCCTTGGTACTGGCTATCTGATCGATGGTCATATGGTCTTAAGAGACGTGAGGGTATGTAATGACCTCTTAGAGACTTGGAATCTATGCTTCGCATAAATATTGTTTGTGTATGTGTTAATACAGTTCGAGAGTGATTCCGAACTTGTATTTCCCTTAGTACGAGTGAGACGGGGATTGGATAGCAGAGTATGCCCGCACCATAATTTTTATGTGGGGTGCTGTTAGAATATATATATATATTATACGAGTGTTTAATATATATATTTAATTATGAAATTGAGAACTTCCTACTGTGGTTGTGGTAAGTAAGAAATAAATAATGACTTCAATTTGGAAATACTTATTTTAAAAAGTATAATATGACACTGGGAGACTTTTTTGGCAAATAAGGTTTAAATGAGAACTTTGTGATCTAATGAAATTAACCTCTTAAACAGTTGAATCACCAGTTTAAATCTTACGAGCAACTAAGATAAGTTAAGTTAGACCGTTAGGAAGGTTAGTGCGATATGTGTTCACATTAAAAGAGAGGTGAGAATTTCTCAAGAGAGTGTCGCACTAATATGTTGTTGCATTGGCCTGTAAACATTTTAAATATTTGCTAAACAAATTTTAATCATTTTCACTATCGGGCTCTGACCCGTTTTCCACTTTTTCTTCTCTTTTGTATATATATATATGTATATATTACAGGTACCCAGCCACAGGGGCGTATTGGATAGGATCCTTTGGAAGGAACGCGCTGCAGCTTAGGTGGGAGTTGCAGGCCTCTTGCTTAGACGACTTCATTTATTTGATTCCACTCTTATCATATTTATTCAGTTGGGCATGTGTCATCCATTTCCATTATCCAGTTGTTTTATTGGACATTGTGATTCATTTATTTCTAGTATTGTCACTTTGGGATTTATTACTGTCTTTAAGTTTTAAATGTTGGGATTTAGTTGTTGAATGTTTAAATTATTTGGATTATATGTTCCAGGGTAATTGTGATGTGATTCTTTTATATTGAATTATGTAAAGATTTAAATGTTGGTTTACAAAAATAAAATTTGAAAAGTAATGTCTAAAAATGGTTTTGACACTTAGCTTAATTAATTAGGGTGTTTAAATTGAGAAAGTTATTTTTCGGCAGTGATGCTAAGAATGAACCAACTGTTCACCTTGATTTTAATTTAATAAAGGAGTGATCGCCCGGTATTTAATTAGGCAGGGTGTCACACACACATGAGATAAAGCAAAAACCTTCATGACACATAGAGTTTGAAATGATATAAGAATAAAGCATTAATAAATCAAATCTCTCCCATAATGCAAAAACTCCCCCAAAACATGATAATTCTTTCTTCCCCTTTTTATGATGTCCCCAAATAGACAGCTAAGAAGAAAAAATCAAAACATCGAGTGTCACGACAAAATGCAGAGCAAACATGGAACAAACTACGCGCATGCAAAGGTATGACCAAAAACTTTCACAAACTATTTTTTATTTTTCAAATTTTTCATACAAAAATACGAAACCAAAAATCACACCATGGATTTAACTAAAACAACCAAGTCATGGAAATGAAATAAATGGGTGTGAACACATTCGATAGGTAAATAAACTCAATTAATCATTTGTGCACAATGCATACGTGTAATCCTAACGAATGAACATCAAAAGTATCCTTAGGTGTAAAAATGTATTGACTTTAGATGACATATTCTTATACAAATCAAAAAATCAAAATCAAAGTGATTTCTTAACCAATAATGTCCAAAACTATTTAGCACTTTTTCAAGACTTTCAAAGACGTGCAAACCCATTTTAATTCTCCATCCAAACTCCCTCATATATATATTTTCTTTTATAGGTGTATAAACTAAATTCTCATACTTTGGAGAATTGGTGCAAAAACCTAAATGGCCGCCTTTTGGTATGAATTTCTTTTTATTGCCTTTAAATTTTTTGGGACTCTTTTAAAACCTTTTTGGACCCCGGATAATAAAATTCCTCAATGTTTTAAGTCCAATTAAATGGAAACTTAATCACAAAGGATAAATGATAATATTTCGTAGCCCTTCACCATTTTCAAACAAAGCACTCAAACTCACAAACGACTCTTACATACACAACTTTCTTATCGTGTTTTATCGCGCTTGGTTCGTTTTAAGGACAGGATTGAAGTGAAAACACCCAACCAACATGTGATAAGACAAGCACAATAATCAAAAAAATACGTGCATGTGTGCAATAAAGTAAATCATTAGTCAAACATGTAGGAAGTAACACGTAATTACATCTTAATGACTCCACACACTATAAAGCACATGGATGAATTGACCTCTTATCTCAAAGCACTGTCAAATAGTCACATGAAAAATGGAATGATGTTGAGACTCGATCATCCTACGTGTTCATCCATAAATGGTGCAAACAAAAAAAAACTTTTTTTGGATTTTTCAAAAATTTTATCCAAAAAAAAATCTTTTTGTATTTTTCAAAAAAATTTAAAAAAAAGGGAAACATACAAAAACGATACATACTAGCAATAGAAGAAAAATGTCATCATGGAAAAACATACTATGCTAGTGAAAAAGTCAAACCTCAATCGTTAGGTGCATAGGGGTTTTCCAAAGGTGGTGTCAACTTATGAATAACCTCCATCAAACTTTGTGAAGTTTTGACTAAAAACTTAACTTTCTCACCTAGATGTGCAAACCTTCTCATGTAGTCTCCAGGAGCATGTAAAGTATCATGTGTGGGTTAATGTGTAGCAGAAACATGTGTAGTAGGAAAACGTGACACATAACCTAACATAAAACAAAATTCCCTAAGGTGTCCTCTCTTTTTGCAATGGGAACAAACATATATGGGACTAGAAACAGCTCTCTCAAAAACTCTAGGACGCGCTCTCCTAATAGGAATGGGACGCCTAGGTGGGTTAGGGTGAGACTCATGTGAATCTAACACTAAAGTGGGAACCAGCTCGGGTGATAATTGGGAAGTAGAAGCACCATCATGACTTATTCCTGACTTCTCACCTTTACCCTTAAGAACCGCCTTTTCAGCCTTCTTAAGAGCGTTCTCAAAATTGACATTGACCTCCCTGGCACGTTCGAGATCACTCTCGAGTTGGGATACATGTTTCGTCAGACTAACCAACATGTTGGTCAAATCACACTTCTCCTTTCTTAAAACCACCTTCCCTCTCTGAAAATCTAAGACCTGACGACCTAAATCTCTATTATACTTCTTTGTTTTCAAGGTCTCGGTGTACAAATCTCTAAAGTATTTTTGGAGCTCACTTTCATCTCCACTCTCAAATTTCCTCTCATCTCCCTAGAAACACTCGAGTCATCACCGATGCTCTAATGACTTCTATCAACATGAGACAAAGTGGGTGTGCCCACACGACTCGAAAAAGCTACACACATCCCATGTGCTAAACCTTTATCAGACTCATCTCCTTCATCACCCTCACTATCACTAAGTGTGGCGAGCACATCAGTCTATTTGCCCTTTATCCTTATCCTAGTAGGACACTCTTTAGCTATGTGCCCCTTGCTCGCACACTCAAAGCACCTAATATCATCCTCCTTGTCACTATCTTTGGTCTCAACTTTCTTTTTATTTGACTCAAAAGATCTCTTTTTATTGGAAGAATTTTCATTTTTCATTTTGAGAAACTTTTTAAAAAATTTCACAAGAATGGGCACATCATCAAAATCAAACTCACCCTCAAAATCGGAGTCACAAACTTTTTCTTTCTTTTTCTTAAAATGAGTCTTTAAAGCAACACCTTTATCCTTAGCCTTAATGGTTTGGGGTAACATGTCTATCTCATAGGTTTGAAGGTCTCCTACAAGTTCTTCCAACTTAAGTGATTTCAACTTTCCCAAAGAGTTCAAAAGAGTGACTTTAGGAATAAAGCGTTTTGGGAGAGATCTCAAAATATTTTTAACGACGCGCGTGTTATCAATCAGCTCACCCAAACTAAAATTGGTGTTAACAATGTTCGACAAACGTGCACAGAAATTATCAAAGCATTTTGACTCAGACATAGTGATAGTCTCAAATTGGGTGGCCAAATTTTTTAATTTTGAATCTTTAACCGCATTCGTACCCTCATGTGTCAATTTCAAAACTTCCCATGCCTCTTTAGACATGGTGCAAGTCATAATTCGACGGAACTCGTCGGGAGTGACAGCTCCAAAAATAGCACTTAAACCACGTGAATTAAATTTAGACATTTTAAAATCATCTTCAGTCCAGGCCGACACGGGTTTTAAAGAAGTGATATTTTCAACGGTGGCTATGGGATGAGTCCACCCATTTTCGCAAAGGAACCAAACACGCTCGTCAATGGATTTTAAACTCGATTTCATGCGAGCTTTCCAATAGGCATAATTAGACCCGTCAAAAATATGCATCTGATTATATAAGTGCTCCATAGGAAAATTTGCGATTTTTCACAAAACTGATTTTAAAAAAAAATCAATATCAAACAAATTTTGCGGAAAATAGGAATACACAATAAATTAGCACAACCTTCTCTGATACCAATTTGTAAAACGTATAAATGTGGTGTGTGATATCGATTTGAATTAATTCACAAATTTCTACTTTGGCACACTTATTTAATTGGAGTCTATTGAAACAAATTAATTCAGCCCCTAAACATGCCACTATGTGTGTGCATGTGTCAAACCATAGATAAATAAATCATGTAACACAAATTTAAGGAAAAATCCCCGCAGGCCAAAACCTTTTATTTCTAGAACTTTGAAGAATTCACAAGACCATTGACTTTCATACAACCTGATAATAGTTCACAAGTGTAACGCACGGTGTCTTCGTCAAACCTTCAAAGCAACGACTTCTCCACAAGTGTGAACTTTATAAGGACTCCCTCCACAATAGCACGTAGTTCTCCAATTGTAGAGTTATCCCCACAAAGGTAAACAAAATCAAAAGTATGTTCTTCAACACCAAAACAATTCACCAAAGCATATGAGATTTTTGTTAATTGTAAATAAAAAGGGATTAAACCCTAAAAGAAGAAGAAAAAAAGATTCTGCAGTTTCACAATTTTTTGTCTTTCAAAATGCTGGGACTTCTTATTGAAAACGAAACCATTTAATGAGTATTTATACAAAAACGTGTCACCTCGGTATTAGAGCTCGTTCGAATGAGAAGGGGATGTCGCGTGAACGAGAAACGGATATCGTTTGAACGACATCGCGCAACACTACCATGTCGTTCGAACGACAGTACAAAGTCGTTTGAACGACTGTTGTGTCAAAAAATATTATTTTAATATCCTCTCCAATACTTAGAAAAAATACTCATTCTCAGATTTTGACGAAAAAGTCCGCTCCAACACTTAGAAAATATTTTGTAAAAATATCCCAAAAGCACTAAGTGGAAAGTTAAGGTATTTAAAACAAATCCTTACCAAAGTAAACTTCGCGGAGTCTTTTTGATGAAGAACTTGATATTCGGATGCGTCTTTGATGCTTGAATGTCCTTCGATGGTGTAGCAGTATAATACATAATAAATTGATAACGAACTTATAAAAATATGTCCTCAGAACAACCTAGGCTAGAATAAAAAAATTAGTCTCCGATAAGCAAGGAGTAATTGCAAGCCTGACATCACATCAGTCTTGCTAGCCCTATCTACGCAAACCTAGGGGGAGAAAATAGTTTATAATTTGGGTCAGCGCCCTAGAGTTAACTCATGAAAATTAACATGCAATAACACAAAAAATAAATACAAAGTATGTACCCCCATCGACACTCCCATGCGTTATGTACATCACCCCTCTTCTAAGTGCAATACTACACGCATATCAACTCAAGTCCCCAACCATGAAACACTCATAACTCTAACAATAATTATTATATGATTCATCTAGCATAGTTCACGTACCGATGTTAATTATCTACATGTGTATTCCTAATTTGCTGAATACCCCAATGACACTACCCCCAAAAGGAATATAAATGTTGATACAAAAAATTAGTCATCTATATGGACCATTCAGATACTGACACGTGTAAGACAATGGAGGAATAATCTCAGTCATTACTGATGGAATGCCGACCAACTCCAGGAATGCCGACCAATACCAGGGATGATGACCAACAATGACAGGCAAACACCAACAGTTGTATATATTAATGATTGTACATATGTAAATGTCTACAATATAAAGAAATTCCATCCTTTGATATTCCAACTTTTGTACACCCCCTAAGGGTTATAATTACATTGTAAACCCTACATACAAGGACACATGAAAAGGGAGGCAATTGAACAATCCCAAGGTAATACACAATAGTGGACGTAGGCTCTTTCGTCAAGCCGAACCACTTTAAAAATCTTTTGTCTTTTCGTTCTATTTATTTGTGATAAATTAATTAGCCTAGTCTAGTTTTTTGCATAAACAAATTGGCGTCGTCTGTGGGAACGATATTTCTAATCGATCTCACTAAATCAAACACTTAAATGTATGAAATTCCTGAATCAAGTCTCTGGAATGAAGGTATTCTGCCTGGTCCTTCTGTTCCTCCATCTGCAAATAATTTAACTTGGATTCTGTCCAGTCTTGCAAGAGGCCAAGAGGCCATCCAAGATACTATCAGGCAACTTGCAAAAACCCTCCAAGATGGAGCACCTGATCTATCTGCTCAAGGAAAATGCCACCACCCTCACCAAGAGGTGGGCGACACATCCATTCGATATCATCAAGAGATGTCTCCTACCATCCAAGGTCATCTTCATTAATCATAACATCAGAATCTATTCATACACAGTCTTATTCTCCAGAAAGGCCAAGTGACTTAGAGAGATTAAGTCATGCATCTCCCTCTGATCATTTGGGACCCAAGGGAACAGAAATGTTCCTAAGGCAAGATCTGGTAATACTAAATGACTATCTAATAAAAGGGAAAGCACGACTCAATCTAGATCAAATGCCCGACAAATTATTACTCGGACCGAACAATGAGTTAAAAAATAATGCTCACGAACTAATAAAGTTGCAATGCATAAATTCGGTGCTGTCAATGATCACTACTAGAAAATTGACAATTAAGGACAACTAATTTGCTATCCCAAAAGGCCATTTGTTGTCCCCAATAGTATTTAGGACAGTCATATGGACAAAAAGAGTTGTCCTATCAGGTGGGCATCATAAAGGGCTAAAAGGACAACAAGTTTTGTCCTCTTTGAGTTTTTAGGACAACAAGAGGGTGTCCTTTTATCTCTGTCCTTTAAAATCTAAGAACTATTACACGTCTATAAGGACAAATGTTGTTGTCCTTTAAAATGGAGTATTGGGGACATCAATAGCTGCCCCAAATAGATTTTAGCACATAAAATGTGGCTCAAAATTAATATTTCAAAAGATAGTTGTAGTTGTCCTAAAATATAAGTATATATTTTTATAAAAACAATATTTATTATTTGAAAACAAATCAACAAAATCAACAAATTTCAAATATGAAAGAAAAAATATTTATTATTTTCAAAAATTCATAAATTGTGAATCTCACACGTTTTTGATAAACTAATGTACATACATACAAATTTAAAAACATTACAAGTCTTAATAATTCATAGATAAAAAAAATGGAGAGAGTTTTCTCTGTTTTATGGACATTATAAAACCTGTTAATACAAAACTTGCGTAGTGTAATGTAATGTAATGCCTGCACAACCGTAAAATTTGACAATAAAATTACAAAAGCCTACACGGCCATAAAATAAAATAATAAAATTACAAAAGTCCACACAAACATAACACAAACAATCTCCCTGTTGTAAACCATTGACTCCTTCATGTTTTCAACGCGAATAAAAGCTAACGATAAAATATTATCCTGCAAAAAATAGGATACAATAAAGAGATGATATTAGTAATTAAATAAATTTAAAAAAATCATCTTCAAACTGAAAATTGCATATACTTATTGTCATAATAATAAATTATCAACATATTCTTAAACAGGGAATCCCGTAACAATGTGGATAGTTCCTATGATTTACATTGGTCACGACCGAGGCATTGGTTCCTCTCACGAGGTTTTTTTGAGTTTTCGCTCTCTAACGGCATGTTTTTAATTCTAAGCCTAGATATTTATAAATTATCATATTCTCAAACCTGGAGTCCCGTGACCAAGCTATCAATACCTATGAGTTACATTGGTCACATGCGAGTTGTTTGTGCCTCTTACAAGGCCATTTAGGGGTTGTTTTGTGTATTTTCCCTCCAACGACTTGTTTTTAAGACTAAGTCCATATAATTTCAAATTATCATCATATTCTCAAATTGGGAGTCCCATAACCATGCGAACAGGTCCTATGAGTTACATTGGTCCCGAACGAGGTGTTCGTGCCTCTCGCGAGGCCGTTTGGGGGACTGTTTTGGGTTTTCACCCTCTAACGACATGTTTTTAAGCCTAATTCTAGATATTTTCAAGTTATCACCATATACTTAAACTGAGAGTTCTGTGACCATGCAATTAGTTCCTACGAGTTACATTGATCCCCTGTGAGGAAATCGTGTGGCTCACTGGACCATTTGGAGGTTGTTTTGGGTTTTCTTTGTCTAACGACATGTTTTAAAGCCTAAGTCCATACAGTTTGAAATTATTATAATATTCCCAAATCGGGAGTCCTGTGACCACCCGATGAGTTCCTATGAGTTACATTGGTCCCGTGCGAGGTGTTCATGCCTCCCACCGAGCCGTTTGAAGAATATTTTATATTTTTACCCTCTAACGACATGTTTTTAGGCCTAAGTCTATATATTTTCAAATTATCATAGTATAATCAAATTGGGAGTTCCGTGACTACGCGATCAGTTCTTAAGAGTTACATTGATCCCCTGTGAAGATTTCATGCCTCTCACGGGGCCGTTTGAAGACTGTTTGGGGTTTTTACCATCTAACGGCATGTTTTTAAGCCTAAATCTATATATTTTCAAATCAACATCATATTATCAACTTGGGAGTCCCGTGACTACGTGGTTAGTTCCTAGGAGTTACATTTGTCCCGAGCGAGGTGTTTGTGCCTCTCACATGACCGTTTGGGTACTGTTTTGGATTTTTTCATCCAACGGCATGTTTTTAAGTCCAGATATTTTCAAATTGTCATTATATTCTCAAATGAGGAGTCCTGTGACCACGTGGTCAGTTCCTACGAGTTACATTGGTTCCATGCGAAGTGTTTGTGCCTCTCACCGGGCCGTTTGAGGACTATTTTTTATTTTTTTCCCTCTAACGACATGTTTTTACGACTAATTGTAGATATTTTCAAATAATTATCATATACTCAAACCGGGAGTCCTGTGACCACGTGATCAGTTCCTACGAGTTACATTGATCCCCAGTGAGGAGCTCGTGCCTGTTACGGACCATTTGGAGTCTGTTTTGGGTTTCCACCGTCTAACGACATGTTTTTAAGCATATGTCCATACATTTTCAAATTATCATCATATTCTCAAATCGGGAATCCCATAACCACCCGATCAATTCCTACGAATTACATTTATCCTGTACGAGGTATTCGTGCCTCTCACCGAGCCGTTTGAGGACTATTTTATGTTTTTATCCTCTAACGGCATGTTTTTAAGCCTAAGTCTGTATATTTTCAAATTATCATTATATAATCAAACTGGGAATCCCGTGACCAACGATCAGTTCTTACGAGTTACATTAATCCCCTGCGAGGATTTCGTGCCTCTCACGGGGTCGTTTGGAGATTCTTTTGGGGTTTTGCCAACTAACAGAATGTTTTTGATCCTAAGTCTATATATTTTCAAACTAACATCATATTCTCAAATTGGGAGTCCCGTGACTACACGATTAGTTCCTAGGAGTTACATTTGTCTCGAGCGAGGTGTTCGTGCCTCTCACGGGGCCGTTTGGTGACTGTTTTGGATTTTTGCCATCTAACGGCATATATTTAATCCTAAGTCCAAATAGTTTCAAATTATCATCATACTCTTAAATCGGGAGTTATATGACCATGCGGTCAGTTCCTACGAATTACATTGGTCCCGTGCAAGGTGTTCGTGCCTCATCGAGCCGTTTGTGGACTATTTTGTGTTTTGGCTGTCTGATGGCATGCTTTTAAACCTAATTCTAGATATTTGAAAATTATAATCACATTCTCAAATTGGGAGTTCCATAACCACACAATCAGTTTTGACGAGTTACATTGATCCCTTGTGAGGAGTTCGTGCTTCTCGCGAGGCTGTTTGGGACTATTTTGGATTTTCTCCCTCTAACGACATGTTTTTAAGCCTAACTCCATATATTTTAAAATTATCATCATATTCTCAAATTGGGAGTCTCGTGACCACGAGATCAGTTCTTACGAGTTATATTAATCCCGTGCAAGGTGTTCATGCCTCTCATCGGGCCGTTTGAGGACTATTTTGTGTTTTTTCCCTTTAACGGAATATTTTTATGCATACTTCTAGATATTTTCAAATTAACATCATATTCTCAAATTGGGAGTCCTGTAACTATGCGGTTAGTTTCTAGGAGTTACACTGGTCCCGAACGAGGTGTTCGTGCCTCTCATGGGGCCGTTTGGGAACTATTTTGGATTTTCGCCTTCTAACGGCATATTTTTCACCCTAAGTCTATATATTTTCAAATTGTTATCATATACTCAAAACGGGAGTCCCATGACCACGCGATCACTTCTTACGAGATACATTGATCCCTTGTAAGGAGTTCGTGCCGTTCACGGGACCATTTGGAGGTTTTTTTTTATCTAACGACATGTTTTTAAGCCTAAGTCCAAATATTTTTGAATTATCATCATATTCTCAAATGGGGAGTCCCATGACCACGTGGTCAGTTTTACGAGTTACATTGGTCCCGTGCGAGGTGTTCGTGCTTCTTACTGGGCCGTTTGAGGACTATTTTGTGTTTTGCCCTCTAACGGAATATTTTTAAGCCTAATTCTAGCTACTTTCAAATTATAATCATATACTCTAACCGGGAGTCCTATGACCATGTGATTAGTTTCGACGAATTACATTGATCCCCTGTGAGGAGTTCGTGCCTCACACGGGACCATTTGGAGTATGTTTTGGATTTTTGCCATCTAACAGCATGCTTTTAAGTCTAAGTCTAAATATTTTCAAATTACCATCATATTTATAAACTAGGATTCACATGACCACGCAGTCAGTTCCTACAAATTACATTGGTCCCGTGCGTGGTTTCTCACTGGGCCTTTTGATTACTATTTTGTGTTTTTCCCTTTAACAGAATATTTTTAAGCCTAATTCTAGATATTTTCAAATTATCATCATATACTCTAACCGGGAGTCCCGTGACCACACAATTATTTTTGACGAATTACATTGATCCCCTGTGAGGAGTTCGTACCTCACACGGGACCATTTTGAGTCTGTTTTGGATTTTCTTTGTCTAACGGCATGTTTTTAAGACTGAGTCCAAATATTTTCAAATTATCATCATATTCTTAAACCAGGATTCACATGACCACGCAGTCAGTTTGTACTAATTACATTGGTCCCGTGCGAGGTCTTCGCGCCTCTTATCGGGCCATTTGAGGACTATGTTGTATTTTTGCCCCCCAACGACATGTTTTTAAGCCTAAATCTAGATATTTTCAAATTGACATCATATTCTCAAATTGGGAATCCCGTAACTAAGAGGTGAGTTCCTAGGAGTTGTATTGGTCCTGAGGGAGGTGCTCGTGCCTCGCGCAGAGCCGTTTAGGGACTAGTTTGTATTTTTGCCCTCTAACGGCATGTTTTTAAGCCTTGGAGATGTTTTCACTTTATCATCATATTTCAAATCGGGAGTCCCGTGACTATACCATCAGTTCCTATAATTTACATTGGTCGTGAGTGAGGTGTTCGTTCCTCTAACATGTTTTTAAGCCTAAGTATAGATGTTTTGTATTTTTTCCATTTAAAAGCCTTAGTTTAGATTTTTTCCAAATGTCATCAAATTCTCAAATCGAAAGTCCCCTTACTATGCGATCAGTTCCTACGAGTTACATTTGGTCCATGCGAGGTGTCCGTGCCTCTTACGAGGATGTTTGGGGATTGTTTTGAGTTTTCTCCCTTTAAAGGCATGTTTTTAAGTCTAATTCTAGATTTGTGCAAATTATCATCAATTTCTCATATTAGGAGTCCCGTGACTACACGATCAGTTCCTACGAGTTGCGTTGCTCTCGTGCGGGGTGTTCGTCCCTCTTATGGGACCGTTTGGGGGTCGTTTTAGGGTTTCACCCTCTAACGGTGTGTTTTAAGCATAAGTCTAGATTTTTCCAAATTATCATTATATTCTCAAACCGGTAGTCCTGTGACTATACAGCCAATTCCTACATGTTACATTAGTCTTGTGCGAGGTGTACGTGTCTCTTATGCGGTCGTTTGAGGGCTGTTGTTTTGTTTTCACCCTCTAACGACATGTTTTTAATCAATTTAGAACGTTTATTAATTTTAAAAAATTTCAACAAAATTTCCTTTGTTAATTCATTAAATCCAAGTTGTTTTAACATTTAAAACAAACTCAACAGTAGTAGCAACAAATTCCACAACCAAACCACCAACAAATCCCTTCCACCAATTTAACTAAATAAGGTCATAAACTAAGCCATTTTATGTTCAACTATTTTTTGCCAATATTTCAGGCCATTTTACCATTTAATGCTGAAAATTTTAAAGGGAATTTGAGACTTTCAAGGTTGTACAGAATAAACATTACATGAGCATAGAATTCGAATGTGATATTTAGCTAAATGTGCACATGGGCTACGACGACATACAGTGGAAGCGTTATTGAATTAGGTTTTGAACTAGTCTTAGTAATAGTTTAACTAATATTAGTTAAACCAGTCTTAGTAATAGTTTAACTAAAGGAAACTAATTATTCTATTAAGTTTTGAACTACAGAAAAGATCAGGTAACAAAGTTATCATACCTGAGCTACGAGGGCATATAGTGGAAGCGTTATATAGAAACATAAGATTAGAATTCCCACACTAAAATGACAATGATATTTTTTCAATTAGTCAAAGGTCAAGTCCAAAGCTTTGGAGGGAAAACGTCCCATTAGAAAATATTCTTACCCTAAAGTAATTTTTGCAATCAAAAGCTTGAAATTATCATGGAAATAAGAATTTAGTCCAAATTCATATTGCACGATAAAAAAAATTGTGTCATTTGTACAAAAGGCGTTAGGAAGGAATGAGATGACTAATGAAAGATTTTATTGTCAACATATGGAAAACATCTAATTACCCATGTCCACAATAAATATGTAACTTGGAATGCCTTTTGTAAGCAAGGGGAAGATAATTGAAATGTCATTAACAAAAGAGGGAAAATTAAAGTATTAATACATATGAATAAGAAATTGTCAAGTTATATACACTCCTTTATTAGCAATCCAATGTTATATGCTAGTACCAATTTTATTTGGAGGTTATATAAACTCTTACTTGAATGGGAGAAGAAAATTGAATACTTGAACTAAAGCGAAGTGGAGAAGGTGAAGTACTAAATGAGGCCTACTGAAATAACAATGCTAAGACTACACCACAAATACTCATACAAATAAATACTCAAACAAATAAAGTCACTAATATAACCGTGCTAAGACTAAAGTCACAACTATGCTTATAAACTAAAAATGCACACCTACGTATGAATCTCGTATAATAACTCTAATAACTCTTACCCATAAATTTACTAGATATAATCTATGAAAGAAGAAAACTCAACTTATATAAATCGGGTATAATATACTTCTGATCAAAAGGAAATTTAGATCATGTATTTAAAATAACCAAATCGCATAGAACTAAACAATATTTGTTTTGAAAACTCAGATCGGTTTTGAATCCAAAACATAGATCAATTTTACAAAAATATCTTATCTAAAAAACCACAACTCAGATAGATTTAGCCAAGAAACTTGGATCGTGTGTAAAAGAACCAAATTCCAAGTCTGTGTCATTCGATCTGGGTTGTGGGATCCGACATGAGATTTTTCAGTGTGAGATCAAACGTGATATCGAGTGAGAGTGTAAGATCCTAAGTGATATTCAGAGCAATGTTGTTAAAAAAATTGGCAAAAAAGGATTATGACAGCAACAACAATTCTGTAAGAAATCTCAATCGAATAGAAAACCAGAATGACAAAACCCTCTCTTTAATGAAGTCAATTGGGTTATGTATGTATGTACGTCAAATCGTCATATCTGAAGCATTTATAAAAAAATACCTTTGAGAAATAAGATTGGGTGGAGAACCTATTACTAGTAAGCAGATAACTATCAAAGATCAAAACACAAAATATCTAGTGGAAGTAAGCAGATTACCAGATGACCATCGAACCTATTACCAGCAAGCATCGTGCATATATTTTTCAGGCGTACTAATTATTTATATCTTGTGGAAGATTGACTTTGCACTGTATGAGTATAATCAAACACAAAATCAGTTTAAACACAAAATCAGTTCCTCTATAATAAAATACAAAATCAAATCAAAAATCAGTTATATACAAATCAGAAAAAGAAAAGAAAAAATAACTCGCAAAATCAGAGGGAGAGAGTATACCTTTATTCTTCACGAGTTTTTCCATGCTTGAGGGAGAGAGAATACATCCTTTTCACGAGAGAGAGAGATAGATAGATAGAGAGAGATAGAGAGAGAGTTATTCGACGGTTTAGTCTGGCTAATATTATTCGTAGAGAGTGGAGAAGGCCAACGAATAGAGGTATGGTTAATATTCTTTGTAGATGAGAGAGAGGGAAAAGAGGTTTCACAGTCGATAGTTTCATGAGAGAGAGGGTGAGCGAGAAAAGGTGGGTGAGAGGAGGTGAGGTGAATGTAGGGTTAGGATTTCATCAGGTGAGAGAGGAGAAAGAAGTGGGTGAGTAAGTTATTTGGTCATAAAAAATCGACCGAAAAATAGAAGAGGGAAAGGAAGAAAAAAAGGAGGGAAGGAAATATTTTAAAGGACGACATATGCTGTCCTTTTAGTCCATTATTAAGGACGACAAATATTGAATGTCCGTAAAACTATTATTAAGGATGCTAAAAAAATTAGCTGTCCTTTATAGTATATCTAAAAGGACAATAAATTTTCCTGTACCTTGTACAGTTTTTTAAAGGACATCTTAAAAGTTGTCCCTAATACATGTGTCCTTAATTATCATTTTTCTAGTAGTGGATGCATAGAAAGGCTTCATACAGAGATTAGAAAACAGATTGGGAGAAATGGCGAATACAAGGAACCCACTGCAAAGAAGTTTTGTGACAGGGTCTCCATTTGTGCAAGCAATTGTGGATTTCCCTACTCCGATAAAATTCAAGGCTCTAGTAGTAATGCCAAAATATGATGGAACGAGATGAGGTGTAGAGTATTTTCTGGAACCATTATCGGATCTTCCCAAATCTGGTACAGTTGTCTTCCTAGGGGATAAATTTCTAGCTTCAACCAACTGGCCGAGATATTCATTAACAACTTTTGCTTTGGAGCAAAACTTATGAAAAATGTGGCACACTTACTTAGTGTAGGACATAAAGAAGGATAGAGCACGACAAATTACATCACTCGTTTTAATAACGAGAAACTAAAAGTAGTAGATTATGAGGAGAAGACTGCAATAAGTGCCCCCGTGAATGGATTGCTCCCTAAAAAATTATATTACACTCTTGCTAAAGATCCTCCGAAGACAATAAAAGAATTGATGGCTAAACAAGAAAAGATTATTAATGCCAAGGAAGCAATGGCAGCAAAGCGTAGCTCGGGCATAAGAATTGATGGAAAAAATGATAAGAAATATCATAAAGAATCCATAGAACACCGGGAATCAAGACAGAAAGGGGTTTTGGAGCGACTCAATAAGTACAACGACTACACTCCGCTAACTATGAGAATTCACCATGTTTTTTAGGAAATCAAGCATAATAAAGATCTGCGTTGGCCTGATAAGCTGAGAAGTTACCTGACCTAGAGAGACAAAACTAAGTACTGTAAATTTCACAGGGATCATGGTCACAAGATGGAACGTTGCACAACCCTTCAAAATGAGATTGAAACTCTCACCCGAAGAGGAAAACTGAATCAGTACATTAATCAGCAGAACAACGGAGGAGGTCATCATACATCAAAATCTCCTTACAAGCCCAGAGATGAGAAGAAAAGAACTCATGAAGATGATCAGGATGATAATGCCGATCTCCCTTAAAAACCCCGACAACCAGAACATGAAGTATTCTGTATTAATTTTGGTTCTTTTGATTGCCAAATAATTATAGGAGGAGATCATATAGTAGAGAGAAAAGATTACCTCCATGAGGCACAAGCTTGCTCGTACATACAGAGTATCAACCTTGCAGAAGAGGATCGATCAAGGAAGGTTAAGAAAGATGAACTAGTAATTAGTTTCTCTAAAAATAACATTTTAGAAGTATTGTATCCTCATGACAATCCACTAGTAATCAAAGTCAAAAAAGAAGAAATTATTGTCTCTAGAGTATTAGTAGATAATGGTATCTCGGTGGATATCATATTTTATCCTTGTTTCAATAACTTGGATTTTAAACATATCCAATTAGAGCATTATCATCAACCACTAATAGGCTTTGCAGGTGAGAAAGTCTTACCTTTGGGAACGATTAAAATGGAGGTGATGATAGGCACTTGGCCATCTAGCCTAACAAAGAAAATATGTTTCTTTATAATGGATAAAAATGTCCATTCAGCATACAATATAGTCATAGGAAGAGTAGGTCTAAAGAAGTTAGAAGTCGTACCATCCACTGTTCATCAGTGTCTAAAATTCCCTACTAATTTTGGTGTGGGAATTATGAGAGGTGATTAAAAAGTAGCTTGGGAGTGTTATTCTTCTTCTGTCGAATAATAAGACTTGGCAGAAATAAAGAAGAAAACCATAACCTGGCAAGTGGATACTCCTAAACTTGATGAAGAATATGATGTTGAAACCTTAGATCCGGTAAAGGGACAGATTATGGAAGAAACTAAAAGCATTATGTCAGATGATGATAAATCGGAACACACCACTCAAATAGGGACAACATTAGATTATGTTCTTAAACATGAACTAGTGAGTTTCCTTAAACATCGAAAGCATGCATTGGTCTGGACTCATGAATACATGCTTGGGATAGATCCCAATTTTCTTTATCATGAGCTCAATGTAAACAAAGAAGTTAAACCAGTCAAATAAAGGCGAAGAGTATTCAACCCTGAGAAGAACCAAACCATATAGGAAGAGGTCGAAAAGCTCCATGAAGCAACTTTTATTAATGAAGTGAAATACCCAAACTAGTTGGCCAATGTAGTTATGGTAAAAAAGAAAAACAACAAGTGGAGAATGTGTGTAGACTTCATGGATTTAAATAAAGCATGCCAAAATGATCACTTTCCTTTGGCCCAAATAGATTAGCTCATGGATGTTTGATAAGGATATGAACTCCTCAGCTTTATGGATGCTTATTCTGGTTATAACCAGATAAAATGAAGCTTGAGGATAGGGAAAGCACTTCTTTCATCACTCCCTGAGGAACATACTGTTTTAATGTTATGCCTTTTGGTTTTAAAAATGCAGGTGCTACATATCAAAGGCTGGACAACAAGGTGTTCGAGGAATAGATATGCAAGAGTATGAAAGTCTGTGTAGATGATATGCTTATTAAAAGAAAAAAGGCATCATTTCACATTACCGACCTCAGCAAAACTTTTGGTCAACTTGAGAAGCACCAGATGAAGTTGAATCCAACAAAATGTGTTTTTGGAGTGCAGGAGGGAATGTTCCTCGAGTACATTATAGATCAAAGGGGAATTAAATAAAATCCAGACAAGATCAACGGACTAATTGAAATGGAATCCTCAACTTGCAAGAAGGATGTGCAAAGATTAACGAGACGAGTAACATCCTTGAACAAATTTGTGTCCCGAGCTACAGATAGATGCTTGTCGTTCTTTAAGCTGCTCAGAAAAAGCTTTGAATGAAATGAAGAATGTGAAAAAGATTTTGGGGAAGTATATAGGGTCTCCTCCATTGCTCTCCCGACCAATTATAGGTATAAATTTATACCCTAACTAAGTTATTTTTGAATTAGATGTGTGCTCTACATTGATTCGAGAGGAGAATGGAGTTCAGAAACCCATATACTATACTAGTTAGGCTTTCTAAGGAGCGAAAATCAGATACCCTCACTTGGAGAAATTGGCATTGGCATTGATTGAAGCATCTAGACGCATAAAACCCTATTTCCAAGCCCATATAATCATAGTTTACACTGACATGCCTCTAAGGCAGGCTTTGTACAAACCAAAGAAATATGGTAGATTAATATACTGGGCTGTGGAATTGGGGGAGTATGATATCATATATGAACCAAGATCTTCTCTCAAAGGCCAAAAAGTAGCAGATTTCATAGCGGAGTTCACATACTCCGAGGTTCCCGAGCAACAAAGTGATTGGACAGAATAATAATTAGGAGAAGGTAATGTCACAAAAAAAAATCCCGAAGAACTTTCTTTAGAAGAAGAGAGTGCAGACCAACCAGACTCTTCCCGAACACATGAGATGACCAGGAAGTATAAAGAATTAAAGAGAAAAGTATTCCACTATAAGAGTTTGACAGATCAAGCATTCGACAATAACGTCCCCATATGGAACTCATATTTTGATGGGTCATCTTATTCAACTGGCAGTGGGGCAGGTATAATACTTAACACCCCTGATGGTATTGATATTAAGTATGCACTATGTTTTCAATTCCATGGTTCAAATAAGGAAGCAGAGTATGAAGCTCTTATTGTAGGCTCAAGTCTAGCCAACTCAATGAGTGCCGAGCAAGTTGTGGCACACAGTGACTCTCAGCTGGTAGTAAACCAAACACTAGGTTTATACAAAGCCAAAGGATAATTGGCAACCAGATATTTATCCACGGCGATGAAAGTCATTGTAAAATTACCAGTTATTTAAATGAACAGAATACCAAGGTTGGAAAATGCCCGAGCTGATGCCCTTACTGGGTTAGCCTCTACTACCAAAATTGAACTCCGACGAACTATCCCTATTGAGATTTTGGCCAATAGGTGCATAGATGAAGATTTTATGATAAATTTCATTTATAAAGATATGGGACCATCATGAATGGATCCCATTAGAGCATACACTGAAGAAGGAAATCTCCCAACAGATATGGTGGAAGCCAAGAAGTTAAAATATAAAGCAGCTCGGTATGTGTTAGGCGAAGGTGTTCTGTACAAGAGAGGAATAACAATTAATTTGCAGTGCTGTATGCACCCATCAGAGGTCCAGGGTCTAATTCAAGAGGTGCGTGAAGGATCATGTGGAGCTCACATAGCAGGGAGAAAAGAATTAGTACTCACGTGTATTACTGGCCAACCATGCAAGCAGACTGTGCAACTTTTGCCAAGAAGTGTGATAAATGTCAGTGATTTTCTACAATTCGCAAAACTCCACATGCTACTCTCACTCTGATAACTTCACCATGGCCATTTTCCATGTAGGGTATAGACTTGGTCGGGCCACTGTCAACCACCCGAGGAAGATTTAAGTACTTAATTGTCGCCGTGGAGTATTTTACCAAATGGATGGAGGCAGATCCTTTGATAGATATACCTTATGAAATGGTATATCAATTCATATGGAAGAACATCATTTGTAGGTACGGATTGCCTTATGCTTTCATTGTCGACCATGGAACAAAATTTCACAATGAGGAGTTTATAAATTCCTGTGCTCAATCCAATGTTCAAAAATTGCATTCTTCTCCAGGACATCCTCAAAGTAATGGACAAACTGAAGTTACAAATAGAACCTTGATTAATGGCTTTGAAAAAAAAGTCTTGATGATGCCAAGGAAAATTGGATAAATTAGCTACACTCTCTTGTGGGCATACATAACAACACCGCGAACTACAACTGGAGAATCTCCATACATGTTAGCATTTGGGACTGAAGTTGTCATTCCTACCGAGCTAGGCTTACCATCCCCCAGACTTTTTGAATTTTAACTCTACTGTAAGTGACCTAATGAGAAGGTTGGATCTAGACATGATGGAAGAAGTAAGGGAAGATGTTTCCCTTCACAATGCGTCTTATAAGTAAAGAACAACCCGCTTTTACAATAAAAGGAAGAAACCGACCAACTTGAAGGAAGGAGATTATGTGTTGAAGAAAGTTCTGCAGAAAAATAACAAGCTCGAATCCAATTGGAATGGGACCTATCGTGTTTCAGCTGTGATCCAACCTGGAACCTATCACATTGAAACCTTAGAAGGTGAAGAATTCAAAAACTCATGGCATGCAGAGCATCTTTGAAAGTATTATCCATGATGTTGTACTCAATTTTTAACTTGCAATATTAATAAAATCTTTAGTTCCTTTCCATTTTTGTTGTCCATTTTTTTTGGGAGTACTAGTGCTATGCACTATATTATAAAAAGTTATAAAGAGTAGCTCGGTTCAGTAAAATTATTATTTGGATCAGCAAATTTTATCCCAAAAGTTACTCGACATAAGTAATAAGTTTCTCGGAGCAGCTACAAACTCGATCGTTGATACACGAAGTCCAAGTCAGTAGGATTTTAAAATCCTCAAGAAACTTAGCTCGCAAACATAAGGATATAATAAGATCTTTAACCTGCTGGGCAAAGTATACGAAGAACGTTTCAAAGCTTCCTCAAGAGGAACATAAGCACATATTCCACAAATGCCTGGTCACACCATAGGTATTTAATGCAAAAATCCAATACTTGGGTGCATTAGTAAAACCTTTAGATACACATGGGTAACTAGCTATAAATTTAGATTTTAAGCTAAGTATGCTAATATAACATTTGCACTCATTGATCATTGATACTCAATTTAAATAAAGGGTATCAATAGAATTAATGATAAAAGAAAGGATTAACATTCAATATAAGATAAGTTAATCAAATTTCCATTTCAGTCAAAGAAATTACATGATTGTGTTAACAAAAAAAATACAAAGTTTTATTCTGCAGAACGTTTCCCTTCAATTTTTGAAACATGACCCATTCCAGCTAGAGGATCATCCAAAGTATAAGGAAAGTTGATGAAGTTAAAATCCTAAAGCATTCTGGTATTTCTACTACTTAGAGGATCAAGCAGGTGAGGAGGTCGTGTGATCCCTAGTTCATCATGAAGTTCGTAATCTCCTAAGTACTTTGAAATGAAGCATTGACGAATACGGTGAACACTTGACGTCTAACTTGAAAGGAGAATTATCAAGCACAAGAAATCCTGGATTATACTTGTCCCACAATAAGTTGTTCTGATCCACCTTCATCACTATCAAAGCGTTCATCTAACCCTATTTGTAGCTCTCATTCTTAGCTTGTTGACGCTTATCACTAAGATGCCCCATAGATTCATTATACCCGTCCATCCAGACTTCCCTTGGTTGCTTTTGGAATTAAAAGGTTAATTTGTCAACCTGAGAATGCATCCTCTTCAACACTCCATCCTTAGCATGTAATTGAGAAGATTGGGTGGATAGTTGTTCAGACAAGGTCTGTAGATTCCAGGACATCTCAACAATAGCTTGATCTTTAGCTTTTAACTGCACATCTTGATCGACAAGGGCCTGTTGGGTCCTAAATTCTTTTGTAATACCTCATATAGTACCTCAGACATGTTTGATTCTACCTCGGGAAGATGAAGAGGCATGTTTTATTTTCTTCAAGGACTCCAACTCCTCACTCAACCTTACAGTTTCAGCCTCTAAGAAGGAATGACCCTCATCTGTAGTAGCAACAATAGCACTAGATGACTTCACACAATCAAGTTCATCTCTCAAGTTATTATTTTCTTCCTCTAGAAGCTTGGCAATGTCCTTGCTTCATCTGTATCACGTTTCGATAAGAATTCTTGCCTTCGAAAATGAGAAGCACATTTATCCAACTTTTGCTCCAAGCCCTAACCTTCACTAAGGGCGTGGAAATTCTTCTCATAGTCCTCATGAAAAATTGTCCTAGCTTAATTATGCTCATCTTGGAGATCTTAAATCATTTTAAAGTAGGAACATTATTGTCCACTACATGATCAAGAAGACACTTCAGATGAACATATGCCTCTTTGGATTTCTCGGATACGCCTTTTTCGAGCAACTACAGTAGGTCGACATCAGTCAAAGATAAGTGACCAGCCTTGAAAAGCTCATTACACCTCTGGAGTAGCTCAAAGTCAATAGATGAGAAGTATTCCAGTTTATCCATAAACTATTTAGAAAAAGAAAGTCATCAATAAAAAAGATGCAAAGTATTGAAAAAACACAAGCAGGGGAACATAAATATCTTTCTTTTCATTAATAGAAAGGGAAGTACAAATACATCTTCAAAAAAGAAAAAGTATAACTATGGAAAAGGAAAATAAAAGCTTCTTGATTTTACACCATCTTCTTATCTTCTTTAGGATGAGCTGAAGAAGAAGCGGGAGCTAAAGGAGGAGGAGCATTAACTTTGGAAGGCACAGTAGAGTCAATATCCTGGTATTGATAGGCAGACTCCATCATTATCAGATATTAACTGGAACCCCCATCATTAAATTCTTCATCGAGGTTTGGAGGAGTCCCAGGATTATCCCGAGAAAATAGCTCGAAATCCTTTGGAGTGCCGACCTCCACCAAAGCAGCAGACTAACCATCCTTGAAGCATTTTTTCTTCGCAAACTCAATTTGTGAAGGAGATGCACCAAAGGCCTTATCTCAGCCTTTATTGAATCTAGCCTCTTTGGCCTTTAGTCTCTTAACCTTCTTAGCATCCAGTTCCTTTTGAAGCTGGGCAGACTTAACTTTTTCAGCATCTAAGTCCTTCTGCAATCTATCAGCCAAACCCCGAACAATTTTAGTAGCTTCTTCAGCATCTTTCATCATTCCCTCCCGTTTCTTTTTCTCATTAGCCAGGTCTTGTTGGGATTCAAGCAAAGACTTTTTTAACTCGTTGAAAGCTTCTTCAACTTTACCAGAGGAAGAAGCTCTCAAAGCATCATCTTTCTCCAACATATTATCGATGTTAATGAGGAACTACATAATAATAACAAGGAAAGTCATTATTGTGAAGAACAAATTAAGAGATAGTAATTAATGAAGGTAAAAGGAATATACCATATCAAGGCTTTGAGCAGCCCTGTCAGAACTCTTAGAGAGAGGCAATGCAGTAGCAGCACTCCCATGATTTGGCAAAGTCCTAGAACTTATTAATTGTCTTGCCAATCTAGGGCCAAGGACAACTGGAGAGGTATAAGAAGATATGTCGACCAACTCACGTTGGCCGGGATGAGCAGAAGAACCTTCTGCTAACTTAAAAGGTAACCCTTTATTTATTCGGATCAGGGATCTCTCTTTAGTTTGCTTTGTTGGGGGTTTCTTCCTAATCTCATTTTTATTTTTCACCCCTGTATCAGCTCATTTGAAAGGGGGATTGGTAGAAAATATCTCCCAAAATGTCGGGAATCTTCCTCGTAATTTGAATCCAAAGCGGAAGAGGAAATAGCAGTAAGGTCACCACTGCCAGATGAAGTGGCTGAGGAAGTAGAAGGAGGTTATTTTTCAAGGTCAATTACAGGGGAAGAAGTTGGACGAGCAATGAAAGAATATATTGTGTTCTTGTACTGCAGCAAATAAAATACAAACCTGATGTGCTACTCGCCAATCCTTTGATGAAGTCCCCAAATAAACTTTAAGTCCTTCAAATTCACCTCACTTTCCTTAGGGCACCTTATCTTCTGATCAACTGCAATAAGAAGTTATAGAGAAATAATTAGGGTAAGATGTCTGCAAGATATAAACAAGACAAAACAGTTAAATGAGGAATAACCTATCCCATTGCCAAAAGGAGGGCACCTAGGCCCCTGGTACTCAGCATTTCCAGTCAAATGGGCATATTGTTAGTTTATTACAACAACCCCATGCTCAAAATAGTCCCTATTGGAGTCTGGAAGATTTAATACTAACGCTTTATTTATAGCCAAATAGAAAGTGGTATCGCTAGTTACCCACTTGTTACACAACAATATCTCTAGAATCCTTAGATGGGTTCCATGAATTTGATTCAACTTATACACTCCATTCACAACCCTCCAAGTATTGGGGGTTACCCTAGTTGGGACAATATCAGAGTATTGACAAAATTCAAGGCACAGTGGGTTAGGAGGAAAAGTAAACCCATATTCAGCTATAAAAATAGATGGAAACGAGTGACCCTCAGCAAGTGAGAAAAAATCAGCAGGTAAAATAGCGTGTTCCAAAACAACCCAAGATGGAATTTTAAATTCATTTCTGAATTCATCAAGAGAATCAACAAAGTAAACCATGACGAAGAATAGAAGAGAAAAGAAGAATTCTTACAGGAATTAAGAATTCATCAAGAACTAAAGAATATAAAACGATCGTTCGAGAAAGAAAAAGAAAGCTTAAAGACACTATAGCCCAGAAACAATTAGAATATTTTAGATGGAAAAAGTTTGCGGCTTTTCCCGCTTTTTAAAGGTCACCTCAAAAACTGGAAAAGTAGTGATTAAAAGGCAGCGTCGATTAAACTAGTGGCGTCTCAATGGCAGAAAAGACGGATTTACCCAAGAATGATTCGTTAAAGTGGTGAATAATTTCAAAAACGCCACCCACATTATATCCCCATAATTAAACCATAAAATTTTACAAGTATGGGAAGTCGGCAACTGACCAGGCCTAAAATTATTGTCTGGCCAACTTTAAGAGCTAAATGATCCATACTCTTGTAAAAACTTCAATCATGAAACATTGGGGGATTTTGTTGATACCAAAAATTAGTCATCTACATGGACAATTCAGATATTAACACGTGTAATACAATGGAGGATTAATACTAGTCATTACTGATGGAATGCCGACCTACTCCAGGAATGTTTACCAACAACAGGGATACCGACCAACAACGACAGGCAAACACCAAAAATTGTATATATTAATGAGTGTACATATGTAAATGTCAACGATATAAAGACATTCCATCCTTTAATATTCCAGCTCTTGTACACCCCCCAAGGGTTATAAATATATTATAAACCCTACATACAGGACACACAAAAAGAGAGGCAATTGAACAATCCCAAGGCAATACACAACAGTGGACGTCGCTCTTTCATCAAGCCGAACCACTTTAAAAATATTTTGTCTCTTCTTTCTATTTATCTGTGATCAATTAATTAGCCTAGTTTAGTTTTTTGCATCAACAATAAACATCGATTATGAATTCACGTAGTTTTGGGTTCATAACTGATTGTCTACATCATTAGACTAACTAATTATTCTTAATTAATTCATACCGATATATATACATACCGATATATATATATATATATATATATATATATGTGTGTGTGTGTGTGTGTGTGTGTGTGTGTGTGTGTGTGTGTGTGTGTGTGTGTGTCTTTACATATATACGACACTTACGAGCATCTACCCTTAGTGTCCCGTTCGTGCTCTATCGGTAAGTCCAGAGGAGTCTCTCGTCCAAATGGACAACACAAAACACATACAAGTGGGGTGATCCCTGCGTTGTACATCATTGCACAACCCATACCAAATGGTGACAGTGGATCCAAGAATCTATACCTACCTATTGTAATTGGCGCTACTACATAATACCTAAAGTAATGACCTACGTAAAACATAGCCCACCTATGCTGACGTGTACTACGATCCCGAGATGCACATAATCCCAACCGATAGGATTATCCACGAACATAGTTATGTCCACACAAATAAATAATTACATATCGTATCACAAAATACGTATAAGTAATTACTCTATAATTACCCCCTAAGATATCTTGTTTAATAGTTAATAAAAATCCCACTTTAATACTTAACAAACTAGTTAATTATCAGTTTCCTCCTTTAACAATAATTATTAACCATCTAGTTAACTGTCAATTTTCTCATTTAACCATTGAGTCGTAAAACCATTTTTAATAAAATATCCGTTCACCACGACAGACTGCCACCAAAACAACTGAGTTCCTAAAAATTCCCCGGATATATATGCGGTTCCAATATGACCCGACCTAGAAGCCTAATCGATTCGCGTCCTTGGGTTGAATCGATTCGATGTTGTCCGAATTGATTCACCTTAGAAGGCCGTATCGATTCTCACGTGTGCAAAAGCCAAGAACTACCAAGGTTTTTCCCTACACTGTGACACCCCGTCTAATTAAATACCGGTTGATCAGTCCTTTATTAAATTTAAAACATAATATCCAGTTGGTTGAGTCTTAGCATCACTGTCGAAAAAATATTTTTATTAATTACTAACCACCTAGTAGTTAAAACGTCTGGTGTCAAATTTTATCTTCAAATTAACACACAACCAAATAAATAATTAACAAAACATTCACCATCCAATAAACAATCTCATAGCAAGAAAATATCATAAGGAAGTACCTGCGTCTGGAATAAACATTTTCAGACTAAATCCCTAATACAATAGTCTGAAATGAAATAAAACCCAACAACTGAAATAAAAATAAATATCTGCAATCTCTATCACTGGATACATTGAATAATGATGGGCAACATGCCCGACTGGAGTAAATAACTCGGAAAGAATCAAAGATAGATGTGGTGGCGTCTAGTACCGAGGCCCTGTAACTTCAAAAGCACCTACAACACCTCAATTGATAAGAACTCCTATGCTTAGTGTCCTTGTCGCTGGGCACCTAAATAATTTTTACAAAAACAAAATAGATTTGAAAGAAAACGGGTCAGAGCCCGAGTTGACAATATTTAAAAAAAAATAAGTGTTTAAAATGCATTAAACAGTAAATATTATATAAATATTAGTTCCACGTTCCCTCACTTGAGAATCTCACCTCTCAACTAATGTGCATGCCTAACGTAATCTCCTAACCCATCCTTATTACGCTATCCCACTTATCTAATTTAAATTGAGTCTCTTACTATAATGCCTAAGTCATTATGCCCACCCATATTACCCGAATATTACAACTCGCATTTTCATTATTAATTAAAACGAATTCAAGTATCTCATTACTCATTCAAGTTTCCACATTCTTAATTAATATAAGATGTTGTAATCTTTCTCATCTACTAAGAAACACGGTTTAATAATCATAAGTGTAAATATATAAGTCACTATCATATATATATATACACTAATACGGCACCCCAAAAGCTAAACCTGCGGTGCGCACATACTCTGCTATCAAATTCTGGTACATCACGTATATCAGGATTACGAGCTCCGAATCGCTCTAGAGCCGTATCAATACAAATCACACATATTGGAGGGGAACGTAGTTCCCAACCCTATAGTATACGCACTTACCTACGCACACACAAGACCGTAAAGTTATCAACCCACCGATAAGTCTTTCCTAGACCTAGGTTCTGAGGCACCAATCTAAAATCCCCCCAAAGGCTCATCAAGATAAGACTGTCCCCATTTTAAGACCTCCCATGATAGAAAGTATGGTAGGTATGTCATACACACAATCTATCAATCATAAATTAGGTATTCACAAAACCTAAGTACATAAATCTCTATCTTTAATATAGGTGTACACACATCCCATAGCATATGTTTTATACGTAGTATATCTATCTGTTAATGAAATATATTACTCCTCTCGTCGTACGCTCCCGAGTAATTCTTGCCACTCGAAGTGTCTCCTTTATTTCCAAACCTAATATCAATAAGTAACCCTTTTATATCCTACTGATCTAAGTCATCATATCCCCTTGAATTTTCGAGATTAGAATTAGTCTCTGATTTAGGTATTTATCTCGATTAAACCGAATTAAGTTTAGACCTTAATTAGTTCTCATGGAACTAAACTCAAATTAAAATCTAGGACTACTGGTATTCCTAAATACTCCTTAATATGTTTAAAATTAAATTCCACGATTAAATTCTCCTCATATCCCAAAAATTTTAAACAAAATGGAGAAAGGAAACAAATACTGGGAAGCCGAATCGATTCGTCCTGGTCAGAATCGATTCGGCCGTACAAGTATCAAAATTTTGCATATGTTTTCTTATGGGTTTATCCTATTTTCAACCTCAAATCCTCAATTTAATCATTCCCAACTCCCAATCAATCATACTAAATATTGTACTAACATAATTACATGAGTTCTAATGTATAAGAATCATAAAATTATCATGGGGCGTCGATTTCTTGGATTGATTCATGAATATTTCTTAAGAACCCTAGCTCCTCAAATTGTATTCAAGAACACCATAATGCTCATATTTAATCCGTGATTTCTAACACTTAGGTTATATTTTTATTTTTCCTATGATTCCAGAAATTCATCTACATGCAAAACCTACTCATAATCATAATTCAATTCTCCAAATTTATGAAATATCAATTATTCATGATTATTTCTTTCAATCTAAACTACCATGGATAAAATATGCACTGAATCTTTGTAAGATAAAATACTTGACTTTAATGGAAGTTCTGATCCGTTGAAGGAGTTTGTATGGGGTCGATGCTCTCTTTTTGATCTACGTAACGGTGGTCTTTGTGGTGCAACTGATGTAGGGATGGTGGTTCTAGCCTTGGGGGGTGGTTCTCCTTCCTTATCTAATGGCTTCTGTGAATATGGTAACTGCTAACCCTTGAAGACACAACTCCTCATCTGATATTACTCTCTAAAATTCGGGGGTTTAATTCCCTAAAAAATGCAAATGACTAAATTACCTCTTCGAGGTGCCGGTATGGCCTAAAAGTGCCCCGAAACCCAGACTAAACTCCCGGGTAGACTTTTCTGAGTATTTCGACATTTTCAAACACTTTGGCGCACTTGAAATGACCATTTGGATGACTTAAAATAAAATTTCTTTTTTATTCCATAAAATTGAGTCCCGACACGACTGACATATGTGTTCCGACTTAATTACCAAAACTGTTGTATTTTCCACTCGCGATAATTTTAATAAATTCATAATCACATATTACTTTATTCACTCAGTAATATTCAATATGATTCGCATCAATAAATACTAACCTTCGTCTCTCTAGTTAATATTCATTAAATACGGATTAATTTTAAGTAAATTTCTCATATTTAATTCAATAATCCCACAATTAAAAAATCAATAAAATTACGGGGTATTACATATGCATTCCCCTCTTCCAACTCAAATCTCCATATCAAGAACTCATTCATTTAGATTATTATAGGATTAGGTTTCTCATGATTCCATACGTCAATTAACTTTGTTCATTACTTAAATTAACACCCAATTTCATCTCAAGACCCAAAATTTAAATCCCATAACATAGACTATCATATCCAATTTTCCATCATTATCATATTTAATCATAAACAGATAGTAAGCAATCACTACAAGAAAAACACCATTTTGTGACGCTTGAAAAAATAATTTAAAGACATGTATTGCAAAAATGTCATTGAAAGGTAAATGATATTATTAATATGACATTTCTAATATAAAATATAATTGTATACATATTAGTACTTTATGACTATTTAAATATAAAAATCATATTTGATCATAGATATTATGATATTTTTTAAGAGTTTTTAATCTAAATATACATATTATTAGCCTTTTTTTCCCTCCAAAATTTAGTAGCGGAGTTTTTACCCCTAATGTTTTTTGTCTTTTAGCCGCTCCTCCAAACTTTTCATTCTACCCGCTCTCAGCTCTGCTCTCAATATTCTCCTCACGGCTCTCCTCCTCATTCTCTCTCAAGGCGATCTCCCTCTCCCTACGCTCTCCTTACCATTTAGTGGTATGTTTTCTCCCTCCAAACCCTTGGTCCTGTGACTTTTGTAATCGCAAATTTCATTCATCTGTGACTTTCATAATTGGTTTTTCCTATGACTTTCGTAATTGTTACGTGAAGCATTAAAATATATTTGCAATTATCATTTTTCATTACAATTCAAGTCCTTTTTATGTTTCAATTTATGCTTCGTCCTAGCAAACCCCACCGCTGAAAGCTCATCTGCCATTGATCGTCTCTAATGTTGGTATCTTCTCTGTCTCTCGTACACTACAAATGAATTCAAACCATAATTTTGAGTTTTTTCTACAATCTAATAAAGCCTTAACTCTCACAAAACACACACATAAACTCTTCCATCTTTCTTTCACTCGTATTTAGGGTTTTGGTCTATAGAGTTTGATTTTATGTAAGATTTAGGGTTTTTAATGCAAAATTTAATTTTACTACTTTTACACTACCATGATTTACTGTACTTGGTCTCATGAGATAATATTTTGGGAACCAACCCTGATTATGTGGCAGAGAGAAGCACTTGTGGTGATTTCTCAGAAAAATAATGGTAGAAGCTTTTCCTTACATATTTCATGTTGCTTTGCTTCTCCAATTCAGTTGAAATTATTTTTTTCTTTTGATTATTATTTTTTTCTGCGATATTGTTTAAACTCATTTGTTGTTAGATTCCTATGACATGTTAATTTTGTACTACAATTTGTTCTCATTAGGTTCTCATTAGCTATATTAAGTTTGGCTATTTTTCGGATAAATTTTGATATTTATAGAGTAAATATTGTTACATATATGTATCATTCTGTGGTAGTTTTTTGTAATTTATTATAATTCCTACTGGATATGGATATGAATATTCTAGTTTTTTCGTATTGCATATATTTTGTTTCTAAAAGAAACGAATTATGTAAATATTTTTGTATTGCAAACATTTTGTTTATTTTGTATAAAATTTGGTGTATGCTTAGACTAAATACCTAATAAGAGACTGTAAGTAGTTGTAACTTATTTGTGTCCATTAATCGTTATTTGTAACTTTGTAATATGTGTATTACTTACTCTTACTTGTTCACTACACAAATTACTACTAGTGGTAGTACATTTTAAAGTAAAATGGTGGTAGGATCCTTAACTGTTCTCCTCGTTGGTCGTTGACGCTTACTTTTATGTTGCCTCTTTGAGGAATATTTATTTTCTACATAAATCTTTTGTGGAGTTCATTGTCCGGAGGTTCGATGCATAGTTGATTATTATTCCGTGGGATGATAATATAGTACAAATTTGTTTGTTTTGTAGTACAACTACTTTCTTTGGCTCTATGAAGATGTTTTGGGTTTGTGTGAAACACTATTTACTAACTGGGAAATGGTATATGAAGAATTTATGTTCTCAATGCTATATTATTTCTTAGAGTGCCAAGTTGTTGGTTTAGTCTTAATGTGACCTATTCATTGGTGTTGGGGTTATGCTACTAAGGAAAAGATTTTGTATGGTTAAGTATGAGAGTTGTCATTTGGTCTTCTGGTAAGTAATTTATTAGATAAGCTAATTCACTCTCTCACTCTTTTTTTGCCATTAGCTCATTCTCTCTTCCCCTCAATCACATATTATTGTAACTAATTTTTTGGTGTAGTTCCTTAGAATATTTATGTACTGTTGATAGTGCATGGAAGTAATAATTCTATTTTTCTAGTTTCTTTTTGCAATTTATAGTAACTAATAAATTTCTTAACTGTAGGAATACAATATAAATCTTAACTCCAGCGACCGAGTGGCACGAAGAGAGGCACGAACACTCAATGGGGAACAATAGTAATCAGCGTGAGGTAACCGCATTTTCACGGGGCTCCCAGTTGCAGAAATTAATTAGTGTAGGCTCGTTTTGGGGTTCAAAATGAGCGTTAAGTGGTGGATGAATTCAAATTAATGACCAAGTGTTCTAGGGAGTGGCATAGACACCCCATATGGCATAAAAATAACTTGGCGGAAGTGAGTGCACCCTATCCGGGCTCCCGGTTACTGAAAACAATGATCGAGTGGACGGGGAGTGGTACAAACACCCCATGGGGTACAAAAGTAACCTGTGGAAAGTGACCGTGTTCTCAGTGGGCTCTTGATTGTCGAAATTAACTAGTATAGTATTGTTTCGCAATTAAAATTGGCATTAAGTGGCACAACTGGGTTTAAAAGTAACCCGTGGGAAGTGACCATGTCCTCCGAGCGCCCAGTTGTCGAAACTTACTAGTAAAGCTCGTTTTGGGATTAAAAATGGACGTTAAGGGGAAGGGGGGGGGGTTCAAAATAGTGACCAAATGTCACTGGGAGAGGAACGAACACCCCATGGGGAAGAAAAATAAGCCATGGGAAGTGGCCATATCCTCTACAGGCTTCAGATTGTCAAAATTAACGAGTATGAGCTCGTTTTGGGGTTAAGAGATGAAAACTCAAAACAATAATCGAGTGGCTCGAAGAGATTCATGGAGACCCCATGAGGCATAAGCATAATCTGTGAGAAGTGATCTCATCCTTCTTGGGCTCCCGGTTGCCAAAATTTACTACTGTAGGCTCATTTTGGGGTTAAAAGTAGGTGTTGGGGGGGGGGGGGGGGGGTAGGGTGAATTTTAAAACAGTGACCAAGTTGCTCAAGGAGAGGCACATACACCTCATGGGGCACAAAGTAACTCGTGGGAAGTGATCGCACCCTCTTTGGTCTCCCGGTTGTCGACATTAACTAGTATAGGATCATTTTGGGGTTAAAAGTGAGTGTTAAGAGGAAAAAGCTCAAAACAACAATTGAATGGTCCGGAGAGAGGCACGAACCCCATGGGGCACAAAAGTTACTAGTGGGAAGTGAACGCATTCTCATCGAGCTCCCGATTGTGGAAATTAACTAGTATAGGCTCATTTTGGGGTTAAAAGTGGACATTAGGGGGCGAAAACTCAAAACAAACTATAATTTTTATATTCCAAATAGGTTGTTATAACGAGCCTAGAACTTAAAGGTTTTTATAGCCTTTGACTCTTAGCGACATGATAAGTATAAGTTCACGTGTTGTTAATTATTTAGCTATTAAATGAGAAAGGTTCAATCATCATCCTATCAGTGAATCTGGACTCTCATGTGTTTATTCTTTTCATCATCATGTTCATCTTTATTCTTCTCATTAAGTATCAACTAGAGGGAGATGAATAGATGATTTTATAAGTTGTATTTCTGAGACGAAAGACTGGTTTTGTATATAAACACGCGCATATGATTTTTTTATAAACTGAGTTTTCTATATAAACTCAGTTTTCAAATTTAAAACTATTTTCTTTCTTTTACACATATATTTTGTTGAATTTGTCAATGTTTTGCATAGCCTATAGTGAATTATGTCCAATTTCCTTTTTATGTTGATTGCCTATTGATATTCCTCTTTATTTACACTTTATGTTAATGACTTATTCCTATCTAAATAATTGGCTGACGTGTATAACAATTTCTTTTGTTTTTTAGACTAGGACTTATGATATAAGCTTTGTATTTTTTTTGAACTTATCTATTTGTTTTGTATACCATATTTTAATTGGTGATGATACTATGATTATATCTCTCGTGCATATCTTTTGAGTCTCCCTTATACCAGTTACTCTTTCTGTCTCTTCCTATTACGTAAATTAGATATCAGAATAAAGTAATCGAGGGGGTGTTTAGTGGTATGGCTCTTTTGAGTTGTTGTAGGTGCATTTGAAGACAATCATAATGTATTTTTGGTTGTCATTATTTACACATTATTAATTATTTTTACATGCGAAACATTGTAACTCTGTATTTTCCAAATGCCAAATGTCAAATTGTTGCGTTTAGCCACAAATTGATAATGGCTATGGGGTTTGGTGTTGGTAATAGAAGAATAGAGTTGTATCAGTAATACTACATTGGGATTTTAGCTACTTTAAATTTATATTTAGTTGAACTTTCTATTGTGATTCATTATGCTATGTGAACTTTCTGACCTGCAGGATCAATTGAAAGATCTTCAATTTAAACATTTTATGTTGCGGGCTAAATTAAGGCAGTTAAAGGTAGTTGTCTTACTTTTATAATCAAATGGTATGTTAACATTAAAAGTATCTATAAATTTATAAGCACGTTGATATGAATCTTGGTTTTGACACAAAATTCATGGATTATCAGTCAAATAACTAGTATAACGTAGAAATATGAAGGAAAATTATTTTTAGAATTGTGTTGGTCTTTAATTAAAACTTGGTCACTTTCTTGGTTCTGATATGCACAAGTGAAGGACATACAAACCTCGTGTCTCGTTATTGAAAATATCTAATGTTGTTCTTGTTCTGTTTTGTTCCATTATCCTTAATAATAGTTCTTTTATGATAGAAGGGAGACCATTGCAAATTATCATCCATAATAATATTTCATTGATATTAAATGTTGATACGTGAATCTAACAGTGAGTATTAGTCTACATGTCATCAGAAAATATGGGCTACCATTATGTTACGCTATTGAGAAAGGATTCATAGCCATAATCTTTGAAACAATTAACAAGTTACAAGGATTCATATTAATAAATTCTTATTGGAAAGCAAGTTGAAAGTCTATGAAGTAATTATAATATTCCACACTTGCAACTATCTTTGTCTTATCTTAAATTTTTTGCCCCTTTGGTAATCTGTGTATTTTATAGTTATCCATGTTGTATGATGAATGGTATCAGATATGTGAACTCCTTGGAGCAAATAATTTAGCTTGTGCTCATTATGTCTTGCAATTGCTCCAAAGGGGATTGCTAAAAGGGGATGATATGTCAGATCGCTTTTTTCGGCTCCTCATAGTACCTCCTACCCCACTTGCTCCCTTGTTCTGAATCTATATAATGTTTAAACTTTAGAAATTATTGGTGGTTTAGTTATGGATTTTGTTGTTGAGTTTATTTTAATGTAAAAAAAGGTTGGATTTTAAGAATAAACAAAGGAAACTCTGCCAAATTTTTCTGAGATTAATAAGTGTTCTAAATTGATTAAGTCGAATAGAGACGCATTAGAAAATTGGGTATTGGTGGACGAAAAAGTAAAAAAAAAACTAATAAACATACCAAAAAACGAATAGAGATGCATTTTTTGCCCAATTTTTTTTAATTATTTACAATTATTTGTGTTATATAAAAAAATTTGACTTAAATTATACACGTCTTAATACTTTGGAAAAATTGGAGTTCGTATGTTGTGTTTTACATTGAAATAGATAATTATATATGATGTTTTGAACTTATGCAGGAGCATCTACTTAGAGGCATGTGAAAGGTATATTATTGTCAGACAACATGACAATAACCGCAAGCGGGAAGAGGACTTCGACGCATTGTTGCCTAAAATTAAGAAGCGATTATTACTACGGAGGAACTCTTAATGTTGATAGATAAATTTAATTTGGTTTATGTGTTAGCTCAATTTTATGTGGGATAAAAAAAATGCTGGTGGGAGTGTTGTTGTATTTCTTGGCTATATGATGTAATTTATAATTATCAATTGTAACTTGGGATATGGAATAATTAATTCTACGAATTTTGGTTTGTGTTTAGATTTATTTGTCAAGTATGACATTAAGATTGATTATTTTTTTATTATATGTTTAATTTATGACAGTTCATATTAAACCCTCATGTGAGGAAATTTTTTATATGACCTTTCTAAAATTTGAAAACTGTTATCATGACGCTTTTTAAATCAAATATAACATCTTATAGAGTATATTATGACTTTTTTTGGTAGCACATATGACAGTTTTGAACAAAAAGATATATATAACCATTACCTAATATAACACTTTTTATGGGTATCAATTATGACAACCAAACATTTGACGTTATTTTTTTTAAATAAAGCGCCATAAAATGTGTCTTATGACACTTAAAAAAGTCATGAAAAGGCTTTTTTCTTGTAGTGCATATACATGGATACTAATCATCATCAAACTCGAAATCCTATAAAATGGATCCTACTGTCCAATTGAAGATTAATTCTATTCCAAATTTCTAGGTTTCCCCTCAATTTGTATGATCTTTAAACATGAAATTCAGATGAAATCCTCTACATGCATAGGAATAACATTTTGGAATTTACAAAAAAAATATTTAAATATGACAAACATAGAAAAACTTCTTAAAAAGATGTACATAATAGAAAAAGAATTTAAGTATTTCAAAAAACTCATTTTAAAAAAAATATATTGAAATGATAGGGAAACATTTTAAATGTTGAATTATATTGAAAATCTTTTAAAGAAATATGAAAATAATGGAAAAAGCAATTAGATTTTGAAAAAAAAATGGTTTCAAAAATATTGAAATAATAGGAAAAATATTTTAAAAGTTTGAATAATTTTGAAGAACTTTTGCAAATTTGGAAATAGTAGAATTTTTTTTTGAAGTTTGAAAAACACTTTAAAAAACTTTTAAAATTTTTGAAATAATAGACAAATATTTAAAATGTTTGAAAACCACTGATTTTTTTGAAAAAAAATACAAAAATGGTAAATAGAGCATTTATAAAGTTTGAATATTATTGAATATTTTTAAGAAAATTGAAAATAGGAAATTTTATAGAAAGAAAGAAAGTAGATAATCAATCTATATACGGATATATTAAAAACATATTATTAAAAAAGACACATAGGTTAAATGGGGGGGGGGGGGGATAAGACCATGGCTGGATGGTGGAGAGAGGGAAAAAGAAAGAAAAAGAACAGTGAGGGATTATCGCGATTGGATATTTTTTTACCCTTCTAACTTTAGTGGTGTGCTTATCAACATAAAACCTCTTTTAGATTGGAATGGACACAAATGACTTCACGTGTAGGGGTCATGACCAATTTTCGCTACGATATTTATTATCGTTAGATTTTGAGGGTAACTTCGATCGTTTTAATAAGTTGGGGGGTGTTAAGTCCATAAAATGAACGTGGGGGGTAATAAATTAAAAATGGGTGACAAATTATGGAAGATAAATGTAAATAACCCTTTTTTAATTTGGGACTTTATATATTCTGAACAAATTTCATTTCAACTATGAATCCCGTTAGATAGATTTTAATATGTAATTAAATTTTGTTAAGTATTTAGCCCTATTTTCAAAAAATCATTTTTACCCACTCCTATGTTTTTCATTTTCTAGGTTTTCGTCCTATTGTAAAAACTATGATACACATGCCATTCTCTGTGAAAATGAAGAGAGATAGTTCGGTTATGAGAGGTTTTGAATGGTTCTAAGACTTTTGACAATTTTAAAAATATATGAAATGTGAGACTTTAAACAATTCAAAAAATACATTTGCCATTGATTCCATACTTATTTTATGTTGTCTTCAATATAGTAATTGTTGTTAAAGTTACATTAAGTTCCCCAGTCAACATTGTAGGCGTTATTACAATTTGTATGTTTTTTCTATAACATTGGCAATTTTTGGTAGTGGTTTAATCAACACATGTCGAGCTTGAACAATATCAACAATTAGTTTATAAAGAGATATAAGAGACAAAATAGAACAAACTAGTACACGTGTTTCGGTCAGTTAGGCCTACATTGATGGGACGGGAGTTGTTTGTACTATGAGATGGTGTAAAATCATCATTAACAAGTGTTTATAAGATTTTTCTCTAATCTCTCTACAATTTGGAGGAGTAAAAGTACCAGAATTAAGAAATATCTCTCATGTACAAGAAGGACCTTATATATACTACAAAGGTCGTGACGTACGCCCCCCTATGAGACACACACCAATCTTAATAGGAACTATTGAAGAGGGACATGTGTCCGATGATGAAGATAATGATGATTGTTGTATATCTTTTGTAAATAATCAACATCATCTATTAAGCCCAATGATGTCCCATAAAATCTTCCTAAATTAGGTGAAGTGGAGAAATTAGTGGAAGTTAGGTTGCATAATTCGAAACTTGGATGGATGCAATTTATTTGTGTTTTAATATTTGTATGGTTTTTATTAAAATTATATTTATTTTTAACCACAATCTGCGGTGTCTGTTGTATTTCGTTTGCTATGAATACCTCCCTTTACCAATATATGTAATCATTCAAAAACAAGCCAAGTAATAAAAACTTAAGGCTTTAGTTGAGTATTCTTTTGAATATTTTTTCCTCTTATTGGCGCGTGCTTCTCTTTTAAGTAAGTTTCTTCTTCTTGTATTAGAGTTTGTGTAATCTAATTTTCAATAATTGGTATCAGAGAAGGATAGTCAAGGACCGATTTTGGTGAGTTTTCTTAAGTCGGGAGAAGTTGGTATTTTGCAAGTTGGTATCTTTAAATCATTCTTGTTCGGTATTATTGAAATCTTACCGACACGGTTGATGGCCTTCAAGTACTTGGAGGAATTAAGAATCTCAATGACCAGAATTACAATACGTGGACGACGTGTATGATTTCTTACCTACAAGGCTAATATATTTGGAAGGTCTTCGGCGGTAATGAAGTTATACAGCCGGAAGAAGACGCCATTACCCTTTGCATAAGTGGAAGATCAAATTAGGTAAAGATATGTTTGCCCTTAAAACCATAAATGAAGAAGAAATGTTGGAGCACATTCGGAAAGCTAAATAACCAAAAGTTGCATGGGATACATTCGTTGCATTTGTTCAAAAAAGAATGATATAAGACTATAACTTCTCAAGAATGAGTTATTATCGGTTGTACAACGCGATATGACGATTGATCAATATTTTCAGAAGGTAAAATTAATATGTCGTGAAAATTTTGAATTAGATCCTATTGCTTCTTTTGGAAAAATTGGGGTAAAAAGAATAATTATCCATGGTTTAAGGCCCAAGTACCGAGGCTTGGTATCGTTGTATAAGGATGGTCGAGTCAACCATCATTTGTTGAATCTGAAAATTTTCTTAACGGTCAAGAAGCAATGGCTCAGCAAATGGGAGAGGTCTCGCTGAAGGGTGAGGAATAAGCACTCTAAATCAATAAAAACAATTGCAACTTCACATAGTACACCACAGATAGATCTAAAAAGTATGGTGACATTGGAAAATGTCATGAAAAAGAGGGAGACTCTTGTCTAGGCGGAGATTCAACGAATCATGGAAACAATAGCCAATCTAAGAAAAATAAAAAAGAATTTGGGCAAATGTTACAACTGCGAGAAGAAAGGCCATATGTCAAAAGATTATTGGTCCAATAAAAGGACAGTCGAGAGTAATGTCATTACTTCCAACTCAAAACTAAAAATTGAAGAACATTGGGATGAAAAAGCTTCCGTAGCTATGGAGGAAGATGAGTTAGCGCTCACAGTAACAATGCATGAATGAATTGACTACGAGAATGATTGAATCATCGACCCTGGTTGCTCAAATCACATGACGGATGATAAATAGAAGATACAAAACCTGATTGATTACGAGGGAGGTCGTGTGGTGGTGACAACTAACAACTCAAAATTACTGATAGCCTACATCGGTAAACAATTGTTATTTCTCGATACAATTATAACCAGATGCCTCTTAAAGATGTCTACCATGTTTCGAGAATGAAGAAAAATATGCTTTTAGTGGTGCAATAGACATCATCACGCCACTATATCTTGTTTGGTCACGTGATATGAATGTGTATTAAGAATTCAAGATTGTAGGGATGCTGACAATAGAGGGATGATGATTGGAGTCTGTGTATGTAATGCTAGTAGCTTCTGTATATGTAGACAAGACAAGGAGTGATGGTATAAAACATTTATGGAACATGAGTTTAGTCCATGTTAGATATCATAAGATAATTATGATAATGAAGAAGTCAATGTTTAAGGGTCTTCCTTAGATTGATGTGAGAACATACACGATCTGTGCGGGATGTCAGTATAGTAATGCGCATCAGTTACAATACAAATATTCAAAGTTTGAAGCGAAAGATCCATTAGAGTTAGTGTACTCTATTCTGTTTGGTTATGTCAAACAACAATCAATTAGTGGAATACGGTACATGGTGACATTTATTAATGACTTCTCCAAGTATGTACTTGTTTTCTTTATGAAAGAAAAATTAGACACATTTCCTAAGTTTAAAGTGGTCGGAGAAATAGTTTAAAGAGAAGTGGAAAAGAACATTATTTATCTACGCATATATAATAAAGGATAATATACCTCCAATGAGTTTTCTCGGTATCTATGAGACTGTCGAATACATTATTAGTTCACTTGTCATAAAATGCCCCAACATATTTGTGTAGCAGAGCGAAATAGCTGGCGATTGTCAAGATTTGTCGGAGTATGCTACATGTGAAGGATATACTCAAAAGATTTAAGACTAAAGCTATGAGTATTGCAACCTATGTGATCAACATTATTTCCTAACTATGGTTAAAATTCGTTTCACCCTTTGAACAACCTTGGGATATAAAACCTATAGTTAATTACTCTCAGGTATTCAGCTATGTGTGTTATGTATTTATTCCAAGTCATTTCTGTAGAAAGTTTGATAAGAAATAAATTAGATGCATCTTTGTGGGACATGACAACCAAAGAAAGGGGAGTAAATGTAGTGATCCTACCACTGGAAAGTTCTATACATCACAAAATGTGGTACTTGACGAAGTATCTTCATGGTGGTCACTGTAGAATGAGGAGCTGCCAGATACAAAAGAAATCGAACATAGGTTGCAATAGTATATGGGGGACTATACTCCTTAAATTCAATCAACTTTATATGAACCTAAAGATTTGCACGGTGGTAATGATCCTTGTAAAACTAGTATGTATCAACACCCAATTGAAGAAGATATGCCATAGCTGAGTTAATTGTAAAAGATCCTAAGACGTTTGAAGAAGAATCACAGATTTTTGAGGGGATTACAACTATAGAAGAATAAATCACTATACTAAAGTAAAATAAGATTGGAATTTGGCGTAAAAAACCAAGACATGTGAAACCTATATCTATAAATTGGTTTACAATATAAACTGTCATCCAGATGAATTAATCAAAAGATACAAGTATTGATTGGTGTCTTAAGGGTTAATTCAATAGTATGGACTAGATTATGACGGAACATTTAGTCTGGTGGAAAATCTTATAATTGTGTGAGTTTTGTTTATGTTTGCACCCATTAAAGATTGGATTTTATGGCAGACGGATGTGAAGAATGCTTTTCTTCAATGGGAGTTGGATCGGGAGATCAACATGATTTAACTAATTGGGATTTGAGAACAAAGTTCATCCCGAGTATATGTGTAAGCTGAGAAAGGTGCTCTATGGATTAAAGCAAGCATCAAGGGCATGGTTTGATAATATTATTGAATTTCTTACTTAAAGTGACTATTTAGTAACGTCAATAGATTACAACTTATTTTTCAAAGCTAATGGAGTAAAAATACCTATTGTTCTAATACGTGTAGATGATATGATCATCACCTGTGATGACGAGACCGATATTCACAAACAAAAGAGAATTTACCATTTCACTTTCAGATGAAAGATCTTGGACAAAGAACTTTCTTAGGATATAGGTTGATCGCACATAATAAGGGATATTTATATGTCAATATAAATATACACAAGATTTTTTGTAAAAGTTTAGGATAATTGAGTGCAAGACATTCTCAACGCCAATGGAATAGCGTGTCCAGGTGTGAGCACACAAAGGCAGAGATATAGAAGATGCAACGATGTATTGACAATTGGTAGGTAGTCAGATCTACTTAACCTTTACTCGACCTGACCTTTTTTATGTTGGTGTGACAAGTCAATAATGTAAAATCCAAAGAAACCTCAATTGGAAGAAGTTAGGCGAATACTGAGATATGTGGAGAGTACAACTGATTGTGGTCTTTTGTACAAGAAAAGTGACGATTGAAAGCTATTTGATTATTGCGACGCTGACTTTGTAGGAGATCAACTACTGGGTATGTGCTTAAGCTTGGTTTAGGAATAATTTCTTAGTGCAACAAGAGACAACCGAATGTATCCTTCTCAACCATGGAAGAAGAGTAACGAGAAGTATCAATGACAGCTCGAAAGAGTACATGGTTGATACAACTGATGAATAAATTACATCAACCAATAGATTACACATTTCTGTTGGGCTATGAAAACCAGTCAGCAGTTCGTTTAGTAGAGAAACGAGTCTTTCATGCAAGAACTAAGCATGTAGAGTTGCACTATCATTTTATTATAGAGAATGTTTTTCAAAAAGATATTGAGATGAGACAGATCAAGACACACGATTAAGATGCAGACTTATTTAAAAAAGGTTTAAGTACTGACAAGTTAGAAAATTTTTGTTGTTAAATCACTATGGTGCATAGAACTAGAGTCGATTTTTTGAGAGGGGGGGGGGTGTTGAGAGTCAACATCATCCATTAAATCCAAAAAAGTCCTATAAAGGCTTCCTAAATTAGTGAAGTAAGTGGAGAAATAAGTGGAAGTTAGGTTACATAATGGGCGACTTGAACGGATGAAATTAATTTGTGTTTTAATATTTATATGGTTTTTATTAATATCATGTTTGTTTATTTAACCACAATGTGTGGTTTTGATTATATTTCATTTATTATGAGTACCTTCATTCACCAATATTGGAAATCATAAAAAAACAAGCCATGTAATAAAAAAAAATTAGGGCTTTAGTTGAGTATTCTTTTGAGTGCTTTTTTTTTCTTATTGACGTGTGCTTGTCTTTTGAGCAAGTTTCTTCGTATTGTGACTTTTACAGTCTACTTACACTAATTCTCAACATCTTTCAAATGGGCATGGTCATCCAATTGATTCGTTATCCCTTACAATGACGACCAAAATGCCTTTTGCAAAAGATACACGTAATCCTCGATATTATTTTGGTCAATCTCATAGTGATTCAAGATCATTCCAGAGATAGATCTTTATTGATTCTGAGATGATTGTTAAAATGTAAATTGATCTTATACGAAGTTCCAGTAATATATATATATACACACACATTACTGCTCTTGTGCGGACCAATCCGCATTTTTAGAGTGCAGACCGAACATGTGTCACCTAACGGTGAGCCCAAAAGAGAGATAGATTTCCTATAATTTAGCCGATGATTTCTATGGTTGCCGCCACATGACATATGTTCGATCCATACAAGAGAAGTACTATATATATATATATATATATATATATATTCACACACACACACACACTAAGTTGTGGATCTGAAATTTATAGTAAGGGGAAAATGTCAGGTGTTCGGGGGCGGGAGCCCCAAGGCGATTTTATTTTGGTTAATTCAAGTTCTATGAAATTTATTACTTTAATATCTGGTTTTATACAAATTTATTATGTTTTGTTGACCTAAGAGTTACAAAAACCTCACTACTCATGTTTTTAATATTCTATCCTTACGTACAGTGATTAGGCACATATTCTTCACATTTATCCCCTTAATTTCGATATTTTTATGATTCCGTGCAGTGTAAATAGCTTGAATTTGTCTCGTATTTATTCTACTAACCTCTTTTGGCAAGTATTTCGTGTTTTGTGTATTTCTCATGTGCTTTATAGGTATTTCATGCAAGTTAGTGGGAAGGAGAACTCAAAACAGTGAAAGAAAGCACGAAATGTGAAGTTCAAGGGCATTTTTGTAATTTTACAGCCTTAGTCCAGAGGTGGGTCCAATTGGAAAGTTGAAGAGATTCTAATTACAAGAACACTGTAAAAAGCGGCACCTTAATCCAAGCTAAGGTGAAGAAGTTACGAAATTTTGAAGTTGCGAGATAATGAAGAGAAATTGACCAGAAAAACAGGATCGGTCCGGACAAATAAAAAAAGAACCGACCCGGTACAGGACCGGACCAGACAAATAAAAAAAGAACCGATCCGGTACAGGACCGGTCCGAACAAATAAAAAAAGAACCGATCCGGTACAGGACGGGTCTGGATAAATAAAAAAAGAACCGATCCGGATGGAACCAAACCGATCCGATGATAACAGGACCAATCCGACTGTTAAAATTTCTGGCATTTATTATGGAGCTGAAGAGGTGCAAATCTTGGAATATCTTGTACAACTCATCGCTATTAGCTGTAAAAACGTGTTAGTTGGTGTTATAAAAGGGCAAACCCTAGTAGGAAGAAAGGGGGCTTTTTTTTCTTCAAGTTGTAGGAGGCTAGTAGTTAGGGTTTCTTAGTAGTTAGTTTTTATAGGATTCTTGTATCCAAGAACCCTAGTTTTGAAGTTTAGCTATTATTCAAGATTCAAAGGTCTATTCAAGATTCATCATTCATCCATTGCAAGTAATTTTAATTTATTGTTTTTACTGCTTTCATAGTTAGTTTAATTAATTTTCTCTCTCTAGTTTTCCAATCACAATTCAAGTCATGTTCTCAATTTTCTAGATTTAGTTATGAATTGCTGCACTTTCATTTTTAAGTTTTCTTTTATTTTAATCATGTTAAGCTAAATTTTTAAGGGTGGGGATGCATGAACCCAACCCGATGTGGTATGCATAGATATAAAATTTGTCCTCTAAATTAAATAAGTGATTAGATCGTGTGGTATAGTTTCACAATTATTGTAGACCTTTTGACCTCGTTTGCCCTAGGTAACCGGGGTACTTAAGGATGCAACGCGCATGAACTATTGCAACACTGCTTTACACATTCTTTGATTATGTATGATGCGGGCTTGAACCTCATATATGTAATGCTTTGGAGTACTAAAGACTGGGTCTGATCAATTATCTAATTTATGACTAATTTTGTATTGGCATACACACTAGGGTTTGGGGGAGTGTATTCTTAACCCATTTTTTGTTTACACAGATATGTTGTACTCCACAGTTTTTATATGATTTTTGCTTGTTTTATCTATCGCACTCCTTATTTCATCTTATTTAGCTTTATCGTCCTTTTAATTGAGGACAATACAAAAGCCTTAGTTAGGGGGGATGATAAGTGCGTATTCATAAAACTTCACATATATATTTATTTATTCTCTAAAAAAAATTGAAAAATTTTGAAAAAATCAAAAATATTTTTCTTCAAAATAAATAAAAATTAGAATTTAAATTTATCAAAAATATCACCTTGATTCTATTTAAAGTCTCAAATTATTAAATCTCAATTGCACTAAGCCAAAATTGACCGAAGATGGAAATTGTGTGAAAATTGACGACTTAACGAATAAGTGTGGAGATTGATCAAACACAGTGAGATTTCGAGCCTTTCAATTTTTTATGAGTTTGTAAATCAATCCGAGTTTATGATTAACTCAAAGTTCTTTTCAGCGTTTTAATAAGTCATTGATGATCTCACTCCTTTGTTTTGATCGGTTATGGGAAATGTGTGAAATGTTGTCTCGAAATTTGTGCCAAATATATTTCTAAACTTAATTAATCTCGAGATGCATATGATAATGTGATTAGCAATTTGAACAATGAAGTAGTCCCTCTTTTGTTTAACCCAAAAATATTAGCCATAATAAAGTTGTGAAAATTATCCCTTTGCAACTCACTTTGAGCCTAATATAATATTTTCCTTTCGTTTGATAACCCAAAAAATCCAATTGGCTCGGAATTGTGAAAAATTAGAAATTCATCAAGTAAGTCCAAAGTGTGTAATAAAAAAGGGGCAAGAAAAGAAAAATAGCAAGAAAAAAATGAAAAAAATTGAAAAAATGAAAAGAGAAAAATGAGCAAATGCCCGAAAAAAGCACTAATGGACGTCAATAGAACATTTTCCAATTCCGAACATTCCATCCATTCCCATTTTTACCCTTTACACTTTTTAACCCGAAAAGTCCTAACTGAGTCCGAATGGCGAAATTAATTACTCCCTGGAGAGCTAAGACATGAAAAGATAATAAAAGAGATTAAAATGGTGTGATTAAAAGATGATGTTTCCCGTTTCCTAATAACTGTATTTCGATGATGAAATATGTTCACCATATATTTCCTTCTTTTCAATTTTGTATGCGTGAATTTGTGTCCATTATATTTACTCTTTATATCATGCATACCGAGAGAAAACAACCACAATCCGAGTGATTCATTTGTGAGTGCATCCGTAAGAATTTGAATCAAAATGAATTTTCGAAAAGTAACGTAATGCTCAATCGGTGGAAATTTGAGGTTTAATTTATGGCTTTGTACACACACACTATGGTTTGAGACATTTGAATATGAAGTTATGGTGATTATTTTTCGAAAAGTTTAAATTGTACAATTTTTAAGTATTTTGATATTTATTTGAGTCAATAAAGAATTTTGTGGGTGTATTCACTGCAAACCCTCACGAGACAAAACTCGTCCTACTAGGGTAACCTAGGGGTTTAAAAGCTTGTTGCATATGCTCAATGCAATCGCTTGCCTGTGAAAGTGGAATTTTATTTTAATAAAGGAATTTTCAAGAGTGGAATTTTGGTTAGATTCATTTACATTGCTCGGGACGCGCAAAGTTCTATGTTAGGGGGTGTGATTAGGTACATATTCTTCACATTTATCCCCTTAATTTCGGTATTTTTATGGTCCCGTGCAGTTTAAATAGCTTGAATTTATCTCGTATTTATTCTACTAACCTCTTTTGGCAAGTATTTCGTGTTTTGTGTATTTCTCATGTGCTTTATAGGTATTTCATGCAAGTTAGTACGAAGGAGAACTCAAAACAGTGAAAGAAAGCACGAAATGTGAAGTTCAAAGGCACTTTCGTAATTTTGCAGCGTTAGTCCAGAGGTGGGTCCAATTGGAAAGTTGAAGAGATTCCAATTACACGAACACTGGAAAAAACGGCACCTTAATCCGAGCTACGGTGAAGAAGTTACGAGGTTTTGAAGTTGCGAGATAATGAAGAGAAATTGACGAGAAAAACAGGATCGGTTCGGACAAATAAAAAAAGAACCGATCCGGTACAGGATCGGTCCGAACAAATAAAAAAAGAACCGATCCGGTACAGGGCCGGTCTGGATAAATAAAAAAAGAACCGATCCGAATGGAACCAAACTGATCCCATGATAACAGGATCGGTCCAGCTGTTAAAATTTCTGGCATTTATTATGGAGCTGAAGAGGTGCAAATCTTGGAATATCTTGTACAACTCATCGCTATTAGCTGTAAAAACGTGTTAGTTGGTGTTATAAAAGGGCAAACCCTAGTAGGAAGAAAGGAGGCTTTTTTTTCTTCAAGTTGTAAGAGGCTAGTAGTTAGGGTTTCTTAGTAGTTAGTTTTTAAAGGATTCTTGCATCCAAGAACCCTAGTTTTGAAGTTTGGCTATTATTCAAGATTCAAAGATCTATTCAAGATTCATCATTCATCCATTGCAAGTAATTTTAATTTATTATTTTTACTGCTTTCATAGTTAGTTTAATTAATTTTCTCTCTTTAGTTTTCCAATCCCAATTCAAGTCACGTTCTCAATTTTCTAGATTTAGTTATGAATTCCTGCACTTTCATTTTTAAGTTTTTTTTAATTTTAATCATGTTAAGCTAAATTTTTAAGGGTGGGGATGCATGAACCCAACCCAATGTGGTATGCATAGATATAAAATTTGTCCTCTAAATTAAATAAGTGATTAGATCGTGTTGTATAGTTTCACAACTATTGTAGACCTTTTGACTTCGTTTGCCCTAGGTAATTGGGGTGCTTAAGGATGCAACACGCAGGAACTATTGCAACACTGCTTTACACATTCTTTGATTATGTATGATGCGGACTTGAACCTCATATATGTAATGCTTTGGAGTACTAAAGACTGGGTCTGATCAATTATCTAATTTATGACTAATTTTGTATTGGCATACACACTAGTGTTTGGGGGAGTGTATTCTTAACCCATTTCTTCATTCATATTAATTCCTTCTTAGTTAGTTAATTTTGCATGCGTAGATTAAGTTAATTGAATTTAGTTAATTCATAAATAAAATCCAAAAATTAATCATCTTTTTATTTCCTTTTCTTTTAGCATCAACTTTAGGATTAAACTACCTTACCTTTGTCGTCACGTTCACACGTCCTAACTCCCTGTGGATTCGATACCCAGACTCGCCACTATACTCCTTACGAGTGTAGTTACAAGTTTAGGTTTTTTGTATTGAGGTTGGAAGCCGATAACAACGACTAGCGTATTACACGGACGCTCGGTTTACACCTCGATCATACAATACCCTTGAATTTATTTTTTGGAAAAATTTGGGGGAGCCTTAGCCCGTCCTGGTCCCCTAGTGCATCCGCCCCTGTATATACAAGAGGTACCCGCGCCGATAGCATGACCACAAAAATTGTAAGAGCTTAAAATCCTAACTAAAGTCCCATGATAATTTTTCATAATAATTTAGAGTGTTATTTTTGTTTGATCCTCGAATAATTTTTCATAATTTTGCTTAACCACCAAAATTTAAATTTTTATGATCTTATCAAATGTTTTTGGAACAATTTTTTTATGTGTATCTATTATTTTGTTTTGAGGATCAAATCTCAAAAAGTAAACAAGGTTACGAACGGTCACTACCGAATAATAAAGTATTTTATAGTGTATTGAATATAAGTTAAATATCTACTGCATTTTTTTACTACAGAGGAAAGATTAAAAGATATTAGAAAAACAGGTACTGAATTTTTTAATAGATATCTTGAATTAAAACTTATTATTTTTAAGAAACAAGTACATTTGCAGCTCTATCAGTAAATCAAAAAACATAGTAGACAAAAGTCATTATGTTTATTCTCTAAACTCTTTTCTACAGTTCAACTCCAAAAGAAAAGTATGTTATCAGAATAAATTTCAAAATATGTAGAGAATTTGACCATGCAAGAACTGCAACCTACCTACGCCTCTAAGGACATTCATAATGGGTACCATAAATCATTGGAGATCCTTTGAAGTGGGTCACAGTGGGAGGGAATTCGTTTAATGAGGGAGAGGATTCATTAATCTTCCCATAAAGTTATGGGAAGGTTTTTGGATTCGCTATGGCAGGAGACAAGAGTTTAGAGGGATAACCTTTATATGTTTAGAGTATAAACGTAGAATAGTGTCCCGTTTAAGGTATAAATGTGGAACAGTTTTCCTTCTGCTCAAGTTGTCGAGCAATTTCTTTTCCGAGAATGTCTAAACGTGAAATACTTCAGCGTCTGAAACTAAGGATATTTTGTGTGAACTTCAGACGTAGGATTATTCAATATTTAAGAGTCCAGAGTTGTGACCGTTACACGTTTACATCATTTATACCTCCCCATGGTGACCCGACTATATCTTTCACCAGTTAGTCCTCTAAACCCATGGTACCACCCCCACCCCCCACCCCCCGAAATTTCGGATGGCCTAAACAGTTTGAAAAATCTAAATAGTCAGTCTTGGGATGGTAAATATAAAAGAACCATTTCATAATTTACTGAACCAAATTTTATGCGATGTTTTTTTTTTTTATACGAAGGGTAATTCCGGGCCAGCTACACGCACATCGGATTAATCCCTCCACTCCGAACAAGACTTACGAAACAGATGTTTAATTCCTACGATCCGTAACCCCAAGACACAGCTGCCAAGTTTCGAATATGGAGTGCCTAAATTTATTGCTACACTCGTTTCTATCCACTTGAACAACCATGGCGATTGTTAATTGCTGTACATATATCAGAGAGGTACCATTGAGTCATGTTCCCAAATGCCTTATGAAAAGGGCCGACAACAAAGTTTAACCGACCCTAGAGTCTCGTCAATCAAGAACATCACTTTCTTCCTACCACTTGTTTTCCATCTCCACCATGCCTTCTAATCCGAGAATATTTTTTCAAACTCCCCACAAAATGAAGTCATATCACCAGAGCCCAATTCAACTAAAAAGTCTTATGGTTTGGCAAAATTCATGTGTTCAAAAAATATTAAAAGGCCAAACTTTCTGTAATAGAATAAATAATAAAAATTGTTGGGGGTCGATATTATTTAAAAATTTCCTTGACTAAACTACATTCAAAATTAAGGTAATGGACTTATTATATACAAATGGCTGGAGAGTAAAGAGTGAAAAAAAACTTGTTAACTCTTAAATCCAAAGACAAGCTTAAGGCACAAGATCTCTTTAAAACGGAAGAACTCGAATGAAACCAAAGTAACTAAGAACATTTTATTTTAAAGAAGGATAATAACCCAAACTTCCTGTCAACTGATGTATAAACAGAAAACAGAGATCAAGAGTATAAATCAAGATAACTTTTTATTCAATACATGGAAGTAATAATAATTGTTTTCTTTTACCAACTAATTAAAACACTCCCCTTCCTCCCTTCTCTATCCTCTCTCTCTACAACAAGCATCACATTAATAAATGGTACAAAATTCTCAGAATATTAATCAAATAGTCTCTCCCTCGCCTCATTTTTTTGACATTTAAATGTGGTATAATAGATAAAAAAATAAGACGTTACAAGCAATAATCTTCTTATCTATTATACCTGAATTATACAACATTTAAATGTCTAAAAAATGACAATCTTTACTGTTTTCCTTATCCAGCAGATTATTTAACATTAAAATGAAGTGAGGTTTTCCCCTAGCTTGTTATGAAAAATACCAAAAGGAACAAACTACAACATAATTATACATTAAATAGAAAAAAAAATTCAATAATGGAATATAGTCCATATACAACATTGATAATCACAAAGTCTCATTCTAAGGATCTAAGTAAATGAAGAGACAAAAAAAAGGGGGATACTTACAGTATGTAACTTCAAAAACAATGCATCAAAATAATGGCAATAGTTTTCAAGTTGTGTTACCGTGCTGAAAAAACATAACATGATAAATACAAAATTGATTTAGATCTCTAGCAGTTCTCCAACCTTGAACAATTTAGCTCACTTTTGTAACACCCACCCTATACATTTAAATAACAACAAATGAAGAGAAACTCCTTAGCACTCTAAATGTCCATATGTTACACACACACACACACACACACACACACACACACATATATATATATATATATATATATATATATATATATATATATGCACGCTTTCATACATACCAAATTTATATATTTGTTTGCGCAAACCTATTTTAATAAAATATTAAAAAATATATTTTTAAGTTAAATTTTTTTATGTGATATTTAAATATTTCAATGGACTAATATAAAAAAAATCAGCTCAAAATAACTTTGTTTTGCTATTTTTTAAAAATCGGCCAAACTTTCACAGCATTTAAAGCGTTTAAAAGAGCTGAAATTTGACCAATTTTTTTAAAATAGTAAAAAAATTATTTTTTAAATAAATTATTTTTATAGTATTTAAAGATTTTTTAAAAATACTATAAAAATAATTTATTTAAAAAATAATTTTTTTACTATTTTAAAAAAATCGATAGGATTAATTACACTTGCCCCCCCCCCCTAAACTTTGCGCTTATTTGTACTTTCCCTCCCATTCTTTTAATTTTTTTCTAATACCACCGCACATTGAAAACGGCTATAAATAGCCTCCAAATGATAACACCGTTAAATTTGCGGGTAGATAATGCCACGTGGCTGCCCCTTTGACTTTTGTCAAAGGGAATTTTCGGTATTTTGACATTTTTTAAAAAACCCTAATAAAATCTCTCTCCTTCTCACTCTTTTCTCTTTCTTCTCCACCCCTCTTCTCAAGCTTCATCTCCCTCTCCCTCTCTCTCTCTCTCACACACACACACACACACACACACAGAAACACACACATCCACGCACCTACACACACATAAACACACATAAACACATACATACAAAAAAGGAATCGCTGCTGGGGCGGGGCTGGGGTAGGTGTGTGTAGGGGGGGGGGATCCTTGGGGGGTCGGGGGGGGGGGGGGGGGGGGGGCAAGGGTGGCGTGTTGGGGAGCGGGGGAGGGGATAACAGATCTGTTTTTTTGTTTCCTTATATATATATATATATATATATATATATGCTTTTTTTTTCTTTTTTTCTGAAAATCATATTTGAAAAAAATTCTTTTTGAAAGCAATTTTTTATTTATTTAAAAAAACGTTTGTTTTAATTTTTTTATTTTTGAAAATCATTTTTACTTGCTTAAAATAATTTATATGTTGTTTTTTATATTGTTTTTTTGTAATTTTCAGAATTTTAATTGTTTCCTAATTTCTATATTTTTAAATGTATTTTTTTATATTATAATGTATTTTTCAGTAATTATTTTAAATATATTTTCTTTCTTTGAATTTTTGCTGATTTTAAATATTTTTCTCAATTTTTATATCGATGAAAATAATTTTTTATTGGTGGGAAAAATTTATTTTTGTGGGAAACAATTTTTTCATTAATTAGTTTTTAAAATTTAGAAGATTTTAAATATTTTTGGTATTTTTCAGAATTTTTAAATATATATTCATTTTTTCAGAATTTTTTCCAATATTTATTTTATATTTTAAAAATATTTTTTTGTATTTTCTTAATTTTTAAATATTTCTCTATTATTTAAAGATTTTTTTAAAAACAATTAGGTTGGACCCAACTGCCCTTACTTAAAAGGCATGTGTAATGCACAAGCATAACGGTCCCTGCAAAAAATTAACGGAGTTAAATGGCAGGGGGGCTATTTGTAGCGGTTTTAAATGTATGAGGTGGTATTTGTAAAAATTAGAAGAATGGAAGAAAAAATTCAAATAGGGGCAAAGTTCATGTGCTCAAATATAATGAATCTAAATCGATATATAAAGTTGTGGAGATAGAGAGAGAGATCACTATATCAGGTTTCAGAAGTACCTGTGTAAGTACCAAGGTCTGCTTTCTTTCTATTTAATCACTTTGTATCTGTGAACATTAAACACACTAGACAGAAAAACTGAGAGTGCAGCTACAGCGGAAATATTGCGACCTCTCAAATAAAATCCAGTTTTTAATTAAACCCAAATTTTAGTTAAACCCTAAACATGCAACTAGGTGTGAGTGAAACAATATGAAATCATGCACGAGTTATTCAACACACAAAGTTAAGGAAAAATCCCCCACAGGGGCAAAACCATTTGTATATCACTATAATTTGTAAGAGAAACGGCTTACAATCGGATTACACTGAAATACAAGTTTTTGACTAAGAATTACCCGCAGGCATCGGATTCTGTAGTCGCGGCTGGAATATCCCTTTCCAGTAGGGTTGGCGGCTGGAACTATCCCTGTCCAGTAGGGCTGCAATGAAGAGGAAGGAACGGTCCACTTCACAAGGGTTGAACAACAGCAATGGTGTTCTTGGGTTACCAAACTTGATTCACATAGATATGGAAGATGTGTGAATCTAAAAACCTAGAGTATTGGTACTCAATAGGTGAAGACTTGGGGCTTTCTCTGCTCTGAAAAATCGTGTATCGAAGTATTAAAAAATAACTCTCCCGAAGTTAGTATAAATAAGAAAACCAAGGAAAGAGTTTTCAAACACTGGGACTGCTCGTAATTATCCCAGGCGGACCGGTCCGGTTGATGGGCGGATCGGTCCGGTATACCGGATCGGTTCTTTTAATTGCAGGCGGATCGGTCCGGTTGACATCGAATCGGTTCGGCTTTTTATCTTCATCGGTTCGCTATGGATCCGGGGTATACTGGACTCACTTTAGCAGGCGAACCGGTCCGGTCTCTTTAGGCGGATCGGTCCGATCCTCAAGAACCAGATTCCTTCGAGGAATTCTCTCCATCTTCAAAGGGCCATATCTTCTTCACCGTAGCTCGGAATGAGATGCCGTTTCTTCCAGTATCTTTGTTGTGGAAAGCTCTTCAACTTTCCAGTTGATCTATCCTCCGGACGATGGATGTACAATTACCAAATTGCCCTTGAACTTCCATATCGTGACTTCTTTCATAAATTTGACTTCTCTTGCATACCACTAGCATATAGACCCTAAAAGCATGGTATGTGAAGTTGTTGAGGACGATGTGGGACACATGATGGAGATGTTTGATGCTTGATTCCCGAAATTCGGATAGAGGCTGTCATGTGAGATCGTGAGGTGACGTGCCAAATGTAGCGGCGTACGACATACATAAATGTAAAATGTTGGACATGAGAAAAATGTCCTTGCAAATCTCCCCCTATGTCTATGCCGGTACATACATAAAAATCCGATTTATCAAATAAGAAATGGACTAAACAAATCTACCCTTCCATGAACCCAAAACTGAAAGAGTACAAGTGAATAAGACTGCATCGTTTGATCTTCAAATCTTCGAGAATCTGAACGCTTTTCTCATCAGGGTGTGCAATTCAGTGATCATCAAAGTAGTACCTACACACATGAGATAAAGCAAAATACCAAGTGACATATCGAGTTTGAGATAAATATAGATATAGATACCAACATATGAGCAAACTCAAAACTCAAAACTCCCCCAAAATTCAAACTCCCCCATAATATGATAATTCTTTCTCCCCTTTTTATGATGTCCCCGAATAGACAAATGAGAAGTATGAATCAAATAAGCACAATCGGGGTGCCACGGTACACAAAAAAAACAGAAACTATTTTTGAATATTGCAAAATTTTTCATACAAAGATAGGATACCAATATGAACAAATATGATACAAAAATCACACCATGGATTTAGACTCAAACAACCAAGTCATGGAAACGGAATGAATGGGTGTGAACACATTCGATAGGTAAATCAACTCAATCAATCATATGTGCACGATGCATACGTGTACTCCTAACGAATGAACATCAAAGGTATCCTTAGGTGTAAGAATTTGTTGAATTTAGATGACATCGTCTTATGCAAATCAACAAATCAAAGTCAAATGATTTCCACACCAATAAAGTCCAAAACTATATAGCGCATTTTCAAGAATTTCAAGGACGTGCAAACCCATTTTAAATTCTCCAACCAAACTCCCTCATATATATTTTCTTTTAGAGGTGTATAAACTAAATTCTCAAACTTTGGAGAATTGGTGCAAAAACCTAAATGGCCCATAATTGGCATGAATTTCTTTTTATTGCCTTTCAATTTTTTTTCGGGCTCTTTTAACCTCTTTGGACCTCGGATAATAAAATTCCTCAATTTTTTAGGTCCTTTTTAACGGTGGCTTTTGCGCAAAGGATAGATGATTACCTTTCGCAGCCCCTCCCCGTTATCAAACAAAGCACACAAACTCACAAAACGGTTTTTATATGCACAATTTCCTTATCAATATTTATCGCGCTTGGTTCGTTTTAAGGACAGGATTGAAGTGAAAACACCCAACCAACATGTGATAAGACAAGCACAATAATCAAACAAATCCGTGCATGTGTGCGATAAAGGAAACATGAGTCAAACATGTAGGAAGAACCACTAAATTACATCTTAATGACTCTAAACATTATAAAGCACATGGATGAATTGACCTATTGTCTCAAAACACTATCAAATAGTCACATGAAAATAATGGAATGATGTTGTGACTTGGTCATCCTAAGTGTTCATCCATAAACGGTGCAAACAAAAAAATAAAATCTTTTTGTATTTTCTCAAAATTTTATCAAAATAAAATCTTTTTGTATTTTTTTTAAAAAAAATTCAAAAACAAGAATTTATACAAAAAGTACAAGTCATCACACTAGTAAAAATATATTATGAAACCACAACTAGTGTATGACAAACATGCAATCACAATCAACCAAAAGATTTCACATGAGGTGAATAACGTGCAAGCAAATGGCAATTGTGGACAAATAAACCATAAGCCTCTAAATACGATTTTCTAACCCAAATTGATGTGTAACGAAGTGTGGGGGTTTTGGGAATCGAATTTATTCTTTCATTAACCTTCCTAGGTCCATTTAAAAGCTTATAACAAAATCGCCTAAGATGACCTTGCCTACCGCAATGTGTGCAAGTGTAAATCGGGCGGTGTGTGTTACCTAAAGGTGGCCCTCTCCACAAATTCCTAGGTGGCGCTTTCTGAATTTGCTTAGGTGGATCTCTCCTAATGATCCTAGGAGGCACTCTCACGATGTTCCTAGGGGGCTCTTTCCTAACAACCTTAGGTGTCTCTTTCTTAACAATCCTAGGGGGCTCTCTCCTACGTGTGGGAATGGGTGCAACATATTTTTCAAGACCAATCCCACCCCTATCAGTTTTGATCTTGACTGTGCCTAAAATCTTATCAAGTTTTTCAGACCTAGACTCCAAATCAAATTTCACTTTACTTGAATCTTTCAATTTCACCTCAAGTTCACCTATCCTAGATTCAAGTACTCGTTTAGAATCCTCAAACTCTAAAAGCTCATTTTTCATAGTCTCCATCAACCCTCTAAGACTATCTCTCTCACCCTCGACGTACTCAAGCTTCTCTTTCAAAATTTTCACATGAGCCCTAAGTTCTTCATCTAAAAAATCATTATTTTTTATGGCACACTCTTTCAATTGAGCTTTCAATTTCAAATTTTCTTTCTTTGTTTTCAAAGTTTCAGCATAAAGTTCATTGAAAGCAGTTTGCAAGTCATGCTCATCAACACTTTCCTCCTCACTTTCATCCACACTCCCATCACCCTCACTATCATCACTAATCACATGGATGGGAAACTCTCGCCTAGAAGCATAAAAAACTTCTTCTTCCGAATCACAATCACTAAGGGTAGAAACATGAGAAATCGGGTTATTCAATTTCTTCTTTAAATTTGTGGTACACTCATGTAACGTGTGACCAACACCCTCACAACAAGGACACCTCTCAGATTCGTTTTCAACAGAAGATTTAAAACAAGAGTTCGTGTGAATTTTCCAATTAATTTTTTCAAAAATTTGACATCGAAGATCATCAAAACCATCAAAAGTCATTTTTGTGCAAAATCAGGATCAAAACACAATAACTTAGTGCAACAGGCTCTGATACCAATTTGTAAACGTGAGTAGACAAATTGTATCAGAAAATAAATCCTTGAAAAATCAGGATCACGCGATAAATTAGCGTAACCCGCTCTGATACCAATTTGTAAACGTGTGTAGACAAATTGTATCAGAAAATAAATCCTTGAAAAATCAGGATCACGCGATAAATTAGCGTAACCCGCTCTGATACCAATTTGAGAGTGCAGCTACAGCGGAAATATTGCGACCTCTCAAATAAAATCCAGTTTTTAATTAAACCCAAATTTTAGTTAAACCCTAAACATGCAACTAGGTGTGAGTGAAACAATATGAAATCATGCACGAGTTATTCAACACACAAAGTTAAGGAAAAATCCCCCACAGGGGCAAAACCATTTGTATATCACTATAATTTGTAAGAGAAACGACTTACAATCGGATTACACTGAAATACAAGTTTTTGACTAAGAATTACCCGCAGGCATCGGATTCTGTAGTCGCGGCTGGAATATCCCTTTCTAGTAGGGTTGGCGGCTGGAACTATCCCTGTCCAGTAGGGCTGCAATGAAGAGGAAGGAACGGTCCACTTCACAAGGGTTGAACAATAGCAATGGTGTTCTTGGGTTACCAAACTTGATTCACATAGATATGGAAGATGTGTGAATCTAAAAACCTAGAGTATTGGTACTCAATAGGTGAAGACTTGGGGCTTTCTCTGCTCTGAAAAATCGTGTATCGAAGTCTTAAAAAATAACTCTCCCGAAGTTGGTATAAATAAGAAAACCAAGGAAAGAGTTTTCAAACACTGGGACTGCTCGTAATTATCCCAGGCGGACCGGTCCGGTTGATGGGCGGATCGGTCCGGTATACCGGATCGGTTCTTTTAATTGCAGGCGGATCGGTCCGGTTGACATCGGATCGGTTCGGCTTTTTATCTTCATCAGTTCGCTATGGATCCGGGGTATACTGGCCTCACTTTAGCAGGCGGACCGGTCTGGTCTCTTTAGGCGAATCGGTTCGATCCTCAGGAACCAGATTCCTTCGAGGAATTCTCTCCATCTTGAAATGGCCATATCTTCTTCACCGTAGCTCGGAATGAGATGCCGTTTCTTCCAGTATCTTTGTTGTGGCAAGATCTTCAACTTTCCAGTTGACCTATCCTCCGGACGGTGGATGTACAATTACCAAATTGCCCTTGAACTTCCATATCGTGACTTCTTTCATAAATTTGACTTCTCTTGCATACCACTAGCATATAGACCCTAAAAGCATGGTATGTGAAGTTGTTGAGGACGATGTGGGACACATGATGGAGATGTTTGATGCTTGATTCCCGGAATTCGGATAGAGGCCGTCATGTGAGATCGTGAGGTGACGTGCCAAATGTAGCGGCGTACGACATACATAAATGTAAAATGTTGGACATGAGAAAAATGTCCTTACAAAGACATGTTCATACGAACCTTCAACCCAAGAGGAAGGCTCACCTACATCATGTACTATACATCACACCATACATCACACCTAATTCTAGGACCTAGAAAATATTTTTTTCAATTTTATATTTTTCCCTTGAAACTAACCTTCCAATCAACACATGTGAAAAAAATTAGGTCAAAATACATTGTGTAGCTATTTTTAAAAAATCCATAAAAAACTGCTGGCGCATACCCTTATAAATAAGGTATTTTTAGCAGTTTTTGTGGATTTTTTAAAAATAGTTACAAAATGTATTTTGACCAAATTTTTTACATATGGGTTGATTAGAAGGTTAATTTCAAGGCAAAAATATAAATTTGAAAAAAAAAGTTTTTTAGGGCCTGTAATTAAGCGTGATGCATGGATGATGTATAGAGCATGATGTAAGTGTGCCTTCTAACCCAAACCTTAAAGTGAATGAAATGCAAACCTAAAATCCAAATCACCCAAAAAATGAGCATTTCTATTGAAACCGAACAATCGACCAAATTTTTGGGGATCGAATGATGTTGCGGTCTCATAATGGGTGATTTTTTGGTGGATTTCCAAAGTCAATCAATACCAACTTGACATATCATTGTGTCTATAATTTTTACTTTAAAAATTCAATCCAAAGAGAATTTTTGTCAAAAAAATAAAATCAAAAGTTTCAACAAAAACGATAAGGGGCTGTTTAGTTGTGAAAAAATGGAGGTGTTTTTTAGAAAACGTTTTCTGTGGAGATAGAAAATAAAGAATGTGTTCAAATAAGGTATTTTTTCAAATCAAAAAGTAATTTTTTATTTTTCCACAAAAATGGAAAACGTTTTTTTTTATGTTTTCTATTTTTCTGTTTTAAAAGAGGGACCAATTTCTCTCATCCCATTTTAAAAGTGAGGATCATATATTTTATATCTCTCCTCCAACATATACATCAAGACTCATTTCTCTCACTACATTTCTCTCATCTTTCCAATTTGTATCACATTTACACTCAAATTGTGAAAAAGAATTGTCACATCCAAAAAATTGATAAAAAGTTTAGAAAATATAGAAAAAAATTCAGAAAGTGAATAAAACTCAAAAATTAATGAAAAAAAATAAATAAAGTGAATAAAAATCCAAAAATATCAAAAAATAATGGAAAAAATCCAGAAAGTGAATAAAAACTCAAAAATAATGAAAACAATACAGAAAGTGAATAAAATCCCCAAAATAATGAAAAAAACATAAATGAATAAAATCCAAAAATAGTGAAAAAAAAATACAAAAAGTGAATAAAATCTCCAAAATAATGAAAAAAAATCCAAAAATAATTAATAAAAATCCAAAAAGTGAATAAAAAACCCAAAATAATGAAAAAAATATAGAAAGTGAATAAAACCCAAAAAATAAAGAAGAAAAATCCAGAAAGTGAATAAAAACTCAAAAATAATGCCAAAAATCTAGAAAGTGAATAAAAACCCAAAAATAATGAGAAAAATTCAGAAAGTGAATAAAAACCCCAAAATAATGAAAACAATATAGAAAGTCAATAAAACACACAAAATAATGAAAACAATCTAGAAAATGGATAAAACCCCCCAAAATAATGAAAAAAAAATCAAAAAGTGAATAAAAACCCAAAAATAATGAAAAAAAATACAGAAAGTGAATAAAACCCCAAAATAATGAAAAAAATCCAAAAAATGAATTAAAACGCAAAAATAATGAAAAAAAAAATCTAGAAATTCAATAAAAACCCAAAAATAATGGAAAACATATAGAAAGTCAATAAAACCCCTTAAAAAAAATCAGAAAGTGGATAAAAAAGAAAATAAATATTAATCCCGAAATTAATTTAAAAAAACACCTAGAAATTTTTTAAAAAGTAAGAAACTTATTAATTAAGAAAACAACTAACAAAAAATTAAAAATATACTCAGAAAATTAAAAAACATAAATAATTAAATAAAATAAGAAAAAAATACATAAAAAAAATATTAGTCCCAGAATCAATTTAAAAAAACACCAAAAAATAAAAATAAAAAGCTCGGGAAATAAAAAAAAAAGAAAGAGAAATCAATAAAAAAAACAAAAATAATGGAAAAAATGCATAAATGAATAAAAAAGTAGAAAATAAATATTATCCCCTAAATTAATTGAAAAAAACAGAAATTTATTAAAAAGCCAAAAATTTATTAATTAAGTAAAAAAAAAAAGAAAATTTAAAAAGTACTCAAAAAATTAAAAAATTAAAATGAATAAATACCCTAGAAAATTAATAAAAATGCAAATATTAGAAAAGAAATTAAAAAAATAAGAGAATTAGAAAAAAAAAAAGGACAGACCTATCCATGGGGGTGGAGAACAGTTTGGGGTGGGGGTGGGGGCTTGGTGGATTTGGTTTTTATTCATTTTTTTATTTTTTCTTAATACTCTTAATACATTTTTTCTAGTTGTTTTTTCAAAAATTCATTTTGGGGTTATTATTTATTTTCTAGTTTTTTAATTAATTTTATGTATTTTTTATTTTTTTTATTTTTGTTCTTTTTTTAGTTATTTTTATTAATTTTCTAGGATTTTATATATATTTTCTGTTTTTTATATATATTTTCTACTTTTTTTCCATGGAAAGTATTGGGAATCAAACACATAAAAGATGGAAAATAGAACATTTTCCACCTGAGAAATAAATGCAATCAAAAAACACCAACAAATGTTTGCCATGGAAAATATTTTCAAGTTTTCAATTCTTAGCTCTTATTTTCCATCTTTTTTTTTTATCAAACACACCCTTAATGTATAAGAAATTAACTGCATTGACAGCTTAGACTTGCATTATCTTTTATTAGTTAATGTATAAAAAATATCACATTTGTCAGTTCAAATTAAAGTGTCATGTGTGTACTTTATTATTCGTATCGAGAAATATTTTTTTCTTGTTATCTAATAACATACGTTTGCATAATTTTTTTTGGTGTGTGCATGATTATTTTTATTACATTGATTGGGGGAGGGGGGGGGGGGGGGGTGAATAGAATTTTCAATTTTTGAATATTAACATGTAGAAAATGATTTTATATTTTTAACGAATAAATGTGTTTTCTAATTTTTGAACAAAATTTTCAAGTTTTGAATATTAATATGTACAAAATGATTTCATTTTTTTAACGAATGAATGCATTTTTTAATTTTTCAATTTTTTTTACAGAAAATGAAAAGTGAAAATAAAAATGAAAAGTAAAAACAGAAAATAGAAAAATATTTTTCATAACTAAACCGGCTGAATTGTTTGAGAGAGAAAGATGTTAACTCTTCTACCTACCATACATGGTTTTGTCGAATATTCTTTCTCTTAAGTATTCTCTTTCTCTCTCTAACCCATTTCTTTAACAGACCAACAACAGACTCTTCACTTTACAGTTGATGGTTGTACTCTGAGGGTTGTGAAATGGCACAAACATCTCAGAGAGATAAGCAAAAAAAAGAAAAAAAGAAAAAAAGAAAAAAACCAGTACCTACGTGTGATGGGTTCGTAAACTATACAGTAACTGTTGCATTATATGTTATGTTCGTGTGTGTATATAGGTTGTGATTCTGTAGCAGTTATGTGGATTGATAGTCTAAACACGTGATTAGTTAGATCGTACATGGGGAATGCCAAGAGAGATAAGGAAATAACGTAAAATAATAAAAAGTCGAATTATTTATTAAAAAAAAATTGACTTTAGTCTGATCTACATTTATTAGACTTCACTTCTATATATCTTTAAAATTATGAAAGGTTTTATAATCACTCAAAAATGTTTATAATTTTTATGTAATCACTTTTTTTTTTTTTTGTAGAGAATGATTAAGTGTCTCATATTTGTTAGAGCATCCACAATGGTGGAAGGTTAGGACAAAAAAAATGGTAAAGTTACAAATTTGTAGGCGTGCAGTGGGGATTGGTAAGTAACAAAAGAGGAGAGAGGAATGGTAAAACCTTCTTACGAACTTCTGAAGTTCGTAGGAACTTCCCACGAGCTTCTTTTGTTCGTAGGAAGTTCCTACGAATTTCAGAAGTTCGTAAGAATTCCCACGAACAAAAGAAGTTCGTAGGAAACCCTTTTTACCGCAGTGAAAACTAACACCGTTTGGGAGGGATTTCTTTATAAATAGCACACTTCCTTCTTCCATTTCTTTATCAGACCCTATATCCTTCTTCCATTTTGTTATTTTCATTACAAATATATTATATTTTTATAAAAAAAATGTCTTCTTCTCAACCAATTATTTATGGTACATCTCGACAACCTAATATGACTCCTTTTGAGGATGAAATATTATGTACTATTTATGCAAAATATACAGCTCGAAGTATTGAAGGAAACTCAATATCATCGGGCACATTTTGGGACACTGTGAAAGATGAGTATAACGTCACGCATGGAATTACAATTACTCGTACGAGATCCATGCTATCAACACGTTATAATCATATATCGCATCAAATAATGCTATATATTGCAAAGCTTTCTCACCAAAAGAATAATATGGGAAGCGGGATGAACGAATTCCAAGCGGTTACTAATGCACGCGACGCATACCGCGCCGAAACCAACAAACATTTTACGTTCGATAACTGCTATCAAATTTTAAAAGATTTGCCAAAATTTGACTTGGAAAATACAGCGGGGAACAACGACAACCCTACACCTGTTCGCGAAGATGATACTCCGGGGGTACGAGACGTACCGGATAGACCCCCAGGTAGGAAGGGTGAGAAACAACGTGCACGTCAACGAGCGCGTTCTGACAGCTTGGATTGCAACACGACAGTACTCAAACATTGCGAAGACTTCAATGCAATGTTTAAAAGCAAGCAAGAGTGGAAGAATAATCGTGCCCTTAAATTTGACTCTCAAATGGATGCGTTCATTCAGATGAAGCGAGCTGATCAACTCACCAAAAAGCAGGATCAACTCGTGAGCCTAGGTCGAGAGCAATCGTACATCATGGAGCTGGATATGACCCATATGAATGAAATACAAAAGCAGTTTCATTTTAAAAGGTTCAATGACCTAACAACGATGGTTGTTGCGACCGAAGCTGCGATATCTGAGTTGCAATCGAACTCCGCTGGGTCGTCTGGTCCAAGCGGTTCAATTAATGATTAGTAGTGTTTTTAAATGATGTATTGAACCCTCATGATTGTAATTCGTTTTTTTTTTCGGTATATGGAGAGTGATTCACTATCCATCTTTATAAATTAAATGCCACCCTTAAATAGATGAAATGTGATTATTGTTTAATAATTTTCCGCTTATATAATATTGTCGGTTAAACCATTATTTTATATAAAATAACAGGTATATGATCACTACGACAATCCTACAAATACAAATTGAAAATGGAACAAACATAACATTTAACCACGGTTAAATTAAAAAATACAATAAATTCATCAACCGACCATTTCATCACCGTGGGTGTTCCAAATGTGCTCTACCAAATCATTCCGTAACTGTTGATGTTTAGTTGCGTCTCTTATCTTAGCATCCCGTATGAGGTAGTCGTAGAAATTAGTTTGGCCCCTCATAATTACAGGTGTTTCATCATTCTGTTCGTACTCATTTTGCCATGGACAATCTCTGCGTTCATCGTCAATAATCATATTATGCATTATAATGCACGATTTCATAATGGTTGATAGTGACGCCTTATTCCATAATTTACAAGGTTCCCGAACAAAAGCGAATCGAGCTTGTAATACACCAAACGCATGTTCTACATCTTTTCTGCACGCTTCTTGGTACTTGCAAAAAAAAATTTGTTTTTGTGTAATACCATTTTGGTTCCTAAATGTTTTTACTATTGAAGCGTACGGAGGGTAAATGCCATCTCCAAGGTAGTAGCCCATGTCGTAAGAATTTCCGTTAACATTGTAATTAACGGGAGCTGCCGTCCCATTGCGTAATTCTTGAAAGACATTAGATCGGTGCAAGACATTCAAATCATTGCAAGAACCAGGCACCCCAAAGAATGATTTCCAAATCCAAAGATCGTAGGAGGCAACCGCTTCAAGGATTATAGTTGGTGACTCTTTACGACCACTATATTGAGCGTGCCATGCTGTTGGACAATTTTTCCAATGTCAATGCATGCAATCTATGCTCCCTAGCATTCCTGGGAAACCTCTATTTGCATTTTGTTCGAGTAACCTTGTAACGTCGCCTTGTGTCGGATTTCTGCCGTACTGGGGACCGTAAATTCGTACAATTGCCTCTGTAAATCTAATAACAGTTTCTAATAGAGTGGTTTCACTCATAGCGTACTGCTCAGACCACACGTCATGGGAACCCCCATTAGCTAACAGTCGAATTGCCCCCAACACTTTCTGATGAGAGCTCAAACCTTGACGACCGCAAGCATCATTCTTCTGAACAAAGTAGTTATCATAATGGCAAACAGATTCAAGGATGCGATTGAAAACACTATACCGCATCCTGAATCTCCTTCGGAAAAAATACTCATTGTATACCTTATCTTCCCCAAAATAATCTTCCCATAGTGTTGCATGTCCCCTTTCTCTCCTACGATTCACTCGACGCCTCGTTTCGAGTTCTTTCCCATCGCGAATTATATTTTTTTCAGCACACCACCGGGTAATCTCCATCATAATAATCATTTCCTCGTCTGAATCATCGGATGATCCACCGTCATTAAATTGTGCATATTGTAGCATAAGATTTCGACCCTCATCGCTAGAACTGGAGGAGTCCATGATATAATATGGTTACAAATTAATTTAGGTGTAGATGAAAAATTATACTCTACCTGTATAGTTTTACGATACACAGGTATTTATAAGTTTAGATGTAGACGAGTAAATTATACTCTACCTGTATGATATGTGTCCCTTAACAATTATTATAAATATTTTTTATCATTGTAAAATAAATATCTCTGTCCTTCCGTAAAAATTATACTGTATGATATTGGTAAGTGTGCTCATGATTGATATTGGTATGTGTGTTAATTTAGAAAGTTACCTTGTACAGGTTCTTCAGGCAATCAATAAGTGACAATTGAAAAAGTTACCTTATACAGCTTTATGTGTGGCTTGGTATGTGTGCCTTTATATAGTTTTACTTCTACATTGGATATGTCTGCCTTAACAATTATTATAAATATTTTTTATCATTGTAAAATAAATATCTCTGTCCTTTCGTAAAAATTATATTGTATGATATTGGTAAGTGTGCTATTGATTTATATTGGTATGTGTGTTAATTTATAAAGTTACCTTGTAGAGGTTCTTCAGGCAATCAATAAGTGACAATTTAGAAAGTTACCTTGTACAGCTTTATGTGTGGCTTGGTATGTGTGCATTTATATAGTTTTACTTCTACATTGGATATGTCTGCCTTAACAATTATTATAAAAAAAAATTATCATTGTAAAATAAATATCTCTGTCCTTCCGTAAAAATTATACTGTATGATATTGGTAAGTGTGCTCATGATTGATATTGGTATGTGTGTTAATTTAGAAAGTTACCTTGTACAGGTTCTTCAGGCAATCAATAAGTGACAATTGAAAAAGTTACCTTATACAGCTTTATGTGTGGCTTGGTATGTGTGCCTTTATATAGTTTTACTTCTACATTGGATATGTCTGCCTTAACAATTATTATAAATATTTTTTATCATTGTAAAATAAATATCTCTGTCCTTTCGTAAAAATTATATTGTATGATATTGGTAAGTGTGCTACTGATTTATATTGGTATGTGTGTTAATTTATAAAGTTACCTTGTAGAGGTTCTTCAGGCAATCAATAAGTGACAATTTAGAAAGTTACCTTATACAGCTTTATGTGTGGCTTGGTATGTGTGCCTTTATATAGTTTTACTTCTACATTGGATATGTCTGCCTTAACAATTATTATAAATATTTTTTATCTCTGACCTTCCGTAAAAATAAATATCTCTAACCTTCCGTAAAATAAATATCTCTGACCTTCCGTAAAAATTATCATCACATGATATTGGTAAGTGTGCTACTGATTGATATTGGTATGTGTGCTTTAAAATTACCTATAAATAATTTAGAAGGATTGCAACAATTATTTATCTACCATTATCTTATATTTCAAAAATGGCTTCATCTCCCTACTATTCATCCATTTACAATGGCTCTTACACAGATATTGTTGGTAACGTTTGGTATGGGAAAAAAATAATTTTCCAAACATATCCAATTGATACTTCTCGACGTTTTCTCAATGACTTTGGTCATATATTCATAATCTCTCCCAATTCGGAACCTGAAGACGGAGTTGTGTATCCGTGGGAACACCTCACATGGCCAGATAAATATAATGAAAGGTGTGACCTGGAGGTGCTTTGCCATTACCATCACATATCCGTGCCAAAAAATCGGGCTGCCGCACTTTGGCCAATATCGTATCCCGAAGAAGCGGATATGTTTTGTCTTGATTTATTGGAGGAAGAGATATGGCAGATGGAGAGGCGCCTACAACGTTATCACAAAGCACAACGCACGATGCTATCATGTCGTCACATTCAAGAACAATTAATTAACATATATAACGACTCTACGTTGGCATCAGATAACGATATTTCAGATTACACGAATTCCGGTTATGATTACTTTTCGGAATGCATATATGAAAATGATGGGGCAGAGTACGAAACAAATATATCAAACTACAACGAAGAATATGTTGATTCAGATACGCAACGATCTTACTTACCTAAATGTTTAGTGCGCAATGGGAAACCATATTGTTGTACTTCTACTAGGTTCGACCTAAGCGTTTGAATCATATTATTGAACTTCTCCTTTTAATCATTTTGATCGTGTATTAGTGTTTTTACTACTTAAGTCAATAATAAAAAATGATATCAGAGCAATGGCAATAAATATGAGACATCATAAAATTTATCATCACAATTACATTGAGACAACAATAAGAAAATTTATTCTTAACATTTTTCAATTGTACATTATACATCACTGGCGCCCCGGGCCGAACTCAAAATCAGCACCTAAATCTGCATGTGAACCCGTGTAAGGGTCAGACCCAAATAAATTACCCCAACCTTGTTGGGCCTCATATGTCGGGACCGGGTCAGGGGGTGGGGCTGGTCTGTAAATGCTCGGACGACTAGAACTAGTACCACCCTCCTCAAACCCTCGACTAGGAATAGTAAAACGTGCTAGTCTACGCTCCAACTCTTCAATGCGATCATCACGTGCTTTGAGTTGATCCTCTCGCTGATGTGTCTCGTGTAATATTAAATGGCGTAGACCTCGAATGTAATCTGCTGCCTCGACGTAGGATTGACGCCATTCTAACTGCGTCAAAGATTGAGCTGGAGGTGCGTTGGTTGAAAATTCAGGTCTCGGCACATCTATAGTATATGAAGCCCCCTCCGGTAGGCCTACGTCAACCGTCCAATTCTGCCTCGATGGTTGGATGTGCGTAGAACCACCCACAGAGAACTGTGTCTCATACACATGCGGATCTTAGTCGGTGCTGGTGCTTGCGGGATTCGCAACGTCGAAGGTGCCACTGAACCAACTCCAATCAAATCTACATTAACATATCTGGCAATCGGCGGTAGTATTGGCCCGAGTGCTACTGCCTTCCAATATGAATTATACTCTTCTTGTGACACGTCTCTTACGTATTGATTTGCGATAGGCCAATTTTGGGCGGCAGCTGCTTGGAAATCATTTTCTGAGGCAGAACACAAACTTGATGGTGGGTTGTCTGCGATACATATCCTCCCAGTCAATTGCCGGATGGCCCGATCACCCAAGTACCAAAAACCCTTAAATAGGGGATCCTAAAAAATAATCCGTAACCCCGATATCTCTCGAGCATATAACATGACATCAGAGTCACGGTAGGCAGAAGTCTCGTATGGCTGCCATATAATGGACTCGGGTGACGGCATCTCAAGCTGATGTTGACTGCTTGAGATGTTAAATCGCTGTGCTCCCTTTACTTTCTTTCTATTCGCCCTCGACCAACGAAAAATGCGGGGCCACACATCAATAGACGGATCAACGAGAATAGGACATGCCGTGGCCATGTACTCGTGATGTAAATACTGCAAAATTTTTCAATAAATTTAATTCGTTAGAATAAGTTGAACGTATATTGTAATGAAACATAAATGTTAATAAATAAGATGAAACGATAATATACCTCGAGTATTTGCCACATGCATTCAACGCTAGTCAACGATCGTCGACTGGCTTTGTCCAAAGACCATAAAATACGGGCATAAATAGTCGAACCCCAGTCGTATGTGCCTATGGCATGAATATCCTCAAGATAATGTAAATAACCGAGGTCGGCAGTGGAGTGAGCATTTGGAAAAAATACACTCCCCAATACATAAAACCAAAATGCCCAAGCTATGATTGGGGACATATAATCTGGTAACGGTTCAACCTTGACAAAATTTTCTATGTATTTTTTTAGGTCAGAAACTGGAATTCCCGCACCAGTAAATCTCTGTATATGAATTTCTGGAAAAAATTCATTTATGGTATTAACAAAATTTGTATATTGTTCAATTCGTACATTTTCAATCCGTCGTCCTTGTCCAATTGAAATGCCTGCACGAAGGTTAAAATTTTGTCATATATTTAAATAACTATGAATATGAAAACCATAATAAATATTTCAAATAATCATTTATGAATTTAAGTACAACTATTTATTTTCACATATTGAAACATTAAGTGAATATGAATAATTATTTTCATATATTGACACAATCGGAATGCGGGAACATTTTCATCATTTTTTTGTCGTATATTGAAATAATTATGAATATAATTACCTGAAAATATAATTACCTAAAAATATAATTATGAATATAATTACCTAAAAATATATTTCAAACATTTAATTATGACTTTAAGTACAACATATTATTTTCACATTTTGAAACGATTATGATGCCGGTACACGAAGGTTAAAATTTTGTCATATATTTAAATAACTATGAAAATGAAAACCATAATATATATTTCAAACAATCATTTATGAATTTAAGTACAACTATTTATTTTCACATATTGAAACATTAAGTGAATATGAATAATTATTTTCATATATTGACATATTCGGAATGCGAGTACATTTTTCAATTTATTTGTCGTATATTGAAATAATTATGAATATAATTACCTAAAAACATATTCAAACATTTAATTATGAATTTAATTACAACATATTATTTTCACATTTTTAAACAATTATGAATATAAGTAGAACGAAATAAGCCATAAGATATTACCGGAAAGCATTGTGAAGTCCAGCGGAGTGAACGCAACCTCGACATATGGTAGCTGGAAGGTATGCATTGTGTCCCACCAACGTTCGATCATCGCCGTGACAATACATTGATCGAAATTGGGCATCACCACAAAAAAGAAATTCGACATAAAACCGACACTATCGATAATTGTTTTGATATCGGGCTTTCTCTCTTGAATCAATTTGTACAATTTCATTGGCCCCGCCCAATTCCCCCGAAATTCGAATTTGTTTCCGTTTATTATCGGAGTTTCGCCGTCCGACGCGTGTGATACTCCATCGTAAATACGGGTATAGTTGTCAATTGCGGGATTCGACGATTGAGTCGGAGCGAAAGAATCGAGAATTGCCGTTGAAGTCGACCCGTGTTTTTTCGATTTCCCGATATTAATATATTTCTTCCATTTTTTTCCTAATTCCATCGTGTTGACAAGATCTGATTTGGAGGATTTTCTATATCTGGATTGGGTATCTAGATTGGGATTGATTTGGACTAAATTGGGATTAATTTGGATTAAATTGGGACTGATTTGGATTAAATTGGGATTGATTTGGATTAAATTGGGACTGATTTGGACTAAATTGGAACTGATTTTTTATAAAAAAATTGGACTGAATTATGAATACTAGACTGGTGCGTATGAAAATGGAGAGACAGAAAAAATAAATGAAGATGAAGAAGGAAAGAAAGAAGATCAAGAGGTTAAATACAGTGATGATGCAGAAGAAATGAGAAGAATGAAGAATACTGGAGATGAATGAAGAACGGAGAAGAAGCTTTATAAACGGAGAAATGTTACCGTTTAAATTAGACCGTTAGGTTCTTACGAACTTCTATACCTCGTAAGAACTTCTTACGGACTTTAGATGTTCGTAAGAAGTTCCTACGAACTATAGAAGTTCGTAGGAACTCCCCCACTGTTTGTTGCCCATTTGGGCGAAAGGTAAATCCCAGCCACGCGCCTCACGCCTACCTTTCGCCGTATCACACCATTACGGATGCTCTTATAATAAGATCATCAACTGAAAAAAATAAAAGTGTGGGAGTGATCACAAATACATTTTTATATATAGGTTATTATAAGATGGTGTTAATGTAAATGAGTTCTCAAACATAAATGTTTTTTTATCTTTCCCGCTAGTAGGAAGGGGAGGGGGGAGAGGGGTTGAACGCACGACACCTTGGAAGGAAGGATCGGCGGTAACCATGAGGGCAAGCCCAGGTTATAAATGGATTTTTTTAACTCAACATAATAAAAGGATAGAAGACAATGTACTACCTTCATCTAATATGAGAGGATTGAAGTGTGGTGTAGTGGCTAGAGTTTTACGCTAATGGAGAGAGAGAATCACGAGAAGGAGAAAATAAAATGGTTGAGAGTGGGGGAAAGTGTGGCAAACATATGCGTGGGTGCAAACTCGAGGTAGCATGTGTGAGAGCCAAGCGAGGCAAACTTGTTACTGTTCACATGTTTGCACATGGCTGCAAAGCAAGGGTTAAAATTGACACGTGGCATCATATTTCTCCATGAGATATAACACCCCAAAACATTCAATACCAATCGTTGGATTGGGGAGACCAAAACCCCCACCTGAATTATTGAAGGGATCTTAAATATTTCGTCCCACTTTTTAAGATTAATTTGTAGTCACTTTCATATTTTTATTTTTTGGGGTGTTAGTCCTATTGTAATCATTATGGGACACATGTCATTCTTTGCAGAAAAGAAAATGCGCGGTTACGGAATAAGTATGGGCAGTTTTTGGTGGTTATGAGACTTACTATAATTTTGAAAACACATGGAATGAGTATCTAACAAATCTTAGGAGATGAGACTAAAGCCATAAAAACTATATATTGAATTTCAAGCTTGGGAAAATTACTCCAATCATGCCGAGAGAGATTGTTTATACGAGTACGATCTTGTCTAGACGATCTAGAGACGGATGCTAAGTCAAGCTAAGATACAATCGTGCAAATATAATCCTATCAACTATGATCATTTTGATCACTCCTCAATGCAAAGTGCCCCATGTTATGTTTTGGTTGAGTATGATGGGACTAACAAAAAAAAAATTATACTTCGGATTGCTACCAAACATTTTGCTTAAAATTGGGCTAAATACTTGTGTCCCCTTTTATAGGAGAGCTCAAACATATATTTTTTTTTTGAAAAAAGGGTTTTACTTATGAAATCTTAACACAAAATTGAAAGTAAAATAACAAAAACAAATAGTGCATAAGCACTAATAATTGGGATTTTTAATGAAAAACTCCAACATTCACCCGTTTTATATTCTAACGACACACCATTAAAATTTTATAAAGTTTAATCCTTGTCAAAACCATCTCTCTGTGTGTGTGTGTGTGGTGGTGGTGAGGGGGGGGGGGGGGGGGTCGTGGTATAATGATTACCCGTTAATAAAATTATTACTAACAACTTTTTTTTTTCTTTTTTCGTAGGAAGAATCCATATATAATATCCATAATGGATTTTATAGCGGGTAAAAACTTGGGGTTTAAACCATTTATTCCCATAAATAAAAATTAATATTTGATTAGTCCGTTCATCGTCCACAATGCATGATTAATCCCCCAGTTGCTGTTTTATTTTGTCAAAAGATAAATGTACCCCTAGATGATGTCACACGTGATTGAACACAAACTTCTCGCCATTTCAAACTGACGATTCATTTTCCTTCCATTTTGCAAACATCAATTGTGTTCCAAACACGTCAGTCACTACGAACTACACCATCAGCTTTAACTCTGTATCGAACCCTAGAATTCCTCTTTCGGTGATCCAAATCTAGCGTGAATCACAACTACTAAGAATAAATTGATCAGGTATATTTTGATTATTAACCGTTTCATTTCCATTTAACAAAATTAGATGAATGATTAATTTGTATTTCCAAACCCTAACATAGAAACCTGAATAAATTTTATATTCACGATGATATTCTCTTCCTATCTATTTGAATATATTTCTATATATCTCATTAAAAAAGGAAATTACTACGATAATGTCTAAAACTAGAGTTATGAAAACCTATTTTATGACTTGCATGTGGTTAGTTTCATATACATTTGAATAATTTAAAAATAATAACAAAATTTGTGCATTTATGAAATACTTCATTAGGTTTACTTATATTTGAGAAATTTTGAGTAATATTAATATATAAATCAGATTTGTTTTGTTTATTAAGTACTTTAATTGTATTTTCATTCTGAAGGTAACAAGAAAATCAAAGTTAAATATGTAAATTTATAGGAAATGCTTAATAAAAGGCTACTAATTAAAGTAGCTAGTTACTATATTATTTACTTTTAAAGTCTCTGCTTGCATATATAGTATTTGAAAACCAATAAATTGAATTATTTATAGCATTTGATAATTTAAATTGTAGGAAGGATGGAAAATTCAAATTCCGATACGCCTCCACGAACAAGCTCCAATAGCCAAGAAGAAGAGCAGATTTTGGTATAAGATCATGTCGAACAAGTTGTTAATTTCAGTCAAATAAGGTCAATTTTTTCACCATTAAACAAGCTTAATAAATCTGTGAAACACAAATACAGTTGAAACATTTGGTCTTATTGAAGAAACCCCTATTTTGGAAAATTTTCAAGATAATTTTTGATGAAAAAATTGAAATCAAAAGCTTTTGAAAGTCAAATGCCACAATATGGGCAATAATTTCTTCGTTCGATATAGAAACGAAAAAGTTTAGGATTAGTGGCCGCTTGGTTGATATTGAAGAAGAACAAATTAAAACTCTATTTGGATTAGAATGTGGTGGAGAAGTGTTTAGTATATCTCAAAAGAATTGAACAAGAAACAACTTTTGTGAAAGAAAAGAATTTACAAGACTGTTAATTGAAAAAGAAATAAAAAAATCTGTCAAAGGGAAACAAACCAGAGATCAAAAATATTTTGTGAGACTGCAATGCCTACATATCTGTTGCACGTTATTATTTCCAAACAAAGGATCAAAGCTAGCTTAGTTCATTGTTATTTACGCTGAGAAGTTGGAAAAAATATCCACATTCAATTGGGAAAAAGCAGTTAAGGCATTCATATTGAAGTCACTACAGAAGTATTATGCATCACAAATGAAAGTCATTGGATGTGTAATGCTATTACCGGTACATTATAAATGTGTAAATTATTATTTTTCTTTTCATTTACATTTATTAAATTAATATAATGAAATGTTATTTCAGTTTTCGCTTTGTGAGAGCACTCACCACATTGAGCAATCGGCTATTATAAGTGAACAATATCCGTCATTCACAAGATGAAATCTTCATGATGTAGCTCAAAAGCTCCAAGAAGTGCCCATTTCTAAATTACAGTTCCAACAGGTAACTAATATGACAACTCTATACAAACATTCTGCAGCACTTTGAATATTATGAATCAAAATTAATATTTGTGTCAATATTAGGATTAAATAATATAATATGATCTGGGTGTAACTAATTAACTACAACTCTATACACCAAAAATAATTATACATTTTGAAAAGTAACTAATATGATAGTTTTATGCAATGATAGTAACTATTTTGCAGCACTTCAAAACAGTAACTAGTATATTATATCTATACACTGAAAGTAAATATATTTGCATATAAAAATGTAAAAGTGACTAAAAACTACTTAACTTATTCTTTAAGTTGGTTATTATCAAGCTCATTACTGATTCTACATTAAAAATATAAGTTATTTAATTCTTTATTATATAGGAAAATGAAGGGCAAGTACTTGTGCGTGGAGAAGAAGAGGAAAAGGATGATGACATGAACTTGAAAGATAATTTGGGTCAAGATGAATAAAGAGAGGATAATTTTGATATGAATGAAATATTTGTTGGGTATGAAGGTGAGAATGAGTGTTGTAAAGAGTCAAACTTGAAGATAGATCAGATGCATGAAGATATAGGCAGCTTGAAAGAAACATATTGAGCAATATCTTGGAGAAAAGAGGACTGAATTGAGCAAGAACCCAAGTGTTACTCTAGTACAACCACCCCAAAAAATACGGTATTCTGCAACCACTCCAAGTGAAATGAAAATAGATATGGATGCGGCTAAGATCTGGATAGAATCGTAGACACAAAACAAACTCCAATTTTCTGTCATATGCCCTTAGCAAAAAGAAGATTCGTAAGTTTATTTACTTTGAATTATAAAACTAATTTGATATCGAAATTCTTTTACTAATCTTTATTTTTTTTAATAAATAGGATTGATTGTGGTATATATGTTTCATACCACATAAAGAAACTTGCGTATGGAAAGGCACTTAAAGAAGCATTTGCAGAAAATGTGATGGGGCAAAAACTCTTATCAAGTTCTGAATTCTGTTGAGCACAAAAGAGTAGAAAAGTGACTCAATTTTGGGAATTAGATTACTATAAAAGACAATGTTCGAAAGATCATTCAGTTGTTCAAGTTTTGTTACTCAAATACTTTGCTTCCAATTTTTGGCATGTATTTTGATTGATGGTTGAGTTAATATTTGTTTCATTTTATATGAGCTAATGTTTGTTTCATTTTACTTGACAGTTGAGATAATATTTTTTTCATTTTACTTGACAGTTGAGATAATATTTTTTTCATTTTATATGCACATTCAAACATGGTGTTGTATGTTTTCAGTTGTAAAGTAATTAGTTTTTTTCAAAATAAACATATAGTATGTTATCAATTATAAAGTAGCTGTTTTTTTCAAAATGAACATGTAGTATGTTATCGGTTATAAAAATGAACATGTATGTTATCAGTTATAAAGTAACTAAATTTTTTTCAAAATGAACATATAGTATGTTATCTAGTATAAAGTAACTGTTTTTTTTTTAAAAATGAACATGCAGTATGTTATCAGTTATAAAAAAAATGAACATGTATGTTATCAGTTATAAAGTAACTAGTTTTTTTTTCAAAATGAACATGTATGTTATCATTTATCAAGTAACTGATTTTTTTCAAAATGAACATGTAGTATGTTATCAGTTATAAATAAAAAACATATACGTTATCCGTTATAAAGTAACCGTTTTTTTTTAAAACGAACATGTAGTATGTTATCAATTGTAAAGTAGTTTTTTTTTTCAAAATGAACATGTAGTATGTTATCAGTTATAAAGTAACTATTTTTTTTCAAAATGAACATGTAGTATGTTATTAGTTATTAGTTATCAGTTATAAAATAACTGGTTTTTTCAAAATGAATATGTAGTATGTTATTAGTTAAAAAGTAACTGTTTTTTTCAAAATGAACATATAACATGTTATCAATTATTAAGTAACTGGTTTTTTCGAAATGAACATGTAGTATGTTATTAGTTATAAAGTAATATTTTTTTTAAATGAAGATGTATCTAATCAATTATAAAGTAACTGACTTTTTTCAAAGTGAACATGTAGTATGTTTAGTTATAAAGTAACTATTTTTTTTCAAAATGAACATGTAGTATGTTATCAGTTATAAAGTAACTGATTTTTTCCATTTCCCACCTGAAGTAACTAATAACACAAAATAATTGATGTCTTGTTATATAGTTAAAGTGACTAATTTTTTCAATTATAAAGACACTTTCATTTATCTATTAATTGTCAAAAAGAATAAAATTGAAAAATGAAATGAAGATAATGTGCATGATGTCATTTTTTAAGTAACTGATATGTTCCTTTTCACAACTAAAGTCACTAAAATGATTTTCGAATTACCATTTTTGAATATATTAACTTCTTAACTATAAAACTTGATCATAAATACCTTTGAAATACACATAAACTCAGTAATCCTAAACATTTTCATTATAAAGTTGGAAAATAAAACGAAGATTCCTGTGCATAAAGTCATTCTTAAAGTAACTAGCTCATTTCTTTTCACAAATAAGGTCACTAGTCCCATGAACATGGACCTCCGATGAGAGTGAATAGATCTCCGAAATTGGGGGTGTGGGTTAAGGGAGACTTGGTGTGGGAGTGCCGCTGGTGCGGACCCTCAAATATAAGAGAATATTGGTTGTATGGGTCTTTGAGGAACTTTTTATAATAAAATAAAAATGCATAGACTAAATGTGTGTTAATGAATGTTTCAATGATTTTTTGGTAACTGTCCCAAAAATTAAAAATATTTTTAATTGATTAAACATTCAACAATGTAAAATAAAATTGGAAAATGAAAAGAAGATTGATGTGTATGATGTCATTTTAAAAGTAACTGATTTATTCCTTCTCATAAATAAAGTCAGTAAAATGACCTTTGAATTACCATGTTTGAATATATTAACTTCTTAAGTATAAAACTCGAGCATAAACAATATATTAATCTTTGAACTATACATAAACTCACTAATTAAAAAAAAATCATTTATAAAGTTGGAATATAAAACGAAGATTGTTGTGTATAAAGTCATTCTTTAAGTAACTGACTTATTCCTTTTAACATATAAGGTCACTAGTGCCTTGAACATGGACCACTGATGAGGGTGAATAGAGATCCAACATTAGGGGTGTGGGGGGGGGGGGGGGGGGGGGGGGTGGGGAGATGTGGGGTGGGAGTGCCGCTGTCGCGGACCATTAAAAATAAGAGAATATGAGTTATATGGGTCTTTAAGGGACATTATATTTACGCACTTGATATGAAATCAGAACATACACATAAACTCAATTTTTTACATTTTTATAGTGGTATACACCAAATAGTCCCTTGAACAAGGAGCTCCGATGGGGGTCAATAGAGCTCTGGTATTGGGGGTGTGATGGCGGGGAGACGTGGGGGTGGGAGTGGGACTTTATATTTACTTACTTGCTATAAAATCATAACATACACATAAACTCAGCATTATACGTAATTACAGTTCCATATACCAATAGTCCCTTCAACAAGGAGCTCCGATGAGGGTCAATAGAGCTTCAGCATTGGGCGTGTGGTGGCGGGGAGACGTGGGGTAGGAGTGCCGCTAGCGCAGACCCTAAAAATTAAGATAATATATTAACCTTTGAACTACACGTAAACTCAGTAATTCAATTTTTTTTAGTTATAAAGTTGGAAAATAAAGTGAATATTGTTGTTCAATAAGGTTAATAAAATCAATTCTGAATTACCATGTCTTAATATCTTAACTTATTAACAAGAAAACTTGAACATAAAGAATACATTAACCTTTGAACTACCCATGAACTCAGTAATTCCAATTTTTTTCAATTTTAAAGTTGGAAAATAAAGTGAAGATTATTGTGAATAAAGTCATTCTTAAAGTAACTGACTCACTAAAACCACTGTTGAATTATGATTTATTAATATATTTACTTACTTGCTATAAAATCATATCATAAATAATATATATAACTCTCAACTACACATAAACTCGATTTTATACATAATTATAGTTCCATATACTTAAATAAAGTGCCATATACCAATGGAACTACAAATAAACTTAGTAATTCCATTTTTTTCAATTATAGAATCATTGACATCTTAATCTCAGCTATTAAACCAAGAACTTATAAACTACTGTCAAAAGTATTACTTAAGTGAACATAGTTCTTTGGACTAACAAAGAAACTAAAATCATATATTTTGATTACTAACACAACAATATTAACAATATCAAAAGTAAAAAAATGCACTACTTTTGTTTCTCATTTATTGAAACTACAATACAAATTGATATATCAAATAAAATTTCAAATTCTATATCAAAAGACAAATGTAGAGCAATTGTAAATAGAAAATTACAAATCAACTCTAGCCAACAAGCTTATATGGTTGCTTTACAAGTTTTCTTGTTATGAATCCCATCCATTTGGCACCTACTACACTTCATTAGCCTTATATATTCTCCTCGAGATGGTATTTTATGCTTTCTTGGTCTTCCTGGAGGAACATGTGAAAGATAAAAATAGACCATCTAATAATAAAACGTAAGCTGGTATAAACATCAAAACACGTACAACCAAACATAATCACACAAATCAAATACAAAATCAAAAATAAAAAGTAATTGAGGAATACAACATAGAAACTTATACATACATGAACTGATATATGAATTGAGATTGACAGAAGAAGAATATATGCCATCAAATATGAAAAAGAATAAGAACAACAATGATCACAATCATATGAAGAACAATGAAGAAGTGGACGTTTGTACTAAATTTTAACCTAGATTGAATACATTTGAACATAGAATTCTTCAATTTCTAGAACAAGAAGTTAACTAATTTGAATGGACTCTCTAATTTGGTAAGTCTAACAATTATTCCTATTTGGACTCCAACGATGTAGGAATAAAACTGAGCAAATAAAATTTCCAAAATTGCGAATGTCATAATTGGAAAGACAAAATGTATAATATATATGGAGAGACTATATGGGTAAAAGTGAAAATAGTCGTCTTTAAAAAAAAATGTACATTGATATTGGGACTAAATAATAATTTCCCCAAAATAAAACAGTTTATAACGAAAAAAACTTTCTAACCAAACAATAACAGTTTTTTTAAGAAAAACAGTTTTCAACTAACGAAAATAATTTTTAAGAAAACAAAATAGTTTTTATTAATAGAAAAAACTTTTTAACAAAAAAAAAGTAACAAAAAATTTAACATAATAAAAATAGTTTAAAAACATTAGCAAAACACTTTTCAACAGAATAGAAACAACTTGTAACAGGAAAAAACACTTTATTTAAAAAATAGTTTTTTGACAAATAAAATGGTTTTAACAAAAAATGCAATTTTGAACAAAATAAAAACAATTTCTAACGCAAAAACAGTTGTAAACGAAATGAAAAAAGTTTATTTTTAAATAAAATAAAATCATCAAAGTAAAAGAAATTTGAACGGGAAAATGTTTTTTAAAGAAAAAATAGTTTTAACATAGAAACTAGTTTTTAAAGAAAAAAGGGTTTTAAAAAAAATTGTATTTAACAAAATAAAAGCAATTTTAATGAAAAACAATTTTTATCACAAAAAGAGGTTTGAAAAAGGATGAAAATTTTTGTGGGAAAATTTTGATTTTCTATATACCACAATATATTTTTCCAATAAAAGTAGAAAAATGATTGCAAAATTGCATGTGGACATGGGTCCTCATGAAAGAAAATCAAGACAAATTGGGGGCTTCTGTTGATACAAAATTTAGTCTGCTGATATGGCTCAATTAAGTGGAGACACATGGCAATCTGCGTGGCAATAACAAATACTTCTTAACAACACCTTGACTTCGAGGAACTCAATTACCCCGACCAACTCAGACACTCAGAGCAGTATGTGCTCTCGGAGGAACTTTACCGCACCGAGCAACTCATGGATACCAAGATACTTAGGTGGTCCGAGCAGCTTAGGCGGTCCGAGCTGCACCTCGATCAGAGCATTTATTATCAAACAATTAAGAGTATTAAATGCGCATTAAATGCTGATTATTATCATACAGATGTATACGCGTATTGGACAGCTATGTATGATCCTTTCTCATGTACAGCCTCAGGGCTATAAATACATTGTATCATCCTCATTGTAAGGGGACCGAAATTTCTTGAGAATAATCCTACTTCGAGAATTCCTAAACAGTCAATAATAACACAAATAGTGGATGTAGGTCATTCGTTCAAGGCTGAACCACTTTAAAATCTCTTGTCTTATTTATATTTTTATCTGTGATTAAAAAAATTATAGATAGTCTAATTTTTTACATCAACAGATTGGCGTCGTCTGTGGGAAACGACTGTAATTTTCGTTTTTCACCAAAAACAATTCATCATCAATGGCTGACAATCCTGAATCCAGCAATCGAAACACTGGAAACTCTCCAAATCAATCCGCTCCTCCAAATGTCCAAGATCTGACTGGAATTATGGCCAATCTGGCTCAAGGTCAGACAGCTATGCAAGAGACTATGCAACAACTCATACAAACTATCCAAGGTGGAGTACCGACCCATTCAGGACAACGAAGTGTTCAAAGAAACACCCATTTATTTTCTTCACGTACTAGACATACCGATTCATATCGTGTTGAGAAATCTGATGATTTTTCTTATCAACCAGGTTAAACTTCGTCAGTACGAGCCACAGATACTAAACAAAAGGTCACTCTCTCTCTAGAAAGGATTAGTGCACTGGAGAGATTAAGTAGAGCATCTCCTTTTGATCGTTTGGGCCCAAGGAGGAATAGAAGTCCTCCCAAAGCTGTGTTGAAGAACTTTCGACAACCATCCGATCTAAGGGAGGTTCTGCCCAATCACAACCAGTTGCTCGACAAGATAGATCCCAGGAAGCGACTTCAATACGTTCAATTGCTCGAACCAATAGGCCCGGGGAGGGAAATGATGCGTGGAAATTCTCTATTCAGAGGTTAGAGGATAGACTAGGGGAAATGGCTAAGGCCAAGAACCCTCTCCAAAGAACTTTTATCCAAGGGACACCTTTTATACAAGCAATTGTGGATTTTCCCACACCGTCGAAGTTCAAAGCACCTGTTGTAACTCCTAAATATGATGAAAAAACCGACCCTGTCCTTCATATAGAGAAATACCAAGCTGCTGCTGACATCTATGCTGTGCCAGATGAGATGAGATGCAGAGAATTCTCAGGAACTCTTACAGGATCTACTCAAATATGGTACAACAATCTTCCTCGGGGTAAGATTTCAACTTTCTTTCAACTGGCCGAGCTCTTCATTGGAAACTTCTATGTTGGAGCAAAATTGGTTAAACGAGTAGCACACTTGTTAAATGTTAGACAAAAGGTAGGTGAGAGCACCAGGGATTATATAACTCGTTTCAATAATGAGAAACTCGAAGTTATCGATTATGAGGAAAAAAATAGTGATTACTGCTCTGATGATAGGGCTGTTGCCTAACAAGTTGTACTACAATTTGGCTAAAGACCCACCCAGAACCATGTCAGAACTGATGGCAAAAGTGGCCAAGATCATGAACGCCGAGGAGGCAATGGCTGCAAAGAAGAATATGGATACCAAAGAGACCAAGGTGGAGGTTGATAAGGCCAAAAAGAAAGAGCATAAGAACAATGGTGGTGACAAGTACTTAAAAACAAAGCCATTATGGGAGGTGTTAAAGAAATTTGAAAATTATACTCCTTTGAAGGTAGACATCAACCATGTTCTAGAAGAAATCAAGAACAACGAGGAGTTAAACTGGCCAGAGAAAATGAAGTCAGACCCTAACAAAAGGAATAAGGCCAAATATTGCGAGTTCCACAAGGATCATGGACACACGACCAAAAATTGCATAGCTCTTCAGAACGAGATCGAAGCACTCATTAGACAAGGAAAACTGGCAAAGTATGTTGATCGTAGAAATGAAAGAAGAAACAACGACCGAGCAAGAGAGAGGTCTAGATCTCTTCTTCGAACAGAGGAGAATAAGAAAAGAGACCATGAAGATAATCCAGAAAACGACCCCGATCTTCCCAAAAGACCAAGGCAGCCAGAACGTGAGGTATTTTTAATACGTTTTGGATCATTTGATTGTAATGTTATTATAGGTGGAGATGCAGGAGGTGGAGACCTTACTGCAGAAAGAAAAGATTACCTCAATGAGGCTTAAGCCTGTTCATATATTCAACGAATAAATTTGGCTGAAGATGATCGCCCGAGGAAGGTTAACATGGAAAAAATGGTCATCGGTTTCTCAAAAAATGACCTCGCAGGTGTGCTGTATCCTCATGATGACCCATTGGTGATCAAAGTGAGAATGAAGGAAGTAATGATCTCGAGAGTACTAGCTGACAATGGTAGCTCGGCTGATATTATGTTCTACTCGTTCTTCGACAGCTTAAATCTAAAGTTATCTCAGTTGGAGCCTTATCATAGGCCCCTCCTCGGTTTGCTGACGAGAAAATTTTTCCACTTGGGACGATCAAATTGGATATGTTCATTGGTACATGGCCTGCTTGTTGAACAGAAAGAGTACGCTTCTTCGTGATGGATAAGAATGTTCAATCAGCCTACAATATCATCATGGGAAGGGTAGGATTGAAGAAGTTCGAAGCAGTACCATCTATGGTATATCAATGCCTAAAATTTCCTACCAATTTTGGAGTAGGAGTTGTGAAAGGTGATCAAAAAGTAGCTCGGGAATGATACTATTCATCTGCCGAGCAGGAGGAACTGGAGGAATCTAGGAAAAAGACTACTACCTATCAGGTGGATGAGGGTGCAGAAATTGAAACATTGGATCCTAGAGATGAGTCGCAACTCGTGAAAGGTCCGGTAGTGGAAGGTACTAAAAACATCATTCTGAACGACGAGCACCCTGAACGAACAACTCAGATAGGTTCGTCGTTAGATGCCTCACTAAAACAGGAATTGATAAGTTTCTTAAAAAGCAAAAAACAAATTTTTGCTTGGAGTCATGAGGATATGCCCATAATAGACCCAAATTTCTTATGTCACGAGCTCAATGTGAATAAGGAGATCAAGCCAGTGAAGCAAAGAAGAAGAGTGTTCAGCCCCGAGAAGAACCAAGCTATATAGGAGGAGGTCGAGAAGCTCCAGAAAGCTGGCTTTATTGAAGATATTAAATATCCAGACTGGCTAGCAAATGTAGTGATGGTGAAAAAGAAGAACAACAAATGGAGGATGTGTGTAGACTTCACCGACCTCAATAAGGCATGTCCAAAGGATCATTTTACCTTACCCCGAATTGATCAACTAGTGGATGCTACCTCGGGACACGAGCTGCTGAGCTTCATGGATGCTTATTCTGGTTACAACCAGATTAAAATGAAACCTGAAGACAGGGAAAGTACCTCTTTCATTATCCCTAGCAAAACTTATTGTTATAATGTTATGCCTTTTGGTTTGAAAAATGCAGGTGCGACATATCAGCGACTGATGAACAAGGTATTTGAAGAACAAATCAACTGCAATATGGAAGTTTATGTTGATGATATGCTGATAAAGAGCAAAAGAGCTGCTGACCATCTAGTTGACTTAGGCCAGACCTTTGATCAACTAGATAAATACCAAATGAAGTTGAACCCGGCCAAGTGTATATTTGGAGTACGAGAAGGCATGTTTCTCGGGTATATTGTCAATCAACGAGGCATTGAAGCAAATCCTGAAAAGATCAAAGCTCTATTGGGATTACGATCTCCAACAACGAAGAAAGAAGTGCAAAGTCTTATAGGGCGAGTAGCAGCACTTAACAGATTTGTATCGCGAGCAACTGATAGATGCCTCCCATTCTTCAAAATGCTCCAAAAGTCTTTTGAATGGAATGAAGAATGCGAGAAAGCTTTTCAAGAATTGAAGACATATTTGGGAGCACCTCCACTATTGTCTAGGCCAGTGATGGGAGAAAGGTTGTACTTGTATATGGAAGTTTTAGAAAATGCAGTTAGCTCGGCATTAATAAGAGTAGAGAATGGAGTACAAAAACCAATTTATTACAATAATAAGGCCTTCCGAGGAGCAGAGGTCAGATATCCAAAACTGGAAAAGTTGGCATTGACGCTGATCGAAGCGAGTAGAAGAATGAAGCCATATTTCCAGGCTCATACCATAGTCGTATACACCGATATGCCGTTAGGGCAAGCTCTTCATAAACCAGAAAAGTCAGGGAGATTGATGTATTGGGCAATAGAACTCGGTGAATATGACATAATTTATGATCCTAGATCGTCACTAAAAGGGCAAGCAATAGCGGATTTTATAGCAGAGTTCACTTATCCTGATACCCTCGAGGAGCAAAAGATGAACACCGACCAACCTGTCGATGTTACAGATCATCAAATTTAAACCCCGATCAACTTAAGTTGGTCATAGAGCAAGAGGAGAAGGTCGACGAGCAGCGAGGTGTGGTAAAAATGGAGATAAAGGAGCAACAAATATTCCATCGAGGAATTTTATCCAATAAGAAGTTTGAGGATAAAATACCTGTATGAAACCTATATGTGGATGGATCATCATGCACCTCAGGTAGTGGATCTGGGATTGTATTGAAAAGTCCAGACGAGGTCGATATAGAATATGCTCTGCGCTTTCAATTTCAAGCTTCTAATAATGAGGCCGAATATAAAGCGATGATTGTAGGTCTTAATCTGGAAAAAAACATGAAGGCAGAGCAGGTGATCGTATGCAGTGACTCACAGTTGATTGTAAACCAAATGCTTGGTGCATATACAACAAAATGAGAGTTGATGGTTAACTACCATGCAAAGGCAATGGAATTGGTATCGGAATTTGTTACTGTTCAACTGGTCAGAATACCAAGAATGGAGAATGCAAGAACAAATGCTTTAGCTCGATTATCATCGGCTACTCGTACCGATATAGAAGAATAATCCCAATTGAAGTTCTAGCTGGTCGGAGCATAGATGAAGATCTAACGATGAATTTTATTACCCTTGATTTAGGGCCATCTTGGATGGATCCCATCAGGGCATATATTGAGGAGGGAGAATTACCGATTGATAAACTCACAACCGAGAAATTGAAGTTTAAAGATGCTCGTTATGTACTAACTAATGGTTTCTATACAGACGAGGAATCATAGATGGCTTGCAGAGGTGTGTATATCCCGCCGAGGTGAAGGATTTGATTGAAGAAGTCCATGAAGGGTCTTGTGGAGCCCATGTGGCAGGTCGGACACTTTTGCAAAGAATGATGATGCAAGGATACTACTGGCCAACGATTAGGGCTGATTTTATAGCCTATGCCAAGAAATGTGACAAGTGTCAACGTTTCTCCACTATCCGAAGAACTCCCCAAGCATTGTTGACACCCATTACTTCCCCTTGGCCATTTTCCATGTGGGGGATTGACTTGGTCGGGCCACTTCCAACGACCAGAGGAAGATTTAAATATCTCATCATCGCGGTGGATTACTTTACTAATATGATGTACGAAAAGGTGTACCAATTTGTTTGGAAAAATATCATTTGTAGATATGGGCTTCCCCATGCATTCATCACCGACCATGGAACATAATTTGACAATGAGGAGTTCGCTGCCTATTGTCATCAGTCAAATATCTTGAAAATCCACTCGGCACTAGGCCATCCTCAAAGCAATGGACAAACTGAAGTGACAAACAGAACGTTGCTAAATGGCTTGAAAAAAAGACTGAATGACGCGAAAGCAAACTGGATCAACGAGCTACATTCAGTACTATGGGCTTATTGTACTACTCCCCGAGCAGCAACTGGAGAATCTCCATATATGCTGGCATTTGGAAGTGAAGCTGTTATACCTGCCGAGTTGGGCTTCCCAACACACCGAGTGCTGAACTTCAACTCCCTGCCAGCGATTTAATGAGAAGGTTAGACTTGGACATGCTCAAGGAAGTTAGAGAAGAAGCAGCCATCAGGAATGCTGCTTATCAGCAATGAAGAGCTTTGTTCTACATCAAGAGAGTGAAGAAGTGCGACCTGAAAGAAGGAGACTATGTGCTAAAGAAGGTGATTCAAAAGCACAATAAACTGGAAGCGAACTGACATAGACCTTACCGAGTTACAGAAGTTGTTCGACCAGGAACCTATAGAATAGAAACTTTAGAAGGGGAGGAATTTAAGAATGAATGGAATGCAGAGCACCTACGCAAATATTATCAGTAATGTAAACCCTCATGTAATGCAGTTTCATCAGTATGAATAAAATGTGAATATTCTACCCAATTCTCTCCTTTGGTTGAAATTTTTTCGCGGAATACTAGTGCTACACACTACTCATACAAATATTTCCCAGAAATACCAACTCCGGTTGGTTGGGAAGAAAATCCACCAACTCCGGTTGATCGGGAATAAAAAATATTTCCCAGAAATACCAACTCCGGTTGGTTGGGAAGAAAATCCACCAACTCCGGTTGGTCGGGAATAAAAAATATTTCCCAGAAATACCAACTCCGGTTGGTTGGGAAGAAAATCCACCAACTCCGGTTGGTCGGGAATAAAAAATATTTCTCAGAAATACCAACTCCGGTTGGTCGGGAATAAAAAATATTTCCCAGAAATACCAACTCCGATTGGTTGGGAAGAAAATCCACCAACTCCGGTTGGTCGGGAATAAAAAATATTTCCCAAAAATACCAACTCCGGTTGGTTGGGAAGAAAATCCACCAACTCCGGTTGGTCGGGAATAAAAAATATTTCCCAGAAATACCAACTCTGGTTGGTTGGGAAGAAGATTCACCCACTATAGTTGGTCGGGAATAAATTTTTTTTTTACCAACTAAGGTTGGTCGAGGATTAAAAACACCAACTCTCTTTGGTTGGAAATAGTTGGTTAAACAAATAATAGCTTAGAATTAGAAAGTGATCAAGTAAAATTTTAATACTTGAAACATTTCAAATTACCACCAAGTTGGTTGATAAATAAAATATCATCAACTCCGGTTGGTAGACAAATGATTATCATCAATTTAACAATAAGTTTCACCAACTTTAGTTGATCGACAAATAACATAATGTTGTTATCTTTTTAAGAGATATACATGCACATTCATTAGTAAATAAGTAAAGTATTTTACAAAATACTTACCAAACAATGGCAATCAAGATTTCAAAGAAAAATAGAAGTTTTTTCATTAAATCCAAAACAAAATACATTGGGAATAAAATACATAAAGATTATTACATCAGGAATCCTATTCTATGGGTTTCTTCCCCTCTGCCTTTGAAACAGGTTCTTCACCAGCAGGAGGATCGTCTAAGGCATAGGGGGAGTTTATGAAGTTCAAATATTTAAGCATCCTGATGTTCATAACTAATGGCCGATCGAGAAGGTGCTCTGGGCGAGATATCTCAAAGTTGGAGTGAAGACTGTAGTCGCCGAGATACTTGGAAATTAGGCATTGTGGAATGGCCCGAGCAGGAATCCAGCTCATATCAAGCTTGAAAGGAGGCACTGGTAGGTTGAGCAACCTAGGATTGTGGTAATCCCACAAGTAATGACCTTGTTCCAACTTCAGCACGCCCAAAGAATTTAACCATCCTTGCTTATAACCCACATTATTTGCATTCTGGATCCGATCATCTAGATGGTAGAGGGCTTCATTATAACCAGCCATCCAGAACTCCCTAGGCTGTTTGTGGAATTGGTAGGTTAATCTTTCTAATTGCTCGTGGAGATTCTTCACCAAATTCGTTTTATTCTCCAAAGTAGACTTTTGAGTAGAGAGCTGCTCGTCCAGATTCATGATTTTCTTATACATCTCAGCCAATGCCTGGTTCTTTGCCATCAATTGGAAGGCTTGGTTCTCCAGGGCCGATTGAGTTCTTTGTTCCTCAACAGTAATTCGAGCAGCTCTTGCTCGTCCCCGAGGAGCTCTTGCTCGTCCACGAGCTGAGGTAGAAGGCCCAATCCTCTTCAAGGTTTCTAATTCATCTCTCAGATTGGCATTTTCGACCTCCAAGAAAGAGAATCCCTCGTCGTTTACAGGGACCAAAGAATTTGAGGTATAGGCATCAGGTCTCAGCTGGGATACTTCTCCTCGCAAGTTATTATTTTCCTGCTCCAGCAATTTGGCTATCTGCCTGTGCTCCTCGAACTCGGTTTTCAAAGTTTTCTCCCTCACTTCATAAGCAGCAAATAATTTATCGTATCCCTTATCAGTATTCAGTTGCTGATACTTCTTCTCATATCCTTGGTGCAAGAGGGCTGAAGATTCTTTGTATTGTTGTTGAAGTTCCTCGAGAGTGCCCTGGAGGTCTTCAATCATCTCATAATATGCTACATTATTAGCCACTGCCCGATCGAGCAGACACTTTAAGTACTGGTAGGCTTCGATTGCTTGTTCTGAAGCATTTGGACCGAGGATATCAACAATCTGAGCATCAGTCATATCGGATATCAACAATCTGAGCATCAATCATATCTGTATGACCAGCTTTGAAGTACTCATTGCATTGCCTCAACAATTTTGTATCATGAGCAGATAACAATTCCACCCTGGCCATAAACTAGTAAAAAGAAGAGATAGCAAGAATCAATAAGGAGCAAGACGAAGAGAATCAACAGTATGAATAGTCGAAACTTCAAATTTTATTATATCGTAAAAGAGAAGTACATAGTTCAAAGATACAATTGGCAAAAATAAATAAAGAGAAAAATCCTAACAACTCTACACCTTCTCCTTGTCTCCCAAAACTTTCTCGAGAGGCTGGGACGAGGAGGTAGGTTGCTCGGATGGCACAGATGGTTGCTCGGCGGGTGCTGGGAGTTGCTCAGTTAAAATAATGGATGGTTGAGGTTGCTCGCAAGAGGACTAGACAATTGGGGGATGAGAAATTTGATCTCCTATCACCATAGAGGATTCCTTAGAGGCAGCTTCGTCCTCTTCTTCTTCTTCAGGAGTTGGAGGGGGCCAGGTATGTGTCGCTGAAACAGGTCAGAATTTTCATCAACATTCATCTCTTTTAGAGAAGCGACCCAGCCATCCCTAAAGTACTTAAGGCTACCATATTCCACCTGCGACATCATGGAGGCCAGACCCTTATTCCATCCTTTATCCCAGCCAGCGCTGAAGGACTTATTAATAGCCATTTTCCTTTTCACTTTCTCTGAGGAAATCTTCTCGGTCATGAGTTCCTCGGTAGTTTTCAATTTCTTTTCTGCCTCATCCCTCTGACGATCCACCTCATGAAGTTTACCCAACTCTTCCTCAACAGCCTTGAGCTTACCTTAAAGCTCCCCAGCATTTTGGATCTTCCCCTCGAGCTCTTTATTCTTACTTTCCAATTATTTTGTTTTCTTCTCCAATCCCTTGGAGACCTCAACAACCTGATCCCTCTCCTGCTCGGTGGAATTAATCTTTTTCTCCCAAGCAGCTTTATCATCAACATACTTCTGACGAGAATCCTTCAGAGACCGCGTCAAACCCACCAAAGCTTCCTCTACACCTGACGAGGAACTTGAAGATTTAATAGCTTCATCCTTCTTCAAAATTGTATTGAAACAGGTCACCAATTGGGAAAAGAAAACAATAGCAAGTGAGCGCAAGGATATAACAGTGGAAAAATGAAAGTTTAGGACAATAATACTTACAGAAGCAATATGACGAGCAGCCAATGCGGTAACCATATCCCGAGAAAGATTTTCTTCAGTGCCTTGGATCTCGGGGATAATCCAAGATTTCACCGAGCTCATGGCAGAGCTCGGAGCAATGAAAGTGGGAACACCACTTCCAGTAGATGGAGGCTGAGAGATGGATTCAGCCAAATTGACCGAGGAGCTCTTCTTCAACCTTCTCAGAGGAGCATCAACGGTCTTGACCAAGGATGTAGTCTTAGTCGGGGATATGACTATAACCTCGCTTGGAGCAGCGACCTTGCTCGGAGCTACTGGGGGCTTCTCGGCAACCTTCACAGTAGCAGCCGGAGGAGGTACATCGATTTTTCTTGTCCCTTCTCCTGGGACATCATGCTTGCTTTTCTTTGCCTCTCCAGTAATAGAGGCAGATTTCTTGAAGAAGGCAGGAGCTCTTCGTTTCTTCATTCTTTCACTCAGAGGAATATGTGACTCAGGTGAAGAGCTTGCAGAAGCTGGTACTGGTTCTACGTCACTTGTCACAGGACGAGCAGTAAAAGACGAGGTGTAACTCTTATACTGCAGCAAATATGAAGCTGATCTGATATGCTCGTCGGCAACAGTCTGATGCAAACCCCAGATAAGTTTCAGATGTTTTAAATTAACTTCTGTCTCTTTTGGAGACTTTCTCTTGCTGTCAACTGCAAATAAATCAAAATTAAAATATTAGTGACACATTTTATCAAACACAAAGGAAGCATAATTTCAAAAATAAAATAAAATAAAAACAACTTATCCCATTGCCATAGGGAGGGCATCTAGGACCCTGGTACATATCATTTTCAGTTAGTAGAGGGTGTTGACAATTTTTCATAACAACACCGTGCTCGAAGTAATCCCTATTGGCATCTGGGAGATTGACTACTAGAGCCCTATTTAAAAACCTAGTTTTTAAATAAAAAGTGTTGTCACCAACAACCCATCTATAACAAAACATAATTTTTGGAATTCCTATACGAGTTCCGTGAATCTGATTTAATCTATGAACTCCATTAACTATTCTCCATATATTGGGGGCTATTTTTGCAGGAACCACATCAAAATATTGACAGAATTCTAGACACAAAGGGTTTGGGGGAAAAGACAAGCCACATTCAGCCACAAAGTGGTTGGGGAACCAATGTCCCTCAGCCAAACGGAAATAATCTGAAGGTTCAGAAAGTTCCTCCAGAACAACCCATGAAGGAATAGAGAAATCAGAGTGAAACTTATCAAGCGACTCAACAAGGTAAACCATGGTGAATAAAGGAAATAAAAGAGAAGTAAGAAGATCTTACAAAAAAAGGATGGATCTGTTGACAACGAACGATGAAAGGGATGAACGCACAAGAGAGAGAGAAAATGGTATACTCAAAGATACTGATTGGAAAAAGTAGAAGACGATATGATTTTCTACAACGCTTAAATACCTTACCTTGGGAAATGGTAAAAATAATGATTATAAAGGGAGACGTTTACGCTACCGGCGGCTAAAAGGATAAAAAGGGCACAGAGATCGAAGCAGTTAAGAAAATTCAAAAAGTATGATTCTATGAATTCGAAAAGAAAAAATAAATGCAAAGAAAACGTTCCTAAAATTCAGGATGACCATTTAATCCCGCCATATTTTGAGAAGAATGTTCCACACTCCTCAGTCTCGAACTGTGAAACATTGGGGGCTTCTGTTGATACAAAATTTAGTCTGTTGACATGGCTCAATTAAGTGGAGACACATGGCAATCTGCATGGCAATAACAAACACTTCTTAACAATGCCTTGACTTCGAGGAACTCAATTACCCTGACCAACTCAGACACTCCGAGCAGTATGTGCTCTCCGAGGAACTTTACCGCACCGAGCAAATCATGGATACCGAGATACTTAGGCGGTCCGAGCAGCTTAGACGGTCAGAGCTGCACCTCGATCAAAGCATTTATTATCAGACAATTAAGAGGATTAAATGCACATTAAATGCTGATTATTATCATACAGATGTATACGCTTATTGGACAACTATGTATGATCCTTTCTCATGTACAATCTCAGGGCTATAAATACATTGTATCATCCTCATTGTAAGGGGACCGAAATTTCTTGAGAATAATCCTACTTCGAGAATTCATAAACAGTCAATAATAACACAAACAGTGGACGTAGGCCATTCGTTCAAGGCTGAACCACTTTAAAATCTCTTGTCTTATTTATATTTTTATCTGTGATTAAATAAATTAGAGATAGTCTAAGTTTTTACATCAACAGTCAATCAAACACATAAAATAGTGGACAAATCATTCATTTGTCATCATTTTCCATGACAAATAAGGGTATAAAACACACCATAAAACTTTGCTTAAAAAAGCATTATTGTTTTTAGTTGCAACTGTTACATAATTGACAAAGTGTATAAAATATCAAATGTCCCCATTTAATAGATTTATTTGGCCCCTAATTTTTTTTAAATCCGCAGGGCGATTAAGAATAGTCAATGTTTTAGTAATTTTGGGTTACCCTAAAAGACCACACGGTACATGAAGTTCCAACATTAATTGTTGAAGACCAAAAAAAAAAGTTCTAGACCCACCTAGTTCTTATTTTTCTTCAATAATATGTAAACATAAATCAAGATGTTTAGTTTATTATATGCGGCATTGACGATATTGTCGAATCAAATTATAACTAGTCATGTACATTAAAAAGGATCTGTAATCTTGCACGAGTTCACATATAAATCTATCTAGATAGAGGGATCATAAGGATGTGTGCGTTGGTCCTTATCGCCTCTTGTCTTGATATCGAACATAGCCGAAATCGGTTATGAATTTGAGCCTCAATTAATCTTGAATTTGGAATTGTCTTGAACACTTCAAAGTGTGCTGAAATGGAGAATTGAGTTTTCTTCCCCTTACCCCTTAAATTTTAGAATATTTAAAAAGTGTAGAATGATGGAGAGACTACAATGTATTTAAAGGGAGAGGGAGGACTCAAGAGTCTCTTAATTAATCTTTTTTTTTGCTTAGCCATGAAAGAAGACTCAAGATATCTTCCAATAAACCTTTCATTATCCCTATAAACTCTTTAATTTTTGGATTGTTATTAGGACCACATAAATTTAAGATTTTAATTTAAATTATGAAATTATAATTAAAATCTAACATTCTCCAGCTTAGTCTAAATAACAATCTAATGATTTATTGAGTAACATGATACTTGTATATACATTGAAATAATTATTTATTATGGTTCCAATACCTTATTTTGACAAACCAATAATGCGAGTCGTGGTGGTTACATAATAATTCAAGAGCATGTTCCCTTTCATGTACTACAACGATAATAACCTATTTAATAAGACTCGTGAATTGGGTTTTTTTGAACGGCCTGTAAATATATCGTAAGAGACCATTTTTGTCACATATACCAACAATAAAATGCATGTAACCAATATTGCAAGATAGAAATATGAATATTCAGAAAACAATTTTATTGATGTCACAACATAGTGTCTTTTTATTGAAAACATGAACAAATCCACAATCATAATCTAAACATTATGCTCAAGACCCATCGATTCAACATGCTGAAAAAAAGTCATTATAGGTAGTGATTTAGTAAGTGGATCTATTATAATAACACTCGTACTAATGTATTTAATTGACACTGTCTTTTTATGTACTTTTTCTTTCACTGATAAATTATTCATCTTAATGTGCTTGGCTGCTTTAGTGTATTTATCATTCTTTGAAAAGAAGACCATGGTGACATTGTTACAATAGATTTTTAGCGATTTAATATTGTTGACCATTATACAAAGCCCTGAAATGAAGTTTTGTATCCATAATCCATGATTCTTAGCGTTAAAACAAGCTATGAACTCAACCTCCATGAATAATGCAATAACATACATTTTTGCACTCTTCTACGAAATCTCCCCTCCTCCAAGAAGGAACACATAAGCATTAGTTCATTTTTTTTGTCTAAAGATCCTCCATTATATGAATCTAAAGATCAATCCTACTAAATTTAAGCATGTGATCTTTAGTCCCCTACAAGTACCTTAGCACCTTCTTTGCAACTTTCTAATGATCTAGCCCCGGATTACTTTTGTAACTTCCAAGCATTCATACTGCAAAATCAATGTCAGACCTAGTGCAAATCTTCACATACATCAAACTCCCTACGATAGAATCATAAGGATATTTCTCCATCTATTCTCGTTTTATGCCATTCTAGGGACATTGAGTTAAGTTGAATACGTCTCCTTTTAGGATTGGAATAGTAACAAAACCACACGTAGCATTATAAATCTCTCCAAAAATTTTATCATGAAAGATTTTTAAGACAATCCTAACCATCCACGTGATCTGTCCTAGAATATTTCTATTTCTGATCACGAGGGATACCTCACCTATATATTTTATTTCATAGTTTTGAGAAAGAAAGTTTCTAGTTTCCCATAACAAACTAAGATCACTATTGGCTATTAATATATCATCAACATATAGAACCAAGAATAAAAACTTACTCCCATTGATCTTCAAGTATATACATTGATCCACAATGTTATTTTTAAACCCAAAGGAGGTAATGGTATTGTTATGGGCCAAATCATTCATGCCATATGGGCCTATGATGTTATGAAAAATGTCCTCATCAGTATTCACCCTAATGCTTTATTTATACTTGATCGTCTCTAGAACAATTTGGTCGGGGAAAGGCCGACCATCTTAAGAAGATGAACCATCACGGAGAACAAAGGTCATTCACATGGGGATTATAAAAAGACATTCTACACTTGTCTTAGAATATCAATAGTCTCATTCATTACATACAAGTGTAAATTACTGGACGTATAAAGGCATTTCACCCAATGGTTTTCGAAATATTATAAATATATTATTTCTCTTAGCTAAAGGGATAAGTTTAGCACGCATACGCAGAACTACCCCAATTTCTATGTATCCACCTTCAATAATAATACCATAACAGTGGACATAAGCTTTTTCTAAACTAAACGACTTTAAAAATATTTAGTGTTCCTTTTTCTTTTCAATTACATTATTCACTTAATTATCTGTGATTACAACATTGGTGATTATTAGCTAAGATAAAGTATTTACTGATTTTAGAAATTAACAGATTGGCGTCGTCTGTGAGGATGATTAATCATCGTTCTCTACCAATATTATTCACTTGGTTCTCTGAGGAATGATAATTGTTCTTGAGAGAAGCCTTGTGTCTACATACAACGTTCCATATCCATCTCCTTCCCCAGTGTTACAAATTTCCAAGGAAATTTACTCAATCCTGCCAAAGGGAAGGAGGCTATGCAAGAGTCAGTTAGGCAATTAGATCAAACATTGCAAGATAAATCCACCACCCCACCATACAGAAGATAAATTTTGCCTCATCCTACCTCAAAATGAAAGAAGTAGCCATTCTGAATCCACTCATGACAGATCTTACCGCCCTGGGGTAACCTCGTCAGTTCAGTCTACTAATTATTATGATGGTCGGTCTTTCACTTTTGAACGGTCGAGCGTGTTAGAATGCTTAAGTAAGGCATTTGATTTTAATGGTCTTGGTCCTCGAGCAACAAGAGGTCATTATAGAGTGCCAGATTGATCCCACAAGCATAGCAAAGGGTCAGATAGTACAAGGCTAGTATAAGAGGATCTGTGCGTGCTGAGCAAACTTCTCAAGAAGAGAGATCCCCATAAATTTATATCAAGGCCACCAAAGTTGCCTCAGCCAAATCTAAGCTAGAGGATCACTCTTGAAAGGGATCCATATAGAGATTAGAAAATAGGTTTGGAGAAATGGCTAATACTAAGAATCCTTTACAAAGGAGCTTTGTGAAAGGAACTACTTTCATTCAAGCCATAATGCATTATCCCACTCCTTCCAAGTTCAAACCACCCGTGGTCACACCCAAGTATGATGGTAAGACTGAAGACGTCTTACATGTCGAGCAGTACTTGGTTGCTGCCAATATTTATTTTGTTCTAGATGAGATGAGATGTAGAGTTTTTTCAAATACGATCATTGTTCCAACTCAGATCTGGTACAATAATTTACGTCGGGGAAAAATTAACAATTTTCATTAGCTCGCCAAACTATTCATCAGAAATTTCTTCTTTGGAGAAAAAATAATCAAGAGACTAACCTATATGCTCAGTGTTCGTCAGCGACTAGGAGAAACTAATGGGGAGTATATCACTCATTTTAATAATGAGAAACTTAAAGTTTTTTACATTTTTAATGAGCATGCTACTTCTTGAGAAGTTATATTATGAGTTGGTAAAGGAACATCCGAAGATCTTGACTGAATTGATGACAAAAGTTAGGAAGATCATGAACACCGAAGAGGCTATGGTTGTTAAGAAAACCCCCAGGACGAAGTCTGAAGGCCAAAAGAGCTCTAATAAGAAGGACCAGCAGGATAAGAAACACGAGATGAATAAAACTTATAAGGATTATAATCCTCTCACCATAGGTGTACATCATATTCTGGAAAAAAATTAGGGGCAATAAGTATTTGAAAGGGAATAGAAAGATAAAATTGCCTCCCAACCGAAGGGATAAATTCAAGTGTTATGACTTTCATAAATATCATGGGTATACCATGGATAGTTGTATCTCCTTGAAGAATGAGATTGAATCTCTCATCCGCCGAGGAAAATTGACCAAGTTTGTTGACAGAACTGAAGGTCAGGACACCAGAAGAAGGTCAGAATCCCCCTCCAAGAATAAAGATGATAAGAAAAGAGGATAGATGATGATTCTGAAGATGACCCCAACTTGTCGAAGAAACATGAAGAACGTGAACTTGATGTAGGTATGATATGTTTTGGTTCTCATTTCATTGCAGGAGGGGAAGTTGAAGGTAGAGATGAAGTAGCCGAAAGAAAGACTTATTTGAATGAGGCTAATGCTTAATATTCCCATAAGAAAGTTAGTCTAATAGACGAAGTAGATGGTCAGCCTAGGAAAGTGAATAAAGATAATTTGGTAATAGATTTCTCCAATAACGATTTATAGGGAGTATTACACCTTCTTGACGATCCTCTAATTTTCACCTATCAAATACATCACGCAAGGGTTGAAAGAATTCTTATGGATAATAGTAGCAAGGCTTATGTCATGTTTGCAGTTATTTCCATAGCTTGGGGGTGTAGGATAGCAAATTGAAACCTATCCATCAGACTTTAATCGGCTTCTCTGGAGAAAAGGTATATCCTTTGGGAATTATCAAATTTGAAGTTTTGATCGGTACTTAGCCATCTAGAAGAACAGAGAAGATTAATTTCTTTTTCCTGGATAAAAATATACCTTTAGCTTATAATATGATCCTCGACAGGGTTGGGTTTAAGAAGTTGAAAGCAGTTTCATCCACAGTTCATCAATGTATGAAGTCTCCCACTCACTATGGGGTTGGCATGGTCAAGGGTAATCATAAGGGGGACAAAGAATGCTACTATACATCTACAAACCATAGGAATTTCAGAAGGGAGACACAACGTACCAAATCGACACTCTGGATCCCCACGAAAAAACTGATTTGGTTAAAGGGAAAGGTTTGGAAGCCGCGGATTCCATTGTACTAGATGATGGAAAACAAAAAATATCCACCCAGATTGGTTCAAACCTAACACCTTCCTTCAAACATAAATTAATTGCATTCCTTTAAGAGCATAAGAACGTGTTTGCTTGGATACATGAGGATATGCTCTGAATTGACCCTAATTTCATATTCCGTGAGCTCAATATCAACAAGGATGTTAAGCCCATGAAGCAGAAGTGCGAAGTATTTAATCCCAAGAAAAATGTAGGTATCCAATAAAAAATTGACAAATTACAGAAAACTAATTTAATTAAATATGTCAAGTATCCAAATTGGCTGGTTGACATAGTAATGATAAAAAAGAAGAATAACAAATGGAGAATGTGTGTGGATTTTACTAACCTTAACAAAAAATGCCTAAAAGATCACTTTACTTTTTTAAGGATTGGTCAATTGGTAGATGCAATAGCAGGTCACAAGTTGTTAAGCTTTATGGATGCCTTCTCTGGTTACAACAAAAACAAAATGAAGCAAGAAGACAAATAAAGCATATCTTTCATCACCAATTGAGGTACCTATTGCTACAACATGTAATACCCCGTATTTTTATAGCTTTTAAATTATGGGATTGGAAATTTGTTATTTGTTGCATATTACTGGATGAGTATAGTAATATATGAGATTTATTTTTATAATATTGTCACGTGTGAATAAAATGGCAATTGTGGAAATTTAAGTCGGGGCGCGCCTGTGTCATGTCGGGACTAAATGTGAATTAATAAAAGTGAATATTTTATAAGTTGTTCGGATGGTCGTTTTGAGTGCACCAACGCGTCCGGAAGGGTCGAGATAGTCAGAAAAGTATACCCGGGAGTTTAGTTTGGGTCTCGGGACGTTTTTACGCCTAATTAGTAACCCGGGAGGGCATTTTGGTCATTTTACATTTTTGGGTAATTAAACCCAGGAAAATTAGAGGAGTTATATCAGATACCTAGGTTACCTTCTAGGGTTAGAAACTCTAAACACAAGTGATGGCCATAGGAGAGGAACGAGAGAGCTCTCAAGGCAAATTCAAGGCCCGAAACTCAACCGTTTGCACCGCCGCCACCGCCAACGCGTAGATCGCGAGACGGGGAACACAACCATACCGAATTCGACGCCAAATCAGAACGTCAAAAATCCCAGGCAAGTGTTTATCTTGATATTTTCGTTGGTGCATCTTTCATATTAGTTTAGGAGTAATTAAGATGAGTTTTAATGGAGGAAAACCCGATTTATGATAGGAAAATCCATGTAGTATTGGTCTAATAGAAAATTCAGGAAACCCTTGCCATGTAGAGGAATTTAAACCACAAAATTATGATGTGTATAAGAAGATAATTCTGGAAATAATTGTTAGAACCATGTTTAAGAGAATTTTAGGGTTCTTGAGATTTTGTCTGAAATTGGGGCTGTAAATCCATGATTAAATGACAGAAATCCACATGCTTTACGTTGAAAATACCTATTATGATGATATAGGGTTAGTAGTATCAATTCTGGGTCGATTGGGATCAGAAAAGATGGAATTTGTTGATGTTAGTAGAGGAAACCCGTAACTGCAATTCTGCAGTTTTCGCAGACCTGTTTGATCGATCGATCGAGCCCAGAGCTTCGATCGATCGAAGGTTCGATCGATCGAGCCCCAGACCTCGATCGATCGACCCCTCCTGGCAGACTCCTATTTCCCTTATTAAATGAGTTAAATTCAATTTATTTTGAGAAAATTCTTGGGCATCCTTAATGAAATGTTTTGGGAGATAGGGGAGACCAGTAGGACATGTGAATAGATTTTGGGACCCTCGATGTCGGGCAAGGATTGTATTTTGGATAACTACATAAGGGTCGGTAAATTTATAATTTAAAGAGAGAGAGAGACACGTAAGAGGGTTACTTTGGGACAAATGTGTATACCTACTGAATTTTATACTTGGGAGGATAGAATCCATGAGCGTTATGTAGTAAGTGGAGAAGTTCCTCAAATTAAAATAAGATGTGAATGGTTGTACGTGATAACTAAATAATGAGAAATAAATGCGAATGACGTAATTATGGGGATTGAGAATTTACCCGTTATTGATATGGTAATATGAGTATAGTTATATGATTGTGTATGCATATACTATCTATGTGTGAAAATCATGCCCACGCTACTTGCTATCCCTGAGGTTTCCGCGCTGGGACAGTCTTATCTCGATGGGACCTTTATGGGGGATATTGAATTGTACCCTAAAAGATAGATATCCTTGGTACAGGCTATCGGAATGATAGTTTAGACGGTCCTAAGAGATGCGGGTATGTGCTTTCCTCTTAGAGACTTGGAATCTATGCTTCGCCTCATTTTGTTTGTGTATAGGTATCCTTGGTACAGGCTATCGCGGTGATAGTTCAGACGGTCCTAAGGGACTTGGAACCTATAGTTTGTATATGTGTTAATACAATTCGAGAGTGATTCCGAATTTGTATTCCCCTTAATATGAGTGATATGGGGTTTGGATAGTAGAGTATGCCCGCACCATAGTTTTATTTGGGGTGCTGTTATGGTTTATATATATATTTTACGAGTGGTTAATATATATATGAAATTCTGAAATCTGGAACTGTCTTCTGTGATGTGATATGTAGGACGTGGTTGATAACTCAAATTATAAATACTTGTGTTGAGAAAGTATAATATGACACTGGAAAACTTTATTGATTTATAAGGTTAAAATGAGAACTTTGGTTACTAATTGAATAGTATCTTCAAACAATTAAATCGTTAATTTTGAATCTTACGAGTAATATAAGATAAATTAATCCATTGGGAAAGGATAGCATGTTATATGATGAGATAGACCATTGGGAAGGTTAGTGCGATAGGTGTGCACATTAGAAGAGAGGTGAGAATTTCTCAAGAGAGTGTCGCACTAATATGTTGTTGCATTGGCCTGCATCAATTTAAATACTTGCTAAACGTATTTTAAATCAAACACGCTATCAGGCTCTGACCCGTTTCTTTTTCTCTTTCTCTCTCTTGTATATATATGTATGTATTACAGGTGCCCAGCCACAGGGGCGTCTTGCTTAGGATCTTTTGGAAGGAACGCGTTGCATCTTAGGTGGGAGTTGCAGGTCTCTTGATTAGACGACTTCGTTCATTCGGATCCATTCTTAGTACTTTCATCTAGTTGAGCATGTGTAGCTCTTTCCATTATTCCGTTGTTATTGGACATTTGTATTTCAGTTATTTCCAGTATTATTACTATGGGATTTATTCAGTTTGGATGTGTGAATTTAGATTTCATACGTTGACATTCGATTGATGAATGTATTAAATTAATTGGATTATGTTGCAGAATTTAATGTGGTGTGATTCTTACTTATTTAATGTTGTTAATAAAATAAATGATTTTTCTTTAAATAAAATTTGGAAAGTATGTATGAAAATGGTTTTGACACTTAGCTTAATTATTTAGGGTGTTTAAATTGGAAAAGTATTTTTACGACAGTGATGCTAAGAATGAACCAACTGTTCACCTTGATTTTAATTTAATAAAGGAGTGATTGCCCGGTATTTAATTAGGCGGGGTGTCACAGGTGGTATCAGAGCATCAGGTTCTAGTGTCCTTAGGATCTGTACGGCTTATTATGCTTTCAGCGTTGCTTTGTTTGTTATAGAGCCCTATGTTTTGGATTGTCGATTCCTCTGGCGAGATTTCGTTCTCCTGCTTTAATGTGTATGAATTAGTGAATTCTAATTTCGTTCGAATGTGTGCGTGTGCCGAGCGATGACGGATGTCAGAAGAGGACCGTTAAGCGTACATCAGGAGGCAGGGCTCAGTTGAGATTATGAAATATATCTGAGGATGATGATCGTAGTCGAGGTCACCTCCATTGCGGCACGAGAAGCCAAGACTAGAAAGGCGACTAAGGTGCAACAATGATTTTCAAATGCTGTTATAGTCAAATGAGGTGAGAGGGTAAACTTATCCAACGAATTACAAAAACGTGTATAGACTGTCAGTGGGAAATTTTAGAAACGCGAAAATTATATGTGTCTTTACCAAAGGCGGTAAAGTATCCAAAGGCTTAAATATAGGACGAATTGTGGCAAACCGAAAGTGAAAATTTAGAGAAAAATTTTCTTGGCTTTCGGGACGAAATTATGAAGGTTGGAGTCAACCACCAATTTTATAAGTGGAATGCTATGCCTATAGGAGAACCTTAGGTACAGTTTTGATCGTATGTTCCTTCCTTAACTGTTCAGGATTAGAAGCAAACGTGGTTCTAAACTCATTGAGAGAGGGCATGTCAGGGTTCCCTTCGTGAATATGAATCTTAACCGTTAGCGAATTTTGTATCGGAAGAGGTAGATACTAGTGGAGGAAACGACTCCAAGTGGGAGACCAACTTGTAATAATAGTTGATAATACTCAAGGAGGAAATTCTGATGGACGACCGATTCAGAGGTTGACATTGTCATATTTTGTCAAAATAGATGATAACGCTTCTTTGTGGGGGAAGTTAAAGAAATCGAAGGATTTAGTCGAGAATGAGACTGAATGCAACGATGGTGGTATAGCACCACAAAAAGGATGTGGATACCCATCAGGAAAACTATTTAAATGCTTTAGATAGTTAAATTCTTACCAAGTGATGGTAAATTCAGTAAGTACTATTATAGATAGTAACATGATCTTTATGGCCTGAAAAGTTAAGAGAACAATCGGGATGGTTTACAGGAATCGAGTTTACTAAAGTCAGAGAGGAGGACAAATCCTAACCTGGTTAGTAGGACAGGTGGTAAGTGGATTATGTACTGAGGTATTTTGTGCGGGGTGAGATCGCTCACGATAATATGTACAAAATGAGAAAAAGGACAAGAATACGGTGCCTAGTAAAAGGAAACGATTAAAATAATTTTGTTTTGGTTTGGGCAGACGTGTTACGTCCGACAACCATTTGTGCAGTCAAGACGATTGCCAGGATGGAAGTATAGGTTGTATCCTTAGAGGATGCGGCGTGTTTATGTGACACGAGCGAGTCACCATATTTTGTTCATTGCTAGATTAGCATGTGAGACGAGTTTAATGCATATAATTATAAATGTTACCATTATGTCAATATTTTTCCCTAGTGTAGCGGGATTTTTCTTTAGTGCTATCCGCGGAGGATGGATAAGTATATTAACAGTGTCACGTATTTTTTTTAGATTACTCGTTGTAGTGATGCGATACACGAGTACGATATTATCTTTGTTAAAACATTATAGAAATGGTTATACGATAGTAGGCATTTATTGCATGACTATCAGAGTGGTTGCATTAGTGCAACATGTTTTATGTTTGTTTTGGCGAGGCTTTACCTGTGATAAGGTTGGACTCGCGCTTATATTATCTATCCTAGAGACTTCAGAGGAGATAGTGGGCTCGAGATATTCGATGCCAATATATGTATAGACTTTGTCAGTATAATTCCATATGTATCGGGACTTACCGTTGAGCGAAAAGATTTGACTCAGTATTATGTTTAGCACTCCGGACTTAGTGATAAGAAGAGTGCATTGTAATATTTATCCTTTAGAGATGTGGGAGTTAATAGTTATACCCCTATTATTGGGGAAGGGAATTTCGAGAATTCCGATCGTATGTATCCGAGGTTTATAGAATGTAACTACCATCAACCAATACGGGACGATAGTGAAATTGGTGAAACGTTCTTTGTTAAGCATAATTACAGGAAAAATTGTAACTTTTCTGTCAAGGGACGGAATAAAGGGGTATATACTATGGACGGAGGACCTAACGGATTTCGATAACCGACAATGCTAGGTAGTAGTGTATCAGGGGGGGTTCCTTGTTTGGATTTTGCTTTGTGAGACATCCCACGCATGAAACTTGGCGTAAGGTTAGGAATAGGGAGACGTTTGGTCACTATTTCATGAGTTCGGTACCCTGGTCGAAATGGGATCAAGTAATTATGTATGTAAGTTGGGAGTTGAATTTTTGTTTTAAGGTCATTGGAGCCGGATTTTTGTGGTACGAAAGCATTGAAAGTTATCCCCACAAGTTGAGGGGTGGAACTATGATAAGGAGAATTTAAGAATTTTGATTTCTAGGGTGATTGAGAGTACCCAAATGTCATAACCGCGTACAGAACACAAGGTGAATAAAGAGTTGGAATGATTTTTAGAATGGATTATCTGGAAAGAACTTTATATTATACAAAAGAGATAACCTGTAATCATTTTGATGAATAGAGCGTTAGTGAATTATTTTGGCTGTTGTACAAATTTGAGAAATTTTGTACTTATTTGAGGAAGGTTGAGAATTATTATTCCTCTCTTATTGTCATGCAAAATTGAATGCCCTATTCCTTCTATTCCGCTGAATCTAGTTAGTCCTACATAAGAGTAGCCACCGTTCGCTCTCCCAGGGCGGACGAGGTGTTGCAAAAATGTGGGCATCTGGGTTAGATGCAGTTAAAATAGTCCGAGTCGAAGGGACCTGGTAATAGACGTGTGAAATAAATGTTTGTGGGACTAGTATAACGAAGTGGAAGTGATAGAGTGGATTAAATGTCACATGAGGGGCGATAATCCATACATAAGTGTGCAATTAAAATAGCACGCCCTAACTTGATTGGAAGGCTGTGGGAAGCCATTCAAGGATTGGTATTCCTTGAATAGAGTAGAATTTAATTGTTATGAAGCACACCCGGAGCGGAATTGTTATTTGTCAAGAGTGAGAGCGACTTGCGCCTACAAAGAGTAATGATGTTAGTATAGTATAAGAGATCCAGAAGTACGCTTCGTGGAGAGAAGAGCACGGGTCGAAACTTTCGGCATATTACGTGTCACTTAATGTGAGACATTTCAAGAGAAGAATCGATGTTTAGCGGGACGTAGTGAGTAGTCTCTACATGCACCGCCCATAGGTAAAGTTTGGTTGAAAGAGGAGAATCAACCAAAGAATTTTGTGTTTATCGAAAATTCCTGAACTTGGAAGAGGTCGGTAAAGCCGATTAAGTTCTTGAATGAGTTGCCATCCTCAAAACAAGATCAAGGGTTTATCCCGAACATGTGAATTAAGTCGCCGAGAGGGAAGTGATTGATATTCCTTTGGACTGGCTTACAATATTAACTAGTATGCCCCAGACTTCCTTTGAAAGGAAGGATCGCGCCAGTGCATGGTCCGGCGCAGTATAAATTTCTGAATCAGGATGAGATTTGGTGAATCCCACCTTTGATATGGAATTTCAGGAACCATCGGATAAAAGAATTTCATTTTGAGTAGGATGTATCACCCTTAGCCAAAGAATGGGCGCACGGTGATTAAAGATTTGTGGAGCCACGTGTAGGAGATTTTGGAATCTTGATACGATGATTTCAAGAATGCTCTGTAGAAGCACTCGTACCTGTTTTTCGCGTACAAGGTACTTATTAAGGTTTTGTTATGGAAGAACCTCGACTATTCTCCTTCCGTATGTTTATAGGAGAATAGGTAATCAAAATTTTTGGATCGGTCGAGAAAACATCCGATAAATGTGGTAGAATTCCACGACTGTTTTAGGCGGGCAAGAGTGATCAAATGTTCGTAATATTTTCTCAGAATAGGAGTTTTGTATATGAATAAATCCGAGTATTTATCATGTAGTGATGTGCGACCTCCTAATGTTAGTGATATAACAAAATTTATAACGTATAGGCGTGACCTATGCAAATGTTTTCGGTTGGGAGCACAAGGTGAAGTGTCCCTAAAGAGAATGTAAAACAATGCTGCTGGGAAGAAAGGGCTATAGTAATTTAGCGCCGTAATGTGTAGTTAGTTGTGTACGGAAAAGGATATCTAGAACTCTGCTAACGGATAGGCCTTATTTTCCGAATTTCGGGACGAAATTCAGTTATTAGGGGGGAAGTATGTAATACCCCGTATTTTTATAGCTTTTAAATTATGGGATTTATTAAATATAATTGAGATAAATTAATTTAATTTTAAATCCGGAATGTTGCTTTAAATATTTACTAGCGTGACGAGAGTTAGTAATTATTGTAAATTTGTTATTTTTTGCATATTACTGGATGAGTATAGTAATATATGAGATTTATTTTTATAATATTGTCACGTGTGAATAAAATGGCAATTGTGGAAATTTAAGTCGGGGCGCGCCTGTGTCGTGTCGGGACTAAATGTGAATTAATAAAAGTGAATATTTTATAAGTTGTTCGAATGGTCGTTTTGAGTGAGCCAACGCGTCCGAAAGGGTCGAGATAGTCAGAAAAGTGTACCCGGGAGTTTAGTTTGGGTCTCGGGACGTTTTTAGGCCTAATTAGTAACCCGGGAGGGCATTTTGGTCATTTTACATTTTTGGGTAATTAAACCCACGAAAATTAGAGGAGTTATATCAGATACCTAGGTTACCTTCTAGGGTTAGAAACTCTAAACACAAGTGACGGCCATAGGAGAGGAACGAGAGAGCTCTCAAGGCAAATTCAAGGCCCGAAACTCAACCGTTTGCACCGCCACCACCGCCAACGCGTAGATCGCGAGACGGGGAACACAACCATATCGAATTTGATGCCAAATCAGAAAGTCAATAATCCCAAGCAAGTGTTTATCTTGCTATTTTCGTTGGTGCATCTTTCATATTAGTTTAGGAGTAATTAAGATGAGTTTTAATGGAGGAAAACCCGATTTATGATAGGTAAATCCATGTAGTATTGGTCTAATTGAAAATTCTGGAAACCCTTGCCATGTAGAGGAATTTAAACCACGAAATTATGATGTGTATAAGAAGAAAATTCTGGAAATAATTGTTAGAACCATGTTTAAGAGAATTTTAGGGTTCTTGAGATTTTGTCTGAAATTGGGGCTGTAAATCCATGATTAAATGACAGAAATCCACATGCTTTACGTTGAAAATACCTATTATGATGATATAGGGTTAGTAGTATCAATTCTGGGTCGATTGGGATTAGAAAAGATGGAATTTGTTGATGTTAGTAGAGGAAACCCGTAACTGCAATTCTGCAGTTTTCGCAGACCTGTTTGATCGATCGATCGAGCCCAGAGCTTCGATCGATCGAAGGTTCGATACATCGAGCCCCAGACCTCGATCGATCGACCCCTCCGGGCAGACTCCTATTTCCCTTATTAAATGAGTTAAATTCAATTTATTTTGAGAAAATTCTTGGGCATCCTTAATGAAATGTTTTGGGAGATAGGGGAGACCAGTAGGACATGTGAATAGATTTTGGGACCCTCGATGTCGGGCAAGGATTGTATTTTGGATAACTACATAAGGGTCGGTAAATTTATAATTTAAAGAGAGAGAGACACGTAAGAGGGTTACTTTGGGACAAATGTGTATACCTACTGAATTTTATACTTGGGAGGATAGAATCCATGAGCGTTATGTAGTAAGTGGAGAAGTTCCTCAAATTAAAATAAGATGTGAATGGTTGTACGTGATAACTAAATAATGAGAAATAAATGCGAATGACGTAATTATGGGGATTGAGAATTTACCCGTTATTGATATGGTAATATGAGTATAGTTATATGATTGTGTATGCATATACTATCTATGTGTGAAAATCATGCCCACGCTACTTGCTATCCCTGAGGTTTCCGCGCTGGGACAGTCTTATCTCGATGGGACCTTTATGGGGGATATTGACTTGTACCCTAGAAGATAGATATCCTTGGTACAGGCTATCGGAATGATAGTTCAGACGGTCCTAAGAGATGCGGGTATGTGCTTTCCTCTTAGAGACTTGGAATCTATGCTTCGCCTCATTTTGTTTGTGTATAGGTATCCTTGGTACAGGCTATCGCGGTGATAGTTCAGACGGTCCTAAGGGACTTGGAACATATAGTTTGTATATGTGTTAATACAATTCGAGAGTGATTCCGAATTTGTATTCCCCTTAATATGAGTGATATGGGGTTTGGATAGTAGAGTATGCCCGCACCATAGTTTTATTTGGGGTGCTGTTATGGTTTATATATATATTTTACGAGTGGTTAATATATATATGAAATTCTGAAATCTGGAACTGTCTTCTGTGATGTGATATGTAGGACGTGGTTTATAACTCAAATTATAAACACTTGTGTTGAGAAAGTATAATATGACACTGGAAAACTTTATTGATTTATAAGGTTAAAATGAGAAATTTGGTTACTAATTTAATAGTATCTTTAAACAATTAAATCGTTAATTTTGAATCTTACGAGTAATATAAGATAAATTAATCCATTGGGAAAGGATAGCATGTTATATGATGAGATAGACCATTGGGAAGGTTAGTGCGATATGTGTGCACATTAGAAGAGAGGTGAGAATTTCTCAAGAGAGTGTCGCACTAATATGTTGTTGCATTGGCCTGCATCAATTTAAATACTTGCTAAACGTATTTTAAATCAAACACACTATCGGGCTCTGACCCGTTTCTTTTTCTCTTTCTCTCTCTTGTATATATATGTATGTATTACAGGTGCCCAGCCACAGGGGCGTCTTGCTTAGGATCTTTTGGAAGGAACGCGCTGCAGCTTAGGTGGGAGTTGCAGGTCTCTTGATTAGACGACTTCGTTCATTCGGATCCATTCTTAGTACTTTCATCTAGTTGAGCATGTGTAGCTCTTTCCATTATTCCGTTGTTATTGGACATTTGTATTTCAGTTATTTCTAGTATTATTACTATGGGATTTATTCAGTTTGGATGTGTGACTTTAGATTTCATACGTTGACATTCGATTGATGAATGTATTAAATTAATTGGATTATGTTGCAGAATTTAATGTGGTGTGATTCTTACTTATTGAATGTTGTTAATAAAATAAATGATTTTTCTTTAAATAAAATTTGGAAAGTATGTATGAAAATGGTTTTGACACTTAGCTTAATTATTTAGGGTGTTTAAATTGAAAAAGTATTTTTACGACAGTGATGCTAAGAATGAACCAACTGTTCACCTTGATTTTAATTTAATAAAGGAGTGATCGCCCGGTATTTAATTAGGCGGGGTGTCACACAACATTATGCCTTTTGGGATTCAAAAATCTAGAGCAACATACTAGAGCTTGGTCAATAAGGTTTTTGAAGAACAAATTAAAAAGGATATATGGATGACAAGCCCACCAAGAGCAAGGTGGATACCGATCACATCAAAGTCTTGAGTAAGACATTTGATCAGTTAGAAAAACATTAGATGAAGCTGAATTCGACCAAGTGTGTGTTCGATGTAAATGAAGGAATGTCCCTTGGCTTTATTATGAATCAAAGGGGAATTGAATCCAACCCGGATAAAATAAAGGCATTGAGATGTAATGATTAATTGAACCAATGATGATCGAACGGTTCCCTAAAGACATGAAAATACCAGCATGCCTTTTGGCAGTTCAATAGTTTTCAAAGTATTCATAAAAATGCCACCGCTCGCTAAAACTGATTTAAAATTTACAAGTCGAAGAGGTCTGCTTCCAACACCATCATGCTTGAGAGTCGAGAAATTATTCAGAACTAATAATTCATCCTTTCAACAAACATCAAGCATGTAGCACTGGGGCTATTGTTGTGGGCCATATTATTAATGCCATGTGGACCTATTATCTTATGAAACTTTTCCTCATGAGTATACACCACAGTGCATTATTTATACATGACATACAAACATGACATGTGTGAATGATGAATATCAGATAATCCTAACGAATGAACTCAACATCTTTCTTAGGTTTAAAAAGATGGAAATATGCGGCATTGACTCAATCAAATCAGTAAATCAAAGCTCAAAGTGATTTCCACACCAATAACGTCCAAAACGATTTAATATTTTTTCAGGACTTTCAAGAAAGTGCAAACCCGTTTAAATTCTCCAACCAAACTCCCTCAGATTTATATTTTTATAGAGGTGATCTAAATTCTCAAACTTTGGAGAATTTATGGTGAAACCTAATTGGCCCATAATTGGCATGAAGTTCTTATTGCCTTTAAATTTTTTTGGACTCTTTTAACCTCTTTGGACCCCGAATAATAAAATTTCATAATTTTCTAGGTCCGATATAATGGTGGCTTAATCGCAAAGGATAGATAAGTACCTTTAGTAGCCCTTCACCGTTTTAAAATACCACATAATCTCACCAAACGATTTTTTACATGCATTCCAATCTTGTCAAGTTTTATCGCATATGGTTCGTTGTATAGACATAATTGAGTGGAAACACTCAAGCCAATATGTGATAGACAAGAACAATAATCAAATAAAATCGTGCATGTGTGCAATAAAGGAGAGAAGGATCCAAACATGTAGAAACATATCACTAATCACATCTCAAAGACTCCAAACAATGTAAAGCACATGGATGCAATGATGTAGCGTCTCAAATCACTATCAAATTGTCACATGGATAAACGAAAGAAATTTGTGACTCGGCTATCTTAAATGCTCATCCATAAAAGATGTAAACAAAATACAAAAATCTTTTTGTGCTTTTCTAAAATTTTTATAAAAAGAAAATCTTTTTGGATTTTTCAAAAAAATATAGAAAGCAAAAATAAGAATACAAATGATACAAACTAGCAATAGGAATCATATGATATGAACATGATAATGCATCCTATCCTATACACGAACCAACCTCTCTGTCAACTGTGCAAATCCCTAAAGACTTACTAAGACTCTCGAATCTAAGGGCATCTAAAGGTTTCATGAAAATATCAGCTAACTGAAGGTCGGTGGGTACGAAACTCAGGGATACGACTTTCTCCTCAACTAATTGTCGTATAAAGTGCTCGCGTATCTTGATGTACTTTGTGCATGAATATTGGACTGAATTATAAGATATGTGTATCGCGCTCGTGTTATCACATGAAATGGTCATGGTGTCTTGTGAAATCCCATAATCCTCCAATATTTGTTTCATCCATAAGAGTTACGTGCAACAACTCCCGGCGACGATGTACTCAGCCTCCACAGTGGACAAAGAGATGGAGTTTTTATTCTTGCTCAACCAAGATACAAGAGCATAACCAAAGAAAAAACCCACCAGAAGTTCTCTTACATCCATCTGCATCCACAGCCCAGTCAGCATCCGAGTATGCAGACAAACGGTTAGTAGTATCAAAGGAATACCAAATTCCATGGGAGAGAGTCCCACTCACGTATTTGATAATAGGTTTTAGAGAAAGTAAGTGTGACTATTTAGGGGACGCCTAATATCGCGCATAGACTCCAACACTAAAGGCTATGTCGATACGACTGACAGTCAAGCAAAGAAGACTACCTATCATACTCCGATACAAGGTTTGCTCTATGTCCTTTCCTAAAGTGTCCTTACTAAGCTTGGTAGAAGTACTCATAGGTGTACGTGCATGCTTAGGGAAGTCTAAAATAAATTTATTCATGAGGTCTCTAGCATACTTGGATTTGGATATGAACATCCCATCCTCTAGCTGACAAACCTGGAGACCAAGGAAGAAAGTAAGCTCACCTACCATGCTCATCTCAAACTCACTTTTTATCTCCTCCTCAAAGAGGTGAGCATCCTGGGAGCACGTGGATCCAAAGACTCTGTTGTCCACATAGACCTGGAAAATTAAAATAGCACCTCATCTCTCCTGACGAACAACGTCATATCAACTCCCCTTCTTTTGAAGCCACGGGATAAGAGATAAGAAGTAAGCCTCTTGTACCAAGAACGAGGTGCTTACTTCAAACCATTCAAGGATTTCCTTAGATAGTAGACGTGCTCCGGGTGCTTAGGGTCTTCAAACCATTTTGGTTGTTCCACGTAAACCTCCTCCGGTAGAATGCCATTTAGAAAGGCACTCTTGACATCCATCTGATATAACTTGAAGCACATATGACATGTGATGGCGAGTAGTAAGCGGACGGACTAAAGCTTCACAACAAGATCAAATATCTCCCCAAAGTCTACACCCTCTATCTGTGTGTAGCCTTGAGCGACCAACCTAGACTTATTTCTGATAATGGTACCTCTTTCATCCATTTTATTCTTGAAAATCCACCTGGTACCTATCACATTAGTCTTACTAGTCCGGGGGACAAGTTCCCAGACATTGTTCTTTTTAAACTGAAGCAACTCATCCTGCATAGCAGATATCCAGTGTTCATCCTTGAGTGCTTCTTTGTGATTCTTGGGCTCGACTGTGGACGTGTAGGAAAAATGACTAAAAATGTTCTCTAGCTGAGCACGAGTCTTGACCACTAAGGTGGTATAGCCTATAATGGAGGCAGGGTCATGATTCTTGTGAACCCAAGTAGCTGTGTCCCCTAACACAAGAGTAGGGTCCAAAGGGTGTGGGTGAGGGACAAGTAAATTGCTACTAGAAAAGTCCTCATCCTCACACTGAAGGCTAGGATCAATAAACATTGGAGGTTCGTCATCTTGCACGGTGATGTTTATTGACTCCATAACCTTAGAGCTCTTCAGGTTAAAAACCCAATACGCTCTACTGTTTGATGAATATCCTAGAAATATTCCCTCGTAGCTCCGGGAGTCAAACTTTCCTAATTTCTCTCTATCCCGTAGGATGTAGCATTTACTCCCAAAGATATGGAAATATGCAAGGTTGGGTTTCTTTCCAGTCCACAAATCATAAGGCGTCTTAAGTGTGGATGGATGTAGGTGAAGCCTATTCACAGTGTAGCATGCGGTAGACACTGTCTCTGTCCAAAATCTCCTAGCAACTTTACGACTTAGAAGCATAGATCTAGCCATTTCCTGAATCGTCCGATTCTTCCTCTCAACAATCCTATTTTGCTGAGGAGTTATTACGGCCAAAAACTCATGTTTAATCCCAAGGCTATCATAGTAAAGATCTACCTTTGCTTCCTTAAATTTCACGTCGTTGTCACTACGTATCCTGTTAATAGTGACTCCGTGTTAATTTTGTAAGACATGACACTTGGTCTTTAAAAACTCTAGAGCATCGGATTTCTCTCTTAAAAAATGAACAATCGAATATTTGTAGAAATCATCTACCATCACTAGGATATACCTCTTACCACCCAGACTCTCAGTACGAGTAGGACCCATAAGATCCATATGAATCAACTCAAGCACACGGGAGGTGGTAATGGAATGCAACTTCCTATGGGGGCTACGGATTTGCTTTCCCAACTGACAGGGTCCACAAACTGTGGAAGTTGGCTTTCCAAGTGATGGTAAGCCATGTACTAGGTCCTTTTTAGCTAAACGTGTTAAACATATAATGTTCACATGACCTAGACGTTGGTGCCACAGATCCATAGGAGTGATCGTGGCGTTGTTGCAGATAAGTAAGGATTTGGGGACAGTCCCATAGCAGTTATCTTCTGTCCTCACCCCTTGCACTAAAAGTTTACCAGCTTAATTATAGACATTACACGTGTCCTGGTCAAACTTTATGGCAAAGTCAGCATCGCACAGCTGGCTAATGCTGAGAAGGTTTGATTTCAAACCTTTGACGTACAAAACATTCTCTAGCTTAGGAAATCCTGGTAACTCTACTGTACCTTGTCCTACGATGCTAGACTTGATCCCATCTCCAAAGGTGACTCTACCTTCCTTATAATCCTCTAAGTAGGTAAAAAATAAGACATCACCTGTCATATGTCTGTAGCACCACGATCAAAATACCACTGTGAGGTATTATGTGCTTTGAGAGCGACATGAACAACAAGGGCCTTTTGATCTTTATTAGGTACCCAAGAAGTGGTAACCTTTTGTTTACCCTTGTTGTTGGTCGTTTTAGCTGGGATTCGAGAAGCATTCACTAATGGCAAAGACATCCGTCGAAATTCCTCCATCAAACTCTGTGATGTGGCAGCTAAAAATTCAACACGCTCTCTCGGACTGGCAAAATCATCAGTACGATGTGGTGGAGCAGTAGTACGTCGTGTCGGACCCAAACTATAGCAAAACTCCCTAAGGTGGCCTTTTCTTTTGTAGTACATACAAAAGAACACAGTCTTAGGCGGACCTTAGTTTGCTTTTCTTGGTCGAACTCTTCTTCGTGGTTTTTGACGATGGACATATGGAGTCGTAGTAAACTCGGGAACTGGTCTAGGTGCAATTTGGGACGTGGAGTCACCATTAAAACCTATTCCTTGCATATCACCAAAACCTAAAGCGGGATCGAGGAGCATCTTTCCCATCTTTCCTAATTTGTCCTCAATTTGAACCTTGACTTCCCGTGCTCTCTCAAGAACATGAGTAAGCTGGGCTACAAAAGCTTCAAGTTTCTTCTGAGTCTCCAGGGAGGAATGGATATCACTCGTAAGAATAGCCACTTGTTTAGTAAAGTCCCTTTTCTCTTTCTCAAAATAACTTTCACTCTCTCTATCTCCAAACATACTTTCTTTCTCAACACAGTCAGACTCTCTCTATCTCAAGGTAGTGCAGGTGGAGGACTCTCTCTCCCGCTTCTTCTAAATCTTTCTCTAAATCGATGATCCTAAGAGCTAACGCTTTGTTACGCTTTTTGGTTTTAAATGACTCATTATATAACTCAGCATAGGCGCGTTGGAGATTACTCTCACTCTCACTTGCATCATCCTCCCCCTCACTCACATTGTTCTCACTGTCGAGGTGTCCCAATGAATTAGCATCCTCATCGTCGTGAGGAGTACTAGAAGTACTCACATTACTAGCCATGAATGCGGTGAAGTTACATTCATGCGGTGACTCGTCTCCAGAGTCCACCGACTCGGCCTCACTGTCGTCACTAAGGGTAGCATTAAAGACAACTTTGCCATTTTCTTTGGTAAGTCTGTTCAGCCTGATAACACACTCAAAAGCTCTATGACCTTTACCATCGCACTCATAGCATCTCTCACAGTCTTTCTTGGGAGGGTCTTTAAAATCTTTTTCATTTTTCTTATTTTTCTCAAAATTCTTTTTATCTTTGAAATTTCCATTTTTCTTGAATTTGAGAATTTTCTTGAAATTTTTAGCAAACAGTGCCAAATCATCTAAATCAAAGTCACACTCAAAATTAGACTTTTCTTTCTACCTTTTTCTAGATGACTCAACTCTATTTCTTGCCGACTTCTCACTCTTTCTATCCTGGGCATTAAGTGCAATTCCCTTATCTTTAGGCTTGACAAATTTAGGAAACATATCAATTTCATACGTTTGTAAGTCTCCTACAAGTTCCTCCAATTTAAGTGTGTTTAAATTACCCATAGAATTTAGCATAGTGACTTTAGGGATAAAACTCTTAGGAAGTGATCTTAGAATCTTTTTAACAACTCTAGCATTAGGAATGTGTTCACCAAGATTAAAGCTAATGTTTACAATATCAGATAACCTAGCATAAAATTCATCAAAAAATTTAGTCTCAAGCATGGTGATAGTTTCAAATTGAGTTGTCAAGTTTTGCAGTTTAGACTCTTTCACAACATTAGTTCCTTCATGGGTAAGCTGCAAAACATCCCATGCCTCTTTTGACGTGGTGCACATCATTATCCGTCGAAACTCGTCAGGGGTGACAGATCCAGAAAACTCACTTAAACCCTTAGAATTAAAAGATGACCATTTAGATTCTTTTTCAATCCATGCAGTGACATATTTTAAATTAGTCACGTTATCAACAGTGATGGAGGGAGATGTCCACCCTCTTTCAACCAAAATCCAAACTCTTTCATCAATAGCTTTTAAAACATATTTCATGCGGTCTTTCCAGTAAGCATAATTTGTCCCGTAAAAAACTGGCATTTTATTATATAATTTGTCCATATTGAACACGCCCTTTTTCAAAAATTAATTTTTCAGAAAATTGATATCTTAAATTTTTTTTGCGGAAAAGTACACGGTATAATTGTGTAATTGGCTCTGATACCAATTTGAAGAGTGCACGTTTGTTCAAATAAATAAATAAATTAATTAAACTCAATTTTTTTTCAATTAAATCCTAATCCATGCATCCATCATCTTCACACGTGCATCATGCTTCATTCCATGTGCTGCTCAACCATTCCTACTACTTGTGACACCCCGCCCAATTATATATAGGGCGATCAGTCTTGTACCAATTTAAAATAGAATGTTCGGTGGGTTCATTCTTAGCATCACTGTCGAAAAACTTTTTAGCATATTAATCACCTAATATAAAATTAAGCTAGGTGTCAAAACATTTCCAATTTTAGTAAAACCAAGTAAATCCATTTTCATTCAGTCTTAAAACATAAACCATTCACCACATAAAGGAATATACTAAATACTGAACATGAATCAATTACTGTAATAAATAAGACTGGGTAAAACCTCCCAGATCAAAACTCTAAACCATAAAGTAATCTGAATACAATATCTCAGATAAAATACTAGAAGTGAGCGGCACATTCCCTAAATGATAAGTCTACATGAAACTAAATGGAAAAGATAAATGTGTCTACTGCAAGGACACACAGCTTCCACAATAGCTGCAGCACATCTGACACTCCAATCTTTAATTCTGGTACCCCTGTGGCTGAGCACCTGGTATAATATATATATATATATAGCAAAAGAGAGAAGAGATATAAGAAATGGGTCAGAGCCCGAGGTTTAAAAATGATTTAGTAAGTATTTAAAACTGGTTCTTAAAACAAGTCTTATACGCATGTTAGTTATTGAACTCTCACATGCGTTTCTCATCTTTCATCTATTGTGCACACCAAACGTACAACTAATCTCCCCTAGTTATACCACCAAGTCTAACTAGTTAGAAACCATACTAATACTAACTATATTATTCTCGTATCGGCCATAAAATACGCTATTCAGATAGTTTATCCTACATACTAAGTTTCATTATTTACCGTTCGAATGGTTAGTCTTTTATCCACTAAGATTATTTTATTTCTCATTTCCACATTATCTACTAGTTTCACAAAGTAGAAAGTTCCCCAAGTACACTCGTATATATATATATATATATATATATATATATATATATATATATATATATATATATATATATATATAGTCTCATCATCCCTATATATATACACTAATCCTGCACCCTTAGGTAAAGATCACTTGGCGCAATGTAATGATTATTATTATTACCAACTCTACTAATTTCACACAGTAGAAATATTCACAAGTTCATACATATATATATATATATATATATATATATATATATATATAGCCACATCATCCCTATACATATATATACTAATCCTGCACCCCCGGGCTAAGACCCATTAGTGCACCTATCAAGAGAATCTGGCATCCATGGGTTAGCAACCATTAATGCACTTATTAATAATAATCTAGCACCCCCAGGTTATCACCCATTAGTGCGTCTAACAATAATCATCCTTGTACCCCCGGATTATCACCCATTAGTACACCTAACAAAAATATCCTTGTACCCCCGGGTTATCACTTATTAGTACACTTAACAATAGAGTTTCCGCACCCCCGAGTTATCACTCATTAGTGAGCTTAACTATAAGATTCTTGCACCCCCGGGTTATCACCCATTATTGCTCTTAGCAATAATATCACATAATAAGCATACACACGTCCTATTAAAATTTATAGGTATTTCTCCAACCTACCTATATACTTCTTATGCGTATTTTAATCTCAACACTACGTATAGTATAAATATTTAGATTATTATCTCTCTCAAAATCTCCAGGGTACATTCTCTCTATACCGAAATAAGTAAAGTATTAATTCTCACATACTTTTCCAAAATTATATCTTGTTTAAGTTTACTATCTGGTAGTTTCTCTGACTCCAATAAACTGCTAAACTCAAAACTGGACTCTAAGAAAAATTCCCAGGTTCTCCAAGGTTCTGCAACAGCACTGGAATCTGCAGAAATGGAACCAAATCCCTCAGAAATGGAACCGAATCCTCCAGAAATGGAAACAGTTCCATTACGTCAGATCTGTTCTACAACAGTGACGTTTTCACCAAATGGAACCGAATCCCCCAAAAATGGAACCGGTTTCGTTACGTCAGGCCTGTTCTGCAACAGTTACGTTTTCATCATTATTAACCCTAAAAACTTCTAAGGTTGATCACCCAACACCTCATCATCAATCCCAATCAACACATAACATGTTATAACTCATTCCTAACATACTAGGATCATTAATTCGTCATCCATCATCATAATTATATAAAATCCCCAAATTAATTCACATGAACCCTACTTCCAAAATTTCAATTAAAGAACCTAATCAACCTATATTCTTTCATCAATATATGATTCAATTTTTTGATTAATCCTCAACATACATGAAGGAATATCAACAACTAATTAACCCAACCTTTAATCGTCATTTAACCTCAATTTTCACCCAATTAACATGTAAATCATGATTAATTTCACCTACTCTAACATGAGTATGATTATTGCTAAAAGAAAGCAAGTAATAAAAACTTTCCTTAAATCGAAGGTTTAAATCCTTTGGTGATGTTGGTATAGGTGTGTTCCTCATCTTCCGATCTATACGATGGTGGAAGATGATGCCTAAAAACTTTCGTTCCTTGGGATTTGCTCTCCCTCACTCTTTGTGACTCTCTTTTGAGTTATGTGAATGTGAGCTCTAATTTATCCCACGTAACTAATATAATAAAACTCTAATTTTCGTCCATTTAATCTCCCCAAAAATTCAAATTACAAAACTACCCCTACGGGGTGCCGGTTTGGCCTAAAATCTCCCGGAGTTCAAATAGAATACCCGGTTAGTTTTTTCTGACTATCTCAACCCTACCGGACTCAACGGTGCACTCGAAATGACCATACAAGTTAATAAAAAATAATTTCTCTTTTTATCCCAATCAACTAGTCTAGACACGACTCACATGCGCGTCAGACTTATATTACCAAACTGCTGTATATTTCACTCTAGGCAATTTATCAAATTTCATAATTCCATATTACATATCACACAGTAATATTCAATAATTATAAACAATAAGTATTAACCCTTGTCACACTAGTTAATAATTATTTCAATCCGAATTAATAAAAATTAATTTCTCATATTTTTAATTTAATTAATCCAACAACAATAATTAATCACATAATTATTTCTAGCAAAAATAATTAATCACATAATTATTTAAATCATTAAAAACATGGGGTATTACATACTTCCCCCCTTACAACGGAATTTCGTCCCGAAATTCGGAAAAAGTATATCAGGTACAGACAACACTGTAAAAATATTACGCATCTATCCTTGCCCTCCCAAGTAAGCTACTTCGTACCACCCATATAGTACGCTATCGAGTACCCTTAATAATGAACACTTGAAATGTCATATATGCTCTTGCCCAAGCCTTACCGCTTAAGTTTCACTACTTAAACTTTATTTTAGATATTCACTATATAGCCTTCTACAATTTCGCCTTAGTAGATTTATCCTCCTTTTGGATACATACAACCTCATCTCGTGTTGTTCGTCCGTGTAAATTAATTGTGCCGTATATATTTCACACACAATATACGTGATAATTATAACTCTTCTCCGATAATTGTAATTATGGCCGGTCCCCCACCTCTAACTATCAAGTAGGACAACAACCAAGTTCACCGTGCCATACCTCTACTGGCACTCTGCCCAAATGTGAATTCATAGGAGTTATCGAACACCACTCCACTAGTGGAACGTACTGCTTTCCTCCTCCCCAAAGATTTAAGAGTGCACATAAAAAATTTTCTCTCATGAAAATCATAATTCACTGCTTGATTGAATTACCTAGGGCGCCCATACACCCTATGCCTTGCGCAACATTGTACAATTGACATGTAATTATCTTACTTCAATTCTCGCATATCTGGTATACTGATGTAGTAGGGGTGCACTCAACCACACCACTAGTCATAACTTATTCAATCTTTCAATGGCATCATTACTCTGTTCAGAATGATGCCAAGACTAGGCGACTCTACTGGCCTTAAGTCATAATGAAATCATCAACTCTCAATTATTCTTTTATAGGTACAATAAACAACATAAAAAACTTATGTACTATCGACCAAAATTCTCTCCAACTCCCAACGTTCGCTAGTTTCGTGCGTGGGATGTCTCGCACAGCAAAATCCAAACAAAGAACCCCCCCGGTACACTACTATCTAACCTAGTCGGTTGTCGAGGTCCGTAAGTCCTTCAGTCCATACTATGTACTTTCCCACGATATTCGTATTTTGACATAAAGTCTACTCATCCACTCTCAGACCCAAAAATGTAACATGAATCATGGCGCTCTTACTATTCCAAGTACTTGGTGCTATAAATATATAATGAGCTATATTTCGCTGCTCGATAAGAACACAATGTATTCTAAGTCTTAACAGACAAATAAATTCCTATGCACGAGAATCACATATAATTAGACAACATACTAGTTGAGGTCTACAATACCATGAAAGTTTCATATATACACATATCTGGGCCCAACCCCATTTCTGGAGGTGCCGCACAAAATTAAGATCACTCCTCCCAGAGTATCCGATACAACAGTCATATCACTCAATTTACTATCGTTTAACCATACGTCAATTAATCACTACACATTACCATAATAAACTCCAATAAAGATGACTCAATACAGTAGTAAATTATAACAACAAAACATATTCTTAGGGCCCACTCGGTTCATTCACGGGCGACATCAAAATCTCTGCTAACAACGAGAAATACGTTTATAACAAGACTGTCATAACTAACATTCCCACTCAACTCGACCCGCACGCGAGTTTTAGGGTTTCCAATTTACATATAAGTTGTGACACACCCAGGTCACTAGAATTTGATCCTTTATTCATAAGGAAAAAGAAAAACCTCATCAGTCTCGCCAAATCACGGGGTCTCATCACGTGAATGACAACATGACCCACGAACATCTACAATCGTTATACCTCTAAGATTTCATCCAATGGTTTGTCCCCTCTCATTGTGGAAAATTTAATCCATCATGTGGATTTCATGCCCATTATTAAAACGTTGGCCCAAAATCTCTAGGCCTCAGTTATGGCTTTTCTGAACTCCCGTTTACATCCCGAGCCCTGTCGACCCTGACATACTATATGCTACTCTTAATGAGGACTCTACTAGTCCAGCCTGAACCCAACACTCTCGAGTTGTAAATTTCCTGGGCCTAATTCTCTTGACCCCAAATTGTTTTGCTGGAAGTCTCACTCCTTTAGTTGTTATGCCTAACTGGCATGGTTTACCATTTCTAATCTTTTCTGTCTCGCTTCTCAATTGTGTACACATTCAACCCTTGTAGTTTTACTTTCTTCACATAGGTAAACTTCATGAGACAATTTCACGTCACTGGTCCCAATGACCGTTTTGAAATGTCCTTCCCTCGAACCGGCAATCTTAACTCACAATTGTTCTTCTGTTGTCCCTTTGGCTACACTGGACTTTCGAAACTCTAGTTGGCCTCCATATCCCTGATTGACTTCATCGTCACTTTGTAGGAAGTTAATCAATCAAAATCATCTACATGAGTTCCCTATTGGGTATGCTCTCCTGTGGTATCTCACTAACATTGTTAAGTTTAGTTTTGCCCTTCGGCCAGATTCTCTAACCCTCTTTGCTCACTTCTTTAGGAAGGAATGCAATAACTAGCAACCGTATAACCTTAACGACATCGACATTAGTCATCCTAGATGGATTTATCATCCATGTTTGTATTCTACTCACGAGACCTTTATCAACTATAGACGCTTTGGATAATTTATGCCCCTCTGCCAAGTACAAAGTTCATTATGCAATTCAACCTTTCTCTCACGATCGATCTATATCTTACTCACCGTGATAAGTTTCAAATTTCACTTGCATATCTATTACGAAATCAAATGGAAGACCTCACGGTCAAATCGTACTTCAAATTTCTCTTTAAATTTTGAACATACTTTCTGAACTTGGTGATTGACTTTAATCACTTAATGTCGCTCCTAAGAGCTATAACTTTAACACCAAATTTTATTCTGAGTGCCATCACACCCCACTCTACATAATTGCCTTCGGATTTTCTACCTCCATTGGTCTGTTACACTTTCTCTTTTTCTTCTCCGCATTTTCATCGATGGATTTTTCAATAGAGTTCCTCTGATTTCCCTATTATTGATTTTGATAGGTGGTCCTGAAATTATTCCACCGTTATCTATGACTGTGCCCTGGGAACCCATTGATCCTGAGTGATGATTTCTATTATCACTTGCTTAAGTAACCCTCATGGCGATTTTTGTCATGATCACTCTTTCCTGATTACTCTATGTCTTATGTCAGTCTTCTTCTTCTCCTGTAGTCCTTCTTACGGCCCTCGCTGGTCGTCCCATACTGTTCGGTGTTCAGAGCACACACGATTTTATATAATGAGTTTCATCCATTATGATTCATAGCAGGAGAACGTAAGTCGCATACGTAAAGGAACACAACAATCCTATAATAAGGATCTACATCAAAGAACGTTATGCTGAAACGTAATAAGCCTCACAGATCCTAAGGACACTAGAACCTGATGCTCTGATACCACCTGTGACACCCCGCCCAATTAAATATAGAGTGATCAGTCTTGTACCAATTTAAAATAGAATGTTCATTTGGTTCATTCTTAGCATCATTGTCGAAAAACTTTTTAACATATTAATCGCCTAATATAAAATTACGCTAGGTGTCAAAACATTTCCAATTTTAGTAAAATCAAGTAAATCCATTTTCATTCAGTCTTAAAATATAAACCATTAACCACATAAAGGAATATAATAAATACTGAACGTGAATCAATTACTGAAATAAATAAGACTGGGTAAAACCTCCCAGATCAAAACTCTAAACCATAAACTAAACTGAATACAATATCTCAGATAAATGACTAGAAGTGAGTGACACATGCCCTAAATGATAAGTCTATGTGAAACTGAATGAAAAAGATAGATGTGTCTACTGTAAGGACACACAGCTTCCACAATAGCTGCAACACGTCTGACACTCCAATCTCTAATTATGGTACCCCTGTGGCTGAGCACCTAGTATATATATATATATATAGCAAAAGAGAAAAGAGAAACAAGAAACGGGTCAGAGCCCGAGGTTTAAAAATGATTTAGAAAGTATTTAAAATTGGTCCTTGAAACAAGACCTATACGCATGTTAGTTATCGAACTCTCACATGAGTTTCTTCCCTCTCATATATTGTGCACGCCTAACGTACATCTAATCTCCCCTAGTTATACCACGCAGTCTAACTTGTCAGAAACCATACTAATACTAACTATAGTATCCCCGTATCGCCCATACAATAAGCTATTCAAATAGTTTATCCCACATACTAAGTTTCATTATTCGCCATTCGAATGGTTGTTGTTTTATCCACTAAGATTATTTTATTTCTCATTTCCACTTTATCTACTAGTTTCACAAAGTAGAAAGTTCCCCAAGTACACTCGTATATATATATATATATATATATATATATATATATATATATAATCTCATCATCCCTATCTATATACACTAATCCTGCACCCTTAGGTGAAGACCACTTAGCGCAATGTAATGATTATTATTATTACCAAGTCTACTAATTTCACACAGTAAAAATATTCACAAGTTCATACATATATATATATATACTAATCCTGCACCCCCGGGCTAAGACCCATTAGTGAACTTATCAAGAGAATCCTGCATCCTCGAGTTAGCACCCATTAATGCACCTATCAATAATAATCCAGCACCCCTGCGCTATCACCCATTAGTGCGCTTAAAAATAATCATTATTGTACCCCCGAGTTATCACCCATTAGTACACCAAACAATAATATGCTTGTACCCCTGGGTTATCACCCATTAGTATACTTAACAATAGTGTTTCTGCACCCCCGAGTTATCACTCATTAGTGCACTTAACTATAAGATTCTTGCACCCCTGGGTTATCACCCATTAGTGCTCTTAGCAATAGTATCACATAAAAAGAGTACACACGTCCTATTAAAATTTATAGGTATTTTTCCAACCGACCTATATACTTCTCATACGTATTTTAATCTCAACACTACGCATAGTATAAATATTTTGATTATTATCTCTCTCGAAATCTCCAAGGTACATTCTCTCTATACCGAAAGAAGTAAAGTATTAATTCTCACATACTTTTTCAAAATTCTATCTTATTTAAGTTTACTATCTGACAGTTTCTCTCACTCCAATAAACCGGTAAACTCAAAACTGGAGTCTAAGAAAAATTCCTAGGTTCTCCAAGGTTCTGCAACGGCACTGGAAATATGCAGAAATGGAACCAAATCCCACAGAAATGGACCCGAATCCCCAGAAATGGAAACTGTTCCATTACGTCAGATATGTTCTGCAACAGTTACGTTTTCACCAAATGGAACCGATCCCCCAAAAATGGAACCGGTTTCGTTACGTCAGACCTGTTCTGCAACAGTTACATTTTCACCATTTTTAACCCAAAAAAACTTTTAAGGTTCATCACCCAACACATCATCATCAATCCCAATCAACACATAACAAGTTATAAATCATTCCTAACATCCTAGGATCATTGATTCGTCATCAAGCATCATAATTATATAAAATCCCCAAATTAATTCACATAAACCCTACTTTCCAAAATTTCAATTAAAGAACCTAATCAACCCAGATTCGTTCATCAATATATGATTCAATGTTTTGATTAATCCTCTACATACATGAAAGGATATCAACAACTAATTAACCCAGCCTTTAATCATCATTTCACCTCAAATTTTCACCCAAAATGACATGTAAATCATGATTAATTTGACCACTCTAACACGAGTATGATTATTGCTAAAAGAAAGCAAGTAATAAAAACTTGATTTAAATCGAAGGTTTGAATCCTTTGGTGATGTTGGTAGAGGTGTGTTCCTCGTCTTCCAATCTATACGATGGTGGAAGATGGTGCCTAAAAGCTTTGGCTCCTTGGGATTTGATCTCCCTCACTCTTTGTGACTCTCTCTTGAGTTATGTGAATGTAAGACCTAATTTCTCCCATGTAACTGATATAATAAAACTCTAATTTTCGTCCATTTAATCTCCCTAAAATTAAAATTACAAAACTACCCCTACGGGGTGCCGGTTTGGCCTAAAATCTCTCGGAGTTCATATAGAATACCCAGGTAGTGTTTTCTGACTATCTCAACCCTACCGGACTCCACGGCGCACTTGAAATGACCATACAAGTTAATAAAAATAGTTTCTCTTTTTATCCCAATCAATTAGTCTCGATATGACTCACACGCGCATCAAACTTATATTACCAAACTGCCGTATATTTCACTCTAGGCAATTTATCAAATTTCATAATTCCATATTACATATCACACAGTAATATTCAATAATTCTCAACAATAAGTATTAACCCTTGTCACGCTAGTTAATAATTATTTCAATCCGGATTAATAAAAAATAATTTCTCGTATTTTTAATTTAATTAATCCAACAACAATAATTAACCACATAATTCTTTCTACCAAAAATAATTAATCACATAATTATTTAAATCACTAAAAACACGGGGTATTACACTACTCTACTTCGTATTATTGGTAAAATGATTTATTGGAGTTGTTTATATTTGCATAAATATTTGGGAATTTTTCAGAAAATATTTTTAGAAGTCTGATTTATTTTTAACTCTAAACTATAATTTTTTCTAGGTGTAGAAGCGGACTTCCTTGGTCGACGAGCTCGTTTAAATGACATAGCACTGTCGTTCGAGCGACACGTGTCCTTCGTTCGAGCGACATGCTTATCTCGTTTAAACGCCGTCGCCGCCGTCTACACGTTTTCTAAGTCTTTTTCGCACACGATTTCTGCGATTAACAGCCCAGAAAACAGACTTCACCTTTTAAGGTTTTATGCCTTCTTTATTCACATAAACACTCCCATATATGTATGTAAATCTTTAAACCTTCAAGAGGATCGTTTTTACTCATCTAGAGTAATTTGTGGAAAAGTCGTCTCTTCTTCATTGATTCCCATCTGGAGTTCTTGTGGGAGATTCCAGCCGACGATAATGGAATCGGCACCTGAGGGTATTTCGTATGTCACTCTTATTTTCATTGTAATTCGTGTAACCGTTTCTTACAAATTATAGTGAAAATAAAAAGGGTTTTCCCCTTTATGGGATTTTTCCTCATTTGTGTGTTTTGTTTGTGATTGACTGTTCTTGCATGATCATATTGATTTCAATCACATCTAGATGCATGTTTTAGGATTTAATTGAAAAAATAATCGAGATTAATTAAATAATTTCTCTATTTGAACAAACATGCACTCTTCAGATGAAAATGATGCTAGAAGATAAAGAAAGCCCGTCTTTCAACACCAACTGAGGTACCTATAGCTCCAACATTATCCCTTTTGGGCTTAAAAATTATGGAGCAATATATAAGAGGCTGGTGAATAAGGTTTTTGAAGAGAAAATTGGGAATAACATGCAAGTATATGTGGATGACAAGTCCACTAAGAGCAAGGTGTCTACAGACAACATCAAGAACTTGAGTCAGATGTTTGATCACCTGTAAAAATATCAGATGAAGCTAAATCTGAGCAAGTGTGTGTTCAGTATATGAGAAGGAATTCTACTTGGCTTTATTATGAATCAAAGGGTCATTGAAGCCAACCCAGATAAAATAAAGTCACTGATTCAGATGCAATTTCCAACATGCAATGAAAATGTGCAAGCATTGACTGGAAGAATAGCCTCCCTCAAACGATTTATGTCCAGAGCTACTGATAAGTGCCTACCATTTTTCAAAATACACAATAAAACCTTCGAGTGGAATGAAGAATGTGGAAATGCCTTTAAGAGTGGAAAAGATAATTGGGATCTCAACCACTACTCCTCCGACCAGTTTTGGGATAAAAGTTGTATCTGTATTTGGAGTTCAGCTCGAATTTGATCAGATTGGAAGTTGCAGTTCAAAATCCATTACATTACACCAACAAATCATTCAGATGAATGGAAATCAAATATCCTTGCCCTTTGTCTTGTTGAATCTTCAAGGAGGATTAATCCTTACTTTAAGGCACTCACTATTGTGGTTTACACGGAATTATCTCTATGCCAAACACTTCATAAACCAAAGAATATAGAAGATTGATGTCCTGGGAAGTCGAATTAGGAGAATACAAGATCCTTTAAGAGCCCAGGATAGCGTTAAAGGGACAACCTGTAGCGAACTTTATTACAGAATTCACGTATCTAAAGGCAATACCTGCTTTAAGTTTTCTCGTTGAGCACCCTTCCTTAGAAGAAACCTCTGCTCCAAAGAAAATTGAAAAGATTGTCAGTCAGTCAAAAAAATCATTTGGCTAAGAGTTGGATCAAAATTATAATGAAAAAAGCAAGAAAATATCCTGACAGGGAGTACTGTTAGAAGAAAGCTTCAATAAAGACATTACAATTTGGACATTGTATGGAGATGGATCCTCATGTGCTACTGGAAGTGGAGCTGGTCTAATCGTCAACATTCCGGACAACATTGATGTAGAGTATGAACTTCCTTTTCAATTCCAAGCCTCTAATAATTAAGCGGAGTGTGGAGCATTGATCACAAGTTTGGGGTTAGCCTTATTGCTTAGAGACGAGTAAGTTATGGCGCATAGTGATTCCCAGCTCATTATTAACCAAATTCTTCAAATATACAAAGTCAAGGGGGATCTCATCATCAAGTATCTGTCCAAAACTATGGAAGTTGTCTTCATATTTGCTGCAGTCAAAATGGTGAGAAAACTAAGAGTAGAGAATCCCCGAGCAGATGCACTTGCTCGGCTGGCCTTAGCAACCAGGACATAATTCAAATGAACCATCCCTTCGGAAATTCTTGTAAATAGTAGTGCAGATGTGGAAGTTATGGTAAGTTTTATTACAATGGATTTAAAACCTTCATGGATTCATTAAAGATTATATTAAAAAATGCATACTACCTACTGATCCAAAAGAAGTGAGGAAGTTGTGGTTCAAGGCAACCATTTATGTGTTAGAGCTAGGAGTCCTATACAAAAGAGGATACATTATTTCATTCCTTCACTGTGTTCACCCAGTCGAGGTACCAAACTTAACCCGAGAAATACATGAAGGTTTCTTTGGGGCTCATTTTGATGGCCAATCACTAATACGTAGGATATCTATGCAGGGATATTATTGTCCAATTATGAGAGAAGATTGCATTTCCTTTGTAGACAAGTGTGATAATGTCAAAAGTTTGCCACGATTCTTAAAAGATTGGGGGATACCTTAAATCCCATTACTTTCCCTTGGCCTTTTGCTATTTGTGGAATTGATTTGGTTCGCCCATTGCCGAGAACCAAATGAAGGTTCAAATACTTGGCGGTAGTAGTGGATTACTTCACCAAATTGGTGGAGGATGAGCCATTGGTTAAGATTACATATGAAAAAAATTTCCCGTTCATATGGAAACACATTATATGTAGGTATGGAATGACATATTCCTTCATCACTGACCATGTCACGTAGTTTCACAATGAGGAGTTTGAAGAGTACTGTATTCAATCCAAGATCCAGAAACTTCATTCAGCCCCTAGACACCCATAATGTAATGTCCAAACAGAGATTACTAGCAAAACCATACTTGATGGGTTAAAAAAGAGGTTAGATGAGGAAAAGGGAAACTTGATAAATGAACTACACAACGTTGTTTGGGCATTTAGCACTATGTCGAGGACAACCACTGGTGAGACTCCTTACATGCTTGACTTTGGAATAAAAGACATGGTACCAATCGAGGTAGGTATGCCGACTCATAGGGTATTAAACTGTGATTACCCAAAAAGTGATCTCATGAGGAGATTGGATCTAGACATGATTGAAGAAGTCATGAAGGATGGTGCACTTTGAATATATTCTTATCAACAAAGGACTGCTAGATTCACAAATAGAAATTCATGCCAACCAACTTTAAGGGAGACTATGTCCTAAAGAATTTAGTCGAGAAGGGAGAAAAATTGGAACTAAAGTGGCATAGTCCTTACCGCATCTCTATAGTCGTCTGACCAGACACCTATTGCCTGGAAATACTTGAAGGCGAAAAATTTAAGAATCCATGGAATGCCAACCACCTCAAAAAGTATTATCAGTAATTTTTATTTGATGTAATCGTTTCATCCAATTTAAAAAAATGGTGATTTCTTACCAATCATGCTTCATTTTTTAATTTTTTTTGGGGATATGGTGATATAAATCCACCAAAAATTAACAAACTTCTCCAACTTCAAAATTTAAACTTTTCCAACAACAAATATTTAAAAAGAAAATTCTTTTAGACTTTATGTATGACCTCGTCTTTGATAGGTCACGAATAAGAAGTCCCTGAAACTTCATGAATGAGTCAAAGTCAAGAATAAGGAGTTTTATCCGACTAAGTTAAATTTCGAAAAGATCGACATTCCTAATACACTTGGTCACAATTTGTAGCTACTGCATATACTTGCTTCTAAAAATGTTTAAGCCAAGTGTATTAGTATAACCGAAGGACCTATAACTCAAGTTCATAACTTAATCAAACATAAATAAATTAAACATATTTGTGGGCAACATAGTCAATACACTAATTATAAAGCATAACTCTAGAGAAAAGACTAAAATACCTGGACAAACGTGTATGTTACAAAATAATATTTTTATTCCATTAACAGTTCATATAATCAGAGAAAAAAAGCAAAAAAAATAAGTTCATTATACTCGGTGTTTTCCTTCGGCTTTACTCATCCCAGAAGGAGGATCTTCAAGAGTGCTGGGCAAAGTTGTAGTTCTAAATCTCTTGGCCAATTACATCTACTGCTACTCGACCAGTTCAAAAAATGAGGAGGGATAATGCATTCATCTTCACCTTGCAAGCCATAATCCCCTATGTATTTTCTCACTAAGCTCTAGGGAATGGCATCGGTCGGAATCCATTTGACATTGATCTTTAATGGAGGTTCATGATAAACCAACATGCCTGAATCATGCCAATGCCATAAGTCACATTTATCTTCTATCTTCAGCAATCCCAACACGTTCAATCACCCCCATTATTATTATTTTTATCGACGCGTTTGTTCCAGATGATCATCTGGGTGAGTTAAGGCTTCGTTATAGGCATCCATCCATACAACTTTGGGTTAATGTTAGTCGGTCCACTCCGTCTAATAGATTTATTTTTCTTTTGTAACAATGTTGCTTGGTTGTCCAGGGTCTTGTTTGTTATCTCTTCATCTACAATTGATCGAGCAATAACTACTTGCCTGGAGGGTTGACTAAACTTAGTTTTCTTCTTTTTGAAGGTTTACAGATCCTCCAAAAATCTGGCGTTCTCAAGATCCAGAGAAGAGGCACCTTGTTTGGCGTAACCTCAGTTGACTTTTTTAGGATCTCCAACTCATTTCTTAAATTACTATACTCCTTATCAAGAAGAGTAACGACCTCCTGAGAACTTTCCACTTCTTTATTTTGTAGAAATTCTTTCGTCCTTAAGGCAAATGTGATCTCTTGTAGCTTCTTATCAAAGCCCCAGCCTACACTTAATGCCTCATATTTGTCTTTGTAATCAGAGTGGGGCATATCACGAGAGATATTTTTATCCGTATGAATGTAAGGTAGACTATTTTGCGAATATGAACATAATTTTGTCTGATATATGTTTTGTTTCAAATACTTCTCAAGCATCGTCCTTTATTAACATTTTTTTAGCATATAAATATATTATTCCAATACAGCAGAATTGCTAAATTATGTAATAGAATCCGTGAATAACATAATGTTATATATTTTATACCCGATATCCCTTCGCTTAAACCTATAAATATATAACGTTTGTTGGAACTACATTATCTTTGATTTTAAGTCCTCTTGGGTACGTATGCACTATACCAAACTAAACTCGTGAATCCAGAGCATTATAATACGTCTCTTGGAATATTATCTATTAGGAATTCCTTCATATCTAGTATAAACCCCCAATCCTAATAACAAATGATGTCTTGAACATTACGTACTTATAACTACAATTCTAAACTAACATGAAGGTAAGCACCTTCTTGCTAGTGATCGCCTGATAATAATAATAAATTATGCCATTGTTAGTGAATTTATGTACCCTCCCATTATGAATCTCCACCGAAGCATCCCTATGGCCCACATATATCTTATCCTCTTCTGAAGTCAATTCATCACAGTCGGATATGCATCAGGTTGGAACACATACACAATCGAACTGTATAGGCTTTGTGTGACACCTCGCCTAATTAAATACCGGGCGATCACTCCTTTATTAAATTAAAGTCAAGGTGAACAGTTGGTTCATTCTTAGCACCACTGTCGTGAAAATAACTTTTTCAATTTAAACACCCTAATTAATTAAGCTAAGTGTCAAAACCATTTTTAGACATTACTTTCCAAATTTTATTTTATAAACCAAGATTTAAATATTTACGAAAATTCAATATTAAAGAATCACACCACAATTATCCTAAAACATATAATCCAAACAATTTCAACATTCAACAACTAAATCCCAACATTTAAAACTTAAAGTAAAACATCCAGACAGTAATAAATCCCCAAGTGACAATACTATAAATAAATGAATCACAATGTCCAAACAAACAACTAGATAATGGAAACGGGCAACACATGCCCAACTGAATAAATAAACTAAGAGTGGAATCAAATAAATGAAGTCGTCTAAGCAAGAGGCCTGCAACTCCCACCTAAGCTGCAGCGCGTTCCTTCCAAAGGATCCTATGCAAGACGCCCCTATGGCTGGGAACTTGTAATATATACATATAGATACAAGAGAGAAAGGAAAATATAAACAGGTCAGTTCCCGAAAGTGTAAATGATTTAAAAATTGTTTAGCAAGTATTTAAAATGTTTACAGGACAATGCAACACCATATTAGTGCGACACTCTCTTGAGAAATTCTCACCTCTCTTCTAATGTGCACACCTATCGCACTAATCTTCCCAACGGTTTAACTTATCTTAGGTTACTCGTAAGATTTAAAACTGAACAATATAATTGTTTAAAAGGGAAATTTCATGCAGTAACAAAGCTCTCATTTTATCTTTATTGATTAATAAAGTTTCCAGTGTCCCATTATACTTTTCAAAACAAGTATTTCCAATTTGAAGTCATTATTCATTTCTTACCTACCATAGCACCGTAGTTTGTTCCAAATTTTAGAAATTCATATATTATATTAAATACTCGTATAATATATATATATATATATATATATATTCTAACAGCACCCCACATAAAAATTATGGTGCGGGCATACTCTGCTATCCAATCCCCGTATCTCTCGTACTAAGGGAAATACAAGTTCGGAATCACTCTCGAACTGTATTAACACATACACAAACAATATTGAGGCGACGTATAGATTCCAAGTATCTAAGAGGTCAGCACATACCCTCACGTCTCTTAGGACCGTCTGACCATCGATCAGATAGCCTGTACCAAGGATATCTATCTTTTAGGGTACGAGTTAATATCCCCCATAAAGGTCCCATCGAGATAAGACTATCCCAGCGCGGTAACCTCAGGGATAGCAAGTAGCGCGGGCATGATTTTCACATGTATATAATATATGCATACACACAGTCATATAAATATACTACTTTTATCGTATCAATTTAGGTTCATCCCATAACCCATAATCACGACATTTATCCTCATTTTCCCATTATTAGTTATCACGTATAATGGTTCGTCTCTAACTTTAATTTGAGGGATTATTTCAACTTACTACGTAACACTCATGGACTCTATCCTCCCAAGTGTAAAATTCAGTAGGTATTCATCTATTTTCCATCGTAACCATTTTACGTATCTCTCCATTTAATACAAGATACCATTGTCCTTTATATATAAACACCCCAAAAATACAAATTTCGCCTTACATTAAAAGTCCCTTAATCATTAATAAATCCTACTGGTCATCTTTATCTCCCAAAATATTTTAATAAGGATGTCTAGGGAGTATTCTTCATTTAGAATCAATTCAACAATTTTAAAAGGGGAATTTAAGTCTGTCAGGAGGGGTCGATCGATCAAGGGAAGTGGCTCGATCGATTGAACCTTCGATCGATCGAAGCTCTTGGCTCGATCGATCGATCAAACATGTATGGCGAATTCTGCAGTTAACCAGTTACGGGTTCTAACACACAATCTCATCCAAATCCATATTTTTCATTCCCAATCACCCAAAAATTTATACTACTAAGAGTATAAACCCATATCATACATCTCCTACGTAAAGCATGCAAATTTCCATTAATAACCATGGATTAACAGGCCAAAATTCATGTAAATCTCAAGAACCCTAGAAATATCTTTAACATGGTTCTAATCAGTCTTTTCCGAGAAATTCTCCTCCTAATTCATCATAAATTCGTGGTTAAGCCTCTACATATGAAGGGGTTTCCAGATTTTCAATCAAATCATAACTACATGCGGTTTTCCTATCTCCAATATGGGTTTTCTTCTATAAAACTCATCCTAATCACCCGAGGCTAACATGAATGATGCATTAACGAAAATAAGCATGATAAATACTTGCCTGGGATTTTCAGAATTCTGATTTGTGGATGATTTTGGTGTGGTTGCGTTCCCCGTCGCGCGATTTACGCGTTGGTGTTGGTGGCGGTGCAATCGGGTGACTTTTTGGCCTTGGATTGCTTGGAAAGCTTCCTCCTTCCCTCTCCTATGGCCGTTCTAAAGTTTTGAGTTGTTATAACCCTTGAAATTTCGTGGGTTTAATTACCCAAAAATGTAAAATGTCCAAAATGCCCTCCCGGGGTACTAATTAAGCCTAAAAACACTCCGAGGTCCAAACTAAACCCCCGGGTACACTTTTCTGACTATCTCGACCCTTCTGGACACTTTGACGCACTCGAAATGACCATACGGGTTACTTATAATTTATTCACTTTTATTCATCAATATTTAGTCCCGACGCGACACGGGCGTGTCCCGACTCAAATTTTCAAAATTGTCATTTTATTCACTCTTGACATTTAATAGAACCAAAATTATATTACTTTACTCATTAGTAATATTCAACAACAAGTTTCCCATAATTACTAACTCACATCACGTTAATAATTATAAAGTGATTAATTTGCGAATTTATTTTAAATTAATAACTAACATTAAATTTAATAAATCCCCAAATTAATATTGCATAAAAAATACGGGGTATTACATACTTCCCCCCTAATAACGGAATTTTGTCCCGAAATTCAGAAAATAAGGCATACCTGGTAAGAATAAATCTGGATATCTCTCGCGCATATCTGCCTCACGCTCCCAAGTGGATTCCTCCACATTATGATGCTCCCACTGGACCCGTACAAGTGGAACTACCTTCGACCTCAATCTCCTCTCGCTATGGTCTAGGATATCCACCGGTCTCTCCTCGTAAGAGCTGTCAGGCTGTAAGTCTATCTCATCTATCGCGATGTGAGTATGGGCCATATCATCCCAAAGATATCGTCTCAACGCCAAGATGTGGAATACATCGTGAATGCGATGTAAATGCTCTGGCAGTCCCAATCTGTATGCTACCGGCCCAATCCTCTAGATAATGGGAAATGGTCCCACGTACCTTGGGGCAAATTTCCCTTTCTTTCCGAACCTCATCACTCATTTCATAGGAGATACACGTAGTAACACTTGGTCCCCCACATTAAACTCCCGAAAGAACCTTTTCGCATCGGCGTAGCTTTTCTACCTGTCCTGGGCTACTCGAATGCGACTCCTGATCATCTCAATTCTCGTGGAGGTTTCCTCAATTACCTATGGTCCTAGCAACTTGTTATCCCCCACCTTGAGCCAACAAGTTGGGGAATGACAAGGCCTGCCGTACAAAGCCTCGAATGGAGCCATGCCAATCGTGAACTGATAAGAGTTATTATAAGCAAACTCTACCAGTGGAAGGTGCGGCTCCCAACCTCCTCCAAAATCAAGAACACACATGCGTAGCATATCCTACAACATCTGATTAGTACGCTATGTCTGTCCATATGTCTGTGGGTGATAAGCTGAACTCAACCTCAACTCAGTACCCATAGCCTCCTGAAAGATCTCCCAGAAATGCGACACGAAAATCTTGTCTCTATCTGACACAATATTCAGGGGCACCCCATGTAATCTGACAATCTCAGCAATGAATAACTGAGCATGCTGACCCGTGGTATAGTCTGTCCGCACCGACCGAAAATGAGCCACCTTGGTCAAACGATCTACAATCACCCAGATAGAGTTGTGGCCCCGCTGTGATGTAGGTAACCCTGTAATAAAATCCATGGAAATACTCTCCCACTTCCACGCGAGTACCTTCAATGGCTGAAGAAACCCTGACGACTTATGATGGTCCACCTTTACCAGCTGGCAGGTAGAACACTTGGACACGAACTCAGCAATGTCCTTCTTCATCCCACTCCACCAGTATTGTCGCCTCATATCCTGGTACATCTTATCTCCTCCATGATGTACCGTAAATCGGGACCCGCGAGACTGGGTCATCACTGCATGATGTAATTTTTCTCCTTCTGGAACCACCAATCTCCCATTAAACCTCAAACCCCCATCAGAACTAACAGAATAGGACTCAGCACCCTCAGCTAAAAGTCGTACAATTTGCTCCTAGCAAAACGGGTCTGCGGTCTGTGCCTGTATCACCCTCATAACAATCTCGGGTGTCACTATCATAACAGATATGAAGGAATGGGCTACTGCGTCCTGGTGGCCTAAATCCTTCCACTTTGCTTTCCAGACGTCTGCTACATCGTCTACCGGTCTACGGCTCAACGCATCAGCAACTACGTTGGTCTTCCCCGGATGGTACTATATGTCGAACTGATAGTCCTTCACAAACTCTAACCATCTGCGTTGATGCATATTCAGCTCTCGCTGAGTGAACAGGTACTACAGTGACTTATGGTCTGTGAACAAGCGGAATTTCTCCCCCAATAAGTAGTGTCTCCATATCCTTAATGCAAAAATGACCGCTGCTAACTCCAGGTCGTGGGTGGGGTAATTCTTCTCATGCGGCTTAAGCTTGTGGGAGGCAAAATCTATATCCTTCTCCTCTTGTTGAAGTACTCCCCCAAGTCCCCATAAGGAGGCATCGGTGTAAACCAGGTATTCCACACCCGGCTTAGGTAAAGCAAGAACTCGTGCTGAAGTAATCTTGTCTTTCAGCTCGTCGAAAGCCAATTGATAAACATCATCCCAAACATATGGTACCCCTTTGCGAGTCAGGTTCGTCAATGGACCCGCTATTTTGGAGAATCCCCGAATGAATCTCCGATAGTATCCGACCAATCCCAAGAAATTACGCACTTCCGTCGGTGTCGTGGGATGTCCCCACTCCCTCACCGCTGACACTTTACTCGGGTCAACTGCTATCTCCTGTTCAGAAATAACATGCCCTAAGAACTATACTTCTCGCAACCAGAATCCGCACTTCTCGTACTTAGCATACAACTAATGATCTCGTAGAGTCTGAAGAACCTGTCTTAAGTGCTCGGCATGCTCCTCCTCGGAGTGTGAATATATTAAAATGTCATCTATAAAGACGATGACGAACTGATCCAGGAACTCTCTGAACACTCGGTTCATTAAGTCCATGAACACGGCTGGAGCATTTATGAGGCCAAATGGCATCATTCTGAACTCATAGGACCCATATCTCGTCAAGAAGGCAGTCTTTGAAACATCCTGCTCCCTAATACGTAGCTGATGGTAACCCGACCTCATATCTATCTTCAAAAAGAAAGTTGCTCCCCTCAACTGGTCCAACAGATCATCGATTCGAGGCAACGGATACTTATTCCGTATTGTGACCTTGTTCAACTCCCGGTAGTCCACACATAGCCTCAGTGAACCATCTCTCTTTTTCACAAACAAGACTGGAGCGCCCTAAGGTGAGGTACTCTTGCAAATGAAGCCTTGACCTAACATGTGCTCTATCTGATCTCGTAACTCTCGCATCTCTGTCGGAGCCATACGGTATGGAGCGCATGCTATCGGTCAAGTATCTGGTAAGAAATCTATGACAAAGTCTATCTCACGATTGGGGCGTAGGCCTGGTATCTCCTGAAATACATCGGAATAGTCACGAACAACTGGAATCGAGTCTAAGGGGATCACAACCTCCTTAGAGGTATCCTCCTCTATGTAATACAAATGAGCAGTCGATCCTCCCTCTGGGCGAGGCATCGCCACTACAAACATCTCTTGCCCAGGAATGGAAAAAACAATACTCCATCCAAAACAATCTATCATGGCCCTGTAAGCAGCGAGCCAATCCATACCGATAATAATGTCATGCTCATGCATATCTAAGACTAACATGTCTGCAGGTAATACCAAGCTACCAATCTCTACCCCCACACCCCGGCATATAAAGAAAATAATCGAACCACTCCCCAATGGTGAGTCTACGCACGTCACAGGGCTCTCTGCTCTTGCTAATAACCCTAAGGCCTTCACGAAATGAGTGGTTATAAAATAGTGCGTCGCCCCAGTATTAAACAAAACATGACCCATAGTACTATGGATAGGAAACATACCCTCAATCGCGGGTGGTGCCTGTGGAGCTGCTGCCTGGTGGACGTTATAGACACGTCCATATTGTAACTGCCCCTACCGTACTGGAGCTGCTGGAATGGCTGGTAGGGCTGGTACCTTGGCTAGTGCTGGGAGGGCAGCTGGAAAAAGTGGCCTATGTGGCTCATTACGGGCACCCTGCTACTGTGGGGCCCTCTCTCCCTCTGGACAATCCTGTCGCCTATGGCCATTCTTTCCGCACCCGAAACATCGGCCTCTGAAGTTACCTCCCCTCTGACCCTGCTGACTACGGCCCTGCTGGCTGTTACCACCCTACCACTGGCCCTGCTGGCCCTAATGAAAACGATATTGGCCCGGTTGGCCCTGTTGCTGACCCTGCTACTGTCGGTGTTGGCCTTACTGGCCCTACCGATTAGGATCGCCCTACTGGCCCTGCCTATAACCCCCATATCCCTGTCTGGAATCACCTAAACGGAATCTCTTAGCAGGGTCCCTCTGATGGGAACTCTGCTCGTGCTGACGAGTCTGTCCTTGAGATGTCGGTGCTCCACTAGCACTACTACCCCCGGTTATGCCCTGTTGGCCGGACTCTCCTGCTCTCTTGCTTCCCTGCAGATGGAAGCGATGATCCTGGCAATGTAGTAAGGCAGCATTGAGTACATCAGTGAAAGTACTCGGAGACAGATTCCCAATAAGGTGATGACGGATCCTCGAAGCTAACCCGTCCACAAACAGCATTATCTTCTTACCCTCGGTGGGTGCCTCATCTGGCACTATGGTGAGAAGTCTCGTGAACTCCTCCTAATACTCAGCAACGGTAGAATTCTCCTGTTTCAAGTTTAGTAATTTTCGCCTCATCTTAGTGTGCACGGCGGGTGGAAAGTACTTGCGGTCAAACAGCTCCCAGAATGACTGAATCGGGATCGTATCCCTCTCCTCCAAGGTGGTGGTGGACTCCCACCACTGCAAAGCGGCTCCCACCAGCTTAAAGGAAGCCAACAACTGTTTCTGCACGTCTGTTCACTCATATAGACGAAGATGCCGCTGGATATCTTTCTTCCATTGGCTGACGATGACAATATCTGAACTACCCGAGAACTCAGGGGGATGCGCCTTCTAAAAGGCATCCCTAACCCGCTCCCATGCAGATGGAAGCTGTGCATGTACTGGCGCCACTGCCTGAATCTGGGGTGGAGCCTACTGTACTACCGCTAACACGACATTCACCGCCTGAGCAACAATAGCGGCTACCTCATTAGCATTCATTGTACCCTGTGCCGGAGCTTCTGGCTGCTCGGCTTGGGCACGCCTATCCTTCGGTGCACGTCTCGGAGGCATCTGAAATGTGAAGAAATTTATTAGTCTACAGTTATTATCAAATCTCAAATAGCTGAAGACATAAATGTAAAAGCAAGAACACAACAATCCTAAAATAGGGTCTATAGCAAAAATGTTAAGCTGAAAGCAAAATAAGCCGTACAGATCCTAAGGACACTAGAACCTGATGCTCTGATACCACCTGTGACACCTCGCCTAATTAAATACCGGGCGATCACTCCTTTATTAAATTAAAGTCAAGGTGAACAGTTGGTTCATTCTTAGCACCACTGTCGTGAAAATAACTTTTCCAATTTAAACACCTTAATTAATTAAGCTAAGTGTCAAAATCTTTTTTAGACATTACTTTCCAAATTTTATTTTATAAACCAAGATTTAAATATTTACGACAATTCAATATTAAAGAATCACACCACAATTATCCTGAAACATATAATCCAAATAATTTCAACATTCAACAACTAAATACCAACATTTAAAACTTAAAGTAAAACATCCAGACAGTAATAAATCCCCAAGTGACAATACTAGAAATAAATGAATCACAATGTCCACACAAACAACTAGATAATGGAAATGGGCAACACATGCCAAACTGAATAAATAAACTAAGAGTGGAATCAAATAAATGAAGTCGTGTAAGAAAGAGGCCTGCAACTCCCACCTAAGCTGCAGCGCGTTCCTTCCAAAGGATCCGATGCAAGACGCCCCTGTGGCTGGGCACCTGTAATATATACATATAGATACAAGAGAGAAAGGAAAATAGAAACGGGTCAGAGCCAGATAGTGTAAATGATTTAAAAATTATTTAGCAAGTATTTAAAATGTTTACAGGCCAATGCAACAACATATTAGTGCGACACTCTCTTGAGAAATTCTCACCTCTCTTCTAATGTGCACACCTATCGCACTAATCTTCCCAACGGTTTAACTTATCTTAGGTTACTCGTAAGATTTAAAACTGAACAATATAATTGTTTAAAAGGAAAATTTCATTCAGTAAGAAAGCTCTCATTTTATCTTTATTGATTAATAAAGTTTTCAGTGTCCCATTATACTTTTCAAAACAAGTATTTCCAATTTGAAGTCATTATTCATTTCTTACCTACCATAACACCGTAGTTAGTTCCAAATTTTAGAAATTCATATATATATATATATATATATATTCTAACAGCACTCCACATAAAAATAATGGTGCGGGCATACTCTGCTATCCAATCCCCGTATCTCTCGTACTAAGGGAAATACAAGTTCGGAATCACTCTCGAACTGTATTAACACATACACAAACAATATAGAGGCGAAGCATAGATTCCAAGTCTCTAAGAGGTCAGCACATACCCTCACGTCTCTTAGGACCGTCTGACCATCGATCAGATAGCCTGTACCAAGGATATCTCACTTCTAGAGTACGAGTTAATATCCCCCATAAAGGTCCCATCGAGATAAGACAGTCCCAGCGCGGTAACCTCAGGGATAGCAAGTAGCGCGGACATGATTTTCACATGTATATAATATATGCATACACAGTCATATAAATATACTACTTTTATCATATCAATTTAGGTTCATCCCATAACCCATAATCACGACATTTATCCTCATTTTCTCATTATTAGTTATCACGTATAACGGTTCGTCTCTAACTTTAATTTGAGGGATTATTTCAACTTACTACGTAACACTCATGAACTCTATCCTCCCAAGTGTAAAATTCAGTAGGTATTCATCTATTTTCCATCGTTAACATTTTACGTATCTCTCCATTTAATACAAAATTCCATTGTCCTTTATATATAAACACCCCAAAAATACAAATTTCGCCTTACATTAAAGGTCCCTTAATCATTAATAAATCCTACTAGTCATATTTATCTCCCAAAATATTTTAATAAGGATGTCTAGGGAGTATTCTTCATTTAGAATCAATTCAACAATTTTAAAAGGGGAATTTAAGTCTGCCAGGAGGGGTCGATCGATCGAGGGGAGGGGCTCGATCGATCGATCAAACAGGTATGGCGAATTCTGCAGTTAACCAGTTACGGGTTCTAACACACAACCTCATACAAATCCATATTTTTCATTCCCAATTTCCCAAAAATTTGTACTACTAAGAGTATAAACCCATATCATACATGTCCTACGTAAAGCATGCAAATTTTCATTAATAACCATGGATTAACAGGCCAAAATTCATGTAAATCTCAAGAACCCTAGAAATCTCTTTAACATGGTTCTAATCAGTCTTTTCTGAGAAATTCTCCTCCTAATGCATCATAAATTCGTGGTTAAGCCTCTACATATGAAGGGGTTTCCAGATTTTCAATCAAATCATAACTACATGCGGTTTTCCTATCTCCAACATGGGTTTTCTTCAATAAAACTCCTCCTAATCACCCTAGGCTAACATGAATGATGCATTAACGAAAATAAGCAAGATAAATACTTGCCTGGGATTTTTAGAATTCTGATTTGCGGATGATTTTGGTGTGGTTGCGTTCCCCGTCGCGCGATTTACGCGTTGGTGTTGGTGGCGGTGCAATCGGGTGACTTTTTGGCCTTGGATTGCTTGGAAAGCTTCCTCCTTCCCTCTCCTACGACCGTTCTAAAGTTTTGAGTTGTTTAACCCTAGAAGGTAACGTTAGACATCTGATATAACCCTTGAAATTTCGTGGGTTTAATTATCCAAAAATGTAAAATATCCAAAATGCCCTCCCGGTGTACTAATTAAGCCTAAAAATGCCCCGAGGTCCAAACTAAACCCCCGGGTACACTTTTCTGACTATCTCGACCCTTCCGGACACTTTGACCAACTCGAAATGACCATACGGGTGACTTATAATTTATTCACTTTTATTCATCAATATTTAGTCCCGACGCGACACGGGCGCGTCCCGGCTCAAATTTTCAAAATTGTCATTTTAGTCACTCTTGACATTTAATAGAACCAAAATTATATTATATTACTCATTAGTAATATTCAACAACAAGTTTCCCATAATTACTAACTCACATCACGTTAATAATTATAAAGTGATTAATTTTCGGATTTATTTTAAATTAATAACTCACATTAAATTTAATAAATCCCCAAATTAATATTGCATAAAAAATACGGGGTATTACACTTTGATCTGGTGGCTACACGGATACATATGCACAATATCAAGTGCATGTCGTGAGCACAAGCCTCGATAATATGTTTCCTGATATATTGTCTCCACTGAGATGCATCCATCCCTTATCCTTAATTTACTATCACTTACCCCATAATATATCACAATATCTTAAAGATACGACCTCTCACGCACACCTATATGAATTCTCTAAATTATACACGCAACGAATGACGTAGGCTTTGATCTCATGAATTCAAGATTATGTAGGTACAACCGATTTTTTCTCATGAGTATAAGACTCACTAATGTATCAGTAGATATATAGTCATAAAAAATATACACTTATATCTTACCGTTCTATCTCTCCTCAAACCTTGAAGGAGATATCAAACTATCTCAAGAGGCGACTTCGCGCAGACACACTTACATACACATTGACAGTCACCCATTATACCAGTCAGGCTTTCTCAAATATTTACTTACATAACCAACGCCCACTCATTGTCCAAATACACGCTCACACACAAGAACTCTTATGTACCTATGCCGATTAAGTGATGTTCTTACACTTCTCGCATACACCATTTCTATGCCTAAGCACCTATTTATGTTTTAAGGGATTCTCAAACTACGGTCTCTAAGAAAGTTCTAAATTAAACTAAAAAGTAATCATATAATGTAAAGAAAAGTAATATTCATATGATAAAGGAAGTGTACAGAACAAGTGGGGTGCATAACACCATCGCCACTCCTAACCCGATTCCCGAATCCCACAAAAAAAATCTTTGAATCAATCGCTGACATAAATCTACCTTATGATTAGCCCAAAAGGGATAATTCGAACCTTTTGTTTGTTTTTATATAAAATAAACCGGCGAATTTCAATAACCGACAACCGTTCGCACAACATATACTTAGTTCAAGGACTAAACCAGGGCGTTTGACTAAAACTGGATATTATATACAACAACTTGTTGGGGCAATCATCGAACCATCAAACTGATAATCTCGACCTCGAGGAGAAATGGTGAATTGAGATATAAGCACCCCCGCATCCCCATGGGGATCATTACCAACCACCAAAAAGAATTTCCCACAACCTCTCCCTCCCCCTCCCCCCAATGGGTCGTCCAGAGCCCATAAAACCCAAGTGGCGACTCCACTGGGGATGAATAAGGAGAACTGAACTATCCCTAGCGGCGTTAGTTTTAGGGTCCCTCAAAATGTAAACACGTGCTTAGGTATTCATGTACAACATTGTACATTTCATCGAAACATATCGGTTTGTACAAAGTACCTTTTCATAAAACAAACATTGAAATATGTAAAAATAATGATTCCTGTTTGCATCATGCACTGCATAGCTGTAATACTCCATATTTTATGGTATTTAGGTATTGTTTAGTAGTTGTGAGAAGAAATCAATAAATGGGAACTAATTATTACTTAAGATAATTGGTAATATTAATTGCATATTTAGATGTTGACTAAATTTTCATAATAAGTGATTTAGTTTTGACGCATGCTATTTTTAATTGATAGATGTTGATTAAAGGATTTTTGTTTGTCGATCGTTGTAGTGTAGTTCATTCTCAATCAAAATCCTTTGAACCTAAAAAATACACTAAATACATGTATAATGACATGTAAGTGTGTCAATCCAACTTCTTAATACGGGAAGGAACAAATAAAGACTTGTATGATTTTTTAAAAGATATTTTCAAGGAACATTCATGCTAATTAAATAGTATGAAGTTTAAGTACACTAATAAATAAAACGATTAAGTGATCTAAATATTTGGAGTAGTCATTTATGAGATAATCCAAGGGAGTAGAATTCACCCCTTAGATTGTTTATTTTAATTTATTAGTTTATTTATTTGAAATACTCCAAGACATACTTAAATCCACAAATAAACACCCACTACAGATGTGAAAATTGAACATAGTATTTTTAAAAAATTAATATTAAACTTTCACAAACTTTATAAAAATTAGATTTAAACAGTTTCTAATAAATCACCCTTTATGGAATATTCACTAGAAGTATTTTAAACCATTAAAAATTATGTTTTGGAGTTGAGAAATACAAACTACAATATTATTTAGAAGTTGTCAATCTCTAGTTTAAGTAATAAATAAATATTGTAATTCAAATTTATTATTTTTTCTAGAAAATAATTCACCTTCTCACTCGACGTAAATATAAAATGTAAAATTTCAATATTAATATTAAAAGGGGTGTAATAAACAAATAAATTGGAAAAAAAAATTAAACTAAGGTTTTCATCTTACCCCATGAATGAGGTATTTAGCCTCTCATTTTGGTATTATTACATATGAAATGCAATAGTAACACACAAAAGAAAATAAACCAAAAATACAAAATGAGATAAAATATTAAACAAAGTCTCCTTCCGTATGATATTAACTCTCAAACAAGATGCATAAATCTGAATTTTATGATATTGAAAAATATCACTCAACTCAAAATTTCTATCTCAATGAATGTATTATGACCCTCACAACTCTCTTAAAAATGTATAACATATAACGAAAAAATTACACTACACTACTCCTGAAATGACACTACAAAACTAACCAAAAACTAAGCTTTATTTTTTCTATAGTTCGAACCCCACCCTTATGAATATGTCTTTATGTCTATATGGGGAGTGTTAGAGAATGTAGATTGTAATCTTAAAGTACATACACGTAGCACATACAGGTTTAGGATTACCTGTTTTGCGGAATATAATCCTTTGTCGAACACCGAGAAATATGATACGTACTCTTGTTCTTCCTCCTTGTACGCTTTGTGACTCGTGAATGTCTGGGTTGGCTACGAGAGTTGCCCATTTGATCTTCACGATCACAAATCCAAGGTTCTTGGATGATTAAATAAGAGAGAGAGAGAGAGAGAGAGGGAGAGAGACCCACGAAATTTGAAGAGAGAGAAAGTGGAGAGATAAATTTTTGGATCAATATTGAATTAGTTATGTTAATTTATCTCCCATATATATTAGATAAGATAATAAGAATCCTAAAACAATATAAAGTTGGACTCTATCGTATCTAATATGATAATGACTTATCTAATACTAAATGGATAATTCATTTATTATGTGGGCAGATATTCAAGGGAAGGTGAATTAAAAAATTGGCCAAAATGGATAAAAGTAATGGGTGATTTTGATGTTTTCTAGTGTGATATTTATTTGGAGAAAAAAATATAATGGGAGCATGTGGGTTTGGTAACGGTGGGTTATGGAGTATGGTGAGGCTTGTTTGGCACAAGACTGTGCATGGGTATGTCTAGGATTATGTGGGTTTTACATGTGTATGTGTGAGTATTATATATATATATATATATATATATATATATATATATATATATTGTGTGTGTGTGTGTGTGAGAGAGAGAGAGAGAGCATGAGTGTATAAATTATATATATAATATTAGTATAAATAATGTTAGGCTCCCATAAGTTTTCTTTATAAAGATGATATTACAGTTTTTGTAAAGTGAATGTTTCCTCTTTGACCAATATTATACATGATTTTGAAGAATATGGTCAATTATCAGGCCAATTTCTAAGTAAAGAGAAGAGTAAGAGTTATATTGGGAAAAGTGTTCTCTATTGAAGGAATTATATTTATACCAGAATTTTCATTCATCAGGAGTCTGGCTCCTTGAATTATATGGAACTTTCAATATTCAAAGGTAAAACTAGATCGAGACATTTGCAATGTGTTCAAGATTGAGATAAGTCCAAAATGGTAGGATGGCAGGAAATTTTTTATCAATGGCGGGAAGATTGGAGTTGATTAAATCAATCATTATTCCAATTGTTCTGTACAACTTCATGATATATAGATTGCCAATGGTTTTATTCAGGAAATTTCAAACAAGGATGAAAAAAATTCATTTAGTCTGGTACAATTCACAAATCCATACCATCATTGTGCCTTGATAAATGTGAGAGTAGCCCGGGTGTTCGAAATTTTTGTATCCTTAATCGAGCTACTTTGCTTAAAAAGACCTGGATTCTCCTTCACCATAATTATCTTTGGATCCAATTTATAAGAGCTAGATTTAAATCTGCCATGCATCATAGTTCTTACTTGTGAAGCTATATTTGTCATGGTTTGAAAGAAGCATATAACATTATTAACTTCAATGATTGATGGATTGTGGGAGGTGGGAACTCTTTAATGTTTCTACGTGATAACTAGTTAGTTTATTCAATTGTGGAAATTATTGGATAGATTACTTATGATAAAAGACTGCACACTATCACGGTTAATGACCTCGTAGTGGGAAATAAATGCGTGATTCCCCAAATGATTTGTTTTGCTATGCCTCATATAACAAAATTGATAAAAGAAGTTCAATTGCCTCTTGATAAGGTAACTGATAAGCTCATTTGGCCTCACATTGTGGATGGAACTTAACACTTAAGGGGGTTTAATTATTTCTACTTAACAATCAGACTAAAAAGCCTTGGCTGGAGTCTTTGTGGAATGAATTTATTCCTCCTAGAGTCTCAACTATGGGTTAGAGACTACTTCATGGAAAACTTCTATCTCAAGACATGCTAAAGAAGAAGGGGTTCATGTTTGCATATAAATGTGAGTTATGTAAAAGGAAGGAAAAATTGACTCATAACGTATTTCTTAGTTGTTCCATTTCTTCTCAGATATGGACTTGGATTAGTCATATTTTCCAAATTCATCCTCAGATATGTCAATGTTTAGGGTGGATTTTGGAAACATGCTATAAAAAGGAATCTAGGTTCTCAAATTAAAAATTTATGGATTGCTTCTATCTGTGTTGGAATGGACATTATATAGAAGTGAAGAAATCAATCTATATTTCATATTTAACTTATTTTATTCACCATTTATTAGCTTACTTTAAAGGATTGCTTTGCTTAGTTAATCAGCTCATACATTTACTATCTACAATTGGTTAATTCTTTAGATGTTGTAGGAATTCCTAGCCAAGCCCCTAAAGTTATCCAAGTTGCATGGGAAATTCCATTTCCTGGTGTGGATCAAGCTTAATACATATGGATTATCTCTTAGAAATTCGGGTACTTCTACCATTGGGTGGATTTTTAGAAACCATAGAGGATTTTTATGGTTTTTAAAAAAAATAAAATCGGAATCATAGTGCTTTTTTTGTAGAGCTAATAATAGTCATCCATAATATAGAGTTAGGTTACAAGTATGGTTGGAACTAGATTAAAATGAAGATAGAAGACAAGGAGATAACGTCTTTCATCACATGGCAAGGTACATACTTCTACAACATTATTACCTTTAAGTTAAAGAATGCTAAAGCAACATAAAGTGTTTATAGAGAATATTGGTTAGAACACAGAGGTATATGTGGATGATATGCTCACTAAAATCAAGGTTGTTGTCGACCACATTAAAGACTTATATCAAACATTTAACCAGTTTGAGAAGCACCAGATGAATCTTCACCTGACCAAATGCATATTTGGGGTACAAAAAGGAATGTTCTTGCGATATATTAAGAACCAGAGGGTAATAGAAGCCAACCCTGACAAGGTAAAAGCTTTGACTGAGATATAATATCCCACATGAAAGAAAGACGTGCAAAAATTAACTGGAAGAGTAGCGACCCTCAACTTTTTTGTGTCTTGAGCAATAAACATGTGTCTTCCATTTTTAAAGGTGCTAAAAAATACCTCTGAGTGGAAAGATAAACGTTATAAAGCTTTACTGGAGTTTAAGAAATATCTGGGATCTCCACCACAACTCTCTCGACCAGTTTTTGGGGAAAAGTTGTATTTGTAGTTGGTTGTTTAAAAGTCAAATGCTAGTTCGTCCTTGATCCGATTAGAAGGAGGAGTTCAGAAGCCTATTTACTATGCAAGCAAAGCATTTTGAGGAGAAAAAAAATTAGATATCTATGATTGGAAAAACTAGCACTTGCACTTATTGAAGCCTTCAGCAAAATGAAACAATATTTCAAAGCATACACTGTTACGGTGTACACTAATTTTCCCCTGCGGCAAGCTTTGACCAAACCAAAAAAGTCGGGAAGGTTGATGTCCTGGGCAGTTGAACTAGGGGAATATGAGATTTTCTATGAGACATGGAATACATTCAAATGGCAAGCAGTAGTATATTTCATTGCAGAAATCACATACCTAGAGGTGACCAATAATCCAAGTTTGACTACCGAGCATACTTCTTTGGAGGATAGCTCAGCTCAAAAGTAAACTGAGATTGTCACCGACCAACCAGAGACATCAACAGATCAAGAAAAAATTCATCAATTAGCTGAACAAAGTAAGAATATTTTCAAACATAGAATATTATCTGAGGAAATGTTCAACAACGACAATCAAGTTTGGAAATTGAATGTATCTTCTTGCGCCACTAGCAACGGAACAAGACTTATAAAAAACACTCCAAATAATGTAAATGTGGAATACTCTTACAATAATGAGGTTGAGTATGAGGCGTTGATCACAAGTTTGGAACTAGCTTAATCACTGGGTGCGAAGCAGGTGATAGCAGGAAAATTCGCAGCCCTTATTTTTGGCAAAGGTTTTAATAATTGCTGACATTATGGAACGAATTATACCAATATAGGAACCATATCCTTTGCAACTTCATTTATAAAATCATAGCTAAAACTTGGGCTAATAGTCTTATGTTTTTCCTCTATCAACTTATCTCCCAAAATCAGGCCGCTTTTCTTCCTCAAAGATTAATCCAAGATAACACTATCTTAGATTATAAAACTTTTCAATACCTAAAGACAAAGAGGACCGAAGAAGTTGAAGAAATCACAACGAAACTCAATCTCAATAAAGAATACGATAGAATTGAGTGGTATTTCCTCTTGGAGGTGATGTGGAAGATGAGATTCTATGAGAAATGGATACATTTTATATCCCAATGCATCTCAATGTTTTCCTACTTGTCATGCTCAATGACAGTTGAATGTGAAAAATCATCCCTAGTAGAGGCCTCTTGAAGGGTGACCCCCTCTTCACATATTTTTTTTCTTCACTTTTTCAATATGTTGTAACTATAATGATAAAAAGAAGTTATGGAAACAAAGCATGTTTTCGGTATTTGTATAAAAAATTACTCCCCCCCCCCCAATTCTCCCTCCTAGTTTTTGAAGATGATTCTATCCTATGTTTGTAACTCTAACAAAGATGAATACCACAGTGTGATAAAAAAATTTAAAATTTATGGGGAGGCCTCTTACCAACTCATCAATATCAACAAGTTTGCCTCTTTCTTTTCCACTAATACCCGCCAAGAAGCAAAGACTTTGGTCGAAAACATCATGTAGGGGAAACCCCTAATTTCGAAGTCTAAATATCTTGGTTTTCCTTCTTCTTAGGTCAAAAGATCTCTCCTACATTACTAAGAGATCTTCTAGCAAACTACATGGTTGGAAAATATCTCTGTTGACTCTAGGAGGAAGAGAAACTCTTAACAAGTCGGATGTTCAGGCTATTCCTAGTTACATTATGTTACTATAAAAAAAATAGCTTTTGCAACGATTTTTTTAGAAAGGAAGTAAATTTCATTATTAAAAGTATATTATTAGCAAGAAAACTTAAACATCATTTCTAATAGAGAGATAATACCAAAAATATCTTTGAAGGGAGTTATTTTGTTCCACAATGTCACTTTGAGAGAAAAATTATTAAAACCCTTGCAAAAAATAAAGGCGATGAATTTTCCTTCCATATTTTGGTTTTCAAAAATATATATTGCAAGAATAAAAAATAATTCATTACATAAAAATATAATTTTGGTGTTAAAACTACGTAACTTAAGTTAATTTTTTAACTCAATTAACGACACCCGTATCATATTCCACCCATTATCTTTCAATTTCCCTATTTTGCAAATAAATACAATTCCCCTAAAACACGAACCCAAAAACACCCGACGAATCCCACCCCACCCTAGTAGGCCCCCTCCACCCTCCGGTGCCCCTCCAACCAGGCAGGCCGCTCCACCCTCTATCGGACTCACACACCATTAGTTGATTAACTTAAGGCCTCTACCGATGTACCTTACTGAAGCCTCTACAATATTTTTAACCTTTTAGTCATGTTCTCATATCCTCATACACACACACACGTACTGGTACACACGCAATTGAAATAAAAGTGTCTCTCAAACAAATTTTATTGTTATTAAATTTTCTGTTATGGCAAGACTTTGAACAAATTGACACGACTCCCTTTTTATACGAATTGATCCATATTTGCTCCTCATATATGTAAATTCTGTTATTTTTATGAATCTGCTCATATTCTTAATCTCTCATTTTTATTATTTAAATGTGATGTGCTCATACGTTTTTTATGAATTTTCTCATATGTTTTTTATTATTTAAATTTATATCCTTAATCTATAATTTTTTACACAATTTTTAAATGTATACATTTTTATTTACCCAAAAGTATTATAAATAAATTTTTTTGAATAGAAAATTGTGTTTCGAACAAAAATTTTCGTAAGTGTAAAACATATTTTATGTTTGTATTTACATAATTTGTGTGCCCGTGTCGATGTTATGGCAATATTTTTATCGCTATGCTTGAGCTTTTAGTGTGACTATGCGAATACGACATGTAGTATCTAATCATAGTGTCTCTTTCAAGATTTCACACTTCTTGTTTTCTACGCATGGAGACACTATTGAACATTAGAAAATAAAAAATGAGAAATGATATTACTACCAACACAAAGATTGAAAATATTGACTTTCTCGAGAAACGCTACAAGAAAAATATCAATTCGTGACAATTATATTATTGGCCAATCATTTTTTCCACTAAAATGTATATTTTGTTGCAAAATTTATGTTTTCCACATAAAGATAATCTATTAGAGGCTCCAAATTAAAATCGTCACTAATTTTACCAATAAACGTAAAGAGGGAAGAATTAGACATTTAATGGGAACCCAAAATTCTAATTAGTTGCAAACTTAAATTATTTACAGCTAATGTAGATTTATAAGTGTCATATATATTAATTTGACACAAAAAACTTCTATGATGCTCTAAAATTATATTTTTACTTTAAAAAAATATAATGCACGATTCATCTCCCCTACCATTTACCCCCCTCCCCCCCCCCCCCCCCCCCCCCAAAAAAAAAAAATCCCTCCTTTATCTTGTCCCAAAATCAATTCCCCACAAATCCTTGTTCATATCCCCAAATCCTTAAAATCTTCCAAACGGATTCATTCCCTTAGGGCCCGTTTGGTTGCGTAAATTATTTAATTTTATAAATTGATCAATTTGAAATGAATAGATTGTTGATGTATTAATTTTAAATGGGTTTAAATCTAATTTGTGGTGTGTTTGGAAAAGAAAAATGGAGTTATTTACTTTTGATGTGTGTGTGTGTGTGTGTGTGTGTGTGTGTGTGTGTGTGTAGAGAGATAGAGAGATAGAGAGAGAGAGAGAGTAGTATGATGAGAGTATTTTATGGGAGTGGTGCATTTAAGATTCATGATGTAATTATAAATTGTGCAATTTCAAGCTTTTGGTGAAATGAACTAATTTAAGTTTTTGTGAATCAACATGAATTGGTTCATTTTTGAATTTGTTCATTCTTGTAACCAAACACTAATAATAATGCAATTCATGAATGAGTCCATTTTAAATTGGCTAATTTACAATTTTGGGGACAACCAAACAGGCCCTTATTGAAGAACGTTATTTTATAAACGTTCTTGTATAACTCTTATATAAATTCAAACAGATTCATGCAAATATTTCACTCACAATTTTTGTTCCGTTGGTTTTAGACTCCGAGATTTGATGTTATGTTCTGATAGTTCGAAGACAACCGAGATTTGAAACTTCTCCGTCATCTTCATCTAATTAGGTGCTTTTCTTTTTGTTTTTCTTAGTCTATCTCTTCTTATATCATCGATCGATTTCTCATTTTGAATGCTAATATCATAAGAAAATCCAGATTATTTAGGTATTCGATTACCCTTTCACCAGTTAGCGATTGGTTAATAAGTGAATGGCAAAGGTAGCATAAGAAACAATCTTCATTTTTTAGAAGTGTTTAGAGTAATAACAAACGATCGGTAAAGTTATAAAGTTCTCTAAATTTTATTTTAAGTTTCCAAATAATTTATTTACTCTTTTAGCTTAGAGTGAATGATTGATTTAGTTAGCTCAAATTACAATTTTGATTCAATGTTAAGTCACTCATCCTAATATTAATTTCATGCAAATTGTTTTCTATATGAAATAGTTGAATTTCAGATAATTAAAATATCTATATGACAATGGGATTAATTTAATTGATAAAAATTTGATTGGATTAAAAACTAGATATATCTGCGTGTAATATTGCTGCTATTTGGGTAATCCGTTTCTAAAAAGTTATAATGACTCTCTCTTCGGACATATGGAATCGAGTAATCTTTTAACAAATATAACAATTGTGATATAGTTACTTAAATTTAGTTTTTGAGTACTAATTGATTGTAGTAAAAAAATTACTTTTTGATGTTTCAATATTGAAATCGTGACTCTTAATTTAGGTTGTGATGTCTTTGATATTCTTTTCTTTGCACCCTTTTACATTATTTTACATCATTTTGTAGTCTTTAATATTAAATTAACATTTTTATATGATTGTCCAATTGGAGTAATTAAAGTAATACAAAATCTATGACATGTAAGACATACAAACGAGTCATTTTATTTGCGTTTAAGTGCTTAATAGTAGTGATAGGGTCGTGCATAAGAGTCATGTATATTCTTGATCACTTATTTCGTAATGGATAGGATAAGTCTAATTTAGATTTAGTCGAGGCCCTTTCAATAGTAAATGGAATATTTAAGAATCCATGGAATGCTTACCACCTCAGAAACTATTATCAGTAATTTTGATTTGATGTAATCGTTTTTTCAATTTAATAAAATGGTGATTTCCTACCAATTATGCTTCCTTTTTTATGTTTATTTTTTGGGATATGGTGATATACATCCACCAAAAATTAACAAACTTTTCTAAATTTAAAATTCAAACTTTTTCAACTTCACAAATTTTAAAAGAAAATTAATTTAGACTTCTTGTACGACCTCGTCTTTGGCAAGTCACCAATAAGAAGTCCCTGAAACATCATGTATGACTCAAAATCAAGAATAAGGAGTTTTATCTGACTAAGTTAAATTCAAGAAATACCTACATTCCTAATACACTTGGTTACCATTGGTAACTAATGCATACACTTGGTTCTAAAAACATTTAACCTAAGTGCATTAGTATAACCTATGGACCTATAACTCAAGTTCATAACTTAATCAAACATAAATAAATTAAACAGATTCGTGGGTTCATATTCAATACACTAATTATAAAGCATACTCTAGAGCAAAGACTAAAATGCTTAGACAAATATGTATGCTACAAAAGAGTCTTTTTATTCCATCAACAGTTCATACAATCAGAAAAAAAAGAAGAAAAACAAGTTCATTATACTGGGTGTTTTCCTTCGGCTTTACTAATCCCAGCAGGAGGATCATTAAGACTGCTGGGCAGAGTTATAGTTCTAAATCTCTTGGCAAATTATGTTTGCCTGCAACTCAACTAGTCCAACAGATGAGGGGGACAAATGTATTCATCTTCACCTTGAAACCATAATCCTCTATGTATTTTCTCACTAAGCTCTGGAGAATGGCATCAGTCGGAATCCATTTGGCATCAATCTTTAATGGAGGGTCGGGATAAACCAACATGCGTGGATCAGGCCAATACCATAAGTAACTTTTTTCTTCTTTCTTCAGTAACCCCAACACGTTTAACAACCCCCATTTATATCCTTCTCGACGAGCTTGTTCCAAATGATCGTCCAGGTGAGTTAAGGCTTTATTATAGTTATCCATCCATACAGCTAGCCAGTCCACTCTATCTAAAGGTTAAAAATGTTTCTTGTTAGGCTAGGGTCTTCTTAGTTATGTCTTAATATATAGTTAGTCGAGGAACAACTACCTGTCGGAGGGGTAAACGGAATTGGTTTACTTATTTTTCAAGGTTTCGAGGTCCTCCAAAATTCTGGCGTTCTCAAGCTCCTAAAAAGAAGAACCCTTATTCGGTGCAACCTGAGCCGAGTTTTTTAATCTCTCCAGCTCATTTGTTAAATTATTATGCTCCTTATCAACAAAAAAGTAACGACTTCCTGAGCACTTTCCACTTATTTATTTTGTAGAAATTCTTTCTTCTAGAAGGCAAATGTAATATCTTGCAGCTTCTTATCAAAGCCCCAGTCGACACTCAGTGCCTCATATTAGGCTTCATAATCAGAGGGGAGCATAGCCCGAGAAAGATTTGTATCCGTATGAATCTAAGGTAGACTAATTTATGAATATAAACATAATTTTGTTTAATATATGCTTTGTTTCAAATAGTTGTCAAGAATTTTCCTTTATTAACATATTTTTAAGATATAAATATATTATTCCAACACAACAGAATTGCTAAATTATGGACTAGGATCCGTGAATACCATAATGTTATATATTTTATACTCAATATCCCATTGCTTAAACCCGTAAATATGTCCCATTTGTTGGAACTACGTTGTCTTTGATTCTAAATCCTCTTGGCTACGTAGGCACTATACCAAACTAAACTCAGTAATCTCAAGTATTATAATACGTCTCTTGGCATATTATCTATTAGGAATTCCTACATATCTAGTATAAATGACCAATTCTTATAGCAAAGGATGTCTTGAACATTGCGTACTTATAATAACAACTCTAAACCATCATGAAGGTAAATACCTTCTCTCTAGTGATCGCCTGATAATAATTACAAGTTATTCCTTTGTTGGTGCATTTAAGTCCCCTCCCATTATGAACCTCTACCGAAGCAACTCTATGATCCAAATATATCTTATCCACTTCTAAAGTCAAGTCATCACCATCGAACACACATCAGGTTACTATCACTCCCTCCATAACATATCATAATATCTTAAAGCCATGACCTCTCACGCACACCTATATGAACTCTCTAAAGTATACACACAACGAATGACGTAGGCTTTGATCTCATTAATTCACGAGTATGCAGGCACAATCGAGTCTTCATCATGAGTATAAGATGGAGTAATATATCAGCTGATATATTATCATAACAAATATGCACTCATATCTTACCTTTCTATCTCTCCTCAAACCTTGAACGAGATATCAAACTATCTCAAGCAGCGACTTTGCGTGAACACACTTACATACACATTGATGGCCACCCATTATACCAGTTGGGATTTCTTACACACTTACTTATAGAACAAATGCCCACCCATTATCCAAATACATGCTCAGACACAAGAACTCTTTTGTACCCACGCCGATTAAGTCACATACACCAATTTTATGACTAAACACCTATCTTTATTTTAAGGGATTCTCAAACTACGGTCTCAAAGAAAGTTATAGATTAAACTAAAAAGTAGTCATATAATGTAAAGAGCAATAATAAGCATTTGACAAAGGAAGCGTAGAGAACAAGTGGGCTACATAACACCTTCCCCACTTGTAACCCAGTTCCTGAATCCCACAAAAAAAGATGTTTGAATCAATCACTGACGTAAACCTACCTTATGATTAGCCCAAAAGTGATAATTCGAACCTTTAGTTTGTTTTTAAATAAAATAAACGATGAATTTCAAAAATCGAAAACCACTCGCACAACATATACTTAGGCCTAGGCCTAAACCAGGACGTGTGACTAAAATTGGATATTATATTGAACATCTTGTAGGGGCAATCATCGAACCATCAAACCGATAATACCGACCTTGAGGAGAAACAATGGATCAAGATATAAGCACCCTCGCATCCCTATGGGGATCATTACGAACCACCAAAAAGCATTGCCCACAACCTCTCCCTCTCACCTCCCCCCAAATGGGTCGTCTAGGGCCCATAATACCACAATGGTGACTTCCCTAGGGATGAATAAGGAGAACTAAACTATCCCTAGTAGCATTAGTTTTAGGGTCCCTCGGAATGCAAACCCGTGCTTAGGTTCCCATGTACAACATTGTACATTTCATCGAAACATATAGGTTTGCACGAAGTACCTTGTCATAAAACAGACATTAAAATATGTAAAATAATGATTACATGCTTGCGTCATGCACTGCATACTTGTAACACCCTGTCTTTTATGGTATTTACGTATTTATTATTAGTTGTGAGAAGTAATCAATAAATGGGAACTAATTATTACTTAAGGTAATTGGTAATATTAATTGCATATTTAGATGTTGACTGAATTTTCATAATAAGTGATTTAGTTTTGACGCACACTATTTTTAATTAATAGGTGTTGATTTTGTCGATCGTTGTAGTATTGTTCATTCTCAATCAATATCCTTTGAACGTAAAAAATACACTAAATACATGTATAATGGCATGTAAGTGTGTCAATCCAACTTCTTAATACGGAAAGGAACAAATAAAGACTTGTATGCTTTTTAAAAACATATTTTCATGGAATATTAATGCTAATTAATATTAGGAAATTTAAATTACACTAATAAATAAATAAAATAATTAAGTGAGCTAAATATTTGAAGTAGTCATTTATGAGATAATCTAAGGGAGTAGAGATAATCCAAAAACATTTAACCTAATTTTATTAGTATAATCTAAGGACCTATAACTCAAGTTCATAATTTAATCAAACATAAATAAATTAAACTGATTCGTGGGTGCATAGTCAATACACTAATTATAAAGCATAACTCTGGAGTAAAGAATAAAATGACTAGACAAACATGTATGCTACAAAATAGTCTTTTTATTCCATTAACAGTGCATACAATCAGAGAAAAAAAGCAAGAAAAACAAGTTCATTATACTGGATGTTTTCCTTAGGCTTTATTCATCCCAGCAAAAGGATCATCAAGAGTGCTGGGCAAAGTTATAGCTCTAAATATCTTGGACCATTACGTCTGCTGCAACTTGACTGGTCCAACAGATGATGGGGACGAATGTATTCATCTTCACCTTGCAAACCATAATCCCCTATGTATTTTCTCACTAAGCTCTAGGGAATGGAATCGGTCAGAATCCATTTGGAATCAATCTTTAATGGAGGGTTAGGATAAACAAACATGCCTCAATCATGCCAATACCTTAAGTCACTTTTATCTTCTATGTTTAGCAGTCCCGACATGTTTAACCACCCCCATTTATATCCTTCTCGACGATCTTGTTCCAGATGATAGTCCAAATGAGTTAAGGCTTCATCATAGCCATCCATCCATACATCTTTGGGTTATATGCGGAAATGAAAAGGTAGTCGGTCCACTCTGTATAATGTCTAACAATGTTGCTTGGTCAGCCAGGGTCTTATTAGTTATCTCTTCATCTAAAGTTGGTCGAGAAACAACTACCTTCTTGGGGGGTTGACCAGAGTTGGTTTTTTTCTTTTTCAAGGTTTCTAGCTCCTCCAAAAATTTGGCGTTCTCATGCTCCATAAAAGAGGCACCCTTGTTCGGTGCAACCTCAGCCAACTTTTTAAGCTCTCCAACTCATTTCTTAAATTATTATACTCCTTATCAAGAAGAGTTACGACCTCCTACGCATTTTTCTCTTCTTTATTTAGTAGAAATTCCTTCTTCTTGAAGACAAATGTGATCTCTTGTAGCGTCTTATCAAAGCCCCAACCGACACTTTGTGCCTCATATTTGGTTTCGTAATTAGAGTGGAGCATAGCCCGAGAAAGATATTTATTCGTGTGAATATAAGGTAGATTAATTTGTGAATATAAACATAAAGATTTTTATTTTGTACTTTATTAACGTATTTTTAACATATAAATATATTATTCCAACACAATAGAGTTGTTAAATTATGGACTAGGATCCGTGAATACCATAATGTGATATATTTTATACCCGCTATCCCATCTCTTAAACCCATAAATATCTCCCGTTTGTTGAAACAATGTTGTCTTTGATTGTAAGTCCTCTTGGGAACGTAGGTACTATATCAAACTAAACTCGTGAATCCGAAACATTATAATACGTCTCCTGGCATACTATCTATTAGGAATTCCTTCATATCTAGTATAAACCCCCAATCCTTATGGAAAAGGATGTCTTGAACGTTACTTACTTAATACTACAACTCTAAACCAGCATGAAGGTAAACACCTTCTTGCTAGTGATCGCTTGATAATAATAACAAATTATACTTTTGTTGGTGCATTTAAGTCCCCTCACATTATGAAACTCCACCAAAGAACCATATTATCCACATATATCTTATTCGGTTCTATTGTCAAGTCATCACAATTGGACACACATCAGGTTGGAAAACATACACAACCGAACTCTATAGGCTTTGATTGTGTGTCTACACGTGTACATATGCACAATATTAAGAGTATCTTGTGAGAACAAGTCTCGATTGTACCTCTCCTAATATATTATCCCCATTGAGATGCATCGATCCCTTATCCTTCATTTACTATCATTTCCCCCATAATATATCATAATATCTTAAAGCCGTGTCCTCTCACGCACACCTATATGAACTCTCAAAAGTATACATGCGACGAATGACATACGATTTCATCTCATGAATTCACGAGTATCTGGGCACAACCTAGTATTTCTCATGAGTACAAGACTCAATAATATATCAGTAGATATATTGTCATAACAAATATTCACTCATATCTTACCGTTCTATCTCTCCTAAAAACTTGAACAAGATATCAAACTATCTCAAGTGGCAACTTCATGCGGATACACTTACATACACATTGATGACCACCCATTAGACAAGTCGGGGTTTCTCACACACTTACTTAAATAAAAAACGCCCTCCCATTATGCAAATACACACTCACACACAAGCACTCTTATGTACCCACACCGATTAAGTGATATTCCTACGCTTCTCACATACACCATTTTTATACCTAAGCACGTATCTATGTTTTAAGGGATTCTCAAACTGAGGTCTCTAAGAAATTTATAAATTAAACTAAAAAGTAATCATATAATGTAAAGAGAAGTAATAAGCACATGATAAAGGAAGCATAAAGAACAAGTAATGTGCATAACACCTTCCCCACTCGTAACCCAATTCCTGAATCCCACAACAAAAATCTTTGAATCAATCTCAGACCTAATCTACCTTATGATTAAACCAAAAGGGATAATTAGAACCTTTTGTTTGTTTTTATTTAAAATAAACTGACGAATTTCAATAATCGACAACAACTCGTACAACATATACTTAGGCCTAGGCCTAAACCAGGGCGTGTGACTAAAATTGGATATTATATTAAACAACTTGTAGGAGAAATCATCGAACCATTGAACCGATAATCCCGACCTTGAGGAGAAATGATGGATCGAGATAAAAGTACCCTCGCATCCCCATGGGGATCATTACGAACCACCAAAAGGCATTGCCCACAACCTCTCCCTCTCCTCCCCCCCCCCCCCCCCAATGAATCATCCCGAGCCCATAACACCGCAGTGGCGACTCCCCTCAGGATGAATAAGGAGAACTGAATTATCCCCTGAGACCTCAGTTTCAGGGTCCCTCGGAACGTAAACACGTGCTTAGGTCCCCATGTACAACATTATAAATTTCATCGAAACATATAAGTTTGCATGAAGTACCATGTCATAAAATAAATAATGAAATATGTAAAAATAATGATTACATGTTTGTGTCTTGCACTGCATAGTTGTAATACCCTATCTTTTATGATATTTATGTATTATTTATTAGTTGCGAGAAGAAAACAATAATTGGGAACTAATTATTACTTAAGATAATTGGTAATATTAATTGCATATTTAGATGTTGACTAAATTTTCATAATAAGTGCTTTATTTTTTACGCACGCTATTTTTAATTATTAGGTGTTGATTAAAGGATTTTTGTTTATCGAAGGGTGTAGTATAGTTCCTTCTCAATTAAAATCCCTTGAACGTAGAAAATACACTAAATACATCTATAATGGCATGTAAGTGTGTCAATCCAACTTCTAAATACAAAAAGGAACATATAAAGACTTGTATGATTTTTTAAAACATATTTTCAAGGAATATTAATGCTAATTAATAGTATGAAATTTAAATTACACTAATAAATAAATAAAATGATTAACTGAGCTAAATATTTAGGGTAGTCATTTTTTAGATAATCCAATGGAGTAGAATTCACCACTTAGATTATTTGTTTTTATTAATTAGTTTATTTATTTGAAATACTCTAAGGCATACTTAAATCCAAAAATAAACACTCATTAGAGATGTGAAAATGAACATAGTGTTTTTTGATGATTAATATTAAACTTTCACAAACTTTATAAAAATTAGATTTAAACCATTTTTAATAAATTATCCTCTATGGAATATTCATTAGAAGTATTTAAAACCATTAAAAATTATGTTTTGGAGTTGAGAAATACAAACTACAATATTATTTAGAAGTTGCCTATCTCTAGTTTAATTAATAAATAAATATTATAATTCAAATTTATTATTTTTTCTCGAAAATAATTCACCTTCTCTCTAGACGTAAATATAAAATGTAAAATTTCAATATTAATATTCAAAGGGGTATAATAAACAAATAAACTAGCAAAAAAAATATTTAAACTAAGGTTTTCATCTTACCCCATGAATTGAGTATTTAGCCTATCATTTTGGTATTAGTACATATGAAATGTAATAGTAACACATAAAAGACATAAAACTAAAAATACAAAAATGAGAGAAAATATTAAACGAAGTCTCCTTCGATCTGATATAAACTCCCAAACGAGATGCATCCAAATTTTACGATATTGAAAAATATCACTCAACTCAAATTTTTTATCTCAATGAATGTATTATGACTTGCACAACTCCCTTAAAAATGTAAAACTTATACCCAAGAAAATAAACTACACTATTCCTGAAGTGACACTAGAAAACTAAGCCAAAAACTAATCTTTATTTCTTCTTCTGTCCGAACTCTTCCCTTTTGAATATGTCTTTATGTCTATATGGAGAGTGTTAGAGAATGTGGATCTTTTTCAAGGGAGTGTGAATTAAAAAATTGGACAAAATGGATACAATTAATGGAAGATTTGATGTTGTCTGGTGTGATATTTATTTGGAGAAACAAAAAAAAAATGGAAGCATGTGGGTTTAGTAAAGGTGGGTTATGGAGTATGGTGAGGCTTGTTTGGCTTAGGTCTGTGCGTGGGTATGGATAAGAGTATGTGGGTTTTACATGTGTGTATATATATATATATATATATATATATATATATATATATATATATATATATATATATATATAATATCAGTATACATATTGTTAGGCTCCCACAAATTTGCTTTATGCAGATGATATTGCAATTTTTTTATAAGTAAATGATTCAATAAAACAAACCCGCCTAAGGGGGAGGAATTCCATATACTGGAAGTATACAAAGCAAAGAAGCGTAGGGCCGAAATCCAAATCAGACCACATACGTACCTAAAACTCCTCCAAAAAATCCAAGAAAAGTGATAATGACGAATCAAATCTTCCCCTATACCAAGTAAAAAGAAGACTAAAAAAAATTACCGAATCTGAGAAAGATCAAGACCGACTCCCTCGAAACATCTCCTATTCCTCTCCTGCCAGATGGTCCAAAAATTACAATGAGGAACCATCATCCAGACCAAACACGAAACAATCCAACCCCTAGGCCTCCTCTAAGCCGCCATCACCCTGCACATCGAAAGAGGCATAACCCAAACAATATGACATAAAGAGAAAAATAAATCCCAGAGTCCCCTAGTAATCTGACAGTGTAGAAGAAGGTGATTGGACGTCTCCTCCTCCTTCTTACATAACCAACATATACTGGCCAACCTCCTACCTCTATGCTAAAGCCCCTCAATAGTCAAGAGGGTCTGCCTGGCAGCGGTCCACATAAAAAAGCAGACCTTGGGAGGCGTACGACTCCTCCATATAGCTTTCCACGAAAAAGAAGCTCCCCCACGACCCCTCAACACATTGTAATAACTCTTAACTGAAAATAGGCCATCCCGAGAGCACGGCCACCTCAAACCATCTTCCCCCAAAGACGGAGTCGGTGCCAGTCTCAGCCAATCATAGAACTCCCCCGCCTCCTCCAGCTCCCAATCCCGGAGACCCCTCCTAAACTTTGGACCCCACTCCCCACGAGCCCCTACCCCCCACCTATGATTCTCAACTAACCCCTCTTTGTCTTCCCCAAAATGATACATCCCCAGGAAGAGCTGCTCCAGAGAGCCCCCTGCAGCCCAATTATCCTTCCAGAATCTGATACGGCTCCCACTCCCAAGGTGAAAGTAGGTGAGCAAAGATAACGTCCCCCACCCAAGCGCAATATACCTCCCCTACCCTACCCCATGAGGAGAACGCTCAATAATAAGTCCCCACCCAAACGGACACACCCCGTGCCTCATGAACACCACTTTCCTCCATAATCTGTCACCTTCCCTATTAAGGCGCCTTAGCCACTTCCCCAGTAACGCCTTATTGAAATGGGCTAAGCACCCCACCCTCACCCCACCCTCTTTCAGCAGCCTGCACACCTCATCCCAACTCACCAAGCAATAATAAAAGTGATCATAATTCCCTTTCCACAGAAAGTCCCTCATCAGCTTGTCGAGCCTATTGCCAATGAACCCAGGTAAAGGGAGAACAAACATAAAATAAGTCGGCATGCTAGATAAAACACTTTTGATCAACGTCAACCGACCATCTTTGGACAGGTAGCTATGCTTCCATCCACCGAACCTTCGTTGCACCCTCTCTAGGACCGGATCCCACATCGAAGAAGACTTAAACTTAGCCCCTAATGGGAGGCCAATATAAGTAGACAGGAGAGAGACAACCCGACAACCAAAAACACTAGCTAAAAAGCCCACATTTCGCACCTCACCCACTACGATCATCTCACTCTTCTTGACATTGATATATAAACCCGAAACAACCTAAAACACACCATAAGCAACCGCAATGACCTCACCTCATCCATAGATGCCCCATAAAAAATAATAGTATCATTCACAAACAGAAGGTAGGAAACCTCAACTGGATGGGTAACAGAGATCCCGATAAAAAACCCAATATCAAGCCACCCTCCACTGTACGCATCATCATCCTAGAAAATGCCTCCATAACCAGGATAAAGAGGCAAAGGGACAACGAATCACCATACCTAAGACCACGCGAACTCGAGAAGAACCCTTCCGGCACCCCATTGACAAGTACCGAGAAGTTGACATAGGATATGCACCTCTTCATCCACATGCACCACCATTCCCCAAACCCCATCCTCCTGAGTAGATAAAGAAGGAACTCCTAGCTCACGTGGTCATACGCCTTCTCAATGTCAAGATTGCAAAGAATACCAGAATCCCCACCTCTCAATCTGGAGTCGATGCACTCATTCGCAATCAGCGCAACATCAAGGATCTGACGACCACCCATAAACGCGCTCTGAGCATCCAAAATAAGAGGATCTATCACATTTCTAAGTGCAACCGACAAGACCTTAGAAATGATCTTATACACGCTGTTGACCAAACTAATAGGCATGAAGTCTCTCACATCCGTAGACCCCCCTTTGTTAGGAACCAAAGTAATGAACGTGGAATTCAGACTCCTTAGAAAGTAGCACCTATCAAAGAACTCGCTGAAAACTTCCATCATATCTACCCTAATCACCTCCCAACAGTGCTGGTAAAAAGCCACAGTGAACCCGTCCGGTCTAGGCGCCTTATCACCGCACATCGATCTCATAACATGTACAACCTCCTTCTCTATGACCATCCTTTCCAACTAAATCACCTCGTCCCTGGTAATGATCGCCACTTTAAGTCCATCCATCTTCTACCGCCAAGGCTCCTCCTTCGTATACAACCTCACATAGAACTGACTGATCTCCCTACGAACCTCAGTGTAACTACTCGAATTTTTTAAATGGGATTTTTTTAAATTAATTTTGGAAATCGGAGAAAAATGAAATTTTGGATTTAATAATTTAAAATATTGGTTTTTATATTTGAAAAATAAATTTTCAAATGGAATTGGAATCGTAATTAAAATGGAGTTTTAATTGAATTTTTATTAAATAGAAGAGTCCTCAAAACATAAAACTCTCTACAAAAAAAATATTTAAACATATTGGACCGTCTGATCGAGATGAAATTTTTTGTACGGATTCCTCTCATCTTCAGCTAATTCTCCCCCAAATTTCATTCAAATCCAACGGTCTGGTCGTCTGAAATAATTTTTTAGAGTTTGTATCTGATTAGAATTATTTTCTTAATCAAACTCTTAATCCTTTATATATCAACAAATTCGTGGATTGGCTTTTCAAATCACTTTTTCTCAAACTTTTCAACCCGAAGACCTCTAAAAAATTACTCCCTTTCATCTACAAACCATATCCCCAAACTTATTTAAGATTTCATCCTTACATTAGAAGGATTATTTGGTGTTTTCTAGAGTTTGGGCTAGAACGTGATTTGATTATTTTCGCGAAAGGAACGTGATGGTAGAATCAGATTTAGAGGGTGAAATTATGTGTCGATTCATGTGATGATTTTGAGGTACGGCACTTACACAATATGCTCATAAATTCTCTCAAGAGTATTCCGTTTGATTTCTGTATCGATTGCACTCTTATTGAATTGTGATATTCTTTGAAATCTGATAATTGTTGGAATCTAAATTTGATTCATTGAGATATACATTATATTGTGATTTGAGCATAGTGTCATGAGATTTTAATATGGCACGAAAAATGGACACCCGCCAAAAGTTCAAAATCCAGATATGCTTAAGAATGCATAGGCGCGATGAGGAGAGGACTGGTGACTTATTGATGTGTTGTTGAGAAATTAATATTAATATAATGATTGAGTATTGCATTTGATTTGTATATGCGATTCATATTATTGCGATTTATTCCTCGTGCTAATTATTTTTTAGCATCTATTCCTGTCATATTGTGTACTTCCCCTTATTTTCTTTTAGTTGGAAGGTTAGTGTGGATTGGGACACTATGGACTATTTGGAGAATTATTTTTGATCATGGATTGGAAGATGTATTTTGATGTAATTATTAGTGATGTAAATTTTAGTAGGAGAATTTTATATTCGAGAGACTTTATTGTAATCTTATTGTGGAAATAGAAGAATTGTGGTTTTGTTACATTCAAATCGTGGAATTTAAATGCTTTATACTTGTTGATTAGTGGTCTTAATTTAATTTTATCGCAGTAGCACACCGCGTGTCCTCTCGGGCATACGGGGTGTTACACTCACTCTACTCGGTGAACTCCACTCCCCCTACTACCACCTTCCCTATATGGTTAAAACGGTGATGGGAGTTAGCCATTTTATGAAAAAATTTAGTGTTGCCTTCCCCTTCCCTCAGCCAAAGAGCCCTAGAATTTTGCCTCCAACTCACCTCCTCCTGAATCAGACGCTTCCCCACCTCCCTTTTTTTCTCATCCCTCGCAACCCTATCTGCCCTCGACAGACCATCCAACCCATCTTTTTCGTCGAGAGCTCGAATATCCTCCAAAATATGCTCAATAGCTCCCTGCACATTTCCAAACACCTCTCTGTTCCACCGTATAATATCCCCCTTTGGTAAAAATAATTTAGATGCAAATCTGATGCTCACATTCCACTCCACCTCATACCCTGCCACCACTCCTGAACCCTCCCAACAAAATCATCCTCCTTTAACCACATATTCTCAAATCTAAATGGGGGCCTCCCCCCCCCCCCCCCCCCCCACCTTCACACTCTAGTAAAATAGGTGAGTGATCCAAAGTCACTCGAGGCAGTCATGATTGAGTTTCCCCCAAAAATTGATCCTCCAATTCATTAGAAAATAAAAATCGGTCCAGCCGAGAGAGAGAGGGACCGTCCCTAAGACTGGACCAGGTAAACACCCCTCCTACCAAAGGGAGGTCAATCATCTCCAACTCATCGATGAAGTCCGAGAAATCCCTCACAAAAGAGTTCGACCTCCGCCCACCGCTTCTCTCAGAGGGTAAACAAACAATGTTGTAGTCCCCCTGAGCACCACGGAACACCCCAAACACTCTTAGCCCCTGCCAATTCCTCCCACAACTCCCAATGAGCCGAGTCCTCCACTGGCCCATAAACCTCCGAAAAGCTCCAAACGAACCCATCCTCCACACACGTGAATAAGCACGAAAGAGACCACTATCCTACTAGAACATCAGTTTTTTCCACCACGATATTATCCCATATAATGATAATCCCTCCTGAAGCCCCTTCTGAATCTATAAAACACCACTCAACCCTACACCCTCCCCAAATAGAACGAGCCACCTCCTAATACAAAGACCCCAACTTCGTCTCTTGAAGGCATAAAATATTTGGCCTCCACTACGATAACACTCCACTAACCACCCCTCTTTTATCGAGGTTATTCAAACCCCACACATTCCAAGAGATGAGTTGTAACTTCATTTAAAAACATTTATTCCCCCGCCCACCCCCCTCTCTACCACCTCTACTCTCTCCCTCCGTCTCTCCTCTATGATTTGGAACACCCTAAGTGCCTCCTTCTCATTACCCTCAAAATCAATCCCTAGGAATGTACTAAAGCCTCCTATAACACTGTAAACCCATTCCTCCGCCTCAAGCTCCCGAACCCTCTCACCAACCCTACCTCTGGACGCCTCCCCTACCCCCTCCAAAGCCCCAAGCTCCACCCACAGTTTAGGGGACAAGTCCCCCATGATACTAACTTTACCTTGCCCACTCAACGAATCCCCAGAGACTTTAGAAGAGACTACGCAAGAGCCCCCCCTCCACCTCTCCCTCACCCTCCTCCTCAACCGTGCGTAGGGTACCACCCCTAACAAGAACGTGCCCTTGGGACCTGCGATAATAGGGGTTCGTACTGTCACAGCCAATCGCACCTCGAGATAAACTCATTACACCCTTGAAAACCACACCTTTACCCTTGACCTCCCCTCTACTCCTAAATCTTTTACTTTTAACTTCTGATTTTTCTTTTTCTTTTTTTCTTCCATGCACCCCATTTTTTTAACACTTTTCCCAAATTAAGACGGTTTGAATTTACTAAACTGAGACCACTGTTTACCATTCTTAATAAAAATGGAAGGAGAGTAAAAATTCTTACTGTTAGGAACAAGAGCACGAACATCATGACCCAAGTTGGTCCCCTGGTCATTAATTGCCGACAATACCTGGGGCCCATCCTTATTCCTACTAAGATTGCTAACAAACTCCTTATCACATCTCCTATCAACCAAAGAAACAACTTCCAACAATTGAGGCATCTCCAGAAGACCCACGTGCTTACCAATCACCTCACCCCCATCAGGATAAGCCAAAACTTCACTTTCAACCACTTTAACACCCAAACCAAGACTTCCATTAATCACAGACTTATCCGCCACCCTACCATTCACCAACCCCAAATCTCGTACACTAGGCTGTTCATGCCCCAAGAAACCTATAGTCTGCTCAATTTTGCTGAAGACACGTCGATAAGGGCTAACGAACGCATCACTGGATCCACTCACGCCACTGTGATCCCCCATGCCCACATTACCCTGAGAATTTGACTTGCCTGCACAACCCAAATATGATGGAGGCGGAGAGCGTGGAAAGACCTGGGCTCTGCCATATTAGTAGTGCTTTCCAGCTGGAGTTGAAACCAATGGTGCAGGCTGACATAAACTAACATCCGACGTAATCCCCCCACCACAACAAACACTTTACCGCCTAAGAGGCCAAACCCAGAGCTGAGAGGGGTGTGAACCTCTAAAATAGGAGATGCCGGCAGACTAGAAATCACCTCAACTACTGTGTCCTTCTCCAACAGCCTACCCAGCTCCGTAGAAGATCCATCACCTTCAAAGAGGCACGTAGGTAGCACATCAACATGAATGGAAAGAGCGAAGATCCATCCACCCACTTTGATAGTGATCTTCTCCGGAATAGTCAGAGTCCCTCTCACTAAGAACCTATCCCACCTCAGCTCTACTCCTGACCTAGTACCTGCGTTGATATTGAGATAACCTCCACACTGGTTACCAACATCCTGTTAGACTTCCATGCCCCATAAATGAAGAGGAAGTCCCTCAATCCTAATCCAGCGACAAGACGGCCGACGAACACTTTTAGAACAACATCCTGGCGGATGCCACCTATTAAGAAAAACGTGAGCTCCAAACACAGTCCAATGTTTCATCTGAAGCATCCTAGTCGCTTCCTTCTCAGAAGAAAAAGTGAAACAGAATAAGGAAAAGATAAGGTATCTCATAACCACTCCACCAACCGTTCTCCAGTGCAAGTTAACCCATACCTGCATCTTTTCCAACAACGGAGGTAAACAAGTAGCACCACCAACTCTCGCCACCAAAGCTCTCTTAAAAAACCTAACTCTGGACATACATGATTCATACACTATAGAGAACTCATACTTCAGGTTAGGATTCGCATGTACTACCAATGATGAGAAAGGCCAAGGCTCCACGGACATCGTTTGAAGATACAAATTTTTCATATTCTCTAATCATATAACCTTACAACACAGAGATGAACGCCCTACTATTAATTTGGTTTATGCACCCCTGAAATCCATGAGGAACTTACTGTTTGAATTCATTGAAGATCCATGCAAAATATGAATGGAGCATTCGACATTGATGGTAAATTTTATCCACCTATACATTTCATGATCAGTCACATTTTCCAAATTCATCCTCAGATATGAAAATGTTTAGGGGTGGATTTTTTGAAACATGATATCAAAAGGAATATAAGTCCTATAATTAAAAATTTATGGATTGCGCCTGTGTGCAGTGGAATGTACATTATATAAAAGTGACAAAATGTATCCATGTTTCATAATTTAGCTTCTTCTATTCACTATTTATCGGCTTACTTGAAAGGATTGCTTGGGTCAGTTAATCATCTCATAGTTGGTCATATGAATAGTGTCATTTATGATCTACAATTACTTAATTCTTTGAATACTGCAGGAATTCCTAGCCAAGTCCCTAAATTTATCCAAGTTGCTATGGAAACTCCATTTCCTGGTGTGGATCAAGCTTAATACGATTGGATTATCTCTTGGAAATTCGGGTACTCTTACCATTAGGTGGATTTTTAGAGACCTTAGAGGATTTGTTAAGTTAAAAAAAAATGGGAATCATAATGATTTTTATGTAGAGATAATGGAAGTCATCCATAGTAAGAGTTAGGTTACAAGTATGGTTGCAACTAGATTGAAGTGAAGCTAGAAGATAAGAAGAACACGTCTTTCATCACTAGATAAGGTACATACTGCTACAACGTTATGCCCTTTGAGATAAAGAACACTAGAGCAACATACCCGAGTCTGGTGAGCAAAGTTAGAACATAGACGTATATGTGGATGATAACCTCACTAAAACCAAGGTTGAAGCTGACCATATTAAAGACTTGGCCCAAACGTTTGACTAGGTGGAGAAGCACCAGATGAATCTTGACCTGACCAAATGCATATTCGGGGTATAAGAATGAGTGTTCTTAGGATATATTATAGACCAGAGGGTAATTATAGCCAGTCCTAACAAGGTACAAGCTTTGGTTGAGATACAATCTTCCATATGCAAGAAAGGCGTGCAAAAATTAACTCGAAGGGTAACAACCCTTAACTATTTTGTGTCCTGAGCAACAAACATGTGTCATCCATTTTTAAAGATGCTAAGAAAGATCATTGAGTGGAAATATGAATGTTAGGAATATTTCCTGGAGTTTAAGAAATATCTGGGATCTCCACCACTACTCTCCTGACCAATTTTTGGGGAAAAGTTGTATTTATACTGGGTTATTTCAGAGTCAGTTGTTCGTTCATCCTTGATCTGACTAGAAGGAGGAGTTCAGAAGCCTGTTTACTACACAAGAAAAGCATTTTGAGGAGAATAAATCGGATATCTATGCTTGAAAAAACTAGCACTTACACTTATTGAAGCCACCAATAGAATGAGATCATATTTCAAAGCACACACTATTGCGGTGTACACTAATTTTTCTGTGCGGGAAGCTTTGCACAAACCAAAAAAGTCAGGAAAGTTGATGTACTGGGTAGTTGAACTAGGGGAATTTGAGATTTTTTATGAGCCAAAGACTACATTCAAATGGAAAGAAGTAGCATATTTCGTTGCAGGATCCACATACTCAGAAGTGACCAATAATCCAAATTTGATTGTCGAGCATACTTCTTTGGAGGAGAGCTCAGCTTAAAAGAAAATTAAGATTATCACTGACCAACCAGAGACATAGGCGGCTCAAGAAAAAGTTTAGCAATTATCTAAACAAAGTAAGAAGATATTCAAACATAGAGTATTATCAAAGGAAATATTCAACAACGACAGTTCAATTTGGACATTATTTGTGAATGGATCTTCATGCGCCTCTAGTGATGGAGCAAGACTTTTCAACAACACTTCCAGATGACTTAAGTGCGAAATAAACTTCCAATAATGAGGGTGAGTATGAGGTGTTGATCACCGATTTAGAACTACCTTTATCACTTTGTGCCGAGTAGGTGATAGCACACAGTGATTCTCAACTCATTATCAATCAAATGCTTCTGATATATGGGGTTCAAGGAGAACTTATGCTAAGGTATTTTAACAAAATTATGGAGGTTATCCCTCTATTTCTAGCAGTCAGGATGGTTCATGTAACACCTCGTAGTTTATATCATATCTAATTGGATTAATTCGGATTATTTGGAGTAAAATAAAATTTTGAATTTAATTATTTTTGGGAACTTAAAATATGAGTTTTAATATTGAAAGCTTGGATTTTAATTGAAATTTAAATCGGAGTCAAAATAAAAAAAAATAAAAAAAACATTTGTCATAGTTGTGGACCGTGACTTACGCGGTGATTTTTTTTAGCGTAAATAGAATTCTATTAGCATTAATACTCCTAATCATTACAAATTAAAACTAATTTGTGAATGGATCTTTCAAATAACTTTTTCCATAATTCTTCCTCAAGAAGACTTCTCCAAAATATTTCTCTTCCATCTATAAACCTTTGCCCCAATTTTCTTCAATGTTTAACCTCAAGATTAACTGAGTTTTCTCAAGATGCATCAAGAACAAATATTTATCAAATTTTTTGAGAGGAATAAACATTCAAGATCATATTTCTTAATTAAATTTTATTCAGGCATGAATATTGTATTCCTTTCCTTTAGTATCATGCGTTTTAAGTGTCGCCTAAACCCTTAATCATATGTTTTTTTAGTTAAAATCAATTAGTAACTTAATTAGAGAAAGTGGGCACTTAAATTTTGGGACAATTTTTATGAAAATTTTAAATATGATTTAATGTTTGAAACCCTTGGGTGCGTAGGTTAGATCTTTGGATTTTTATGGTTTTTAGTGTAGGTTCTCATGTAGAATTTTATGGGGGTTATTTTTATGGTTATTGGGATGCGCTCACACTTTTAAAAATTTGGTGACTTATAAAAGAGAAAGACTATTATGTATTGAATATTATTGCATGTTAATAAATTTAATATTTTTGAACGTAAAGAAGCATGTTGAAAATGACAATGGAGGTATTCTTTGAATTAAATTGAATTGGGACTTTTATGATTACGTGTTATGTTATTCTTATTCTTATGAATTGTGTATTGTGTGATTTATTTTATTTACGTTTGCCATCGCGGGGACGAGGGTCTTTTGGATCGTATTTTGCTCAACCCTATTTTAGGATGCTTACTAGGTATGAGACTAGTGGGTAGGCCTTGGTTAAAATTTATACTTGCTAGGTATGAGACTAGTTAGTGTAAATTCGTGGGGATTTTATATTTCGAGTGGGGCAAATTTTTATGTTATATTGACATTTCACTAGCCTAGAGATGAGACTAGGATGTGTTTTCTCTTCGTGATTCATCCTATATGTAGGATAGGACGTATGTATACTTGGGGGACCTTAGGTATGGGACTAAGGGGTATTTTGATGATCTCACATCGATAAAATGGGTTGTGGGATTTGATAATTGTGAAATTCAGAATTAATGCCTAAAATAAAAACGGGTATTAAAATATAGTGGAGACATAAATAGCGAGGGCCGACAGTATAAATAGACCATTTAGCATTTTATGTTGTGCCATGTGTGGAACCTTGTCAAATTACGGGATCGACAGTTTAAACGGGTCAATAGTCGTTTTGACAAGGGGATGTGTATTTTGGTGGAGAAATCACCCGTGGCGGGAGGACCGCTATAATAATATATTTTGGTGGGAGAACCATCCGAGACGGTAGGACCGCCATACCTAATAATAAAGTGAGAAGAATCATACATGTGGTTAATTTAATTAAATTAACATTCTTGGACTGCTGAATATTTTAAAATAATATTGGTGTGGATTTTTGGAACAAGAATTATCGAGTAGGTAGTGATTCTTTATTATTGTGATTAACTATCTTGTCTTAAATTAAAATATTTTATTGTGATATTTATTGCGTATAATGCTATTGTCTGAGTTCACAGACCCTATTTGAGAGGAGTAGTGTGTATTCATGCTCGGGGCTTTGACATCATGCATTGACTAACTTTTTACGAAATAGTATTTGGAGAAGCTGAATAGAAATATTTGAAGATTTGCTTGGAGGTGCAGTTGGAGTTTCTCTACCATATGCGTATTGATTTAGTTTAGTTTTTCATTCCTTCGTATTTACTTTGAGACACAGTTTATGGTTTTGATTGGGCCATTCGGTTCCAAAGTAATTATGGGTTTTATTCAGTTATCTCACTGGATTCAGTGGGAGATTATTCACTTTCATATTATTAGGGATTGGATTTACTTTGAGTTTAGCATGGGAATGGATCTTTTATTGCTTAGTTGGATGGTTTGTCTTTTGGGATTGATTATCATTTATCCCGTGGATTAATTTTATAGGTCTAATATCCGTCTCATGCTAAGAGTGGTATTTTATTTACTCACCCCGACTTAGTTTTGGTGGTGTCCGACGCCAGAATTTAGCGGGGGGTGATAGTTCCGATCCCTAGATTAGAGTACACCTGATCAGATGCACGTACTCGAATAGTATAAACAACTCAGACAAAACTATGATGAACCATTGTAGCAGAGATCTTAATATATAGAATCATTGATGTGGAAAATTTCAATGATATTTATGTGGCATTAGGACCTTCCTGTATGGATCCGATCAAAGACTACATTGACAAAAGAGACAGAAAACTGAGATACAAAGGAGTCATGTATGTTTTAAAGAAAGGCAATTTATATAGAAAGGGATACACAGTCACCCTAATTCGATGTGTTCATCCCACTTAAGTACATGACTTGATCAAGGAGGTGCACTAAGGCTCATGTGGATATCGTTCATTCGGCCGATCATTGGTACGAAGAATAGCCATGCAAGGCTATTACTCGTCGATAATGAAGGCATATTGTGTTTTTTTCCATATTATATGATAAATTCTAGAAGTTCACTACTATTGATAGAAAACTATGGACTACCATAACTCCCACCACCTCCCCTTGGCCATTTGCTAGTTGGGAGATTGATTTGGTTGGCCCATTGCCGACCATCGATGAAAGCTTCAAGTATTTGGTTATAGCAGTGGATTTCTTCACCAAATGGGTGGAGGCTGAGCCATTAGTTGATATGCCTTATCAAAGTGACTTTCAGCTCATATGGAAGAAGATCATATGTCTGTATAAAATGCCTTGTGCCTTCATCACTGATCATGGTACTCAGTTTGACAATGAGAAGTTTGAGGAATATTACATCCGATCCGAGATTTAGAAACTTCATTCAGCACCTGGACATCCACAATGCAATGATCATATAATGATAAATAATAAGACTATGCTTGTCGGGTTGAAGAAAAGGTTGAATTATTCTAAGGGGAACTTGATCAATGATCTGCACAGCGTCCTTTCTGCTTACAGGATTACGCCGAGAACGACAACGAGAGAGACTCCGTTCGTGCTTACTTTTGGGAGTGAGGAAGTGGTACGAACTGAAATAGGTCTATCGACTCATAGGGTATTTAACTTCGAATCCAGTAAGAGAGATATTATGAGGATATTGGATCTAGACATGATTGAGGAGGTCATTGAGGATGCTGCAATTCGAATGGCTGCTTATCAATAAGGGACTACTAGATTCTATAATAGGAGGATTAAGATGACAAACCCGAACGAAGGAGAATAAGTCCTTAAGAGTGTAATTCAGAAGGGAAACAAGTTGGAGAATAATTAGCATGGTCCTTATCGTATCTCGGTAGTCATCCAACCAGACACCTATCGCTTGGAAACACTTCAAGGGGAAGAATTCAAGAATTCATGGAACACCAACCACCTTAAAAAATATTATCATCAATTATGATTTGATGTAATCGTTTATTTAATTTAATGAAGTTGGGAGTTTCCATCAATTATGCTTCATTTTTATGTTTTTTCTGGGGTATGGTGATATACATCAACCATTATCCCCTACAAAACTTTCCCAACTTTAAAAAAGTCAAACTTTTACAACTTCAACTTCAAACTTTTCTAATTTTAATTTTTTTAGAAATTTCCTTTAGACTTCATGTATGATTTCTCCCTTTACAAGTCAAGATAAAGAAGGCAGTAAAACTTCATGTGAGACTTAAGGTTAAACATAAGAAGTTTTAACCAACTTGATTAAACACAGGAATATATTACATTCCTAATACACTTAGTCACCAATGATATCTGATCGAAATACTTAACTCAACAAAAATACTTACAGTTTTACCTAAGTTCTTTAGTAGAATCGAAGGCATTGAAAATTAGGTTCAACATTGAACCAACACTTATCATTTAAGAAGGTTACCTAATCAACAAGTTGATAAATTAATCACAAGCTTAAATAAAGGCTGAAATGTATTAAGAAACATAGCTGTTGAAAAAATAAAGTCTATTTTATTACCAACACATTTTGTGTTACAATACATAAATAAAAAAGCAGTAAATGTAAGTCTATTCTATTGGGTATTTTCCTTTGGCTTTACTCATCCTAGCATGAGGCTCATCAAGAGTGATAGGAAAGGTGGTAGCTTTGAAATCTCTTGGCCTATTATGTCCGCTGTTACTCTACTGATCTAAAAGATATGGGGGAGAACATATTCATCTTCTCCTTGAAGGTCGTAATTCCCAATGTATTTTCTCACTAAGCTCTGAGAAATAACATCGGTTGGAATTCCGTTGAGATCAATATTAAAAGGGGGATAAGGGTAATCCAATATCACTACACTAAATCGGGCGAATGGTCATGGATTTTATCCCTCACCATTGGACATAAGTCATGGATTTGGTTCGTGACCAAATAGGGCATGACCATAAATGCTGGTCATGACCCATATCCCTGACCATAGTACTGGTCATGGATTAATTGGGTCATGAAATGTCATCGCGGATACCATATGTGACTCCATCCCAGAACTGGTCACGGCCTAAGGCCATGAGCCAATGTTCAATTTACTCGAATATTCACGGATAGGGTTATGACTCAAATATGTGACCACATCTTCGGCGTATCAAATGGTCACATGCGTTGTCATGGGCTAAGGCCGTGACCCATATTTTCATGTAATTAGTCTAGTCACATCCAAGAGTCGTGACCCCAAATATGCTAATAAAAAAACAAGGCTGGTCATTGACTATATTCGTGGCCATTTTTAAATATAATTATAAAAAAAATTGGGCACAATTTTATTTGTTTTCTGGACATTCTAAGCCTTTGTAATGTAATTATCGCATAACCATAATGCTAAAAAATAAATTATAAAAGCCCGCCTGGTCTCGAGACCCCCAGTTTGAGAACATGGCGACATTTTGGGCCATGATCTCAAACCTTGGGTCCCCTGGCCACGTGTTCGGTTACTACGAGGTATGTTGATCCCGTGGGGGGTGTTGGCGCTGCTCAAGGGTCCGTTTGGGGGGTGCTTTATATTTTTCCCTCTGACGGCACGTTTTTAGGCCTAAGTGTGGATATTCTGGAATTTTTCCTGTGTTCTCAAACCGTGGGTCCCCTGGCCACGCGGTCGGTTACTACGAGCCACGTTGGTCCCGTGGGAGGTGTTAGCACCGCTCACGGGGACGTTTGGGGGGTGGTTCTTGGTTTTTTCCTCTAACGGCACGTTTTTAAGCCTAAGTGTGGATATTCTAAAATTTATCCCGTGCCCTCAAACTGTGGGTCCCATGGCCACGCGGTCTGTTTCTACGAGCTACGTTGGTCCCGTGGGAGTTGTTGGAGCCGCTCACAGGGCTATTTGGGGGGGGGGGGGGGATATTGTGTTTTCTCCCCTGACAATATATTTTCAGGCCTTAGTGTAAATATTCTGAAATTTTTCCCGTTCTCTCAAACCATGGGTCCCATTGCCACGCGATCAGTGACTACAAGCTACGTTGGTCCCGTGGGAGGTGTTGGAGGGCTCACGGGGCCGTTTAGCTGTTTCGTGGTTTCACCCTATGATGACACATTTTTCAGGCCTAAGTGTGGATATTCTAAAATTTTTCCCATGCTCTCTAATCGTGGGTCACGTGCCCACGCATTCAGTTACTATGATCTACGTTGGTCCCGTGGGAGGTGTTAGCATCGTTCATAGGGCCATTTGGGAGGTGCTTTGTGTTTCACCATCTAACGGCATGTTTTCAAGACTAATTGTAGATATTTTCAAATTATCGTCATATTCTTAAACTGGGGGTCTATGGACCATGCGGTCGGTTCCTACGAGTTACACTGGTCCTTTGCAAGGTGTTCTCGCCTATCACGGGGCCTCTTGGGGGGTGTTTTGTTTTTTCCCTCTAATGACATGTTTTAATCCTACGTCTATATATTTTCAAATTGTCATCATATTCTCAAATCGGGGGTCCCGTGACCACGCGATCGATTCCTGCGAGTTACATTGGTCTTGTTCGAGGTGTTTGCGCCTCTCACGGGGCCGTTTGGGGGGTGCTTAGGGTCTTCACCCTCTAAAGACATGTTTGTCAAGAAAATATGCCTTTAGAGGGTGAAAACCCTAAGCACCCCCCAAACATCCCTGTGAGAGGCGCAAACACCTCCCATAGGACCAAAGTAACTCGCAGGAACCGATCGCGTGGTCAGGGGTTCCCCGATTTGAGAATATGATGATAATTGAAAATATATAGACTTAGGATTAAAACATTCCGTTAGAGGGTGAAAAACCAAAGCAACCCCCAAACGGACCTTTGAGGAACGCTATCACCGCGTATGGGTTCTACGTAGCTTCGAGGGAGACTGCGTGGTCACGGGACCCCCGGTTTGAGAATATGATGATAATTGGAAAATATCTAGATTTTATGTTTAAAAATATGATGTATTTAAGCCTAAGTGTAGATATTTTAAAATTAACGATGTGTTCTCAAATCGGGGGTAACGTGATTATCCAACAACCAAACACCAACAATAAGCCAACTATTAATAATTATCCCGTACTCCTTCTAATATACTATCCAACAACAAGATAACAACCAATAATTATCCAACAACTAAACCAAATAAAATCAATTATTATCCCGTAATCCTTCTGACAACTTGTAATACCCCGTACTTTTGGCTATATTTATTTTTGGGATTAATTAATTAAATGCGTATTAATTGGAAATTAATCCGGGTTAAAAATACTAACAAGATGCGAGTTGGTATTTGATTATGTGCATACATATTTTTATATGAATATTGATTTATGAAAAATTTGTCGTAAGATTGATATACGGCATTTTAGAAATTTTGTTGAGACGCGTGTGACCGCCGCGTCACGGTGTAATATTTTGATTATAAAAGTGAATTTAAATTCTATTAATCGTATGGTCGTTTTGAGTGCACCAACGCGTCCGGAAGGGTCGAGATAGTCAGAAAACACTAGCCGGGGGTTTAGTTTGGGTCCCGGGATATTTTTAGGCCATACCGGCAATATAAAGGGTATTTTGGTAATTTCGTATTTTGGGAAATTAAAAGTGACGAAAATTGGTTAATTACATCTGATGTGGATTTGACCCAGTAAGCCACTAATCAACCTGAGAGTGCAGCTACAGCGGAAATATTGCGACTTCTCAAATAAAAAACCAATTTTAATTAAACCCAAATTTTAGTTAAAACCCTAAGACATGCATCTAGATGATTTATCAAATAAAATATAGCATGCAGGATAAAAACACACAGTTTCAGAAAAAATCCCCAAAGGGGCAAAACCTTTTATTTTCACTATAATTTGTAAGAAAACGGCTTACAATCGGATTACAATGAAAATACAGTGACTAAGAATTACCCTCAGGTATCGGATTCTGTAGTCGGCGGCTGGAAATATCCCTTTCTAGGAGGGCAGCAATGAATCCACACGCAGCGAACCCACATGAACCTCAGTCCAATCAAAGGAAGAACCGCAGCACTCCTCAATGACACGCAGCCATGAAACTTTGTAGAGACTCCCTCAGCAATGACACGCAGCCCTCGGTTGCAAAGATCTCCCCACAAAGATGAACAGTAGCAAAGCTTGTGTTCTAGGGTTCCAAAAGATTCACAAAAGTAATTGGGATTTTTGTGTGAATCAAAAAGATGTTTTGCACATAAAAAAGGTGAAGACTTAGAGTATTTAGGACTCTGAAAATCGTCTTTAAAAGTCTTAAAAAATAACTCCCCGAAGTTGGCTTTAAATAGGAAAACTTTTAGCCTAAAAAATCTGCAGCGAATCTGGCCGAATTTATCCCAGTCGGACCGGTCCGGTTCTGAGGCGGATCGGTCCGGTCAAGCGGATCGGTTCTTTTATTTTTGGCCTCCATCGGTTCGCTTGCGGTCCGGGGTATACTGGATCTGAAGCAAGCGGATCGGTCCGGTATGGGGCGGATCGGTCCGGTTGCGGATCGGTCCGATATGGGGCGGATCGGTCCGTTTTCCCCAGAAAAATAAAATCCTTTTAAAAGCCTCAAATACTTCTTATTTTTATAAAAAACATTTTATAAAAATTTCCCAATACTAAATATGAACTTTAAGGAACGTAAAAACAAAATTTTACCAAGTTCATTCTCGCAGAGGCTATGATGTTGAAGATGCCTTGATATTCGGATCCGTTGATGTAGATGCGATCTTGAGTTTCTTCAACGGTGAAACGGCGTACGACATACAAATTGAAAATGGACAAAAATGTCCTTACACAACCCATATTAACCCAACAAGCTACGTAGGTTATTAGAATTAGGTTTTCTAATACCTTCCCAAAGCAAACCCTAGCCACCATAGCCACCTTTGGAGAAGAAGCTTGGAGAAAGAGAGAGAGAGGAAATTCTGCAGAAAGAGAGAGGAAATCGTCATCAAAATCAGAAATAAACTGAAGGCAAGTGATTTAAATTACATTCTTTATGCAGTGAATGCTTCTTCCATGTTAGAAATCTTGATAATCAATATTATTTAAGAGTTAAGGGAAAACCCATGAAATTGGAAGTTATTAGTTTAATTTTGGGTATAGGTTTGCATGTAGAAACGTTGTTTGAAGATTGAATTCAGAGATTTCATATTTATGTGATGTAACAACGGATTAAAATCTGGGAATTTATGATGATAATAATCTAGGGTTTTTGTTCTTGAAGAAAATTGGGGAAAATGTAGAAACTTGTGATTTAATGATGTTTAGGATGTATTAATCCCTTAAAAGATGTTAGTGTATGACCTTAGCATGTTTTAGGATGATTAGAGAACTTAAAACATCGCTTGGACTAATTTTAGAAGAGATTTGAGGAGTGGAAATTGATGAAAAACGAAGAAGGAAAAATCTGGGCTCGATCTGGTCGTTCGTTAGAAGAGCCTCCCCAGGTCGTTCGAATGAGCCTCGTTCGAACGAGCTTCTAACGAGTTGACCAGTCGCTTCTAACGAAAAGGAATTTCGTTCGATACTTCGTTCGAACGAGATCTCGTTAGAAGGTACAGTTCGTTCGAACGAACTGGATCTCGTTCGAACAGCCTCGTTCGAACGAGACTTCTAACGAGCTGACAGTTTGATCTCGTTCGAACAGCCTCGTTCGAACGAGGCTTCTAACGAGCTGGCAGTTTGGGCCTTTTTGGCCTGTTTGATTTTTGGAGTCCCGTGAACTTGTTCGAGGGTAGAGTTAACATTCCTTTGATGATGTATTGTTAGATTTGGGACTTTTGGGCTGTTATGAGGAGTAAATTATATACGAGTGATTTATATCAATGAACCGTTTGGGTTAAGACGTGAGTGTCTACTACGACGTGAGAATAGATTATGGCGCGTATGATTATAAACCGGAATCGTATAAAGTGTGTAAATTATATATTGATACTAGAATGAGAATAGTACTACTATTAAACTACGGGATTACTAAGACGTGTGTTTACTTAGTATTGGTATATGAATTGTGTGTATGACATACCTACCATACTTGCTATCACGGGAGGTTTGCGTTCGCTTAGGGCCCTCTAATCCTTGTGTTGCCCGGATTTAGACTGGTTACCTTGATGAACATAGGTCATAGAAAGACTTATTGGGATATTAATAAGTCCGCTGATCGTGGGAGCGTAGGTATGTGCGTGACCCATGTGATGTGACTGTGTTCGCCTCCATTATTTGTGATGTTATTATCTGTGAAATATTCCTGAGAGATTCGGAATATGTAATCCTTATGTACGTGATGTACCGGGATGGATAGCAGAGTATGTGTGCACCACAGCTTAGTTCTCGGGGTGCTTGTATTGTATATTTATGTTGTGATTAATATACACTTAATTAATGGGAACCTTCATGTTAATGTTGTGAATATAATTACGGTATTGTTTCGAGAAACATAACGGGTTAGCTGATAGTGAAATATATTGCATATTGAGCATCTGAGTTCACGTTAAACCCCTATTTAATTACGAGCGTTATAATGTTAATAGAACCGAGTAATAAGTGTAGGACCTATGACGGTCTAGCTAGATATGATGTCACTTAGCTAGTGGTTTGTGTCGTTGTAGATGGGTACTTACGTTAGGAGTGCACAGTTAGACGAGAGGTGAGAATATCATGTGAGTGCACGTCCTAACATGTACTTTGCATTTAATGTTTTAAATGTTTTTAAAGCACTTGCAGGTTTTTAAAAATATCTCCACATTCGGGCTCTGACCCGTTTGCTTTCAAATCTTTTTTTTGTAAAACCATTTTAGGTGCCCAGCCACAAGGACACCATGCATAGGATACTCATTCTGGTGACGAGCTGTAGCTGTTTGTGGAAGCTACAGGGATTTGCTTGTAGACGCTTCTATCACTTGAATTCCAGATTCATTATCTATCAGTTGTAGGGCATGTTGCCCATTTCTATTAGAGTTACATTTCCATTACAGTTTTCAGACTTTGGCATGTATTGTTTTAGTATTCGGTTTATTTATTTCAGTTGTGGGATTTGTAGTGAGGAGTTTTCCTCCAGACTTTATTTACATTATGTGATGGCTATTCTTTTTACTCCAGTATGGTGAATGGTGTTATTATTCTTCATTACACTTGTTGCATGTTAATCAGACTTTAAATAAAATTTGGCACTTACTTTTTAAATACTAGGTGGTTAGTAATAATAAAAATGTTTTCGACAGTGATGCTATTAACTGAGCCAACTTGGCATTTTGAATTAATTTAATAAAGGAGTAGCTACCCGGTATTTAATTAGTCGGGGTGTCACACAACTATCCAATAACAAGCCAACAACTAATAATTATCCAACAACCAAACCAAATAAAACCAATTATTATTACTTACTCTTTCTAACATACTATCCAACAACAAACCAACAACCAATAATTATCCAATGTCCAAAAGATTTAAAAGATAATGCATATCAATTATATAACTACTTTAGTTAAAGTAAAGAGTACCTGATTAATGCGATCCAGGAAGACCATTAAATAGAGTCTTATGAATGTGTGATTAAACCAAATTGATCTTGGATCCCCCAATGTATTCTTTTAAATGTACATTTGTTGATTAGTTTCTTTAATACAATCTTCATAAAATCAAGCTAATTTAACTTCATTTTATGAACAATGCCTCAATGAAACTGATTAACAAATGTATATGAATAGGAACACATGGAAATTGAGCTAGGTTAATTTGATCCAATCACAAACTCAAATGATTCTATTCTCAAATCAAGTGTCTTATAAAAGTAACGAAACATTCGACTGAGCATAACATATTATTGAAAGTTAAATTACATAAATCATATTAAATATTTGTAAAAGTAACTAAACATTCATACATCAAAGTAAAGCGCTAATACAATGTCAATATCACAATAGGATACAAATAAGATTGACAAGTATAACATAATATTTTGATACTCAATCTTCCTCTAAATAAATTAATAGATCCTTCAAATTAGGGTTGTCATCAAGAGCTGACTGGAACTCTTTTGAAGACTTTAATGCATCCACTTCAGTAGTCATACCTTTTGGTGCATGCACAATAATAGACCAATTGCCATCATTTATGCACTTCGAGTAGAATACCTTATTTACGTTATGAAAGGCTCAAATAAAAGGCTCATAGACTATGCGATCTTTACTCTTCAACTTTGATAAATCTACGATAATAAGTTTGGAGTCTGGATTAACTTTGCAAGCATTCGTAGTATCCTCCACCTTTACTTAATCACAATAGAATACGATTTCTGTGAAATCTAAGTAATCAATTTTTAGGGTTGGTTGGATTATCCCATAATAGGTTAACACTGTATTCTTTGGATTTTTATCTCTTTTGGTAGCGATACAAGTGGTCATTACTGAAATTGATATTCCGTTATTTTGCGTTAAAAGATTTTCCTCATATGGATATGAAATGAAATCAAAATCGTTGGTGCATATTTTCTTAAACTCTCTCACATGAAAACAAGGGCCTTTCCCTAGGCGTGAAAGCCTGGAAGAGACATCACCTATTTTTAGAAGTTGCATTTATTAGTGAATTTGTATTAGAGCATGTTTTTATCACACACGAATAAATAACCTCAAACATAAGATGTGAAATTTACCTCTTTTGATACCCATGCCCTAAAATCAGTTGTCATGAAATTTCTCCTTTGATTTTAGGTAATTTCGTTCTCGTACTTCCTGTGGGTAAATTGTAAAGTTTAGATCATAAATTATAAAATACATATAATCAAAGAAGAAGAATTCAGTAGACACTCACTCTCTCCAATGTTCGACTTCATCTTGCAATTCGAAGACATAACGAGTTGCTTGCTCGTATTTTATATTTGTGGCTTTTACCTCTTTAGGGTTTCCAAACTGTAATTCGCCCTCAAACTCGTCAGGTTCCTCGATAACACCTCCTCTACGAGGATTAAACCTCCTACCTCTTGTTCTGGCATATATTCCCTAGCGTATAACGATGATTCCACAGTTACGTATTCTTCATCAATTAACCCTCTAATATACCGTGTATTATTTACATTATCATTAAAGGTTTTCATCAAGCGCTTAAAAGGATACATCTAATAATACCTAATGGGACCACATAATAAAGCTGCATCGCATAAAAGCACAAAAAACTGGATGCTTTTATCAAAGAATGACGGAGGAAAATATTTCTCTGATACACAAACTTCCTCTGCTAAAGTTGATTTTGCATCTTTAATATGCCTTTTGTTTACCACTTTTGCACAAAGTAGGGTAAAACACAAACTAATTTGCATAATTCCCGACGAAGATCTTTGTGTTTAGAGAAGTAACGCTGAAATAACAGAGCGATTAATTAGATGATTACATGCCATTCGTTAGAATTGCACTGTTTTAAGTCATATGATTGGTAGCTTAATACCCCACGTAAATGACTAGAATAACCCGTTGGAGTCTTCAAGTTCAACAACATGTTTAAGAGGAATTCTTCCTATTGAAGGATCATTTTTAACCAGAGTTTCTTCTTTATCTTCATATCCTGTAGATATCGACAGACCCTCTCTCAATCTTTAGAATGAGATACACCTATACATGTTCCTATGAGATATTCTGCAACATTCTTCTCTGTGTGCATCACATCAATTATATGCCTTACACGGTGATCTTTCCAATACGAAAAATAAAAAAATTATTGATCGCCTCTACCATGGTTTTGATTTAGTAGGGTCGATAGGAGTCCCCCCTACTTTATGCTTCAGGTTTACAAGCTTATGATGTTTGCCTACATACATATTCCCTGCAGTCTCATCCGCCACCTTTTCCTTTATCTGCTGACTAGAAAGACGAGAAAGTGGCATCCACGCTCCTGACGAATATGATAAAAATTAGACTTGTCATTCCTGAAAGGTTAACTGATCGATAAAAATCTACAATGACCTGTGTAACTCATCTTACTACTATGTTGTACCCAACTGGATTCAATTTCCTCCCCACATACGGGACATCCATAATAACCATGAACATTACAATCGAACAAGGTCCCATATGTAGGAAGGTCATGGATCACCCACATCACCATTGCTTTATGTGTGAACTCTTCACCCTTGTGAGAGTTGAATGTTGTTACCCCTTTATCCCATAACTCTTTAAGTTCTTTGATTAATGGGGCTAAGTATATATCAATATCATTGCTTGGAGCCTTCAACCCGAGGAGCAACAAAGATAGTAATGTGAACTCCTTTCTCACGAACAGAGTCGAAGAGACTTAAAGGCCATGAGAACAGGCCAATAACTCTGACTAGTACTTAAATTATTGAAAGGGTTAAACCCATCGGTTAAGATTGCAAGACGAACGTTGTGCGGTTCCTTTACAAATTCATGGTGTTTTGAGTTTAAAATTTTCTAGATGAGTGAATCAACAGGATGATGCATCATATTCCCACCCTCCTCGCATCGAGTGTGACATGTCATGGGCTCCGCTATCCACGGTACAGTAAAAAACCATTTTAACCGTGGCCCAAGTGGAAAATACTTCAAAACCTTTTGTGGTACTTGCGAGCACTTTTGATATTTTGCATATTTGTCCTTTCCCTTCTCACAAACGACATATCTAGGTTCACCGCATGCTGGACATTCATCCTTCTCTCTGTTCTCGTTGTGGTACAATATGCAATCATGCATGCATGCATGAATAGATTTTTATTTCAATCCCAAAGACGTCAGGCTCTTATTCATGGTAGGATAATTATCTGGTAACGTGTTCTCCTTTGGTAGAATATCTTTAACCCACTTAAAAATTAGGGTTACGCTAGTCCCAAACAAACTAAAATGACTCTTTAAATTATGCAAACTAATAATTGCATATAATACTGAGTGATCTTCATCACAATATTTATACAACGATTTAGCCACATCGGCTTTAAACTGTATATATTCTCAGTCTCCTGGTTGTTCAATATCAAATTCTTCATCATGCGAATTATTTGTCTACGTAGCTTGGTGATTTTATTCGTGGTGGACTCCATAAGCATCGTTAATTAGGTCGGTCAATGGATGATGTGTTGGTGAATCATTTAACACTTCCACTCCTTGTTGTTCTGTTATGCGATCGGTTACCGGTAATTCTTCGAGAACATAAGGTACATGTTTTTCACCATGGTATGTCCATTTGTTATGTTATCTTGACAAATTCCCCACTATATTCAATGTAACTCAACATCTTCTAAAAATTTATATTTTTCATTGATACAATGGGTGCACAGATACGAAATCTTATCACGTTTAAGGTTCTTAAAAGCGCAGCGAATAAATTCTTGAATGCCTTTAATATAAATATTAGTTATTTGGTCAGTCTCCCCCATCCAATCTTTTTATTGTGGAAAATCCATTTAATAATATTCAAATTGCAGTCCTGTGTTAACATGATAAAATAAATATCATATTGCATAAATATAGTGTCAACAACGCATTAATATAGTGTCAACAACACACCAATCAATCAAACTATACAGTAACTAAAATTTAAGAACACACCAATCAAAGATACTACACAACCACTTAAACTAAAATCAAATAAAACTGTCTAGTGATATTATTACAACATAAGAAAAATATTACAACAACTAGTAATTCATCAAACGATAAACTAGCCAAGTGGTAAAAGAGTTTAAATAATTTTTCAAAAAATTCCCTCCTCCACTCTTGGCGTACACCGGAGTCTCTTCACAACCCTCAAATACTTTATCAACCAGGATCTAAAACTCACTCTCATATAAAGGCTGATTATGTACCAAGGTTCCTACATGAGTGGAGATGAGCGTGCACACCCCAATGACAAATCGGTCACATCCTTTATATAGTATTTCTCACCATAATCAACGCGGGTTGTTGACGATGATCCAAGACCTGTGGCATGCTGATGCACTGAGAAGGGGAGTGTTGAAGGAGGAACCGACGTCTGTGAGGATAATGTTAAATGAGGACTTGACATCTGTGAGGGGAGTGTTGAAGGAGGCCCCAGTTATGATCTCATTTTACTTATTTATCTGATGCATGAGTTTGTCTCTAATCTTCAGCTGAGATTGTGTTATTGTAAGGGTGGTTGTCTGAGATCCTTTTTTCCTGAGGTTGATCATGTTACATTTCTTGTTGCTATTGGTGGGTCTTGGGTTGTGAATATGAAGTAAAATCATGTCTTTGGAGTTTTTCTTGATCTTTTTAGTTACAAGTTTGATTAGATTCCATGGTTAGAGGATTTAAGCTTTGATATGTATGAGGTCTAAATGTTTTGTCATTATTCTTGGTTGTTCATCTCTGTGGTTTTATGAAAGGTTGTGTAATATGGGAGATTTGATGTTGGCTGGTTTGAAATGGCTGATGGTTTTATAGTGGCAGATAGATTGATTTGGTAGTGGGTGATGGTTTTATGTTCTATCACGTGTGCTTAGATTGAACTTTAATGGTGTCAGGTGAGTTAACTCATTTTTGAACTTCATATTAAGCAAAATTCAATTGTTATCACTTCTAAAATTTGGGTATTATGAATATTTATTACGCGTTATTTATTTCTTGAAATTAATTAGCTACTGTTAATAATAATTAAGAGTAGTTATTTGGGCATTATATAGCTATAATTTGTATAAAACTCGAAATAACCTAAAAAATTCCCTCAAGGGCTCTCTCCCCCAAACCACCGGTACCACTCGAAATTTTTTCCCCATTGATAAAAAATCCTAGATTTTCCACTACATATACATACATCCTCACACATATACATACACTGAAATACGCACACACACGTATACCCACATATACACACTGACACACACAAACACATATACCGCAAATACAATGAGATTTAAATATTACCTTAGATATTGAAAGAGAGATGGAATTTGAATCGCCGGATTGAGAGCATAAAATTGCACGAGAGCCGAAATTTTAGAGGGTTTAGGGTTTTTTGCGAGGTGAATGAAATAATTCATCGAGTTTTAAGTATAAAGACACTGGTCACGGCTAAGGGCCGTGACCACATTCCTTGCCAACATTATTTTTTAACACGTCAACGATTAAATAATAACCTGGTGATGGGCAAAATCTGTGACTCCGTTCCCAAAATGGTCACAGTCAAAAGACATTACTATATCAGTGTGACTTTGGTTTATGGTCACGGTCTAAGGCCATGACCCTATCCGAGACTAGATTTGGAGGGAGACATGGTGCCATAATGGTCACTGATGGATCACGACTTATTTCTGTGACTCACACGAGTCACGGTGATTATCCGTGAGTACATGCGAGACGAGTCATTACAACACTACATCATGGACTTCATCACGCCTATTTTGGGTATGGTCACGGCTATAGGTCGTGACCCCTTTTCCGTGACTATTCACCAAGTTTGGTGTAGTGGTCGGCAGCATTAACAGGCACCAGTAAGGGTTCTCCAAGACCCTCATCATCATCAAGCTCCTCATTCAAATTGGGAGGATTTCCTGGGTTATGCCTTTGAAACAATTCTAAGTCTTCTTGTGTACCAACCTCTCTCAAGGCATATTACCATCCATATTTATAAGATAGATTCTTGGCACACTCAATTTGGATGGATGTAATAGAAAATGCCTTATCCCATCCTTTGTTAGCAGCTTCCTCCTTAGGAGATTTATTCTTGGCCTTTATTTTCAAGAAGTGTTTTTCCTTTGAATCCACCTCAGTAGTCAAAATGGTGACCTTATCTTCAGTAATTTTGGCCTTGTTCTCAGCCTCCTTCAATTTTCCCTCAACAGAAGCAGCTCTGTCTTCATCCCCCCGAATTTTATCTCCCCGGGAATTTCTCTCATTCTCAAGAGATTTTTCAAAATCCTTTAAATACTTCTGCAAGCCTTCAAAGGCTTCCTCCACATCTATCGAGGAAGCTTTCAGTTGGTCGTCCTTCTTCAGCATTTGGTTATAATAATCTAAGAACTAAAAAAGATGAAATATGTAACATTAGTGTAGAAGAAGTTCAATAGAAATTATTGAAAACACATAAACAAAGAAGTTAGGTACTTACCAAGGCCATGTTTTGACTAGACCTTTCAACCAATCGAGCTCTAGACATCGGGCCTACTGATGACCTATCCTCCAGAAGAGTTCGTGCCTTTATCAAACCCTTAGCCACTCGAGGGTTGATTGTCGCAGAGGCATTCTCAATACTACCTTGGTCAATAAAGGCTTTCTGATCCAATTCTTATTGTCTCGACAAACCTCTCCCCAACCTCTTGAACTGAAGCTCAATTGTTTGAGAATATTCTATATTGAGGACTTGAGGCCTCTTCTCAGTAACTTGAGGCCTCATGTCGGCAATAGTGTTCTTCTTGGCAGGAGGGGGAGATCTTGATCTAGTCAATAAGTTGGGTATTTTTCTTTTCACTATTTCTGTAGAGGGTGAAATGGGGATGGCTGTAAGGTCAAGTGATTTGAAGGAATCTGATGTTCCTCATTGTGAAAAAACTCTCTACTAAAGTTAACTCAGCAGGAGAGGAAGTGGAAACAGGTTTCTCATTCAAGTTTATAGGGGACTGAGGCAAAATAATGATTCATGGGGCAACAAATGAGGTAACATAATTCTTGTATTTAAAGAGAATAGAATCTTCTCGGGGATGCTCTTCTCATGCTCTTTGGTGGATGGCCAACAAATATTTAAGATCGTCAATATTCACTTCATTTTCCTCGGGGCTCTTATTTTCTCTCTCCTCTGCACAAAAAAAGACAGTTAGTCGAAAAATCTTCAAATAGTTAGTAAGAAAGAAGAAAATGGAAAAGCAGAATATTGTACAACTTATGCCACACCCTTCCTTGGGGCACCTGGATCCAATGTATCCAAATCCCTCAGAAAGGGGGGGACATGTTGCCAATTCTTCACTACTATAACATAATCCAGTAGTCCTTAATTGAGTCAGTAGATTAACCACCAATTCCCTATTGACCTTCCTGATTTTCATGTAGTAGGTATTATCACTAGTTGTTCCTCACTTATAACTGAACATCAACTCGAGAATCCCAAGGCAAGTCCTGTAGATTTCATTTAACCTTTTTACACCAATTATAACCCTCCATGTATTGGGGGATACCCTCACTAGTATTACATCCAAATACTGGCATAATTGAAAAAAGAGGAGATTTGGGGAAAAGTAAGGCCACACTCAGTAATGAATAAAATTGGCATATCAACATGGACACTTACTATCCAACTGCGGATCTTTAGTCTTTCGCTATACTCCTCTAAAGAACCTTTGTCTACAATGTATACCATGGTCGAAAGACAGAAAAATCAAAGAAGGGAAAGTTAAGAAAGCTTACAAAGTTTAAGAAATGGCAAAAAATAGCAAACATCGAAGGTAGAGAAGGAAGGCTTGAGAAGAAAGAGAGAGCCTAAGTTCAGAAATTTTGAGGTCAAGAGAAATTGAGGGAAACAATCGTGCTTTTATAGGTTAACTTGAATTAAGAAATGAAATGCATTATAAGAAACACGAGTATTAGGGACGATAAAAATCCATCCCTAAAAGCATAAAATTCATCCCAAAAGAGTATTTAGGCCGAATTTTGCAACGGCAAAAATTCGTCCCTTATACTTGGCATCGCAAATATTTTAGGGATATATTTTACCATCCTAAATATTAATTCATGGACACTCTACATTTGGCATTAGGGACGAATTTTTTCGTCCCAAAAGGTATTTCGGCGAAAAAATTCCCTCTCCCGCGAGTAGTATTAGGGATGGATAAACTGTCCCCAATACTACTCAGATTCTGGCAACCCCAATTAGGATGGTAAAAATGTCCCAAAAGGTAGTTTCAATTAATGCAAATGAGTATTAAGGACGGATTATAACCATCCCAGAAGGTATTTTCAATTAATACAAAATGGGCATTAGGGACAGTTTATAACTGTCCCAATTGATAAATAAAAAATTATCATAAACAATTATATTATAATATGCTTTATGCTGTAATAATAAGTGATGTCAAATTTGCATTATAAGTCAAATAATCTAATCATAAACGCAATATATAAACTGCATTCATTGTAACACGTATTCAATAACAATTTCTTCCATTAAACTACATTCAAGTCGAAATATTTAAATGATTACAAAATCATAACTAATTAATAAGATATATAATTGTCCAAAAAATATTGCCCCTAAATTAAGATGATAAATATAGTTGTAACGCTTTAAAAACTTCTCTTAGTGTCACATATACTAGACACACTCAAAAACAGGTCTCTTCAACTTCTTCTGTACAACCAACAATCAATAAATAATCATTTTATCAAAATAATTTTATAATAAAATCAAATATCTAAATCGTATCAACAACTTTTTTCAATTTTAAAAAAAAATATGCAGAACCTTCTTTGTTTATACATGACCGTGATAAGTCTCGGGGTGACAACTTTTATTATCATGGACTTGTCACGGTCATTGACCGTGACAAGTTTAGTAGACTTGTCACGGTCTTTGACCTTGATAAGATTTGTCACTATCATGGACTGTGACAAACCCATGGCAACCTTTAAAAAATTATCACAGTCAATGACTGTGACAAGTCCGTGATAAGTTTTCTTTGTCACGGCCTTGTCACGGTCATTGGCCGTGACAAATCTGGGCAGAATTCAAAAAAATATTGTTGGGCAGTTTGGCCAGTGCCACTGCCCAGTAGGATATTTGTACCTGTTATAGCAAAATTGTACCCGTTCAAACAACATATAACGAAATAAAATAGAAATAATGCACCAAATCATTGCATATATAATTCCATATTCAAACCAAAATGTAACAAATCAAAACAATACAAATATAATCCAAGTGTCCAAATAAAATAGATACAAATAATGTCATGTGGTAGGTTTGAGGAGGAAGTAAGGACACACGACATACGCATTGAAACATCCCTGAATATGCATCACGCCGTATTATTTGCGCAACCAAAATGGGGATTTCTCCTTCCCGGTTATCACATGCATGACGAGCACCTTGGCCTCGATGTCTTGAAGAGCGTGTCCATGAGCCAACAAACCCTGGACGATATTCAAGTACCCCAACCCCCTACTTATCCGCATGCCATCAATACGTCGAGTATAAACACGCTCGGCCAACTAATTGTTGTTATAGGCCACTCGACGGGAGCCATATAGGGGATCAGATCATCAATCGGTGAGTTTTTACGTGTCGACGATGAAGCAGCGACCTCCACGTCCTCGTCGTCCTCCTCCTCCACCATCTTCTCCTCCCCCTTACCCTTGCCCTGTCCGCCTGACGAACGCTTCATGAATGAGAATATATCTTGGACCATCGCCTCTAAGCTTGATAGTTTTGCCTCATGCGAGTCCACCTGACGAGCCAACAAGGTGTTGCTCATCTCCAATCCGATGGTCCTAGATTTGGCCACCCGCGAGATCACCCTCTTGTCCTCCTCTTGTGATTAGCTCCAAGAACTTGGCTGAGTGCGTCCGTGGATAAATATGCCTTGTCGCCATCAGACTGCGACTCATGAACTTCCTTAAGATTTTTTTTGAAACGACAAAAAGCACACGATTACTTAAATAAGAAAATAAAAAAATTATAATCTAATTCACAAAAGGTAAATTGTCAGATTACTTACAATCGTGGCCGCGATGCTCGGAGACACCACTTTATCCTTCCCCTTCTTCTTCTGAATGCCACATAGACATCGAGCCTATATGGCCTACCCCCGGGGCCACTCCCCGTCTCCTGAAATAAAATAATGCAAAATTAGTATCGGGCCTGCAAAGTAAAATAATGCAGAATAACATATTTCTGTAATTATAGAAAAATAAAAACTTATCATCATCCTATTCTCCACCTCGGCGTAAGATGTCCGACTGGAGTAGTGCACGTCCATCTTTTTTCCCCTGATTTTCCATCCCCAATTAGTGAGATGCCAATTGTCACTCCTCGATCTCATTGTCAGTGAACTTTTGCCATTGTGCCAATGAGATTGGCTCCTTCGACGGGACGGAATCACGCATTCTAATAATGGAGTCTCGGGTCTTCCCAACGTACCGGGCCGGTAAATTTTTCTTCTATGTCTTATATTACTCCCTCAACTGCTCCAATACATAATCGCAAAGTTCTGGGGCTAGGCTGAATCGTTCCTGTCAAACAAATACAATGTTAGTTGCGAATAAATATAAATATAAATTGAAATTGAAATTGAAATTGAAATATAAATATAAATATAAATATATATACATTACCTGTAATGCCGCCCAAATAGCTAACTTGAGCTCATTTGGCACCTCCCTCCAACTAGTGTACCCTGGGCTGATAATCATCTTTGCCAGCTCGAGGGATGCAGCTAATATACCCGTCTTGTTCTCGATGGCCATTCCCAATTTTCCCCATTTGGGGAGACTTGGGGCTGAGGAGCCCTCGTCGCCTCCGCTACCACCGAGCCCAGAAGGCATCATCATTATCATCAGCATCATCCTTGCCTTAATCGCTAAAAGAGACATGTTCTGTAAAAAAATGTTATTATTAGTACAAATTCAAAATGAATTAGAAGAAGACATGCAAACATTAAGTCTAAATAGTACATGCACTAATGTAATTAAGTACAAATGAATAAAAAGCATTAATCCAAAAATTGGAATACTTATTACTGTTTAACACGCACACATATACAGACGAAAGAGATAAAGATAAAAAGAGTGAAAATGACCAAGTAAAAATGAATTAAAAGCATTAAACCGATATCCAATAATAATAAAACACTAGTACACGCGCTAAATTGCAATACTTATTACAAATTGAAAAATTATTTCAAATTCGGGTTATCATAAAAAATGGATTAATATTCAATCGGAGCAGCCAAGTCATCCGCAATACTGTTTAGATGCTTTGCGCATGTAGGAAGATTGACCACAACTCGTTGCTGATATACTCTGAGTAAAACACTTGGTTGCCCTTTTAAAATACACAAACAAATGCCTCATCGCTCGCGTGTTCATTTCTCTTCAACTTGGACAAGTCAACCATGATCAAATTGGTGCCAAGATCAACTTTACAAGCATTTTTATTCTGAACTCTTACCCAATCACAGTAAAATACAACCTATTTCAAGCTTACGTAGTCCAATTCAAATATATTTCAAATTACACCATAGTAAGTCATTTCAGTTTCAACGAGGTTTTTATCTTTAGCGACGATCAAAACAAAGTAAGAGCCTTGTATGAAATGCCCGATTTCTGTACATTTGTATTTTCTTCGTACGCGCTTGCGCCGAATACGTAACCGTTCAGTCAATACTTTTTGTACTCTTGTGCCATGAACAAGGGTCCAGTGGCTAGACGAGTAAGCCTTGATGTCGCATCACCCTTCTTTAAGAGTTAAGAATATAGATAAATTAATTAGGTTGGTTATAAAGTTTTATTATAATGTAACGCTATATAACAATCGCTTTCATTATAATTACCTCGTGTGACAACAACAGCCTAAAATTGCTGTCTGGTTGCGCCATTATTTTTTGTCTGTTATTGTTCTCACAGGCTTTATATTTTCTGCATAAAATTAATGTGATGAACGCATTACAAAATTAATCATGTATAAATTAATCTAAAATAATGTAAAACTTAAAATAATTTAAACTCACGTTTTCCATTCTTCGACATCTTCGTGTGTGTCAAATAGATAACGAGATACTTGTTCATGTTACAAAATCATTAATTTCACTCATTTTCCCATCACATGACCACCCTCATCGATGAACTCATCAATGTCCTCATCGCTAATTGTGTCAGGCATATATTCCCGAGTATAGATTGATGAATCCATGGTGATGTATTCCTCTGCAATTGATCCTACAATGTATCATGTATTCTTGATGTGATCTTTAAAAACTTTCATCAATCTTTCAAACGATTACATTCACCGATATCTAACTAGACCACAAAGAAGTGCCTCGTCGTATAGGTGTGCCAACAAGTTAACACTTATGTGAAAGAATGTTGGGGGGAAGTACTTCTCCAACACACAAATCGCTTCGGTCACCGCCAATTTTACGGCCAATATGTATTCTCGATTGACTACCTTCTCACACAAAAGTGAGAAGAAAATACTAATTTTCATAATAGCCCTCCGAAAATCCTTGTGATTGGAGAAACAGTGCTTAAACAATAGAGGAACCAATTGCATGATCACATTCAAATCGTGGGATTTACACTTATGTAAATCACGGGTAGCATAATTCACAATCCTTTACAAGTTCGACGAAAAATTAGATGGAACCTTTAAATTATATATTCTGTCTAAAAGCACCTTCCTTTCCCCACTTATCAAACTAAACGCACTAGGGGGAATTATTGTCCTTCCCCTACTATCTTATTTCAACCACAGTTGTGGCATAAGTTTAAACGATTTAAGGTCTTTTCGTGCATTTTCTCCATCCTTCGAATGACTCCTCCAAGGCATGTTCCCACAATATGTTTAGCGGGGTTCTTATCTGCATGTATCACATCCAATACATGGCGCACCGGGTTATTCTTCCAATAAGGCAAGTCAAATAAAATTGACCTCCTAGACCATGCCTTTCTTATCTCAGTTTCATTACTAGTTAGGGCCTTATTATCCTCAAAATTCTAAAATTTAGGATTCTTACCTGTCATATTAGGGCCACAATCAGAAGATTTACTTTCAATTTCTGAACCTGAAAGTTTTCCCGACGGTAGCCTATATTTAACCCCGCACGATAAAAAATTGGAACCTTTCTCAAATCTAAAACTATGAGTCGGGGGTAAAAACCTCCTATGGCAATGGTATACATTTTTCGAGCTAGCGAGGAGACGAAGAGATTCAGTCTCCTCTCCACAAATAGGACACCCTAAATAACTATGTACTACACAACTGGATAATGTCCCATAAGCTCAAAAATCATAAATTTCCCACATCAACATAGCTTTCAGCGTAAACTCTTCTTTTCTGAAAGAGTCAAGTGATTATGCACCCTCTTACCACAAGTTATTTAATTCTTCTAACAAAGGAACCAGGTAGACGTCGATGTCATCACTTTTCGCCTTTTGGCCCAGGTATCAATAAAGATAGCATCGAAAATTCAAGTTTCATACACTGTGAAGGAGGGAGATTGAGTGGGGCTAGGATCACTGACCATACACTCTAATTGGTGCTTATATTTCCAAATGGATTGAAAAAATTTGTTGATATAGCCAAACGAATGTTACGCTGTTCTCAAGAAAAATTGGGATACTCATAACTCACCCTCCTCCAATTTGTAGAATCAATAGGATGACAGATGAGATTATCCCCTACTTATGACCTAACATGCCAAGTCATTGCCTCCGCTATCCATGGTACTATGAAAATATCTTTAATCTAGGACCAACGGGAAAATATTTCAACACTTTTTGAGGTACTTTTGATCTTGTTCCTTCCTTGCTAGTAGATTTGAGATATCTAGGTTTATCGCATACCGGACAACGATCGATATTTTCATACTCCTTTCGGTATAGTATGCAGTCATACAAACAAGAATGAATCGATTTATACTTCATTCCCAAACCTTTTAAACTATTATTCATAACATGATAGTTATTTGGAAGCGTATTCTCCTTAGGTAGTAAGCCCTTCACCCAATTCAGAATTCCTGTTACGCTATTTCTAGAAAAACTGTATTGCGTCTTCAAACCGTGCAAACCAACCATGGCATGTAAAATTGTTTGATCTTTCTCACAGCCAAAGAATAATAGTTGGGCCGCCTTAAATTTTAAACTTTGGTAGTCATCGTCAAGGTTTATCGTCATATCTTCATGAGCACCTATACCTTGTACATCATCAGTGACCTCATTCTCCTCTACTTCATGAACTTCGTACGCATCATCAACTAAATCCTCTAACATATTATGATCTACACCGTCCCCTTCTACATCTATCCTACTTGTCGAAGGTTGTTGTGAAGATTGTCCAGGGACAAAAGGAACTTTCAATTCAGCGTGAAAACTCCAAAATCGATAATTATCTTACATACCCGATCTTAAAAAATGCAGTTCAATTGTTTTCCACTCAAACACCTTACCATTCTCACACCTAGCACACGGACATGAAAACTCTTCATTAATATAACATCTCTTTGCATATTTCACAAATTCATTAGCACCTCTACGAAACACATCCCCCAATTTATTTGTCTCCCCCATCCACTCTTTATATTTAGGATATCCCATCACAGCTACTACAAATAATCACCTTTTAAAGGTAAGAAGCGTTATTCGTGGATTAGTACAAAACAAAACTTAGATTTATAGTATGTTTCAATTAATTATGTCTTACTTATATTCGATTTTTTAATTTCAATTTATAATAGTAATTCCTATTTCCTCCATCTCCTCTAAAGGGTGAGTGGTCCTATCCCATTCAAGACCGCATATTTCTATAATATACTTAACAACTCATGCATATTGTTACGATTTGAGAAAAATTCGACAAAATATCCCCATAGTTCTCGAAGTAGACGACGTAGATTGGCAAGTGTGAGTGTTATTTCAATTGATCAATTGAAATAACACTCACGCTTGTCAATCTAGTATGTACTCAGAGAACATTAGGATACGACTGCAGAACTTCATCCAAAAGTAACAACTTTAAGTCACTAAGAATTTTATTATACAGAAATTATGCAGTCCCAAACTGTCCAAACAAGACAATTCGAAAGATCCTTACAAGGGTAATGACTCTCAAACGGGTCTAAGGGCTATTTAATGCGTACGCATAAGAACTAGACGACAAGTATCTATGCGCACTATGTGTAATCATAGTTTTTTTTCATTGAATTATGATAAGTCCGTGGTCGTGCCACTCTCGAATAGGTCGTGACACAAAGTAATTTTAGAAAAAAGTCGAAAACTCCTCCTCCCCCATTTTAACAATTATCCAGTGGTTGTGCCACTTCCAAAATTAAATAACTCAACAAATTAAGATAATATAATTATTTACGAATTTATTAGTGTGAATTAAATTAAATATTTTAAAAACATTTAACAACCAACTTCCATATCCAACCACATCCGTCCAATATAATCCAATAGCAACAACAAACCAATAAATGTGTATCCCGTACTCCATCTAATTCATCTACTCAATTAATTGAACAATAACAATTTCAAACCTAAATAAAAATAAAGAAACAATATTTATAATGTCCAATCAACATTAACAATTAATTTCAAGTCCTAAACTAAACATTAATTTCAAATCCTAAATCAACATTAACAATTAATTTTAATACCTTAACTAAACACCAATTAATTTCAAAACACACATATACACACATGCATACACCCCCCCCCCCCCTCCCCTCCACACCTACACATACACATAAACCCAACCCCTAACCCCCCACCCCACACAAATGCCCCACCCCCACTGCCCTAGCAACTCCTACCTAACTACACATACACGCACACTCACACATAAATGCACACTCACAAACCCACCACCCCCTGCCCCCTCCAGCCCACCCCACACAAATGCACTCACACACACACCTTTGTATATGCACACACACATATACACACACACGAACACATATACACACACATGAACACATATACAGACACATACACATATATACACAAATGAAAGAGAAAGAGAGAAGAAAAAATACCTTAAATTGAAGAGAGAGAGAGAGAGAGAGAGTAGTCGCTTAGAGAGAGAGAGAGAGAGAGAGAATGTGGGGAATAGAAAACGGTGAGAAAAAAGAAGAGGGAATGGTTTTTTTTACTTATAAACTTGTCACGGACTTGTTACGGTGCTTGACCGGGACAAGTTTATAAGGTTGTCATGGTCATTGACCGTGATAAGCCCCTGATAACTGTTCTTGTCATAAGAATTTATCACGGGCTTATCATGGTCAATGACCGTGACCAAAAATGCATGTTTTTTTGTCATGGTCATTGAACGTCACAAGGGTGGACAGCTCAAAGTGACAATTTGGTCTTTTTGGTGTAGTGTCAAATAATGTTTAAACCTAAGTCTACATGTTTACAAGTCCAATCATTTGAAAATTCCCATCATATACTCAAGCCCGGAGTTCGGTGACTATGCGATCGGTTCCTATGAGTTACATTGGTCGTTTGTGAGGTGATCCTACCTCTTACAAGACCGTTTTGTGACTTTTTTACGTTTTCACCATTTAACGCCATGTTTTTAAGCCTAAGTCAAAATTTTACAAATTCTCGTCGTATACTCAAACCCAGAGTACGGTGACTATGCGATCGGTTCGTACGAGTTACATTAGTCTCGCTCGAGGTGTTTGTGCCTCTTACGGGACATTTTTGTGTCTATTTTACGTTTTCATGCTTTGACGCCGTGTTTTTAAGAGTAAGTCTATTTTTTGTGAATTCCCGTCGTATACACAAACCGAGAGTCCGATGACTACGCGGTCGGTTCGTACGATTTACATTGGTCCCTTACGAGGTGGTCGTGCATGTTATGGGACCGTTTTGTGGTTATTTTATGCTTTTACCCTTTGACGCCATGTTTTTAAGCGTAAGTCTATTATTTGCAAATTCCCTTCGTATGCTCAAATCGGGAGTCTAGTGACTACACGATCGGTTCCTACGAGTTACATTTGTCCCGTGCGCGGTGTTCGTGCCTCTTACGGAACTGTTTTGTGGTTGTTTTACGTTTTCAACCTTTGACGCTATGTTTTTAAGCCTCAGTCTAAATTTTTGGAAATTCTTATCGTATACTCAAACTGTGAGTTCGGTGACTACACAGTCGGTTCCAACTAGTTACATTGGGCTCATGCAACATGCACGTGCCTCTTACGGGATAATTTTGTGATTGTTTTATGTTTTCACCCTTTGACGCCATGTTTTTAAGCCCAAGTGTAAAATTTGAAAATTATCGTCGTATACTCAAACCGAGAGTCCGGTGACTACGCGGTCAGTTCTCACAAGTTACATTGGCCTCGTGGGAGGAGCTCGTGCTTCTTATGGGACCGTTTTGTGGATATTATACGTTTTCACCATTTGACGACATGTTTTTAGCACTAAGTCTAAATTTTGTAAATTCCCACCGTATACTCAAATTGAGAGTCCGGTGACTACGCGATCGGTTCTTATGAGTTACATTAGTCTCGTGTGAGGTGCTCATGCCTCTTATGGAACCTTTTTGTGGTTGTTTTACGTTTTCACCCTTTGACATCATGTTTTTAAGCCTAAGTCTAAATTTTTCAAATTCTCATTGTATACTCAAACATGGAGTTCAGTGACTACGTAGTCAATTCGTACGAGGTCTCGTGCGAGGTGCTCGTACCTCTCACGGGAACGTTTTGTAGATATTTTAAGTTTTCACCCATGACGACATGTTTTAAGTTAAGTTTAAAATTTGAAAATTCCAGTCGTATACTCAAATAACGGTCGGTTCGTACAAGTTACATTGGTCCCGTGCGGGGTGCTCGTGCCTCTTACGGGAGCGTTTTGTGGTTATTTTATATTTTCACCCTTTGACACCATGTTTTTACGCGTAAGTCTAATTTTTGAAAATTACTGACGTATACTAAAATCGGGAATCTGGTGAGTACATGATCGATTCCTACGAGTTACATTTGTCCCGTGCGAGGTGATTGTACCTCTTACGGGACCATTTTGTGGCTATTTTATGTTTTCACCATTTGACGCCATGTTTTTAAGCGTAAGTCTATTTTTTGTAAATTCTTGTCATATACTCAAACAGGGAGTTCGGTGACGACGCGATTGGTTCCTACAAGTTACATTGGTCCCGTGCGAGGTGCTCGTGCCTCTTACGGGACTATTTTGTGGTTGTTTTTTAGACTGAGTCTAAATTTTGCAAATTCTTATCATATACTCAAACCAAGAGTTCGGTGACTATGTGGTGACTTCCGACGAGTTACATTAGTCCCGTGCGAGGTGCTCGTGCCTCTTACGTTACCATTTTGTGGTTATTTTACGTTTTTACCCTTTTACGCCATGTTTTTAAGCCTAAGTCCAATTTTTGCAAATTCCCATCATATACTCAAATCGAGAGTCCGGTGGCTACGCATTCGATTCCTACGAGTTACATTGGACCCATGCGAGGTGCTCGTGCCTCTTACGTGACCTTTTTGTGGCTGTATTATATTTTCACCCTTTGACGCCATGTTTTTAATCCTAAGTGTATTATTTACAAATTCTCGTTGTAAACTCAAATCGGGAGTCCAGTGACAACGTGGTCAGTTCGTACGAGTTATATTGGTCCCGTGTGAGTTCTCGTGCCTCTTACGGGACCTCATTAGTTCTTTTATATTGACATTATCCCCCAATATCGTATATTTCTCGGAGTTTTAGTGACACAGTAAGTGTTGCACAAAACACTGGGCCGATATTTGTATGCATTTTATTGCTCAAAGCCATTACAGGGACACGAAAGAATTAAAATTATAAGGTTTAGAAATGAATACGATGCAAACCCGAAAGAATTAAAAATTTAAATCGATGCATAATTAACCTTAAAATAAAGGTCATCATGGGTCTGTCCATTACCTGAATATTATGTTACACTCAACGGCAATTAGAACCTTCGTTATGCCAGCAGCGATGCAATTTCAGATTATGTTCGATAGTAGTCTGCCCCAATATCCATGTATCCTATAACAGTGAAAAAATAATAAATTTTATGCAAACAAGTTTGTTCAATTAAAAAAAAACAATGTAAGAATAGGAAGACAATGTTCTAATCTAGGATATGATCACCTTGATCTCAACACCCTGGTCTAAGCATGATCATTGACTAACTATGGAGTGTTACGCCCTACACTCTCTTAAAAAGAACCCATGGGAGAAGCCCCTACTGGTGTATAAAAAGCACCCATGATAGAAGTATTGATAAAAGATAAATAGTTTAAAAAAAACTCAAGTGGTTTTCCCAATCTGTAGAAATTGTAAATCAATACTCAATATTAAAACCGACTTGTTAGTTACTTTGATTGCGGGTGAAACAAACAATATTGATAAAAGTCAATGATTTCTCTTAGCTTTCAATACTATAAACACCTCATAACTGCCATACCGTAAAAAACACTTGATAATAGCATCCAGGTAGATGAAGCAATGGATTCCTTGTCGATGAATCATAACCTGAAATACAAAAACAAAGTTGCAATATAGATGTTGTAAATGAAATTTATAATTACTTCAACATCTCGATAAAAACTCCTTCATAAATAATATGGACATTTTTGAATACGTTACTTAAATATTGAGAACACAACTAATAATGAAACATTTGAAAAAATTATATCATAATAATATTCCAGTAATGTCCAACCTAATTAAAAAAAGGATTGTTGTTGAAGAAAATTTACAAGAGAAAAAATTAAAATTAATAGTAAGAAGACGGGCTTTGGCTTCATATAGTAAAATATGATATAGTCCAACTTATGTCCAAATAAGGGTCCCTCCATATTAGAATTAGTTGCATTGAAAACTCATTTGTAATAATAGTTGTGCATCCAAAGATATAAAGGTTAAATATGGAGACACTGTTGAACATACACCATCTAAAAGTATAAAAAGCCTATCTGAAAGGTAAAAAAAAGGTTCTTTAGGGTTTGGACCCCATTAGTTCTTTTATATTGACATTATCCCCCAATATCGTTCACTTCTTGGAGTTAAACTCCAAAATGAGTTTTAGCGACACAAAAAGTGTCGCACAAAACACCGGGCTGAGTTTGTATGCATTTTGTTACTAAAAGCCATTAGGGGGCACAAAAGAGTTAAAATTACGGGGTTTAGAAATGAATAGGACCCATGCCTAAATGAATTAAAAAAATTGAATCAATGCATATTTAATCTTAAAATAATGTTCATCATAGGTATGTCCATTACCTGAATATTATGTTATACCCAACGCTAATCATAACCTTCCCTATGTCAGTAGTGATGCAATTTTAGATTATGTTTGATAGTAGTTCGTCCCCAACATCAATGTATCATATAACAGTAAAAAAATAATAAATTTTATGCAAACAATTTTGTTCAATTAAAAAAAGAATGTAAGAATAGGAAGACAATGTTTTAATTTACGATATGATCACCTTGATCTCAACACCCTTATCTACGCATGAGCGTTGACTGACAATGGAGTGTTCAACCCTACACTCTCTTAAAAAAACCAAAGGAGGAAGCCCCTACTGGTGTATAAAAATGTCATATTTACTCCTTGGGATGAAGCCCATGCTGATGTCTAGAAGGTGGTCTTGAATGAGATGAATGGATCTGTAAGCGCTCCTATTTTTAACCTCTCTTTGTAACCCAAAAAAAGAAAAGAAAAAGAAATGGTTTAATAACTAATGTTGCATCAGGTCATTTTCTCATCAGCATAATTTGAACTACTTCCATTTCAATTTTAGTTTATCAACATAAACAAATATGTAGAATGTCCATAAATCTATCAAATTAAAAGAAAAATAAAATAGCAAACACTATCTTGATTTATTATAATCCATGACTACGACACCAATACCGAATCAAAATCTGAAATGATGAAAACTGTAATAACATGGGATTTTAATAAATGGGGAGAAAGAGATATGAGAGTATACCTGATTCGTAAAACCAAATAATACAAATATAATCATCAAATCAGTATATGTAAAACCAATACACAAAATATGAAAAATGAACAACTCTAAATGAAAAAACTGTAGACCTAAACATTTTGAACACAAAATGAACATCTTTAAATGAAAATGAACAACTCTAAATGAAAAACGGTAGCCCTAAACATTTTCAACAAAAAATAATTAAATCAAGAAATCAACGATTAAAAGATGAAAATCGAACCTGATTGAGATGTAGGGTTAAAATGATTTAATTAAGAAAATAAGGATTCAAAGATTAAAAGATGAAATACGTACCTGATGATGGAGATGAAGAACCATGAACTGAGATCTACCGAGAGAAATCAGGAGAGAAAGATGGGGTCAAAAGAGAGAGATGGATGTCTCTGTGGGTGCAGGGGGATGGGGAAGCTCAGGGGAGTGGGGGGTGGGGGGCGGCGGAGAGAGTGAGAGGGAAGAGAGGTTGTAAGAGAGGGGTATAAGAGAAACGAGAGAGAGAGAGAGAGAGAGAGAACAAAGCAGGAGTTACCTGATTCAGGTCGTGGTATTGGAATTTGGAAAAGTGAAAAAATGTGAGGAAAAATAAGAAAAATTACCAAAAGGGTTAGAAACAGCCGTCCCTTTTGCTATACCAAAATGGACGGTTTTAAAATCCATCCCTTTTCATATATCAAAAGGGACGAATTTTTAAAACTGTCCCTTTTGCTATACCAAAAGCGACGGTTTAAAAATTCATCCCTTATATTTGTTTACAAAAAAAGCTAAAAATTCAAGGCATACCAAAAGGGACGGATTTTAAAAACTATCCCTTTTGATATATCAAAAGGGACAGATATGTAAAAGCTTCCCTTTTGGTATAGAAAAAGGTGTGGTTTTTAAAATTCATCCCTTAAATTAGCTTGGAAAAAAATCGCTAAAAATTCTCATACACTCTAAGGGACGGTTTTTAATAACCGTCCCATTTTCTATACCAAAAGGGACAGATTCTAAAAACCGTCCCTATTGTGATTTATCAAAAGGGACAATAACTAAAAACTGCCCCATTTGGTTTATCAAAAGGGACAAAATGACACGACTGTCCTAAATACTCCCATCCTTAATACTCATTTAGATTGTAGTGATGATTGAACGGAACAAACGATTGAACTGCTAATGGCCGCACAGTTCCCAAAGAGGTGAAAAAACCAACATATGCTTTAGCGGTTCGTTATTTTTCAAATTATTTACAAAATGCCACTCGCCTGATAAATTGAATTTTTTTTATAAGTCAAGGAGTTCGACTGCCGACCAATTCCCAAATAGCACGTCGATTAAGATTTTGGAACAAAAACTGCATACTTTGGATCACTCATCGATCATGGATCATTGAGGGCTTTTGTTGTATGTAAAAATTATTCATATATGTGGACCAATGAAAGATGGACACCTGTCCTCCAACGTGGCCATCCTTATAATACTTATTTTCTTGGTCGTCCCCATAGACACTTGGTTGGCCAACAGGCTGACCAACTTCAAGAATACAAACCACTAAGATTAACAAGAGTCACTTGGGTAGAATGGGTAACAGCTCTTATACCCGTACCTGTGAATTTCAAAAACATTATTTATTGTATACATATATAAATGCCTGAATATATATAGACATTCCATCTCTTGGGTTCCTAACTACTATAAATACATGATCTCCCTTAGCTCAAAGGGACGTTTCAATCAGGCACAACATATTCAACTTATAGATATTGTAACCACCTGAAATTCTAAAACTGTGAACGTAGGCTTTTCTCATAGCTGAACTACTTTAAAAGCCTTGTTAGTTATGTTTTTACCCCACCTGATTATATTTATTTTATTTATGCTTATAAGTTTTGACCCAATCCATTTTTATACTTCAACACGAGGCACAAAAACTATACATGACATGTGCATCACTACGTTTCAGGCATATGAATTATATACTCCCATATATGTTATAATTTTGTTAAAACATAAGAACATATAGTTGAAACAAAATTCACCATTTACGATAATGACCAAAGGGGAAAATGATATGCGAAAAAGAGATACTTCAACAAAGGGGGAGAAAATGTTTTTCCAAAAACCAAGTCTCAAAGTTAGGGGGAATTTAAACATTTTTCTCAAACTCTATAAAATCCGATGTCATCATCAAAATGGGGAGACTGTGGAATCAAATATATTTTAACTAAAAAGAATTTTGTCTGATGACACACAATTGATATAAGATCATAACTTCATTATCTTCTCTCTTATATACTTGAGATTCAAACAAGCACTAAATACATTTTGACATATTATACCAGGAACACATCAACCATGCCAACATGCCCAAGCAACATGATGAATATCCCAATCAATACAAGATCAACATAAACCTGTCATATAAACTCTAAACTAAGAAAGTGAATATCATAACAATGTTGACAAGCTATTCAAATGGTGATTCAAAGATTGTATCAAACCCTAGCAATGATCAACATTCGTACCTCAATCTGAATTCAACATCACCTATCACACAAGCAAATTCAGAACTGTATCCCATAGCTTTATGGTGATAAATATCAAAGAAAGCAACATATCATAAGCCTCATTTCATGATTCAAGCAAGACAAAGAATGCTCAAATTCCATGGTGTTTTAATTTAGGAACCATTTAACAAAAGTAAATTAACATGTTATAACATGTATATGCTCAAAACCTATTCACCTAAACTCCCTAAACCTTCCCTAGATCTTGGATCAAAACCAAAAAACATTTTGACTAAAACATGAGAGGTTTAATTGACTAAACTAAACCTGAGGTTTAGTCGACTAAAAGTCCCTGGAAAAAGTTTATCAAACTAAACTTTTTGACATTCGACTAAAGCTTAGGAACAACCAACCTAAAGGAGTTTTAATTGACTAAAGTCCACTTCCAGTCAACTAAAAGTGTCATATACCAACCTTGTACTTTGATAAACTCTTCCAATCTTTTATCCTAATACCCCATTCTATCCAAATTCCAAACATATCCCCATGAGCTCCAAGAATCAAAACCTATCATCAAAGATGTTACACACCCCAAATCCATTTAACCCGAGCCCTTGACAATTCTATAAATGGTGTATTTATAATGAGAAAATGTTCCACCCATATTACTTGAGTTCTTTTAAGCAACAAATCCATTAGAAACAAATTCCTAAGATCTAAAATCTCCATTGCCAAGTTATATACCCAAAACCCACTTGTGCTACTTAAACACAAAATAACCCTTGAACCAAGTTACCTAAACCATATTTTGTTCTTAGAAATTAAAACACAAATATCCTAAGACTAATATCCATACCCAAAACGCACTTTTGATCCCAAGTGATTTAAACCCAAAATCTCTTTTGAACCAAGTTACCCCAAAATAACATGAGTGATTAAATATTAAAACCCAAATCTCCTAAGACATTGAACCACGCCCAAAATGCACTTAAACCAAATACTTGTTTTATTAAACCCCAGTCACAGTTGTTTTAGTAAAGCACTTGTTTTATGCTTTGGTTACCAATCTTCTACTCTTAATTGGAGAAAATTCATTGTATCTTCATGGCTAGTAGTGTCGTTGTTGCCAATAGTAGAGGCATTTAAATTCTTTGGGCTATAGCATGGGTACCACATGGGCAAGGGTGAGGGTATCATATTGTTGATCAAACTTTTGCACGGTGTTATTCCTTGTTAGATTTTGGTTCTACCATAACTGAACTGGAGATAGTGAAGTTTTTGAGTGATATTTCGAGCATGGACATAGGCAGGGCCGAACCAAGTTAAAACTTTTGGTTTCAAAATTTCCTTATAACTCTCTCTCTTCCGTTACTATATTTACATTAGTGCTTTACTTTAATATGCTTAATTCTTATATTGTTTGAATATGAATGTGAATGTAAATTGGTGTGGATGACTAGAATATAGGTGGAGCCTCTTACATAGTTCCCTTTATAATCTCGGATGTTGATTGGATGGAAAAAACAACATATACGACAGTGAAGTTAGTGGGGAACCAATTTAGGTGTTGGCTGATGGAAATCATGGCTTAGTGGGACATCATACAATGACCATGTTTGAAAGGAATATTTCCCAAAATTCTATGGAGTCTAACACAATGGTGTTCTTACACGTGCAAAAAAAAAATCATGAACTACCCAGTATTCTCCCCCAATCCTAGACACCAAACACCTCGAACTAAATATTAGGAGTGCACATGGGAATCGAAAAGCCGATAAACCGAACCAAACTGATTCTATTGGGTTGGGTTGGTTTGATTTATTAGACTATTGGTTCGGTCCTAGTTCTAAAAAATCGGTTCCAATATAAAAAAAATCGGTTCGGTTCTCGGTTCCAATGTAAAAAAATCCGAACCGATCTGGTTCCAATATATATATATAAATATTTTAGCACCTAACTCCTAAGTATAAATATAAATGTTTGTAAAAAACCCTAGCATTATTATTTCAAACAAAGTTACACTTATGGATGCCCTCATCTCCCTCTTTCCCTCTCCATTCCTTTGATCTCCCAGGTTCATCCCTTATCGCTCGAACCCATCAACACTGGCTCCGTCTTGCCACTAGCAGCTTCGGCAAACCCAGCTCCAACCCACTCAGCATATTTGAGCCCAACACAGACTGAACCATCTCTTCCCGGCTACCAAAACTCAAATTTCCAAACCCTACGCAAACCCCATCCAAAACCCTGCACAACCCCCATCTAAACCCTGCGCAAACCCCATCCAAGCCTCACAGCCTTCAAATATGAAAATATGTGAAAGAGGAGAAATGTTTTCATAGCCTATGAACTCAGGTGGTTTAATTATAATAAGGGTATACAAAGTACCTACAAATTTTGATCACTTAGAAGGTATAGAATTTTTGAATGAAGGTTACTCAAAATGGAGAACAACCCCACAATTCTACCTCTTGGAAAAATTCTGAACAGAAGTTGCAAAAATATTTTTGAAATGTATTTGAATTTTTTTATTAAAAAATATGATTAGGACCGAGAACCGATCCGAACCAACCCAAAAAGGGTTATGGTGGCTGACCCTAAATAATCACATGACCAATACCAGTCTTCTCTGAGGATAGAGTAGAACCCTAGAGAACAACACAAATCCATCCTATTAAGTGAAAGGGTTATGGTGGCTGACCCCAAACAATCACATGACCAATACCAGTTTTCCCTTAGAACTGCCATGGAGTGGGAAAACCCCAAAAATATCGTGTCATAAAGGAGATCGTAGACTCCTGTCATCTCTCTATCGTGTTTTTTATGGAAACAAAAACTAATAAATAGAGGTTAGAGAAGCTCAGAAGGCCTGTCTTATTTTTTAACAATTTTTTATGTAAACCCTAGAGTCACTGATGCGGGGGTAGCACTCTGGTCTGGTGGGATGACAGTGTGAATTTGAGTATCACTCACTCAAACTCTAATCTGATTGATACCATTTGGGCATTTGATTATGATAACAGTTATGAACAAATCTCCAAATCCAGCAGTTGAAATAATCAGTTGAAGTCGTCATGCAGTTAGCCAACTCCATAATAATAGGAAAACACGTTTCCATATAAGATCAAGCACTTGAAGATTTTTTAAATCAGACCAACCAGTTCCTGAATAATGGGAAGAAAGGTAAATATTCTTCATGTAAATGGTAAACAATCTAATCTATATAACTATGAATAATGATACGAGTACAAAAATCTACACAAAATCTGATGTGGATTCCACTTATTCTCTCACCTACCTATTAAACATTATCTCGTAGTATGGGTCCCGCCGAACACTAATAATACTACTTTTTGTGGAGATTTTGTGGAGTTACTTTGTACCCATAACACTACTCTATAACTGTATAAAAATTGTTATATAAAAATTAAGTAGTGCTATGGGTACAAAATAACTCCACAAAATCTTCACAAAAAGTAATGCTATTGGTGCCCTGGCGGGACCCCATACTACAAGGCAATGTTTAATAGGTAGGTGAGAAAATAAGTGAAATCCACGTCAGATTTTGTGGAGGTTTTTGTGGATATTTTTGTACTCATATCATTATTCATAAAAATTGTATACCCAAATCATGTGTGGGTGACACATGGCCGATATATTAAATGTCTTCAAACCTTTTAAAATCTTCCTAAAACTAGATGTTATTTTTTTTTGGCCTGAACATTATTTTATTATTAGGATAGAGATGAAGAAACGCCCTTCATCGGTGGCATACACAGACGAAAAAGAAAGCTTTTAAAACAAAATAGCATGAAGCGTGAACGAACGTAAATGAAACCTTGAAAATAAATTTATGACCTACGATATCTTGAACGCGTTTTCCTGCAAACGACATGCCATTTGTTATGATTCGAAGTAGAGTTTGCGCCGTTCGATTTAATATTGGGGATTTCCACATATAAATCAATGGCACGATCTTCGTGAATTTGAACACTACTAGGATTATCTTCTTCACTTTTATTGTCTTCACTAGGAGATGAAGACTCAATAAGATCATTGCGCAAAACTAATTTATCCCCTTTTAACATGATGGAATCATATTGGATTAAATGTTGAAAATTTCTGTTTGCATTTGCCTGAGCACCAGAAAAAATTCCATTCTTTTTCAAAAGTTGTATCCGATTAGGAGGTAATGTTTGTTCTCGCTTATCATTTTGAGACTTCAAAATTTTTGGAAAACAAGGGCTAATTTTCGAAACATCATTTTTCTCATTTGACATGTTTGGAATGTCCTTAAGCGGAGACATATCACCGCAATGATCTTCATTTTTCGAACTATCTAAATCTGGAATCTCCTCTAGGGGAGGCATATCACCATATGAATCTTCATTTTCCCAATTATCCCCCGATTCATAATTATCTACATTCTCTGAAGTATCTCCACAAAAATTATCCCTCTGGACAATAATCCCTTTTTTTTGCCAAAAAAACTAATTCGACATGAAGGTAAAAGAGCATGGTCCTTAGAGTGGACCCTTGCACTACTATTTTCAGTCACGACCACAATGGCCATTTCACCATTCCTTTTTTCAAAATGGGGAATGTCCATATTAGTTTCCACAATTTTAGGCTGCTAATATTCCTCCACGTTTTCTTGTCCATTAGACTTAGGCAGTTCAGCAACTTCTTTGTAGTGGTCAACCTTTGGAGTCTCATTTTTGTGAACATACGGATGTTTTGGGATATCTTGAACTGACAACATATGAACAGGTTCGACCAACTCCATGGACTGGTTTCGGCACTTCATGCCGAAATCTCCATGTACACCTGTTCCTAAAGGATCAACATCATGTATAGCACTTGGATTCCCATTTAAATCCTTCTCTTTTCCTTCCTTACATGTTACATTCTCCATGTGAAGACTTTTTTACCTTTGGCAGTCTGCTTGTCCTTACCTGTGTTGACATCTCTGGGTTTGTTGGGTGGAACATGTTGTATCCCAAATTCAAATCTTTGTAACTTGGTTCTATGCTAATTAGGAAACTTTTTTATAATCTTGCAGTTAGTAATTGAATGACCTACAGAATTACAAAAATCACAATATGCAGGTAACTTTTCAATAGCTAATTTAATAGAAATTTTACTATCTTCGAGATCAATAATAACTGAACTTGATAAAGCATAAGAGAAATCTATGTCCACAAGAACTCTAGAAAATAACCCATGTTTTAGTTCGAGGGTAGTTTGATCAATTCTAATTGGTGTACCTATTCCTTTTGCAATTTCCAGCAGCAATCTAGGGTGCCAAAATTCATCAGGTAAGTCAAGAAATCGAACCCATGCCTATGCATTAGTTGAAACAAACTTGGATGGAGTAAAATTAGGACACCAACTCATTGGTTTAAATTCCCCGAATGAAGAATGAATGGGACCTATCATCCACGCTTTATTCAAATCCTCTAATGATTCGAACAACAAGCTGTAGAAGCCTCTGCCTTTTGGTGTCACCTTGAACTGATGCTTTGGTTGCCAAACAGAACAAAGACTGTTCTTCAATTCATGCGAAGAGATAGTTTTTTGACCCTTAGATATTGTCACACGCCCTAACAATCTTTTATTGCATGATTTTAATGATTCCTTATAAATCTCACCTGATAACTTGACTATGGGGGTTTCATCTTGGAAGTAAGGTTCTGGGAGATTTTCCAATAGGTGAGAGACGTTTTCAATATTTTTGCAGGAGTTCAAAGAGTCTTGAGTTTAAGGATGACACTTATCACCATTTTTAAGTATATTTGCGTAAGACATGGTAAGATTTGATGATGACATGGGGAAGAAACTATGAACGATCTTAGACAAAAAGAGGGTGAAAACTCATGATGAAACCTCAAAGCAATGAGTATTCCTAAAACTACACGTATACTCCTCTACTAGCATGTAAACGGCACAATGCGTGGGAGCATATTGTTTTTTTCCCTATCATATTTCAATACATATATGTGGTCAAGAACGTAGTTATATTGTGTGGTAATTTTAAAACTCACACAAACATGACTAAATCAATATAAGCTTGACCCAAACATAATATGATAAATCATGTTATTTTCATTTAGTTGAGTTCAATCAATAATATTCATGTTTAAATCATAATTGATTTTATGTTGTGTTTTTGTGTTCCCATTATATTTAATATCAATTTATACAAATAATTCCAAATTAATATCTTATACAATACATGAACGAAGCAAAACCCATTATTTAAGTCAAACAATAAATTTTAATTGCCAAAAATATATTCATAATAACTTGCATAAATAACACCTACATATTATATTATCTCAAATATCATTTAACTTTTTAATTAGGACATACTACATTTATACGTCTATACATGAACTAACTAAATGCATGTATTGACTAAATATATGAACCTCCATTTAAACTTCTATTTAATAATGCATGAACCAACTAAATTCATTTATTACCAAATATACGAGAAATTATTATAGGAGAAGAAACATAAAGAGACAATTTCTAGAGACATTTTTTTTTTAGAAATCGAAAAAGTTGGGAGAGGGAGAGGTTTTTAAGAAATTAATTGAAATGAATTTGAAAGTGATAAAAAATTATCCTCATTAAACTCTCTTTTTATTGTTTTAGAAATATACTATAGATATACTCAAACGTTTTAACACTTTCCCAAAAAATAATAAAAAATTCAAGAGAAAAATAATCAAAAATTCAAGAGGTGCATCCCCTTTTAACTCCGTCTTGAGATTATATATACATATAAGGGGTTGTCACAGATATTCCTCCTTAGATAGTACCAATAAACAACCAAATATTTGAAAAACCCTTCTAATTTTTTCGCTCTATCGAAGGTTACAAGACTTTCCTCTTCGTCATTCCGTTGCCAATAACGACGTCACTTATGGAACAAACATGTTTGGGTTGATACGTCACTCTCTCTCTCCGATTAAACCCAGTCTAATTTATAAGGGCAGTTGGATTCATATTTCTACGTGATCTATTTTACGAGCTCCACCATGAGAGAACTTTTAAGCCATTTTACTTGGTAACAATTGTTGACATTAGTCCTGACTTCAATCACTTGGTAGGTAAGCATAACTATAACCTATACCATTCTTTTCAAAGGCATAGGAAAAATGACGTGTACGAAAAATTTTACTTTTATGTAAATAATAAATAGTATCAAAATCATTTTGACTTCCTTGGTTTGTGGGAGTTTATACAATCAGCTTCTTATGGGGACATGCTTTGGTACTATCTCTCGCTTTAAAAAAATATTATATAGATAAATTTGTTATTGTATTAGACAAATATTCTTTTGTTTAAATACTCTTTGAGTTGTTTGTCTCAAATTGAATATAATATTATTTCACAATTCTTAAGATATTTCGTTCTCAGAATTTCTTTAGCCTTGATGTTTGATTTCTATTGTGTGTATATCTATAGGAGGTGAACACTTTAAGTATAGTTCTCATCTCCTCAAGTGTTATGTTGTAGGTGAGTGTTTTGAACTAAAATGGTCAATATAATTTTTAGTTGTTTTGGTTTGATGCAATATTTTTTACTTATTAAGAGATTTGATATTGAATATTATTTTATTAAAAAAATTTAATTTGATTCAGATTATGCATTTTGGCGATTTGCACATGAGTGTGATTTTGGTATCTCAAAAAGTATAAGGTCGTAACACATAAGCTGAATAATATCACATTGAAAATGCAATAAATACAGTAACACATAAACTAAATATGATAATATGTTGTACATATAAAATATCGAATAATCTATGTGTACACACGAATTTCTCACATATGGACTACAAATTCAGCCACGCATCGCGTGGCCTGCATGCTAGTATCTAAATATAAGTTTGGTGTTTCTTCTCACAAGACTGAAAAGTGGCTAAAAGCATTAAATAAATTAAAACAAATTTTCATTCAAAGCAATAAGCCATTCACTATACTTGTCGATCCATTCCCCCACCAACCTTTTGCTCTCCCGTTCATATTCTCACTATACTTACCGATCCATTCCCCCCACCAACCTTTTGCTCTCTCGTTCATGTTCTCCATAAATCTAAAGAGTTAAAAGTTGGGTTTATAGATGAGGACATCTCCACTTGGCCAACCATGCATATGAGATAGACTGAAGGTAACCCTCTCTCCATTCTTCATTTCCCACAATATCTTCCTCACATTTTCGGTTCTTTATTTGATATAGTGTTTTATGTATCTATTAGTTTTATAATAATTTGGGGTTCCGTGTATTTAAGGTTTAGGAGGAAAGAAATCAAAGAATTTATGATTTATATAGTTTTAATTTATGTGTTAGGGTTTGGATGCTAGAAATTATGTCTTTCTTTCACAAACACACACACACACACATGTGTTGTTGAAAGTTTGATTTAGTCCATGTAAAAATATATTTGATAGAAAAAAATAAGGATATGTCAAGATCCTTCATTTGAATGTTTCTACCTCAATTTCTTATTGACAGGAATTGATGTCTGATTATGAGTTTTCCAACAATGAGAGCCAATATATATTGTAATACCCTGTATTTTTATGGCTTTTAAATTATGGGATTAATTAAATTAAATTGAGATATTTAATATTAATCTGAAATTTTATTTATTTATTTACAAGTGTGATGAGAGTTAGTGATTATTGGGAACTTGTTGAACATTACTTAATGAGTGAAGTAATATCTAGAATTAAATTTATTAAAATTGTCAGGAGTGAATAACATGACAATTATGGAAATTAAGTCGGGACGCGCCTGTGTCGTGTCGGGACTAAATTATTACTATATAAATTGAATAAATTATAAGTCACTCGTATGGTCATTTTGAGTGTGCTAATGTTTCCATAAGGGTCAAGATAGTCAGAAAAGTGTACCCGGGGGTTTAGTTTGGATCTCGGGACGTTTTTAGGCCTAATCAGTAACCCGAGAGGGCATTTTGGTAACTTTTATTTTTGGGATTTAATTACCTATGAAAATTAGAAAAGTATATCAGGTGTTAGAGTTTGGCTTCTAGGGTTGGAAGCTGCATATTTCACACAGTCCATTAGAAGGTGAGGAACTGTCCAAGGCTGGAGCCACCATAGTTGCACCTTTTTCACCACAAATACCACCGGAGTGTAGATCGGAGGAAGGAGAACACAACCGCATCATCAAATCTCATAAATTTAAACTCATATTCGCAGGCAAGTATTTATCTTGCGGTTATTGAAGTTGAAATTACACCCATGTTAGAATAGGAAATTAAATTATAAGTTTTATGGAGATAAATCGTGAATTGGAAGACTAGAACTCATATAATGGAATAGAATCATGCTAGACTGATGCCCTCATCACACGTAGAACATTTATCATGAATTTGAATGAGGATTAGAGAAAGAAATCTGTAAATATTATATAGTTCTTGAGAGAATATGGATAAATAGGGTTTGAGACGAATTCATGTAGCCCACCCATTTAATGATGATTCCTTAATGAATTTCCCTAGATTTTACGTTAGCAATTAATCATACCTACTGCTATAATGTTTATGATGTTTGGTTGGGAGTTTGCAACATTTAATGGAGGTTTTGATAATTAAAATGGAAGAAACTCGTAGGCTTGAGATGCAGATTTTGTGGGCAAATAACTTCTCGATCGATCGATCGACTCAAGAATGTCGATTGATCGACTTGGTCGATCGATCGACTCCACCTGGATTTTGATTTTTGTTCCTCCTATCGATTAATCCAACCCTAATCTATGAGAACCTTTGGGAATAACTTAAATATCGTAATGGGACTTACGAAAGACCAGTGGGATTATGGGAAAGGTACGGGTGACTTGATTTTTTTACGAGATGTAACAGTGGGGGTCACGAGGGTATAAAAATGGGATAAGATCATGTGCATGATAAATTAGGTCTTGTGAGAATTAAGGAATACTTAGATTAGTGAAATAGTGAGGGTACACCTAATGATTTTATGTTTATCGAGAGGATACACTTCGAGAGTCAAAAAGTACTTAAGGACTTGTAATAATTGAGAGAATAAAAAGAGTGATTTACTTATACGTAGAATGCGAACGTTATATGCTACGCATGGCTAGAGAATGTTATATGTCATGGCAGTACCTAGATGATTAATGTAAATATATATATAAGAGTGAATGTAAATATATATATAAGAGTGAATGTATATATATTATTTCAATATCTGTGTTTAACCATACCCGCGCTACTTGCTATCACGGAGGTTTCCGCGCCGGGACAGTCTTATTCTGATGTGGCCTTTATGGGGGATATTGACTCGTACCCTAGAACATAGGATCCTTGGTACAGGCTATCCGAGAATGATAATCAGACGGTCCTAAGAGACGTGAGGGTATGTGCTGACATCTTAGTGACTTGGAATTATGCTTCTCCTCCAATATGTGTATTTTGTGCTGATACCGTTCGGGAGGGAATCCGAACTAGTATTTCCCTCATATGTACGAGAGGTACAGGGACTTGATAGCAGAGTACGCCAATACCATAGATTTTATGTGGGGTGCCGATTAGTATATATAATGTATGAGTGATTAATATATATGCATATACCTGGAATTCTTCTACTGTATGTGTGAGTAGATAAATATTGAATAAACCCTTCTAAGCATAGTAAATGTTTGAGATTTAATTGCAATATTGAGATATACATAATTGACTTAAATAATCCTTAATGAGATAGCATTTTAATGAATCACAGACATATGGTCTCGCGAATCTGAATTTATGGGAGGAGAATTGGGCTAGACTTATGAGTCATTATAGTAATACGATAGGCGTGCATACTAGATGAGAGGTAAGAATTCTCAAGAGAGCGTCGAGTACTAACATGTATGTAATATCAACTGGTAAGCATTTTAAATACTTGCAAAATTATTTTAAAACTATTTTACACACGGGCTCTGACCCGTTTCCTTGTCATCTTTTCTCTCTATTGTGTGTGTGTGTATATATATATATATATATATATATATATATATATATATATATATATATATATATATATATATGTATATATATATATATATATATGTATTACTGGTGCCCAGCCACAGGGGCGTCAAGCTTGGATCTTTGGATTGTTGACGTGCTGCAGCTAGTGTGGGAGTTGCAGGTCTTTTCAGTAGACGACTTCATCTTTGTCTTCTCCCTAGATAGGGCATGTGTCACCCATTTCCAGTTTATTATAGTTCTGAGATATTTGTACTTTGGATTTATTTCAGTATACTGTTGTAGTGGGGATTCTTGTGATTACTACATTGTCCTGTGATTGGGACATTTTATTTGGATTGATTTATCTAGCATGTTCTTTCATTGGATGGCTTGGTTTTAATACTATCATTTGTATTCGTGAAAATGGTTTCATAGCTTATAATAATAATCGATCTTAATTTATAAGATTAAATGTTTTGACACTTATCTTAATTATTTATTAGGTGATTAATAAAGGAAATTGTTTTTCCACAATGATGCTAAGAATAAACCAACTGGACACTTTGATTTTAAATTAATAAATGACTGATCACCCGATATTTAATTAGTCGGGGTGTTACAGGTGGTATCAGAGCATCAGGTTCTAGTGTCCTTAGGATCTGTGTGGGTTATTATGCTTCTAGCATTGCGTTGTTTGATATAGATCCCTATGTTTAGGATTGTTGATTTCTATGGCGAGATTTCGTTCTTCTGCTACGACGTATATATATTAGTGAATATTATTTGCATTCGAACGTGTTTTAACAATGAAGTATGATGGGCGAGGGCATTCGGGCGGGCAGTAGGAGGCAGGACTTAGTTGAGATTATAAAGTATATTCGAGGATAATGACCATATTCGAGTTCACCTCTATCATGGTATGAGAAGCCAGGACTGTAAAGATGGCTAAGGTGCAGCATATGATTTCCAACTACTCCTATAGTCGAAAGTGGTGCCAAATTAGACTCACCCAATGTTGTAGGACTGGGAGAGAGTCAAACGAAATGTTGAGGAGAGCCATCGTGGAAGATCTAGAAATTCAGGAATTTTGTGTGTTAACCAACGGAGGTAAAATATCCAAAGGCTTTGGCATATGACGGAGTGTGGCTAACTGAAAGTGAAAAGTTAGGGTAAATTTTTTCTTGGCTCATCGGAACGAAGTTATAATGGTGGGAGTCAGCCACCACTTTAGAAGTGCAATTGCTATGTCGACAGAAGGATCTTAGGTACAGTTTGATCGCAGGTTCCTTCATCAGATGTTATTGATGAGATGTGAACGTTGTTCTGAACTCATCACTGGAGAGACGGACAAAGGTCCATTCGCGAATATGAATCTAAACTGTTAACGAATCTTGTATTGGAGGATGTAGTTACAAATAGAGGATAGGATTTCAAGTGGGAGATCGACTCGTAATAATAGTTAACAACACTTATAGGGAATTCTGCTAGACGGTCGATCCAGATGGATAAAATTTTGCGTTTGGTCAATGGGGATGTTAACACTTGTTTGTGTGGGAAGCTAAAAGAATCGAAGAATTTAGTCAGATAATAGGGCAGGATGAAACGGTGGTAGTGAAGTACCACAAGGGGGAGACCCATCAAGGGCCTCATTTAAATGATTCGAATAATTGAATTCTTACCAAGAAATGGTGAATTCAGTAAGGGCTATTGGAGCCAGTAGCACGTTCCTTATGGCCAACGAAGCTAATGGAACAATGGGGTAGACATCAGTAATTGAGCCTACCAAAGTCCGAGAAAAGGACAACCCTAATATGGTCAGTATGATCGGTGATAAGTGGATTATGCAAAAAGGTATTTTGTGGAGAGTGAAACCACATAAATTAATTTTCCCGAAGAGAGTAAAGGGGACAAAAATATGTTGCCTAGTAAAGGGAATTTATTAAAGTTGTTTTTATTTTGGTTCGGATAGGTGCATTACGTTCGGAAACCATTTGAACAGCCAAGGCGATTGGCAAGGTAGAACTATAAGTTTTATCCCCAGAGGATGAGGCGTATTTGTGTGACACGAGCGAGTCACTACATTTTCATTATAGAGAGATTTGGAGGTGAGACGAGTTTAGGGAGTATATCGACAACATTATTATTATGTGTATGTTTTCCCTGGTATAGTGGGGTTATCTTTAGTGTTATCCGCAGAGGATAAATGGGTACATTGTTAGTGGTATATAATTTGTTGAGATTACTCGTTTTAGTGATGTGATATATGAGTATGATATTATCCTGGTTATGACTTTATAGTAATGGTTAGAACGATAGTGGGCAGTTATTGCAAGGCTGTCGGGGTGGTTTCCCTAGTGCAACATGTTTTGTTCTGGCGAGACCTCACCTGTGAGAAGGTTGGGCTCGCACTTATATTATATATTATAGAGACTTCAGAGGGTATAGTGGTATCAAGATATTCGATCTCGGTGTGTGTAAAGGCTTTATTGCCATGATTCGGTGTGTATTTGGTTTACCATTAAGCGGTTATGTCGATCCTTTAGAGACGTGGGATTTTAGATTTATGTTCATATGTTTGGGGATAGGATCTCGAGAGTTTTGATTGTATGTGTATGAGGTTTATGGAATGTGATTACCACCAATACCGAGCGATAGTGTAATTGGCGAAAAGTTCTTTGTTCAAGTGTAATTGCGAATGTCAAGAAATGGGAAAATAGGGATACATGTTTTGGACGGAGGGTCTGACGGATTTTGATTACTAAAAATGCCAGGTAGTATCGGGCGGGGTTCCTTATTTGGATATCTCTTTGCGAGACATCCCACGTATGAAACTTAGCGCAAGGCTGGAAGTAGGAAGATGTTTGGTCATTAGTCCATGAGTTCGGTACTCGATCGTTATAAGAGCATGTAGTTATAACTGTAAAGATGGAAGTTAAAGTAGGATTTAAGGCCGGTGGAGCCAATTGTGAGCTAAGGAAAATTTTGTCTTATCACTACGAGTTGAGGGGTGGAATGATGTTAAGGAGGATTTATAAATTCAATTTCTAGGGTGAGTGAGAGTACCCAAGTGTTGTAACCATGTTGTGAATACATGGACAATAAAGAATTGAGTGTTACGTGTGAATCATATGTGATGTTTATGCCGGTATGCACGGTTTATAGGCTGTGTGGACATGCTCGTTAGCTGAGGTCAGAATTGTCCGGGTTAAAGGAACGTGGGAATAGATGTGTGGAATATATGCCTAAGGGACTAATATAACGAAGTAGAAATAGTAAAGTGAATTAAGCATCGTGTGATAAGGACGATAATCCATAAATACGTGTACAATTAGAATAACACACCCGAATTTAGTTGAGATGCTGTGGGAAGCCATTTAAAAAGGGGTAGACCTTGAGAAGGGTAAAAATTTACCTATTATGGAAAACACTCGGAGCAGAGTTTTGCCTAGTCAAATGTTGAGAGTGACTTTCGCGTAGGTAGAATGATGACGTTAGTAAGGATATAAAAATTCCAGAAGTGCACATCGTGGAGAAATGTGCACGAGTTGGAACTTTCGGTATACGCCAAGGAAAGTAGGGGAAGTCGATGTTGAGCGGGACATAGTGAGAAGTCTCCGCATGCACTGCTCGTAGATAGAATTTGGTTGGAACATGAGGTTCAACCTGAAAATTTTGTATCAAGTAGATGATTTCGGTAGTGGAAGAGGGCAGTCAAGTTGGTAAATTTTCTTTGATGGGTTGCCAACCTTAAGGTAAGATCAAGGGTTCCTTCAAACGTGTGGAACAAGTTTCCCAAGAAGCAAGTTATTAATATTCCTTTGGGGTGATTTACAATATTATCTAATGTTCCCCAGTCTTCCTTTGAAAAGAATAATCGTGTCGGTACGTGGTCCTACACGGTATTGTTCTGAATTAGGATGAGATTCTTGAACCCCACCTTCAATATGGGATTTCAGGAAGCAGTGGGGATAACGTTTCGTTTGGGGGCAGGTTGTATCACCAATAGTCGGGAAGTAGGCCAAAGGTGATTAACGACTAGTGGAACTGTATGAAAGTAATTTCGGACTCATTGTGGTCATTTCATATCCGCCACCATTATAGATGGTTAGTAAAGTATATTACGGTACTTGGGAGAAGTTTTTACCTAATGGTAGAGTAGTGGGTAAACACTCGTACCAGGTTATTTTGGGCAGACTGCTTATTGAAGTTTTGTGTGAAAAAAAAATCTCAACTACTCTCCCTATAGGTGTTTAGAGGCGAGTGGATAAACATAATTTTGGATTGGTAGAGTTATATTTGATGACTAGTGGAATAACCACATATTGTCTTAGGTAACATTTTAACTACCGTAAGAATTACGTCACCATGAATTAAGATTTGAAGCACTGACAAGAGTAGTCAGATGTTCATATGGTTTCTCTTAGGATAGGAGTTTTGTGTTTAGATAAATACGGGAGTTGATACGAGGTGAGGTGAGACCTACCAATACTATTGAAACAATGGGGCCAATGATGTAAAGGCTAGTCTTATTCGAATTTTGGTAGGAGCACAATTGAGGTGTCGTTATTGAGGTGATACCCTATAACTAATAAATTGTTGAGTGTTTTAAAAAATCTTGTTGTGAAGTGGGGGCTATGATGATTGAGCCTTAATTTGAAGTGGGTTTTGAGTACTAGAGGAAAACTGTTTTCTTTAGGGATGCCTTACTTATCGGGCATAAATATTGTATATTTATCCCCTTAATTTCGATACCTTTGTGAACCTGAGCGGTACAATTCATATGTATTTAACTCTTAATTATGCTACTAACCTTCGTTGGAAAGTATTTCGTTTTTGATTTTTCCCTTATGTGTTTTACAGGTAAATATGCAAGTGGTGCGAAAGAGAAATCAAAACAATGAAAAAATGGCTAGGAAGGCAAGTTCAATGGCATTTTTGTAATTTTGCAGCCTGATCCCAGAGGTGGGGCAAACTGTAAAGTTGAAGATATCGGAACAATGATAACACTAGAAAAAATTATACCCAAATCCGAGCTACGGTGAACGAGTTATGTCCCCTTGAAGTTGAAGAAAAATCCTAGAAAGAAAAAAAGGGAAAGCATGAAAATTCATTAAGTGTTGGAAGTGAAGGAAAGAAGGGCCAAACCAGCAAGATTTCCCGAACCACGGTGTGAACCGATTCGGGGGCAAAACGATTCGGGGTACCTGCAAAACGGTTTGAGGTGCCTGATGCGCAAAATTCTCCTTAAATGCTGATTGGTCCAAAGAGTCTTATTATGTTACAAACTCTTTTAAAACATATTTGTGTCTTTGTATTGACTTAGAAAACATAGTTTTGAATAGTTTTTGATAGAAATAAAAGTAGGAGATTACCCTAGGAACATAGTTTTTATTTGGTGCTTCAAGATCAATTATTTCCCGATTTGATTGCGAGTTTTAATTTAATTTTCATTCTCTCTATTATTGTTCTTGCATGTTCAGTATATTTTAATCATGATTTCTTTCACATACAACGTAGTTAATTTATGCATTGATAGGTTTAGTATGTCCATCTAGATTTTTTAGGGATGGGATGCATGAACTCAACCCGATGTAAACGTTGCATGTGTATAAAATTAATCCTCTAAAATTAAGGATTTATTAGACCGTATTGCGTGGCGATTACAAACATTGTAGATCTTTGGATCTCGTTTGCTTCAGGGTAACCGGAATGCTTTAGAATGCAATGCGAGTGTAGCTATCGCATTACCGCTTTACTCGTCCTCTGATTACGTATGGTGCGATCTTGAACCTCATACACATAATGCTTGGTAGTACTAATGACTCGGTCTGATTAATCACTTAAATTTGAGATTAGTTTTATACTAGGAATACACTAGGGTTGAGGGATTTTATTCCCGACCTGTTTTTCTCTTCATACTTATTACTTCATTCTTAGTTATTAATCCTTGCTTAATTCATTAGTTCCATAGTCTTAATCTAGTTTTCATTTACTGAGTAGGATTAATTGCAAACCAATAATCTTTTCGTTCTTCTTAGAGTTGAATTTAGGTTGACCGTCTGTCCTTCCGTCGTCACGATTTTCTCGTCCTATTTCCCTATGGAGACGATCCCGACTCCCTGGGTTTATTACTAACGCGATAGGCTTGCACTTGAGCCTAGAGAGAGCGTACTGTAGAGACATATTCTTAGTCGCGTCAAGTTTTTGACGCCGTAGTCGGGGATTTAGGTAGACATACGTTAGATTCTGTTAATCTAAAACTTCGACAAAAAAAAAATCAAAAAAAAATTCATCTCTCAAAAGGCTGTGAATGCAAAATCCTGAACTCACTCTAACTCCCCAAAATACTCCATCCAACATTCACAAAAACCCGATAGTTGAGTACGACCCCGATAGCCCTAATACTCCAAACGCTCAACAATTTTGGGTTCCACCTCCCACGCCTCCACACTCAATTGCAAGTAACACTCCGACATCCCTCTTAGGACACTCTTCAGAGCACGTTCTGAGCATACCAAGTGAGAATACAGAGTTATAAAGTGAGAGGGACATGTCACAACACGGTAGTGTAGCCACATGTGAGGAAGAGGTCCCGTACCACCCTTTGAGAGAAATCTTATATCCCGAGCGAACTATCACTCCGGGATGCAATTTACTCCCATATAATGCAGGGAAATTTTGCTTTAGGAATGAGATGATCCAGATACTTCCTAACTACCATGGAATGGAGTCAGAAAATCCATATCTCCACATCCAGGAATTTGAGGAGGCGTTCGAAACCTTCAGTGATCAAATTTGAACAAAAGATGTGATCCGCCTCAAACTCTTCCCATTCTTGATAAAGGAAAAGGCTACGACATGGCTATGGTCTTTACCTCCAAACTCGATTGCATCATGGAACGAGTTGCAATCTAAATTCCTCAAGAAATTCTTTCCCCCACATCGAACGAACTCCATCAAGGCTCAAATTCAAACTTTCCGACAATTAGAAAATGAGTCGTTTGATCGATGTTATGAGCATTTTTACAAGTTAATCACTTCGTACCCTCATCATGGACTTGATAAATTGTAAATCATTTCCTTCTTCCACAATGGGCTGAATATAAATTCTAAATAACTCGTTTAAACCATGTGTGATGTTTACTTTGTCGACCTAGACGTCAACGATGATGAGCTTCAGTTGAGGTATGTCGTGGAGACTACCCGAGCATGGGATACATCTGACCCTAGTGCTCGAAATGAAACTCACCAAATGACCACCACTCCATCGGCGTTTAACCTATTTCACGTAGAAAAGAATTCTATGACGAATAATTGACTCGATCAACTTGAGAAAGGAATGAGATAAGTACTTGAGATATGTGCAAGAGGACCAACTGGCTCCATCCCGAACCCCATTGAGAAGGTGTGTGCTATTTGTGAGGCAGGACATTCAACAGAGGAATTTCCGACGATACCTGCCTATAAAGTTATGCTTCAAGAGAAAGTGAGTGGTGTAGGAGGATTTAAGGGTAATTTCGGTGCGCCGCACGGGAATTCTTACAACTCTCCATGGAAAAACCATTATGGTTTTATCTATGTGTAACAAAATGCTGCGATGAATCCTAATTGACATGTTTCCCTCCCCCACCATCACAATTTCAACAAGCACCACAAATGTAGGGACACGTGCAAGCACCACCACCTCCAGGGCCATATATCACTCCACTACGGAGAAATCTCGAGGATACGATAAACCAATTCATCACTGCCCTGAATGCAACCACTGCTAGACATAAGCGCATTATCAACGACATAAATGCAACTATTTCAAAGATGCAATCATCATTGAGTATCCAAGAGAAGGGCAAGTTTCCTGCCGAGGGCCAAAAACCTTCCTAAGGTCAAACTAGTGTTAGCTCCACACCCCATGATCATCATGAGCAATGTAGTGCAATTACCACTCTACATAGTGGGAGAGTAGTTGACTTATCACCTCCCCCACAAGACGTAGCTAAAAATCAGGAGGTTTTGCCTGACACGAAAGAGGCCGAAGATGTCCTTTTAAATGAGAGTGATAAAAAAGATAACACTGGAGGACCCAAGGTCATGGTGAAACCCCCCACCGATGCCCTATACCCTCAACGATTGGTCCCACACTCCAAAGAGACTTCTCGGGATGATTTTTTGGACGTCCTTAAGCAAGTAAAGATAAATTAACCATTTTTGGAGACTATACAGAAAATTCCTGCATACGGTAAGTTCATTAAGGACTTACTTACGGTGAAACGCAAGGTGAAGGTAAAGAATAACGTCTTTTTGGCCCAGAATGTCAGTTCCATTTTATCGAGTGACCTGCCATTAAAGTATACATATACGGTGCACCCACCATCTCGTTCATCATGGGGAAGAACTGAATCGAAAGGGCGCTAATAGATTTAGGGGCGAGTGTTAACATTCTACCCTCTTCCATCTATAAGAACCTAGATTTGGGAGCCCTAAGACCACAAATATGACTCTCCAGCTCGCGGATCGTTCAGTGAAGATGCCTCAGGGAATCATTGAGGATGTGATTATCCAAATAGACATTTTATAATTCCCGATGGATTTTGTCATTTGGGACGAGGAGCCCTCCATTCTCCCAAGAAATCATGTTCCCGTTATCCTTGGTTTCCCATTCTTAGCTACGGCTAATGAACTCATCAATACTCGGAGTGGGCGAATGCAATTAATATTGGAACATGACCCTCGAGATAAATATTTTTAATAATATCAAGAACGAGGGTGACAAAGAAGAACCATGAGAGACGAATCATTTAGAGGCAACACTCGAGCATGGGATGACCCACATGCGAGTGCCGATATGGGTAGGCCTTGTTACATCAAGTGAGAGCGATGGTTGCAACATGGAGCGAAGGGTAGGGGAGGTATGCATAGTAAATGAAATGAAGAGTGTGCGTGAACCCTTGAGTGTGAGAGAGAGCGACAATTTAAAGGGCATCAAGAGAGGTTTGTATGAGTTCTTAGAGGAGAGCGAGTGGCGAGACACGATATATACTTTTCTCCTTGATTGCTACCCAACCACACCACCTAATAATTTCGAGATGGAGAGAGGAAGGAAGGATGTGGAAACAAGGCAAGAAAGAGAGCTAAAGGAGTTGAGCCTAGCGGAATTTGAGAGAGAATTCGGGCAGGTGGATGAGAGCCTTAACTACGAATTCCAATCTCTATCGAACTTATGGAGTCATTTAGGAGAGAGCGAGTGGAAAGATAAAATTGATGAGTTTCTTCACAATGACCATCCACTCATGCAACTTGAGTCCTCAGAGGTAATTGAAGATAACACTCAAGTCTCGTCTGACTTAGAGCCTGACCCACATAGTACGCATCACGAGGATCATTTTTCCATTAATCACGATGAGTCTCCCAGTCTTTCCTTTATTTATGGGCAAGGGCCAAACTTATTCCGATTATTGGTGTATGACAGGAAGAGGGGAGAGACTAGGAGAGCAACGGATCCCGTACAAGGGTTTGGATGATTTGTGGAGAGAAACGAGAGGTTGTCGCACCCTCAACGCATATGGGGTGATTTTTGTTGTATTTTTGAGTCAAGTATGAGTGTCATATAATGTCTTGGTTCGTTTTGATAATTTTCTTGTTTTATTTATCGCACTTATTACTTTTCTTCTTTAGATTTTAGTCCTTTTGATTGAGGACAATGCAGAAGTCTAAGTTAGGGGGAGTGATAAGTGCGTCTTTCTAAAACTTCACAAATCTTTAAAATGCCAAAAAAAATTGAAAAATATTTAAAAACCAAAAATATTTTTCTTCAAAATAAATAAAAATTGGAATTTAAAATTTTCAAAAATATCACCTTTATTCTATTTGAAGTCTCAAATTGTTAAATCTCAATTGCACTAAGACGAAATATACCAAAGATGGAAATTGTGCAAAAATTGATGACTTAACGAATAAGTGTGAAGATTAACAAAACCCGGTGAGATTTCGAGCCTATCGATCTTTTTGACTTTTTAAATCAATCCGAGTTAATGGTTAACTCAAAGTCCGTATTTGGAATTTTAAATAAGTCGTTGATGATCTCAATTCTTTGTTTTGATCGGTTACGGGAAACATTTATGATGTTGCCTCGAAAAGCTCGCTACAAATCTCTAAATTAAATTAATCTCGAGACGCATATGGTAAATTAATAAGTAATTCGGACAATGAAGTAGGCCATTGTTTGTTAACCAAAAACATTAGCCATAAAATATGTGAAAAATTACCCTTTTGATAACCCAATTGAGACAAATAAAATTTTTCCTTTTCGTTTGGTAACTCGAAAAGCCCAAGTAACCCGAAATTGTGAAAATTGGTAATGTCATCAAGTAAGTCCAAATAGTGCAATAAAAAGGGGCAAGAAAAAGAAAAAAAATAGAAGAATGCTCAACAAAAAATAGAAAAAAATAGAGAAAAATAATAGAAAATGAGTAAAAGTCCGAAAAAGCACTAAGGGACATCATAAGAAAAAATTTCCCTATTGATATGTCAACTTGTAACTCGAGACAGGTATAAGAATGAATGTACTTCACCTATTGATATGTGAACTTGTCAAGATGTTTTTGTAGGTACACAATGCAACGCCAAAGGTAAATTTACATTATCTCCTAGTACTATTGATAACACCACCAGTAAAAATAATTTTCCATCCAACTAGTTTTCTGACATCCCTTCAATAAGAACCACTGGCCTAGTGAGTGAACCCAACAAAAATAATAAGTCTGTTCCACTTGACACTAATACACACCAAATACTGACTTCAACTGATTATTTTAACTGTTGGCTTTGAAGATACGTATATAATTGTTATCAGATTATGAAAAACAATGGAAAGCCTTTTTTATATTGTGATACAAATGATATTAAAAGGAAATAATCTTGGGAAAGGTTGAGGATTCAAGAGAGTGGTCTAACTCAACTTTGGTTCTTAATTAGAGACCTGGATTAGATTAGAGATAATTGAGGGAAAAAGGCGGGAAATGAGGATAATAGGAGAAACATTGCGTAATATATTGACATTTTTTAATGAAGTTTAATGGACCTTTGATTTAATGGTCCAAAATACAGATTGTGTAATGGGTGTCAAGATGCATCTTTTATTCAGGAAACAATTGATCGAGCCCGAGTCAACATGGAATTCTTGCACCTTTTCCTAAGTGCCCAGTTATACAATGAAACTATTAGAGGTTCAGACCACTGCCCTTTAATATTTAGGCTCAACCCTCATCCTAAATGGACTTCATGTTCAAATCTATGTTGAAGGGTCCTCCTTTATGTGAGAAAACCATTAAAGAGGGGTGGGCTGAGAACTTTACGGGTTCAAGTATGTTCTCCCTTACTAGGAAACTCAATGCGTCATTCAAAAGATTAAAAGAGTGAATGAAAACTCATTTTGATAATAACAAAAGGAAGATTAATATGTTTAATGCCAAATTAATGGACATTCAATCAGCCCATACCTCTACTGAAAATAGGTTGTGGGAAAAAAGTTTTTTTTTCCGAAATGGATGAAATTTCGAAAAGAGAAGAAATGTATCGACACAAATGCTCCAAGATTAGTAATTTTAAACATGACGATCAACACAATGAATTTTTTCACTCATCCACGATCAAAAGGAGGCAAAATAATAATTTGACAAATTTACAACTGAGCCATGGCAAGTGGATCAATGAAGATGAGGACATAAAGGCTGCCATCAAGATCATTTCTCCCGCATTTTTAAAAGCTTAGGAATCATAAGATTTGACGAAGAAATCTCAGTTGTTCAAAGGGTCATACCACCATATATGAATGCTGAAATTTCTAAACCTATCTTTAAGGAGGAGATTTATAAAGTTATTACACAGTTGGGGTCCGTCAAAGCTCCAGACTATGCTGGATTTTTTCCAAAAATATTGGAAAACAGTTGGTCAGGAGACTTTCAAGGAAGTGAAAGGTTTTTTTTAGGGATCCTACATTTGTAAATAAATTAATAGAACCAATCTAATTATAATTACTAAAGTTCCTTCCCCTAAAAACTTGAATCAATTTAGGAACCATAGCCTTTGCAACTTCATTTATAAAATCATAGCTAAAACTTTGGCTAATAGTCTTAAGCCTTTCCTCCACCAACTTATCTCCAAAAATCATGCCACTTTTCTCTCTAAAAGATTAATCCAGGATAACATTATCTGAGATTATAAAACTTTTTATTACCCGAAGATAAAGAGGAGTGAAAGTGTTGACGAAATCGCATTGAAACTCGTTCTCAATAAATAATACGATATAATTAGTGGGATTTTCTCTTGGAGGTGATGTGGAAGACGAGATCCTTCTAGAAATGGATACATTTTATATCCCAATGCATCTCAACGTTTTCCTACTTTGTCATGCTCAATGACACTCACATGTGAAAAATCCCCCCTAGTAGAGGCCTCCAGCAAGGTGATCCCTTCTTTCCAATTTTTTTTTTTCATTTTTTCAATATGTTTTATCTGTAATGATAAAAAAAAAAATAATGCAAAGAAAGCATCTTTTCGGTATTTGTATAAAAAATAAATTCCCCACATCCTCCCACCTTTTTTTTCCAGATGATTCTATCCTATGTCTGTAAGTCTAACAAAGATGAATGCCATAGTTTGATGAAAATTTGAAAAAATTATGGGGAAGCCTCATACCAACTCATCCGTTCCAACAAGTCTGTCTATTTCTTTTCCACCAAAACTAGCCAAGAAGCAAAGACTTTGGTCGAAAACATCATGTATGAGAAACCCCTAGATCCCAAATATAAATATCTTAGCTTCCCTTCTTCTTAGAGAAAAATATCTCTCCTACATTACTAAAAGAGCTTTCAGCAAACTACATGGTTGGAAACGGTCTCTGTTGACTCGAGGAGAAAGATAAACGCTTTAAGAGTCGAATGTTCTGGCTATTCCTAGTTACATTATGTCACTATAAGGAAAATTAGCCTTTGCAACGAAATTTTTAGCAACGAAGTAAATTTCATTCTTAAAAGTATATTATTAGCAATAAAATTTAAACATCATTTCTAAAAGCGAGATAATACCACAAATAGTTTTGAAAGGAATTATTTTGTTCCACAATGTCACTTTAAGAGAGGAATTATTAAAACCCATGCAAAAATTAAGGGAAGAAAATTTTCCTCCTACATTTTAGTTTTCGAAAATATATATTGCAAGAGAAATAATAATTCATTAAATAAAAATATAATTTCGGTATCAAAACTACCTCACTTAAGTTAATTTTTTAACTTAATTAATGACACCCCTACCATCTCCCACCCATTAACTTTCAATTCCCATATTTTCCAAACTCATCCAAATCCCCTAAAACTGTTACCCAAAAACACCCGAAGAATGCCCCTCCACCCCGATGCCCCCACCATCCCAGTAGGCCCCTTCCACCCTGCAGTGCCCCTCTGACCCGACAGGCCCCTCCACCCTCCATCGGACTCTCGCACTTTAGGCTCCTCACATAAGAAAAGCATCTACGATATTTGTAACCTTTTAGTCATGTTCTCGTCTCCTCATACACATACATACTGATACACACACAATTAAATTCAAGAGTTTTGTGACACCCCTCCTAATTAATTAACGGGGGATCTGTCCTTAATTAATTAATTTCAGAATATCAAGTTGGTTCAGATAATGCATCACTGTCGAAAACTCAAATTTTAATTTAATAAAAACTAACCACCTAATATTTAAAAAGGTTGGTGTCAAAATTTTATCTTATTATTAACCATCATTAACAAAGGGAAAATATTTAATCATCACCATACATCACAATAGTAATAAGGAAAGAATTATTTGAATTAAATAAAGAACTGGAGTAAACACATCCAGTCAAAATACCAAACAATAATCCAAAAACATGAAAACAATGTTTAGTAATAGAATAAAACAACTCTAAATTTTTTAATGTAAACTAGGCGGGACTTCATGTCCAACTGAAATAATGACTGATAGATAAGGAGAAATAGACTCAGAAGCGTCTACTAGAAATACCCTGTAACTTCAACATCAGCTATAACTCGACAAATGAATGGAATCTCCTAAGTACGGTGCCCCTGTGGCTGAGGACTTAAAATAATAAAACAAGAAAAGAGATTTGCAGAAAAACGGGCGAATCTAGCTACCCATACTAGTTTAAATATAGCAAGCGCTTAAATTGATTAATTATCACAAATATTATTCAAGTTAACTTAGCGTACTCACTTGGTATGCTCACCTCTCATCTAATGTGCACACATAGTGAACCTAGCTACCCATACTAGTCACGATACTCTGCCCGACTATACGTAGTATAACCACTATGCCGGATATAATATTTAAACGAGCCGAAGGAGATATATCTCTAATATTTAGGAATAGGTTTAAAGATACTTAACTCATTCCCATAGCATTCTTAATTCTCAACTAGTGGCCCAATAAGTATATACTTTAATAAAGTATCCCACATAAAACACATAATATGAATTCAGTATACATATAAAAATCTCACTATGTATACATACTAATACATATATATCAATACTGCACCCATGGTTAAGAAACCCCTGGTGCTAGGCATACTCGGCTATCTAGTCCCATTGCAAACACTCACACATGAAGGACAACATGTTCAATCTCTCAAGAACCAATAAAACATATACACATACTGGACGCGAACATAGTCTCAAGACGATGGGCTATGAATATACCTATGCGCCCATACAACCGTCATCACTATCATTATCATAGATAGCCCATACCTAGGTTCCATTCTCTAGTGGTACGACTCAAAATCCCTCTAAAGCACACAAGATATGATCGTCCACAATGCGTTAACCTCCGTTCGATAGCCAACAACTAGGTATGTCACACACATAATTTTCCAAGTAATAAGCATGCACACAACTTTATCAACTTAATAGGTATTCACGTAACCCAATTACTATAATTCGTTAGTAATATCAACGCTATTACTCTCCGCGATATCCATATATATATATAACCTATCTAGGACTTCCATTCTCTCCTAGGTTTCCATAAAAGATCATTATCTCAAGGATTATTACACCTTAAATTCCCTAAAACTTTGGATTTTACGTCACCCGTTACTCACGTAGATTAATACACTCACTTGGCTAAACCTAGTATGATTTTTAACTCGAACGGACCCTAAAAACACATTCTGGGATCTCGTTAGAAGTTCTAGGATTCTCGTTCGAATAAAGTTCCCACTTCGAACGAACTCAGCAACTCGTTAGAAGGGTCGTTGGAAATCTCATTATAAGACTCGTTCAAACGAGGTTATTCGAATGACCTGGGCAGGTCTTCGAATGAGATATCCGAACTGGCGCTGTTCTTCCCCAAACTCATTTTTCTCAAATTTTCATTCTTAAATATCATTCAAAACTCAACCGAATTCTAATGTAATTGTTTCTAAACTAATCTAAATTACCATAGGACACTTCCTAACACAATTCAGAGGTTAAATCCTTATGGAATCAAGGGAATCCAACAATTTACTCAATTTTTCATAAATCTCTTTGATAAGAATCCAATAATTTATAATCCTTCAAAACCCCCAAATTAATTTCGTGATTTTAACATTTAATTACTAACATTAACAGTTCTAAGAAGGGAATTCCTTTTACATGCCAACCTATCTCCAATTCATGGGATTTCTTTACAAAGCAGTCCAATTAAACCCTAGTTTTTATTACAAGAATCTCATATCATTTAATCTAAATCAGCAGGAATAATATATGCTAAAAGAGGAGCAAGATACACTTGCCTCGGAACAAAATTCTGATTCTAAGACTGAAATTTTATAAGAACGATCCTCTTGACACGATCTACGCGCTGGTGTAATTCTTGGTGTGAAAGCTTGAGTTCTTGGCTTAGTTCTCCAATGGAGTTCTTCTTCCTCTTTGATTTTCTCTCTCTCTCTCTCTCTCTCTCTCTCTCTCTCTCTCTCTCTCTCTCTCACATAGGTTGAAACTGGAAGTAACCTCTAATCCACGTACAACCTTTATTTTAATTCCTAATTTTCGTCCATTTAAATTCCCAAATATATTAAAAGACCTAAATACCCCTCCGGGGTGTCGTTTTGGGCTAAAATGCCCCGGACTCCAAATAAAACACCCGACTAGTGTTTTTTGACTATTTCGACCATTTAGGGCACACTGGACCACTCAAAATAGTCGTTCGAGTTATATAAAAATAATTTAACTTTTTAACCCCAAATATATGATAGTGATGCGACTCATAAGCGCGTCCGAACTAATTATATCTTCACTGCCGTGTATCTCATCCCCGCCCTTATTATTATTATTTCTGAAACCATATATTACGTTACTCACTCCGTAATGATCAATCTAGTAATTAATCACCAAGATTTCAACATAGTTATTTTCGATAACTATTAACTCTCGTCACGCTGGTAATTATTACCATAAAGTCGAATTAATTATGAAATAAATTGTCTCTTTTAATTTAATTAATCCCAATTCCCGTAATTTCATAATAAAATAAATATGCATAAAAATACAGGGAATTACATACTCCCCCCTAATAACAGAATTTCAACCTGAAATTCGAAAATGAAAGTATAGCTTGAAGGAATAACTTTGGATAATGTTCACGTATGTCATCCTCACGCTCCCAGGTAAATGTGACAACTCGCTCACCAGCATAAGGAGTGGCCAGCCCAATACTCCAATATAACGGAATCATAGATGGAATCATTCTCAGCATCACAATAAAAATATAGAGTATCCAGGATAACCACCCAATATTTCAGAAAACGGGTTGCCAAAATTTTTTTATTTGAAAGTAAATAGATGAAAACAAACAACCCAATTCCTGAAAGATAATGGAAACCCCAAGACATATATATATATAACAACAAGAATACAATAACAAGACCGAATATGTTACCGGTCACCAAACTAATACACTAATAATACACAAGTTCCAAAAGTTACATATTACATTTCATTAGACATTTACAAAAGCTTGGGCCCCTCGCCCAAATAAAAGACTTGATCTTAACTAGAATGAAAAATGAAAACGTCTATACCAATTGTGTCCCGTAATACCCGCAATGCATTACGGCTCGCCGAGGACATCGGAATAGGAATTCAAATCAGGCATCCTTGCGGAGGAGTACCTGAGTGGAGACAAGATGCATATGCAACAAAATGTAAACGGGCCAGGGCCCGGTTCTATATGATTACCAGATAAATAAAGAGTGTGACAGTTATGAATATCATCATACTAGAAAAGACAAAAGGAAACAAATCTATCTACACAGATCTACTGCATAAGCTAACGAATATGAAGAAAAGCATGAGTTTAATTTAACTAAGCAGGAGAAAAGAAAGATTTACATAATTAAAACTTCTATCATATACCCCGATTCATGTCATAGTTTATTCCTCAACAGGAAAATAAATCTATAACTATAAGCTCTTTATGGCTTTTATCTCAATTTTAAGCTCTTTGTGGCCCTTATTTTAATTACGTGCCCATCCTGGCATTACCATTCCTTAGCAGTAATATAATCAACATTAAATGCTCTTTATGGCATTTATCATACATCAAGTCCCACTTGATTTAGAATGGTTATATTCTTATGCATACAACGCTTCTAAGACCGCTCCTCCGAGTTTCCCCACAGGGCGCGCCCCTAAATGACCATCATCTTCCATGGCCTATCTACACAAGACAACCTGGGCTCATAACGCAAACGTTGGGAAGCGGCCATACGCCTGCGGGAGAGTCAGGACCACACCCGGAATCCCCTCACCAGCGCAGAAAACATAACATAATCGCGCATATGGCCTAGATATCCACCTTGCATTCATTAGCTAGGGGGCATCACCAAGCGCGCGAACTTCCCTTATGATATCATTTAGAGAGGTGTGTTTCACCACATTACCATTTATCATGTTAATGATTAAGTAAATTATCATTTACTATCATTTCCATATCAAATTTCATTTGAGCAAATGTATATTAATTACTCAATTCCGTTCACATTTTAGCAAATGTATATCCTATTTATCCGAAACCATATTCATTTACATGATGTAAATATTTCGCCTTGTTTAAATCCGGAGCCGTACGCATTTACATTGACATTTTGACCTCAAAGAATAAATAGACTTTCAATTATTCTCCCAAGATTCGTTGATAGATATAGTAAACCATCAAGGATCACATAGCTCCAATGAGCTTCTAAGGTCTCCCAATCATAATAATGCATCCCCTAAGGTCTCCCAAACATAAGAATGCATCCTCTAGTTTTAAAAGAAATCAACTAGAAGAAAGAATGCCCTAACGTCAATAGGCATAACCCCGAAAAACCCCGCCTAAACCATTTCTAATCTAGGGGAGTATCTCAACTCATCAAGAACTCTAGGACTCCAAGTTTACTTCACACAAGAAGGTTCCTAGTTCCTATTAAAGAGGATAAACCCAGGAAACAAAATAAAGTTTAAAGGTGAAAAACAGGGGACCGGTCGACCGGTCCCAAGACTGCGGTCGACCGCGTCTCAAGGTTTTGCCTTCGGAGAAAAGCAGAAAGATCAAAATGGAATGGCCGATCGACCGGTCAGGAGACCGCGGTCGACCGCGCAAGAATTTTATGCCTTTGTAGAAAAGCAGTAAACCTGCCCCTGAAGGCCCGGTCGACCGATCCTGGGACTGCGGTCGACCGGTCATAGCAGACCTAGGGTTCTTCCTTCTTCCAAAAGCTAAACCCAAAACTCAAATCTCTTTCATTTTGAACACAACCAACAACTTTTATCTACCCAGAGATTATCCTACATGATTTGTAACCATTAAAACTCACCCTTTTATCATCAAAACTAATATTAGGGTTTAAATCCCATAAATTTCCATTTTTGATCCATGAATGCAAATACACAACTATCATACAAATTATTCATCTTAGATCACATATTAGCAAGTAGAAAACTTGCCTTAGGCTTACAAATTCAGATTTCCCTGAGTAGCAGCAACAATCCATCTCCAATCTTCATTTTCTTTCTTCTTTCTCCACTTTTCTCTTCCTCTTTCTTTCTCACTTTTTCTCTCTATGTTCAAGACATAAAATGGGGAAAAATGAGGGATTTTAGAAGACTAAAATCGTGGCTTAAGTTAAAACTCCCAACTTAAATGGTTAACACCACATTAAAATGGCTCCCAATTACGCATTTAAGCTAAAACCAGGTAAAAGTGCCCGAAACCCAAAAATACAATATGGCACTTATTTTGGCTGTCTCACGCCTTCCGAGACTAACTACACCTTCTAAACTTGCATCCGGAAATTTTATAATTTATTTAGAGTCCCACCAACATTTAAACTATAATGCCATTTAATATACATGACACTATAAAATATACAACATGAGGATATTTACCTACATATATGGTAAATATACAACATCCCAATAAATATTTACTTCTATCTCATTCAATTACTATTTACTCTAGTCCCCACATTTTATATAATTACCTTATGCGGTAAAATTAGTATAAAATGAGCCTCCCAGAACTGAGGGTTGTTACATACTCCCCCCCTTAAGGGGGAATTTTGCCCCCAAAATTTGGGCACACCCAACTCTCACAAAGGGTATACTACTCTAAACTAGGATTATATCAACCTAAGCAAACCCCTGGTTATTGTATCGTCCCAAATGGACCCGGACTAAGATCGACCCTATTGATCTCAGTCTACATGATTTGTGCTCTAGCATAACACAAAGCATTCCTCACTAACTATCGATTCTAGCTTCCTACGGCGGAAGACGATGTCCACATGACTCAGCACAAATCGCCCAACCTCCAGAATCATGTTACATCTCCCCTCGGGGCACCCATACCGACTCTAAGTGGCTTAACCCCAACGCTACTAAACTTTTCCTCACATTGACGTATCTCATCAAGGTGTATGGTTTAAAAGCCAAATCTTTAAAGAAATGTCCCGAGACCACTCCAAGTCCAAGGAACATATTACCCGTTGGTTCCTTCTAACCAGTAAGCGAATTACTCAACCGACCACGCTAGGCCACTCACAATGCCAATGCCTTAGGAAATGATCCATAAGGCCATTCAAAAGCCTAATGGTTGTGCAGGGATTTCCATACATACACACTACTGCTCCGTTAGTCATGTACTCTAAGGCGTACATTCAAGATATGCCTTTCGACATTAAGTCAACCTCCTACTTTCATACATCCGTGTTAGGGGGTAAGGCATACTCCATTTCCATACAGTTCCCATTACTTCATGGAAATTTGTACCAAACCTCCGACACGAATATCTAGTCTCGGTCTACCCTATTTTAATAGGCACCTCCCACGGTTCGACCATTCCTCCATAAAGAGCGGGCCGCATTCATCCACATGAAGTTCGTCCATAATGGCCAAAAACGCAACAGTCTAGTCAAACGATTAACAATTTTCTCAAATAGGATCATGACCAGAACGCTGCCGACAATTCAATGCAAACGTCTATGAATATACCCTTCTTCATTCCACCGATACTCTTCTTCACACGAGTAGGTGAAACGGCCAATCACAGACCGGAATGCTCTCGCTACAGAGTCTTCCGAGTCATACTCGCTTCATTTGGCTTTCCATGCCAACACAAATATCTCCGATGAGTTTCTTACTCGATGCTTCTACTACCCCAATCGCATTTCCTTACCGAATGAGAATATCCAAATGATAGTTCTTTAAGAACTCCAAACACCAACTCAATTTCTCCCCCAATATATTGCAACAACTTGTTGCTAGCGAGAAAGACCAGATCTCCTGCCCAGGAAGTAGTGCCTCATCTATTTAAGGTGATCACTACCACGATGAATTTTAATTCAAGCATGGAGTAATACTTCCCACAAGTTTAAGCTTGTGAGATGCATAAACAATGGGTCTAAGCTCCAGTATCATTACTCCCCAACCTAGCAGAAACTTCTTCATTACACCCACTCTCGAGCTCACTATCATGGGCTCAGGAGTGAGGGTCCACCCTTCCTTTTAATCTCCCCGGAAGTGAAGTTCCAACGTAACACTATTTCTAAGAAATGCCTCATCTAATACAGCCAAACCTACCAAACCTCTCGAGACCCCATAAATCTCGTTCCTAGGGATCTAATCCCAACCCACGACTTACTCGTGGTCCACTCCTTACCACCTTCCTGAATTAACATCACATACCCTAGAGACCTAATGCCCTAAAGTTCTAATAAATTCTAAGGTCGATCTATAGATATCCTATCTAAGTCGTATATATATGTAATACTAAGTATATCCCTAGTGTACAAGACCTATCTCAACTTCCGACATTCGCTTGGTTTCGTGCGTGGGACGTCTCGCCGAAGCGAAATCCAAACAAGGAACCCTCCCATTACACTACTACCTCGCATCGTCGGTCATTAAGATGTGACGGTCTAAAACACATAATCTGGATCGATAAATTTTAACTTGCAATTATTTCAACAAAATTCTACTTCTACGTCTTACCATAGCATTATTAAAAATTTTAACTGATCAGACATTCACTTCCTGTGAATTCTTTCAGATACATATCCCCCTTATAAAAACATGGCCTTCTTATCAAGGCACAATCCCGAAGTCTCAATCCGACTTCGTATCACAGTCTCCCTCACATCGATTAGAGGAGAGAACTATATACAGTGCTTCTATCTCGCACTTTAATAGCCCTTAATCACTCTTCTACGTGATTCTCGGCTAAACTTCCAATTCCACTTCTAATAACAAAATAAATAAAATAAAAGAGAAAGAAAAGGATAGCGTCTCTCCAATCACAACATCGTTAAGTGTTCATGCGGCGGAGTGTCTCGCCGAAGTGAAATCCAAACAAGGAACCCCTCCGACACATGCCTACTTAACTAGTTGATCATGGAGATAAGCGTAACATGCATGAACAGAACAAACAAATAATCAAACACTCACACATGGAAATAAAATAAATGGCAAAATCTCCTACCTACTTTGATCCACTTCTATAAAGTCTCAACCTGTATCCAGGAGAGAAATTACAGAACAACTAGTTCCATTTGAGCTAGAAGTAAGATAGCCTTACAATTTTATTTTCTTGCTATCACCCCAAACCAACCAAAATACCTTTATTCGTGTATTACACATAAATTAAAAGAAAGAAAAATGGCATCTCTCCACTCCCAACGTCGTTAAGGTTCACGCGTGGAGCGTCCCGCAAAAGCGGAATCCAAATAAGGAACCCCTCCTATGCATTACTACTTAACTTTGTTGGTCGTGGAGATAAGTCATAACAACCACATACAATGCAAACAAGCAATAGAACACTCATACCACACATCACATATAACACATATACCTTTAAAATATCATCACTCGTTTCATAACAAGTGAAGAAATCATAAAACTTCCCTACCACGAAAGTCATATAATTACTCTTCCTATAATGACGTCAATACAACTACAAGCTCAATATAGACACCCGAATCTACATTAGATATAATACTACTAAGTCTTATAATAAAGAATACACCACCCACTAATAAGGGGGAATTCCCATCCACATACTTACCAACCACTCCGCATCCTAGCCATTACTCCGACTCTGGTCGACAACAATTACCCACGCAGTCCCTCTTACTTTCTCAGTAAAAGAGGACACGCTATCGGCCTCCTCTTCCTCAGTTCGATGAAACCTCCCCAGGCGGATGTCCACCTATGGGGTTTCATGAATCTTACTCCATCAGAAGTGTTAACGACAGCTATTCTGAAGCCTATCATTTCCTAGTGCACGGTCTCCCTAACCGTACAACACCTTATTCCCCATCGATCTTTAACTGAACATTTATGAACCTTCGAGAATCCACCTTTTCCTTAGTCCAGTTATCCCAGAGAAACTCGCCATTGCAAGTATCCACCGGCTTCTCTATGGGCCAAACTTCCGGGACCCACGAATATGGTGACCACATTTTCACCACCTCTACACTACCCCTACGGGTGAAGGATTTCCCTCCATCCTACTTTAGGGCACTACTCCACTGCAATCTAACATCGCTTGAAATCTCAAGCTTAGTACCACTTTCTACTTCTCGCGGTATTTGGTAAAACTATATCAACTGTAATTAGTAGCCGTCGTAGCACGACAAGAAAATGCTACAAAAAGGGAGCGACTCCAAAGCGGTCCTTATCCCCGACTATAATTTACAGTTCTCAAAAATCCTCCCCATGACGTCCTTCTTCAATCGACCTACTACTCACACACGAATGCGCAAAAGATTCTATAAATTCTACCCCATGGCAGAAGAACGAGATCTCACTAGAGGAATCAACGATCTTACTCCTAAGGCTTTATGTCAAATCAAAAACAACGCTGAAACTTAAGGCGTCCACACAGATTCCTAAGGACTCTAGAACCTGATGCTCTGATACCATCTGTGACAACCCGCTCACCAGCATAAAGGGTGGCCAGCCCAATACTCCAATATAATGGAATCATAGATGGAATCATTCTCAGCATCACAATAAAAATATAGAGTATCCAGGATAACCACCCAATATTTCAGAAAACGGGTTGCCAAAAATTCTTGATTTGAATGTAAATAGATGAAAACAAACAACCCAATTCCTGAAAGATAAGGGAAACCCCAAGACATATATATATATATATATATTACAACAAGAATACAATAACAAGACCGAATATGTTACCGGTCACCAAACTGATACACCAATAATACACAAGTTCCAAAAGTTACATATTACATTTCATTAGACATTTACAAAAGCTTGAGCCCCTCGCCCGAATAAAAGACTTGATCTTAACTAGAATGAAAAATGAAAATGTCTATACCAATTGTGTCCCGTAATACCCGCAATGCATCACGGCTCGCCGAGGACATCGGAATAGGAATTCAAATCAGGCATCCTTGCGGAGGAGTACCTAAGTGGAGACAAGATGCATATGCAACAAAATGTAAACGGGTCAGGGCCCGGTTCTATATGATTACCAGATAAATAAAGAGTATGACAGTTATGAATATCATCATACTAGAAAAGACAAAAGGAAACAAATCTATCTACACAGATCTACTGCATAAGCTAACGAATATGAAGAAAAGCATGAGTTTAATTTAACTAAGCAGGAGAAAAGAAAGATTTACATAATTAAAACTTCTATCATATACCCCGATTCATGTCATAGTTTATTCCTCAACAGGAAAATAAATCTATAACTATAAGCTCTTTATGGCTTTTATCTCAATTTTAAGCTCTTTGTGGCCCTTATTTTAATTACATGCCCATCCTGGCATTACCATTCCTTAGCAGTAATATAATCAACATTAAATGCTCTTTATGGCATTTATCATACATCAAGTCCCACTTGATTTAGAATGGTAATATTCTTATGCATACAACGATTCAAAGACCGCCCCTCCGAGTTTCCCCACTGGGCGCGCCCCTAAATGGCCATCATCTTCCATGGCCTATCTACACAAGACAACCTGGGCTCATAACGCAAACATTGGGAAGCGGCCATATGCCTGCGGGAGAGTCAGGACCACACCCGGAATCCCCTCACGAGCGCAGAAAACATAACATAATCGCGCATATGGCCTAGGACTATATCCACCCTGCATTCATTAGCCCGGGGGCATCACCAAGCGCGTGAACTTCCCTTATGATGTCATTTAGAGAGGTGTGTTTAACCACATTACCATTTATCATGTTAATGATTAAGTAAATTATCATTTACTATCATTTCCATATCAAATTTCATTTGAGCAAATGCATATTTATTACTCAATTCCGTTCACATTTTAGCAAATGTATATCCTATTTATCCGAAACCATATTCATTTACATGATGTAAATATTTCGCCTTGTTTAAATCCGGAGCTGTACGCATTTACATTGACATTTTGACCTCAAAGAATAAATAGACTTTCAATTATTCTCCCAAGATTCGTTCATAGATATAATAAACCATCAAGGATCACATAGCTCCAATGAGCTTCTAAGGTCTCCCAATCATAATAATGCATCCCCTAAGGTCTCCCAAACATAAGAATGCATCCTCTAGTTTTAAAAGAAATCAACTAGAAGAAAGAATGCCCTAACGTCAATAGGCATAACCCCGAAAAACCCCGCCTAAACCATTTCTAATCTAGGGGAGTATCTCAACTCATCAAGAACTCTAGGACTCCAAGTTTACTTCACACAAGAAGGTTCCTAGTTCCTATTAAAGAGGATAAACCCAGGAAACAAAATAAAGTTTAAAGGTGAAAAACAGGGGACCGGTCGACCGGTCCCAAGACCGCGGTCGACCGCGTCTCAAGGTTTTGCCTTCGGAGAAAAGCAGAAAGATCAAAATGGAATGGCCGGTCGAACGGTTAGGAGACCGCGGTCGACCGTGCAAGAATTTTATGCCTTTGTAGAAAAGCAGTAAACCTGCCCCCGAAGGCCCGGTCGACCGGTCCTGGGACCGCGGTCGACCGGTCATAGCAGACCTAGGGTTCTTCCTTCTTCCAAAAGCTAAACCCAAAACTCAAATCTCTTTCATTTTGAACACAACCAACAAGTTTTATCTACCCAAAGATTATCCTACATGATTTGTAACCATTAAAACTCACCCTTTTATCATCAAAACTAATATTAGGGTTTAAATCCCATTAATTTCCATTTTTGATCCATGAATGCAAATACACAACTATCATACAAATTATTCATCTTAGATCACATATTAGCAAGTAGAAAACTTGCCTTAGGGTTACAAATTCAGATTTCCTTGAGTAGCAGCAACAATCCATCTCCAATCTTCATTTTCTTTCTTCTTTCTCCACTTTTCTCTTCCTCTTTCTTTCTCTCTTTTTCTCTCTATGTTCAAGACATAAAATGGGGAAAAATGGGGTATTTTAGAAGACTAAAATCGTGGCTTAAGTTAAAACTCCCAACTTAAATGGTTAACACCACATTAAAATGGCTCCCAAATACGCATTTAAGCTAAAACTAGGTAAAAGTGCCCGAAACCCAAAAATACAATATGGCACTTATTTTGGCTGTCTCACGCCATCCGAGACTAACTACACCCTCTAAACTGGCATTCGGAAATTTTATAATTTATTTAGAGTCCCACCAACATTTAAACTATAATGCCATTTAATATACATGACACTATAAAATATACAACATGAGGATATTTACCTACATATATGGTAAATATACAACATCCCAATAAATATTTACTTCTATCTCATTCAATTACTATTTACTCCAGTCCCCACATTTTATATAATTACCTTATGCGGTAAAATTAGTATAAAATGAGCCTCCCAGAATTGAGGGTTGTTACAGTAAATTCCTCAACATTATGGTGTTTCCACTGAACACGGGCTAATGGTACTATCTTCGACCTCAACTTTCTCTCGATACGGTCTAGGATAGAAATCGACCCCTCCTCGTAGGAGCTATAGGCTGTAAGTCGATCTCCTCCAACACAATGTGAGTTAGGGCCAAATCATCCTGAAGAAATCTCCTGAGCAAAGAGATATGGAATACGTCATAGACTCTATGAAAGTGTCCCGGTAACCCAAATCTATAAGCAACTGGCCCAATCCTCTCAACAATAGGGAATGTCCCTACATACCTAGGCGCCAACTTTCTCTTCTTCCCAAAATGCACAACTCCCTTCATAGGAGATACCCGAAGTAACACCTTGGACTCGGCGTAGCTCTTCTGTCGATCCTGAGCAACTCAAATTCGGTTATGTATCAACTCTATCCTCACCGAAGTATCCTGAATCACCTCTGGGCTAAATAATTTGTTGTCCCCCACCTCTAACCAATATGCTGGGGAATGAAAAGGTCTGTCGTATAGTGCCTCGAATAGAGACATACCGATAGTAAACTTGTAGGAGTTGTTATAAGAAAACTCCACCAGTGGAAGGTACTGCTCCCAGTCTCTGCCAAAATCAATGATGATCATACGCAACATGTCCTTTAACAAATGATTGGTCCGTTCGGTCAGTCCATCCGTCTGCGGGTGATAGGTTGTACTCAGTCGCAACTCCGTACCGATTGCCTCCTAGAAACTCTCCTAAAGTTGAGACACAAACACCTTATTTGTGTCAGACACGATATTGAGAGGCACCCCGTACAATCTCACTATCTTTGCTATGAATAATTGGGCATACTGTCCTGAGGTGTAATCTGTCCGAAATTGCAAAAAAGTGGTCTACCTTGGTCAGCCGATCCACTATCAACCATACTGAATCATGACCCCTATGCGATGTAGGTAATCCTGTGATAAAGTCCATGGAAATGCTCTCCCATTTCCACATGGGAGCCTCTAATGGCTATAGAAGTCTCGTCGATTTATGATGGTTCACCTTTACTAGCTGACAAGTGGCACATTTCGAGATGAACTCGATAATATCCTTCTTCATACTGCTCCACCAGTACTATCTGCGCATATCCTGGTACATCTTATCCCCACCGGGATGTACCACAAATTGTGAACCGTGCGACTCTATCATCACCTCGTATCGCAAGTCTTCTCCCTCAGTAACAACTAAACTTCCATTGAAACGTAGACCCCCATCTGAACCCATGGTATAAGACTCAACCCCCTCTGTTAGAAGATGCACTATCTGACTTTAGAAGAAAGGATCAACTGCCTTACCTGTACTACTCTCATAATAATTTGGGGCTTAAATGTTATCACAGACATGAACGATCGAGCCACCACATCCTGGTGTCCTAATTCCTTCCATTTTGCTTTACATACCTCGGCCACCTCCCCCACCGGTCTTTGGCTCAATGCGTCTGCTACCATGTTAGCCTTCCCCGAGTGGTATTGGATATCAAAATGATAATCCTTCAAAAACTCAAGCCACCAGCGCTGATGCATATTCAGCTCCTTTTGTGTGAAGAGGTACTGTAATGACTTGTGATCTATGAACAAGAAAAATTTATCCCCAGGAGGTAACGTCTCCAAATTCCAAGTGCAAACATGATCGCCACCAACTCTAAGTCGTGGGTGGTGTAATTCCTCTCGTGAGGCTTAAGATTACGAGAGGCATAATTTATAGTCTGATCCTCCTGATAAACTACACCCCCAACTTCTAATAAGGTCGCATCAGTGTAGAGTAGATACTCCACTCCTGTCTTGGGCAATGCTAACACTGGTGCTGAGGTTAACTTATCTTTCAAATCATCAAAGGCTAACTAACAGGCATCACTCTAGATAAACAGCACCCCTTTGTAAGTCAGGTGGGCCAATGAACCCGCTATCTTTAAAAACCCTCGAATGAACCTCCTGTAGTATTTGACTAGGCCCAAGAAATTGCGTATCTCGATTGGTGTCGTGGGTTCTCCCCACTCCCTCATCGCTGACACCTTCCCCGGATCCATGGATATCCCTCTGTCAGAAATGATGTGCCCCCAAAACTGGACCTCCTTCAGCCAAAACCCACATTTTTTGTATTTTGTGTACAACTCATGCTGATGCAGCGTCTGTAGAACCTGCCTCAAGTGCTCGGCATGCTTTTCCTCGGTCTATGAGTAAATCAGAATGTCATCTATGAAGACGATGACAAACTAGTCGAGGAACTCTCTGAACACCCTGTTCATCAAGTCCATAAACACGACTTGGGCGTTGGTTAGCCCGAAAGGCATAACCCTGAACTCATAGGAACCATATCTTGTCAAGAAGGCGGTTTTCGACATATCTTGCTCCCTAATACGCAACTGATGGTATCCTGATATCAAGTCAATCTTCAAGAAAAAGGCAGCTCCTCTCAACTGGTCGAATAAGTCATCGATTTGAGTTAATGGTTATTTCTTTCATATCGTCACTTTATTCAACTCTCGATAATTAACACATAACCTCAACGATCCATCCCTCTTCTTAACTAATAGTACGTGAGAAACCCACAACGAAGTACTCCTACGGATAAACCCCTTCCCCAAGAGCTGCTCAATCTGGTCATGTAACTCCCTCATCTCTGCTGGAGCCATACGATACTGTGCACGGGCTATCGGCTGAGTGTTAGGTAATAATCGATGATGAAGTCTATCTCTGTACTCAGTGGTAAGCTCGAAATCTCCTGAACCACATCGATAAACTCTCAAACAACAGGAATCGAATCAAGCGGTACCACCACCTCCCTAGAGGTCTCATCCTCTATAAAGTATAAATGTGTGGACAATCCTCCCTCAGAGCGAGGCATCGCCACCAGGAACATCTCCTGACCAGGTATGGAAAAAACTATACTCCTGCTAAAACAATCAATTATAGCCCTATAATTAATAAGAAAATCCATACCTACAATCGCGCCATACTCGGACATATCCAATACGAGCATGTGAGCGGGTAAAATAAACCTCCCAATCTCTATACCCACTCCTTGATAAATAAAAGAAATAACGGAGCCTATAATCAATGGCGAATCCACACAAGTAACCGTACTCTATGCAATCCCATAGTACATGCAAACCCCATGGCAATAAAATAGCGTGTGGCCCTCGTGTCAAATAAAATGTGCCCTAAAGTCCACTAGATAGAAAACATACCCTCAATCGCGGGTGGGTCCTGTGGGACTGCATCTTGGTGAAAATTATAAATTCGTCCTTACTGAAGTTGACCCTACTGAACGGGGATGACTGGAATGGGTCGTAGTGCTGGCATATGTGGGGGTGCTGGGAGAGCTGTGGTAAAAAATGGTCTCTGGGGCTCCTGATAAGCATGCTGTTGCTGCTGCTGCTGGCCTTTACCCTTATGAGGGAAGTCCCGGCATTTGTGTCCAGTGTTTACACAAGTGAAACATATACCTGGGAAGCGTCCTCCCCTCTGTCCCTGCTTTCCCCGGCCTTGATGGTCGTTTCCACCCCTCCCTTGGCCATGCTAGCCCTACTGAACCTGCTGGTGGCCCTGATGGCCCGGTTGGCCGTACTGACCCGGCTGACCATGTCTAAAGCCTCCCTGCCGATGTCTAAAACCTCCTGACCTGAACCTCTTAAGATCCCCCTGCTGGGAACCTAATCACTGAGTCAATGTTGACCCTGAACTGCCTGTGCCCCACTGGCACCATTTCCTCATGTCCTGCCTTACTGGCTGGACTCTCCTACTCGCTTAACCTATGTCAGATGAAAATGGTGGTCCTGGCAGTGGAATAGTGATGCATTAATCACGTCCAAATAGGAAGCTAAAGAAAGATTGCCTATCAAATGCTGGTGGATCCTCCATGTTAACCCATCCATAAAATGCTGAATATTTTTCTCCTCAGTCGGGAAGGCTGATAAACTCTGCCTCATATTCTTCCACGATTTTTTCCTCCTACTTCAAGTTCACTAACTTCTATCACATCTCTGTTTGGAGGGCCTATGGTAAATACTTGTGGTCGAACCGCAACCAAAAATTTCGAATAGTGAGTGTGTCTCTCTCCTCAGCGGTGGTAATAGACCCCCACCACTGCAGTGCTGATCCTACTACCTTGAATGTGGCCAGTATTTGACTCTCCATCTCTGTGTACTCATGCATTGTCAAATCCCTTTGGTTGTCCTTCTTCCATTGGCTCTCTACTACTACATCTGAGCTCTCTGTAAACTCCGAAAGATGTGCCTTCTGGAAGGCATCCTTAACACGTTCCTAAGCAGACGGGAAGGCCTGGGCCTGAACTGGAGCCACCACCGATGCCTGAGGTGGTGCCTGCTGCACAACTACCAATGCCGTATTTATCGCCTGAGCTATAATGACGACAAACTCAGCGTCATTCATCACACCTTGAGCTGGTGCAGGCTGAGGCTCGGGCTGGGCATGCCTGGGAACTCTCTATGCACGTCGAGCAGGGACCTGAAAGGTGATAAAAGTATCATAAGTCCACAGTTATTATCTCAAAATAGCTGAAGAACATGAAATTCATATAGAGAACAACAATCCTAAAATACAGGGCTCTATATCAAAGGACGTTATGCGGAAACATAATAAGTCGTACAGATCCAAAGGACACTAGAACCTGATGCTCTGATACCACACATGACACCCCTCCTAATTAATTACCGGGTGATCAATCCTTAATTAATTAATTTCAGAATATCAAGTTGGTTAAGATAATGCATCACTGTCGAAAACTCAAATTTTAATTTAATAAAAACTAACCACCTAATATTTAAAAAGGTTGGTGTCAAAATTTTATCTTATTATTAACCATCATCAATAAAAGGGAAAATATTTAATCATCACCATACATCACAATAGTAATTAGGAAAGAACTAACTGAATTAAATAAAGAATTGGAGTAAACACATCCAGTCAAAATACCAAACAGTAATCCGATAACATGAAAACAAAGTCTAATAATATAATAAAACAACTCTAAATTTTTGAATGTAAACTAGGAGGGACTACATGTCCAACTGAAATAATGACTAATAGATAAGGAGAAATAGAATTAGAAGTGTCGACTAGCAATACCCTGTAACTTCCACATTAGCTACATCTCGGCAAATGAATGGAATCTTCGTCCGGTGCCCCTGTGGCTGAGCACCTAAAATAATAAAACAAGAAAAGAGATTTGTAGAAAAACTGGTCAGAGCCCGAGTAGAAAAACAATTCAAATATAGCAAGCGCTTAAATTGATTAATTAGCACAAATATTATTCAATTTAACTTAGCGTACTCACTTGGTATGCTCACGTCTCATCTAATGTGCACACCTAGCGAACCTAGCTACCTATACTAGTCATGATACTCTGCCTGACTATAGGTAGTATAACCACTATATTGGATATAATATTTAGACAACCCGAAGGGAATATATCTCTAATATTTAGGAATAGGTTTAAAGACACTTAACTCATTCCCATAGCATTCTTAATTCTCAACGGGTGGCCCAATAAGTATATACTTTAATATAGTATCCCACATAAAACACAAAATATGAACTCAGTATACATATAAAAATCTCACTATGTATATGTACTAGTACATGTATTTCAATACTGCACCCATGGTTAAGAAACCCCTGGTGCTAGGCATACTCGACTATCTAGTCCGGTTGCAAACGCTCACGCATGAAGGAAAACATGCTCAATCTATCAAGAACCAAAAAATCAAATACTCCATAGTTCCAGGCCAATGGGCTACGCACATACTTACGCACCCATATGACCATCATCACTATCATTCTAACAGATAGTTTGTACCTAGGATCCATTCTCTAGTGGTACGACTCAAATTCCCTCGAAGGCACACAAGATATGGTCATCCACAATGCATTAACCTCCGTTCGATAGCCAATAGCTAGGTATGTCATACACATAATTTTCCAAGTAATAAGCATGCACACAACTTATACAACTTAATAGGTATTCATGTAACCCAATTACTATAATCCGTAAGTAATATTAACGTAATTACTCTCCACGATATCCAAATATACATAACCTCTCTAGGACTTCCATTCTCTCCTAGGTTTCTATACAAGATCAATACCTCGAGGATTATTACACCTTTAATTCCCTAAAACTTTGGATTTTACATCACCGATTACTCACATAAATTAATACACTCTCTTGGATAATCCTAGGATGATTTTTAACTCGATCGGACCCTAAAACCCATTCTGGAATCTTGTTAGAAGTTCCAAGATTCTCGTTTGAACGAGGTCGTTCGAACGAGTTCGTTCGAATGAAGTTCCCACTTGTAATGAACCCTATAACTTATTAGAAGGGTCATTGGAAATATTGTTAGAAGGATCGTTCAAACGAGGTCATTCGAACGACCTGGGAAGGTCTTTGAACGAGATATCTGAACTAGCCCTGTTCTTCCCTAAACTCGTTTTTCTCCAATTTTCATTCTTAAATATCATTCCAAACTCAACCCAATTATAATTTAATTATTTCTAAACTATTCCAAATTACCATAGGACACTTCCTAACACAATTTAGAGGTTCAATCCTTATGGAATCAAGGGAGTCCAACAATTTACTCAATTTCTTATAAATGTATTTGATAAGAATCCAGGAATTTCTAATCCTTCAAAACCCCCAAATTAATTTCGTGATTTCATTATTTAATTACTAACATTAATAGTTCTAAGAAGGTAATTCCTTTTACATGCCAACCTATCTCCAATTCATGGGATTTCTTTACAAATCAGTCCAATTAAACCCTAGTTTTCATTACAACAATCTCATATCATTTAGTCTAAATCAACAGGAATAATATATGCTAAAAGAGGAGCAAGATAAACACTTGCCTCAGAACGAACTTCTGATTCTTGGACTGAAATTTTTATAGGAATGATCCTATTGACACGATCTATGCGCTGGTGTAATTCTTGGTGTGAAAGCTTGAGTTCTTGGCTTAGTTCTCCAATGGAGTTCTTCTTCCTCTTTGATTCTCTCTCTCTCTCTCTCTCTCGTAGGTTGAAACTGGCAGTAACCTCTAACCCACATACAACCTTTATTTTAATTCCTAATTTTCGTCCTTTTAAATTCCCAAAAATATTAAAAGACCTAAATACCCCTCCAGGGTGTCGTTTTGGGCTAAAATGCCCCAGACTCCAAATAAAACACCCGAGTAGTGTTTTCTGACTATTTCTACCCTTCCAGACACACTGACGCACTCAAAATAGTCATTCAAGTTATATAAAAATAATTTACCTTTTTAACCCCTAAATATTATATGGTGACGCGACTCATGCGGGCTTCCCAACTAATTATATCTTCACTGTCGTGTATCTCGTCCCCGACCTTATTATTATATCCTAAACCATCTATTACGTTACTCACTATGTAATGCTCAACAAAGTTATTACTCCACATGATTTCAACTTAATTATTTTCGATAACTACTAACTCTCGTCGTGCTAGTAATTATTACCAAAAAGTTGGATTAATTATGAAATAAATTTTCTCTCTTAAATTAATTAATCCTAATTCCCATAATTTCATAATAAAATAAATATTCATAAAAATATGGGTATTACAAGTTTCTCCAACAAATTTAGTTGTTATTACTCCTCATATATGTATATTCTGTTCATTTTTATGAATCTTCTCATATTCTTAATCTCTCATTTTTACTGTTTAAATTTGATTTTCTCATATGTTTTTTATGAATATGCTCATATGTTTTTAATTGTTTAAATTTATACCCTTAATCTCTTACTTTTTTACACATTTTTTAAATGTTTACTTTTTTATTTACCCAAAGTATTGTAAAGCAAATTGTTTGAATAGAAAAAAAAAATTTGAACACAAATTTTCTAAAGTTTAAATCATATTTTTGCTTGTATTAACATAATTTGTGTGCCCGTGTCAATGTTACGACAATAAGTTTTATCGGTATGCTTGAGCTTTTAGTGTGACTACGTGAATACGCCATGTAGTATCTAATCATAGTGTTTCCTTTAAGATTTCAAACTTCTTGTTTTTTATGCATTGAGAGACTGTTGAACATTAGAACATAATAATTAGGAAATAATATTACTACCACCAAAAATATTGAAAATATTGACTTACTCCAGCAACGCTACAAGAAAAATATCAATTCATGACAATTTTACTAGTCACTAATCATTTTTTCAACTAAAACATAAATTTTGTTGAAAATTTTATGTTTGCCACAAAAGATAATGTATTAGTGGCTACAAATTAAAATCATCACTAATTTTGCCAATAAATGTAAAGCGGAAAGAATTAGACATTTAGCGGGAACACAAAATTCTAATTAGTTGCAAACTTAAAATATTTGCTACTAATGTAGATTTATTAGTAGCAGATATATTAATTTGCGAAAAAAAACCTTCTATGATGCACTAAAATTCGATTTCTACAAAATCAAAAAAATTAATGCACGAATCATCTCCCCCACCATTTACCCCCCCCCCCCCCCCCCCCCCCCCCCCCAAAAAAAAAAAATCCCTCCTTCATATTGTCCCAAATTAACACAATGGGGTTCTCACACGTGCAAAAACAAATCATGAATTACCCAGTATTCTCCCCCAACCATAGACACCAAACACCTCGCACTAAATATTAGGGGTGCACAGGGGAATCGAAAAACCGATAAACCGAACCAAACCGATTCTATTGGGTTGGGTTGGTTCGATTTTTTAGACAATTGGTTCGGTCCTAGCTCTAAAAAAAATTTGACTTTTCGGTTCGATTTTCGGTTCCAATTTAAAAAAATCCGAACCGATCCGGTTCCAATATAATTATATAAATATATCATTATGATAGCACCTAACTCCTAAGTATAAATACAAAAGTTGGCAAAAATCCTTACATTATTATTTCCAACAGAGTCACACTTATGGCTGCCCTCATCTCCCTCTTTCCCTCTCCATTCCTCTGATCTTCCAGGTTCATCCCTCATCGCTCCAACCCATCAACACCGGCTTCGTCCTTCCACTAGTAGCCCCGGTAAATCCAGATCCAACCCACTCAGCATATTCGATCCCAACACAGACAGAACCATCTCTTCCCTGCTAACAAAAATCATACTTCCAAACCCTGCGTAACCCCTATCCAAAACCCTGCGTTCGGTTCCAAAAAATATCGGTTCCGGTTCGAGTTCCAAAATCCTAGAATTAGACCACCCCGGTTCTGATTCTTGTTTAGTAGTGAAACCGAACCAATCCTAACCATGTGCACCCCTTCTAAATATCGAGTGATACCCACCCACCTATTTTATCACACAACCACCAGAAACAACTGAAACCCATAGTACAACTCAAATCATCAAAATGCCACGCGTAACTACGTCCGAAGAACACCCTAATACCACCTTTCACTCTAACCTATAATCCAAGTTGGTAGAAATTAACCCTAACCTTTTTATAAACCTAAACATACCTAGACCTTCCCAGCTATATCCCCACAACAAAAACCCAACCCACCTAAACATACACATGTACTATCCTTTCGTTACCCATCCCCACCCCAGTAACTGTGACAAAAAATAATTATGTTCACTTGCAGAAGAATATTCCGCAAGAACCATATCATCCCTCCGAATTGGAAATATCTAAGGAGAAAGTGCCTCCGGTGTATGATGAAAATTGGGTTATTGTTAACTCCTTACATGCATCATCCTTAAAGTAGGGAAGAGAATGAGAGAGTGAAATGAACAAAAGTGCCAAAAAATAGAAGAATAAAGTTACAACATCCTTACAGGAACTAGTGAATGCATTAAAGTTACGTTTAAAGAAGAAAATAAAAGAGGATGGCTAAGAAAGCAGAAGAATAAATTTCTCCCACTAGGCCTCGAGAAAAGAAAGCAACCCATTTACTGTGTAGATGAAGAAAACTAGTGGACATAAGAATTTTTCTGAGGATAGAGTAGAACCCTATAGAACAACAGAAATCCATCCTATTAACTGAAAGGGTTATGGTGGCTAACCCCAAACAACCACATGACCAATACGAGTCGTCTCTTAATTGTCATGGAGTGGGACAACACCAAAAAAATCGTGTAATAAAGGAGATTGTAAGCTCCTATCATCTCTCTATCATGTTTTTAATGGAAACAAAGACTGAAAAATAGAAGTTAGAAAAGGTAAAATGGTCTATCTTATTTTTTAACAATTTTTAATGTAAACACAAGAGTCACTAATACGGGGGTAGCACTCTGGTGGGATGACAGTGTGAATTTGAGTATCACTCACTCCAATATTAATGTGATAGATACTATTTAGGCATTTGATTATGATAACAGTTATACACATATCTCCAAAGCCAGCAGTTGAAATAATCAGTTGAAGTCATCATGTAGTTAGCTAACTCCAGGATAATAAGAAGGCACGTTTCCATACAACCTCGAGCAGTTTAAGATCTTTTAATCAGTCCAGCCAGTTCCTGAATAATACGAAGCAATGTTAATATTCTGCATGTAAATAGTAAACAATTTATAAGAAAATTGGCATATCAGTCCATGTATAATTAAGTGTTAATAGGATATTGAGAAGATGCAACTACAGCTTGGGGAGGATTTTCTTGAGGCTGAACTGAGTATTCCCACCTGTAAAAACAAGTAAGTGATTTATGCTTACTGGAGACACAAATTTGACATTCCCCCTGAATTTCAGCTGTCTCTTCTTTCCTTTGACTATTTTGTTGTCGAAGGTTTCTTTGAGTGGGTGGTACACCTTCTGAATTTTGGAAAGTTTGGCTCGAATGTTGGAAATTTTGTTCTTGATAGTTTTGACGATATCTAGTATTATTATGGTAAAATGTAGTTGGCCCAAAACCACGACCTCAAGAATTAAAATTTTCACAACTACCACCCAAATATCCTCCTTCTCCTCATGATTGTCTTCCATGGCTTCTTTCGTACCCTTGATAGCTTCCTATCCATGCTACAAAGGCCAACGAGTGATCCACACCATTGGAAGTATAATATTTTGATGTGGGAATGGATCATTTTCTTCTCTCATATCAAAACCTCTCAATGCTATTATGAGTTGTGCAAAGTTTATTTAAGGAGGTTTACCAATCATAATCGTGCGACAAGTTTTATATTTGGATCCTAACCCTTGGATAAATATGATAACTTTTGAGTCATCATCCAAAGGTTTGTTAATGGTCTTTAAACCATCATAAATTTCTTTGTTTATTTTAACATATTCATCGATAGTCTTCCCTTCCATTTATATGCTACGCAATTGTTCCTTTAGAGTAAATTCTTTCTCTTTAAAAACTTGAAGCTATTGATCTTCAAGTGTTTTCCATATTTACTTGGTTGTATTACACCCCACGATTAAGTACATTGATTCATCACTCATAGTCCCTGAGACGCAGCACCTTAAAAGACAGTCTTTTTCTTCCCAAACAGCATATGTGGATAGCTCCGTATCTACTTTTTTATTCTTTCCATTTGTGGCACCTTGGCTCATCATAGAGAAGATGAGTCACTTTTAAAGTGTGGATGAGTTGCAACATTTGGGTTCTCCAAATGAGATAGTTACTGGGTTTGAGTTTCACGGGACAAATTACTATTAATTGATGAAGATAACTCAAGGAGAGACTCAATCCGGATGGAGTCATTCGAGTGGAGATACCAAGCTCTGAAACCATGAAAACTTTGGTATATGAGAACAAAAAGCATAAGCAGGTATCAAAAAATAATAATGTTGTATTCTAACTGTGTTTATAATACTTGTTTGGCACTTATTTAGACGTGGACTTATATGTCCGTTATATTATAAACTCTTTACTATTTACACGAAGAATATTAACTTTGCTTCCTATTATTCAGGAGTTGGCTAGACTAATTCAAAATATCTTGAACTGATTGAGATTATATGGAAATGTGGCTTCCTATTATTATGGAGCTAGCTAACTGCGTGAGGACTTTAACTGATTATTTCAACTTCTAGCTTTTGAGATATGTGTATAACTGTTATAATTCCCCCTCAATCTTGGTGAGGGAAATAAACAAACACTAAGCTTGTTACATAAAGAGCTAAAGGTGATGAGTGATAGAGGTTTTGTGAAAATGTCCTCAATCTGCTACTGTAATGGTACATATTTAGTGATTAATTCGTTGTTGGCTACCTTTTTACGAGTGAAGTGATAATCGAGCTCAATGTGTTTGGTACGAGCATGTAAAATTTAATTAATGGACATATATAGTGCGCTAATATTGTCAAAAAGTAGTGTGAGTGGAGATACTATGTGGATGCTAATATGTTTGAGAACATACGATACCTATGTTAATTCAACAATAGTGGTTGCAAGTGTTATATATTAAACTTCGCAACTTGAATGGGAGACAGTAGGTTGATGCTTGGAGGACCTTGGAATACAATTAACACCCAAAAATATACAATAACCAGAAGTTGATCCTCTTGTGATAGGATATACAACCCAGTTTGTATCAGAATAGCTATACAATGTATGAGAAGAATTATGTAAAAAATTAAATCCATAATTCAAGGTGTCTTTTAAATAACATAGAAGATGTTCTATACGGAAAAAAAACGTGATTGGTTGGAGCATTCATATGTTCAAAAATGGTGTTAATAGTATGTGTTATATCAGGGCGAGTGAGTGTGACTTATTATAGTTCACCAACAATGGATCGAAAAAAGTTGGATCACAAAAAGAAGTGGTGTCAATGTTGGTGACGTCTTTGGTGGAGCTGGGTGTAGTGCAGGGGTTGGATGAAAAAAGATTTATCCGATGGATATTTTTGGTAATATAGGAAGTCTGTGTAAGCATGAAACCTTCTGAAAAAGGAAGAAAATCCATCCTAAGAAAATAATGTAAAGTACCTAAGTCCTGTAAGGAAAAATCCAATATTTAGTGTATATATGAGGTTAATAATAAGAGAAGGGCTTGTTCCTATCACAAGAATATCATCGACATAAACAATGAGATGTAAAGTTTATTCAGAAGTATTTTTGAAAAAAATATATGGATCGGCCCAACTACATAGAAAGCCTAATTGAAGAATATATGTACTGAGGTGATAAAACCATGCACAAGGTTTTTATTTGAGGCCATAGATGAATTTATCAAGAACACAAACATGGTTGGGTAATAACGGATGGGCGAACTCGGTTGGTTGTTTCATATAAATATTTTCTTGTAAGTTCCTATAAACAAAGGCATTTTTAATATCTAATTGATGGATATACCATCATTTTGTCACATCAAGATGGATAACAATGGATATAGTGTATGGTTTGACAACTGGACCAAATGTGTCACTACAATCAATACCTTCAATCTCGTTATACCCTTGAGTGACAAGACGAGCATTGTGCCATTCAACAGCCCCATCTTGTTTGAGTTTTGTTTTAAATATCCATTTTGAATCAAATAAATGCATGGATGGTTTTTCTGGAAACAAGAGAATAAGTTTTATTTTATGAAGGGCCATGAGTTCTTCGTGCATAGCAATAATCCATTTTGGATGTGTCCAAAAGTTTTAAAGTTAAGGGATTAATAGGTATGTGGGTGTCCTGTATAGAGGTTTGTATTGAGTCAGTGTTTAAGGATTCAAAATTAGAAGAATATTTTGCTTTATTTCGTGCAATCATGAGGTGGAGGTTGGATGGTAAGGGGATGTTTTTGTTAGGTAATGGTTGTCAAGAAAATTAACATGATTCAATTGGAATGGGTATATGAAGTTGAATGCTACAGGATAAGAAGACGGAGCATGTGATGGCCAAAGGAACTAAAAAGGGTCTCAATATGCTCTCGATGATCATGAATTAGAAGCCTTAACCTCCATAGAAGAATTCAAGGGAAGTGATCATGTTTGGCACATGAGATTATGACATCCTAGTAATGAAACTTTGAAGTTAATAGATAAAAATAAGCACTTCATTGCTAGTTATTGGAGTGAAGGAGGAAATGTTGTGTTAGTTATCAAATGGGAAAAAGTTAATCTGTTGATGTCAAAAAATGGACTTCATCCAATTTTAGAATCACATATAAAATATATAATTGTAATGAAAAAGTTAAAAGATCAATATAAGGTTTTAAAGTGGTTCAGCTATGTAAGAAAGCATACGTCCACTGTTATGGTATTGATTTAAGAGATTACAGAAAACTAGGTATTCATGTAAATAAGAATATTCCATGATCTGTTCTATCTTGCCCTTGATGAAGGGGGTACAATGTATTTATAGTGACCCAAAGGTTTTACGGTTGGAATGTCAAGGGATGGAAGACCTTTATACATTTAAGCATTTACACCCGTATATAATGAATGTGATCATTGGTTGTATTAACCACATGTCGTAAGACACTTGGTATGGTGACGCTTCATTGGTCTTGATGGTCGGCATTCTTTATATTGGTTGGCATACCTGCCGAACTACTATCTGCTGATTAAAATTTTAGCCGCGTAGGAGGACAAATGTTCACTTCTGATTCGTCCACATAGGTGGATAATTTTTTGTATCAACAGAAGCATCAACATGACAATTCATCCTTCGAGGGTACATTTTGATTTTTACCACCTCAAATTGCCCAAGCAGTCGTTGTATAATTGTTCTGTCAGGCACCAAGCTCCTATGCTTAAAGGAAAACTCCCATATCATCTATTTGACAACCAAATTGGAGTATGCTTTTATCGTGAGGACCTGGATGCCCCTTCTAAGGACCTCGATCACCCCCAGTACCAGCGTTTCATATTCGGCTTCATTATTCGAACATTTGAAATCCAACTTAAAAGATAATCAAACTTTTTCCTCATTTTTCCTCAAGATGATGCTAGCCCCCCCTTGTTTTCAGTTGATGAACCATCAAACACCATACTCCATTTGTCCAAGTTTGTTGACACAAATTTGTCTTGGAGATCATCACCCAAAAGCTCCTCTACAGGTGGCTCGAATGTACCAGAAGGAAATAACTAATAAGTCTGCATAAGCTTGGCTCTTGATGGCTTGAGGAACTATGCATTTCATATTATATTTAGAGATAATTAATAACCATTGGGCTACCATGCGTATTAGTACAATTCTAGCAAGCAAAAACTTTATAGGATCACACCTAGTTACAATGTGTACTATGAATGACAGTAAGTAATGTCTATGTTTTTTTGCTACAAATACAAGGGCTAAACAATGCCTTTCAATGCTAGTGTATCTGGCCTCAGGCCTACGTATAATCCTACTCAAGTAATAAACATGTTTCTCTACATCATTAATCTCTTGGGATAGTAATGCCCCAATAGATTGTTCAGCATCATGTGAGGGGATGTGAGGAGTGCTATAATCTTGTCCATGGCATCTTGGTGCATCTGCTCCCATGCAAACTTGGAGCCTTTTCTCAGAATCTCCATTAGTGAATGCATCACTTCGGCTAGTCCTAGTACACACCTCCTCAAATAAGAGACATTCCACAAGAAGCTCTTTAACTCCCTTGCTGGTTTTGGCCTTGGCATATAAAGGATGGCTCATTTCTTATCCAAGTCCATCTGAATGCCTTGCCAATTCACCACAAACATGAGAAACTTTCTACTTGTTACCCTGAACGCACATTTAAGAGGGTTCATATTCTACTTGTACTTTTTGCATCGGGTGAACACCTTCCTGAAATCATCCAAGTGATAAGTCTCCTTTCTGGACTTTATTACCAGGTCGTCGATGTAAAATTCCACAATCTTATGGAAAAGGTCATGAAAAATAGCCATCATGGTCCTCTGGTAGATGGCTCCTGCGTTCTTGAAACCAAAAGGCATAACTATGTACATGAAGTTGCCTAAGGCATTAGAAAATCGGTCTTCTTAGCATCAGTGGGATCCATCTTGATTTGATTATACCCCACATAATCGTCAATAAAGATATACATTCCATGGCCTACTGTTACATCGATCACGATATTAATGGAACGTAGTAGGAACTCATCTTTTAGGCTTTCTTGATTTAGATCCCTAAAATCCACACAAATTCGGATATGGCTCTTATCTTTCTTGCCCACAGGCATGATGCTAGACATCCAAATCGGGTGATGGATGGGGACGATAACGCTAGTTGTAAGCAACCTTTGAACTTATTCTTTGATCTTCAGATCTAACTTTGCCTTGTATGTTCGAGTGGCCTGCTTCTCTAGAATAACCGATGGAAAAACATTCAACTTATGTAAGATCACTTCTTTGTCCACTCCAGGCATCTAGGTATATTTCCATGTGAAAACATCTTTGAATTCCTAGAGAAATTTGATTAGATCCTCTCGATGCGCTCCTTTCAGGTCCATCGAGATAAATATGGGGCTAGGGTCACCACCCTTCTTAGCCAAATCTATCTTTTCTAATTCTTGAATTTGTAGCATGGATCTGTCTTTCATGCACTCAGAATCTTCTTCTACCTCTTCGAAAAATTCTTAGATGTTTGAGTTATCAATCACCAAGCACTGCCCCTGGTTGTTTACCAAAAAACATTCATATATCGGGTCAACCTCATCGTCAAGGCTCTCAGCTACCCACTCACACATTCATAACTTATAGACGATTCTATTGTTAGGCAACACCACTCTCTTGAACTATCGGGAGCTTTCCTCTCGATGGGGCCAATTTCATCGATTTTCTTCTAACTTTGTTGTCGAGTGCCTACTGAGAACACTCTGGATCTGGACTTGGTGTTCGATTAGGCCAATGCGTGTCATCATTCGATCACACGGCTTCCTTGAGGAAGACAATCTGTGACAAAACTAATCGCTTCGGCCCAAGGGCTAATTGATTCGGCCTTTAGGCGAATCGATTCGGTTTTCCCATAATTGAGAAATTTATCCCTTTTGAGCCCGTAAATTATGAATAATTAACGAGGAGACTTTTGGGACATCTTTAATTCATAATGAGGATTATATTGAATTATAGTAGGCCTAATGAGGGGTAGAGACTTATCCATAAGGAGAGAATTAAGGAGAATACATGTGAGATGTGAATTATGACAATAATGAATTCGAGGGAATGAGAACGAATCACGGAGAGAAGTGAATCTAGGATTTGTACCAGTAGCGTATGAGTCTATTTGATACTAATAATATTAAGGGGTAACAAGGACCCTTAGGGTAGTAAGCGATAACAAAAAAATATAATAAGAGGCTAAAATGGAAGTTGTTTGTATGATGAGTATGTGAGAGATAAATACTACATACGGACTTATATGATGGTTTGTATGTCTAAATAATGATTTATATACATTTGTATCATGTGTGAATACCTATAACTGTGATTGACAATGTGTGTGAACATACTTACATTGCTTGCTAACCGTACGTTTTCACGCAGTGGGACATCCCACCTCGAGGATTCTAATGAGGTCTGGATTTGTTCCCAAGACCTTGAAACTTAGGGCATCTCACTATGTATCGTGCATTAGTGGGACCTCAGTGTCAGTTGGCTACATTAGGTATATGCATATCCCAAAGGCTTATAACCTTGTTTGTCTCCATTGTGTGTCGATTTATTTTGGGTTCGAGGAGACATGCCAAACCTCTGGTCCTTGATTTGTTATGAGAGGTGCATGGACTTGATAGTAGAGTATGCTAGCATTACGAGAGGCCATTCCTGGGATATATAGTTTTATATATGGTATGTGTGATGAATATATACAAGTGTGATATATCTACTTATGTGTGATAGTAGAATTGATAGCTTATGTACATCTAAAAGTAATTAAGTAGAGAAACTTAATTGATTGAATCAATATTAATACGTGGGACATACTACTTATTGATATTCTGGTAGCGTGTCGTGTAGGTATTACGAGAGAGCTAGACTTATTGAGGTTAATTAGATACTTTATCGAGTGGGGATGGGTAGCATAACTAGACAAGGTACGTTAGGTATGCACATTAGTTGAGAGGTGAGGATTTGAAGAGAGTGTACGTAAAATTTACATGTGTAATAAATAACATATTTATAATGTGATCCGTGTCAAAATATTTTCAAAACCTTTTAGGTGTCCAGGCATAGGGATGCTCAGCGTGATGATTCTATCCAGGTATGCGTAGCTGTAGCATTTTTGGAGGCTTATAGGAGTTAGTTTAAACGCTTAATCTCATTCATTTATAGATAGGAGTTTCTTTCTGTATTTTATTTGGGCGTGTTTCCCCTCAGACTATTTAGTTTTCAGTTACTTATCAGATTGCATTTAGATTCAATTATTTATTTCGATTATAGTTGGATTATTTATTTTGGGAACCGATGGTTTTTTCAATCTTATTTATTTATATATCTGTCATCTCATTTCTTCAATTATTATGTTATGGACAGTTTGGTCAAATTACTTTAATTCCACATGTTAATATTATATTGAAAGATAAAATTTAACATAGGTGATTAGTAATTAATAAGTCTTCTGGCAATGATGCTAAGAATGAACCAGATAAGATTCCTATTTATTTTAATGAAGTATTGGTTACCCATGGTTAGAATAGGACGGTGTCACAGATGGAATCATAGCATTAGGTTCTAGTGTCCATACAGTTGCTTGACATAGAGCCCTAATTTTAGGACTATTGCATTCATGATTATGCATTTGAGATTTCGTTCTACTGCTATTATATTTGTACTAATGGTTAAATAATACAATATTAGCAGGCACTACAACCACCACATGGGATAGTATCCGTAGCCGAGGTGGCAGCGATAGTGGAACAGGCAGTTAATGCGGTGATTACTTCCATGGCTCTCCTTTTTCCATAGGCCCAGCATCCACCACATCCAGTTATGCCAGTTTTCCAGGCCGACTTGGGACCGTTCGAGTGGAAGAGGGACATAGAGGCTTTTCAGAAGGGCCACCCACCAGAGTTTCGAGGAGTTTAGATGTGATTGCGACATGCTAGTGGAAGAAAGACATACAATGTAACCCGCGCATGGTAGAGTGTAATGGCAGATTCTATCCATTTTTAAGATTATCGGGGAAGCGTTACAGTGGTGGGAGTCGGTTCCCATACCGAGGAGAGGGACACGATGTCTATTGCAGAGTTTTGGGTGAGATTCGACCGAAAATACTTTTCTCCAGTAGTTAAGACAGAGATGCGAAGGATCTTTAGTTAGGTAACCCATGAAGATCGATCAGTGGCTGAGTACGAAGAGGAGTTCACTCATTTGTCAAATTTTGTTCCAGACGAGGTGAAAAATGAGGAAAGAAATAAGGTGAAGTTTATGGATGGCTAGCCTGGAGGATTAGGCAACATTTGATTGGGAACCCCACATTGGTGACTTGAACATACATTGTCAATGCCTTATTTTTACACTGCTAAGACCATTGATTTCATGTGAAGGGAAGCAAGAGAGGAGGTGATCCTAGCCAGCAGGGCAAGGAAGGAGGGAGCGGTGCTAGTGGAGCACCATAGCAGCAGTCCAGCAGTCACTAGGGGTAGGATTCACGATTGGGGATCCGACCAAGAGGTTTAGATTCGAATGATATCAATCCGAGGGAGGTTATAGGTAGGGCCAGTAGGGTCCTAAGGAGCAACATGTTCTTTAGAGCCGTCAGGGCCAAGGGAACAATAGGGGAGACCAATAGGGTCAACACCATTAAGTCCATCAAGGTAAGAGATAGACAGAGTTTCCAGGCCAATGCTTTGTTTGTTGTCAGATCGGCTACAAGAGGAGAGATTATTGATAGTAGGGTAGATCACCGTAGTACCACGGCACCCCATAGGAACAGTAGGCCGATAGGCAACCTGCAACACCAGTCCTACTTGCCCCATCACATTAGGTATAATTATAGTACAGATGTGCTTATAATGTCCAAGATTCCATTACACAACAGGCACCGCAGCTAGTAGAGGGTGTGTTTTCTATTCACTCGCATGAGGGTAAAATTATATTATAACGACCAGATTTGCATGAGTTTTCGGACTATTAGGGACAACTGGTAGTCTCCTTATTTGTGTGGAGTCACCGTTGGGTAGTGGGTCTCTTATACACTCGATCTGTAGGGGATTGAACATCGATGTGGGTAGATAATGTTTAGCCTCTGATCATCTTGTGTAAGACATGGAGGGGTATGATGCTATTTTGGGGATGGGTTAGCCGGTTGGATACTAAACGAGGGTGGAGTATTTCGGGAGGACTATTATGTTCTTGATTCCAGGGTAAGAGATGTTCTTGGTGGCTATGCTTCTTCCTGAGGGAGGGTCGAGCACCCATTTTCATTGGATTAAGGAGGATACCTCATAGTAGGTAGTTGCTTCGTCTGACTCGATTTCAGTGGTGAGGGATTTCAGGGATGTATTTCAGGAGATACCCAGGATACCTCCTAATCAGGAAATTGAGCTTGTTATTGACCTAGCACCGGGCATGAGGCCTATAGTCCGAGAGACTTATCGCATGTCCCCATCTGAGATGAGGGAGTTGAGGGAGTAGATTCAATAACTCGTAGGGTAGGGTTTTATTCGATGGAATACTTCACTGTGGGGTGCGCCGGTTCAATTCATCAAGAAGAGGGATGGATCACTTCAGTTGTGTATATATTACGAAGAGTTGCATAAGGTCACAATCGGGAATAAGTATCTGTGGCCTCGGATTGGTGATCTTTTTGACCAGTTGAGGGAAGAAACTTAATTCTCCAAGGTAGATACGAGGTCCACTTATCATCAGTTGCGCATCAAGGTGGAGTATGTGCCTAAGACTCATTTTATGGCATGATATGGGTTGTACGAGTTTAGGGTGTTTCCATTCGGGCTCACTATTGTGCCAACAATATTCATGGATTTGATGAATAGGGTCTTTAGAGAGTTCCTTGACTAGTTTGTGATTGTGTTCATCTACGATATTATGGTTTACTCTCGCTCTGTGAATGGGCATGTTGAGCAGTTGCAGATGGTTTTATAGACATTATAGGAGCACCGGTTTTATGATAAATTTGAGAAATGTGGGTTTTAGCTTCGGGAGGTTAAGTTTCTGGGCCACATTATGTTTGATAGGGGTATAACTGTCGATCCGGGTAAGTTATCGATGGTGAGGGAGTGGGGATAACCCACGATACCGACTGAGGTTCACAGTTTTCTAGGGTTGGCGAGACATTATATACAATTCATTCTGAGTTTCTTGAACGTTGTTAGGGATGACCATTGTCAGTTAGTCTTTGATGAGCTAAATGACAAATTGACCCCATCACCTATACTTGCACTGCCTAAGGGATGAGTGGAGTACCATGTTTACACTGATGCATCCTTATAGGGAGTTGGGGGGGTATTACAGCAGGAGGATACGGTTATAATTGATGCATATCAAAAGCTTGATCCCCACGAGAGGAATTACCCCACCCATGATTTGGAGTTGGCTGTAATTGTATTTTCCTTGAGGATTTTGAGGCACTATCTGTTGGGGGAGAAATTTACACTATTCACGAATCATAAATCCCTTCAGTATATTTTCATGTAGAAAAACCTAAACATGAGGCAGAGGAGGTGGTTGGAGTTCTTGAAAAATTACCAGTTTGATATTCAGTATCATCTTGGGAAGGCTAATGTGGTGGCAGATACATTGAGCCAACGACCCTGGGGGAGATAACAGAGGTGTGGAAGGCAAAGTGGAGAGCGCTTAAACATGATGATGAGGTTTCTAGATCTTGCAAGTTCGCCTTGGCTATCACACTAAAGATTGTGATGAGAGTGGTGAAAGCACAGGTTGAGGGTCACTAGTGCCATGATAGAGTTCTCTGGTTATTAGTTGATGGGGCAGAGTCATACTCGATCAGTTCTAAGGGTGGTTTGTATTTTAATGGGAGACTCATGGTTCCATAGTATAAGGATTTGAGATATGCAGTGATGTCAAAGTCTCACATGTCCAAATTTATGGTACATCCCAGTGGAGATAAGATGTACCAAAATATGCACAAGTAGTATTGGTGGTTGGGGATAAAGAGAGGCGTAACAAATTTTGTCTCAAAGTTTGTTGCCTGCCATCTAGTAATGGTAGACCACCATTGACAGACGAGGATATTACAGCCACTCGAGATTCTCATGTGCAAATGGGAGAGTATCTCCATGGATATCATTACCGGGCTACCGACATCATAATGACGTCACGACTCCATATGGATGATTGTGGATTGGTTCACTTAGGTGGCCCATTTCTTTCCATTTCGTACATATTTTAAGATGAGACAACACGCGCAGTCATTCATTGCATAGATATTATGGTTACACGGAGTTTCGATTAATATTATATCAAATCTGGATAAGATTTTAGTGCCCCATTTCTTATAAATCCTTTAGGTGGTGATGGTCACAAATTTACGATTAAGTACATCATATCACCCATAGACAGATGGGCAAATAGAGAGGGTTAATCAGATGCTTGAGGATATGCTGCATATGTGCATACTTGACTTTGGGGATGATAGGTGCGTTATATTCCTTTGGTGAAGTTTGCGTATAAGAACTCTTACCGGTTCTCCATCAGTATGGAACCATTTAAGGCACTATATGATCGATCTTATCGTTCACCCACTTGCCTGGTTAGAGGTGGGGGACAACAAGTTATTGGGGCTAGAGATGATTTAGGAAACCACTGCCAAGATTGAGATGATTCTAGGGCGTATCTGTATATAACCAGACAGGTAGAAGAGTTACGCCGATGTATACAAGAGGCAAGTAGATCTTGAGGTTGGTGACCAAGTGTTGGTGCGGGTGTCTCCTATGAAGGGGTGATGAGATTCGGCATGAAGGGGAAGCTAGCGCCGAGATATATGTGACCGTTTTTTATTATCAATAGGGTGGGACCCGTAACTTATAGGATGGGACTACCGGAACACCTATAGCGAATCCATGATCTGTTCCATGTTTCATAGTTGAAAAGTATTAGTGGAGTGAAAAGGAATTCTGTCCTGATCCATTGGAGGAGATCAACTTGCATCTAGACATCTCGTATGAGGAGAGAGAGGTGGCGATACTTGATCGTAGTGAGTGTAAGTTATAGTCTAATGTGGTACCCTCGATTAGAGTTCAGAGGTGGCACCACAATGTTGATGAGTCGACATGGGATCAAGAGGATTACAGGCATGAAAATTATTTAGATTTATTTACCGAAGGTACGTTATAATTTCGAGGGAGAAATTCCTTTGTAAGGGGGGAAGTATGTAACACCATATATTATTGAGCATTTAAAATAGAATTAATTCCATAAATTTTAAGTTACACGTGTGACGTAATTGAATGAAATAAAATATTATGTGTTGAATAAATTATTAATCGGAGAGATATGATTAATGTTTATCGAATAAAATTACAAATTGAATAGTAATTTAGTATTTTACGTCATAGCGAGTGACAGTGACGTGATAGTGGTATATCTCAACCGAGTGTCGAGGTGGACTATTCGAGGTCGAGATATAGAGTAACTTGAATGATGATTTTAAGGTCATGGTTGATTTTGAAAGTGTCGAAATAGTCAGAATAGTGTACCCGGGGGTCGTATTTGGGTCCCAGGACGATTTTAGACTAAACCAGCACCACAAGTGGGCGTTTCGGTCATTCGAGAGATTTAGGTAGAGAGGACTCCGAAATTCTAAGTGTTATATCTTCTCCTTTGTGTTAGAGTCTAGGGTACACACAAAGTTGAGAGAGAGGAGGACGTACGAGAGGAAGAGGTGGAGAAAATCAAGGCTTCCCACACCAATTCTCACCCCAAACGTTGCCGAAATTGTAATCAGAGCAAGGGAAGACCAACTCTGTCCTCCTAATAAAGAAATCAGACCTGCTTTATAAGGCAAGTGTTTATCTTGGATGTTTTAATTTTGTTATAATACACATGTAGAGTAGGGAATATAATAGCACAATTTTTATTTGTGTTCTTGAGGTTTAAATGAATAAAACTTATGAATTGGGATAGGATTCCATGTATAATGGATACACTTATGTAAATAATTTGTAATCGTATGATGTGTGATCATTACCATGGAATAAATCTGGATAAATGTTTAAGTATGGAGAAAGAACAATGAAAACTAAGGTTTTAATATATATCAGATTGATTTGTTCTTGGGTGTTTTTCTTAAGGATTTATTGTGTTTAAAAAATTAAAAATGATCCCCATACATATGAATGATAATGGGTTATGTTGGTTGGGAGTTTGGGAGTCTTGCATGAAAGTGACATAATCAAAAATGGTGAAAAACTTAAACTGCATAACAAGGAAGACGATCTTTGACAAAACGAATCGATTCGACCCAAGGGAGAATCGATTTCATGGGGCGAATCGATTCGGCCTTTGGGCAAAACGATTCGGTTTGCATAGAATTGAGAAATTTTCTAGTAAGCCCTTAAATTGTTAATAATTAATGAGGAGACTTTTGGGACATCTTTAATTCATAATGAGTATTATATTAAATTATAATAGGCTTTATGAGGGTAGAGTCTTAGCCATAACGAGAGAATTAAGTCGATTACCTGTGAGATATGAATTATGAAAATAATGAATTCGAGGGAATGAGAATGAATCACGGAGAGAAGTGAATCTATTATTTGAAATAGCAGTGTATGAAGGTATTTGCTACTGAAAATATTAAAGGGTAAATAGGACCCTTAGGGTAGTAAGCTATACCCAAAAAAATATAATAAGAGGCTAAAATGGTAATTGTTTGTACGATGAGTATGCAAGAGAGATATACTACGTACGAACTTATATAATGGTTTGTGTGCATACCTAATTATTTACATACATTTATAGGTTTGTGAATACCTATGGCTATGATTGACTATGTGAGTGAAAATACTTACGGTGCCTTCTAACAAAAGGTTTTCATGCAGAGGACGATCCCACCTTTAGAATTCCAGTGAGGTGTGGATTTATGCCCCAGAACATGGAATTTAGGGAGCCTCACTATGTGTCATGTAATAGTGGGACCGTTTTGTCATTTGGGTACGTTAGGTACATGCGTAACCCAAAGGCTTAGAACTATGTTCACCTCCATTATGTGTTGATTTATTTTGGGTTCGAGGAGACATGTCGAACCATTGGTCCTTGATTTGGTACGAGAGGTACATAGAATTGATAAGAGAGTATGCTAGCATCATGAGGGGCCATTTCAAGGATGAAATAATTTTATATAATGTATGTGTGATGAATATATAAAAGTGTGGCATGTCTACTTTTGTGTGTTAGTATAATTTTTAGATTGTGTACGTCTAAAACTAAATAAGTAGAGAAACATAATTTATTGAATCAATAATAATACGTGGCACATATTACTTATTGATATTTTGGAATCATGTCGTATGGGTATTAGAAGAGAGCTAGACTTATTGACGTTATCTAGTGTGGATGGGTAGCATAGCTAGATAGGGTGCATTAAGCATGCACAAAAGTTGAGAGGTGAGGATCTAAAGAGAGTGCACGTGAAATTTTCATGTGTAATAAATAACTGATTTATAATGTGATTTAAACACTTGCAAATTACTTTCCAATAGTTTTCTTGGGCTTTGACCCACATCAAAATATTTTCAAAACCTTTTAGGTGTCCATCTACAGGGACGCTCGGCGTGATGATTCTATCCCGGGATGTGTAGATGAAGCATTTGGGGAGGCTTGTGGGAGTTTATTTAGACGCTTTAGCTCATTTATTTCTAGATAGTAGTTTCTCTTTGTATTTCATTTGTGTGTGTTTCCCCTCAGAATTTTTCATTCTCAGTTACTTATCAGAGTGCATTTAGATTCGATTATTTATTTCCGATTGTAGTTGGATTATTTGTTTTGGGAACCGATGGTTTATTCGATCTGATATATATATATATATATATATATATATCGTGTGATTCCTTCGAGTATTAAGTTGAGGATGGTTTTGTTAAATTAGTTTAATTCTGCATGTTGATATTATATTTAAAGATAAAATTTGACACCGACTTAATTGGACATAAGTGATTAGTAATTAATAAGTTTTCCTCCAGTGATGCTAAGAATGAACCAGATAAGATTCCTATTTATATTTTATTAAAGGACTGATTGCCCGTCGTTAGAAAAGGCGGGGTGTCACAGATGGTATCAAAGAATTAGGTTCTAGTGTCCATAGGATCTGTACGACTAACTACGATATAAGTGTAGCGTTTCTTGACATAGAGCCATATTTTTAGGAATGTTGCATTCATGATTATGCGTTTGAGATTTCATTATTCTCCTATTATAATTGTATTGACTGTGAACTCATACAATTCAATCTATTTTCAGATGCCATCCAGAAGAGAGAGGGCAGCGAGAGCAGCAGCTTGGGTTAATGTGAGGGAGGCTCAACAGGAGCCACGGGCACCGCAACCACATCAACAACAGAGCTAGGAGGGACATTGGCGCAGGTAGTTAATGCGGCGATTACTTCTATGGCTCTCTATTTTCCACATGCCCAACAGCCACCACAGCTAGTGGTGCCAGTTGTCCATGCCCACCTAGGGCCGTTAGAGCGGCACAGGGTTATGGAGGCTTTTCAGAAGGGCCACCCACCAGAGTTTGAGTAGAGTTCAGGCATGATTTTGGCATGCCAGTGGAAGAAAGACATACAACGCCACCTACGCATGGTAAAGTATAGCGAGGTGCATAAGAAGATGCTAGCCATTTTTAGGCTCATCGGGGAAGCGTTATAATGGTGGGAGTTGATTACCACCGTTGAGGATAGGGACACAATGTCTATTGCATATTTATGGGTGTGGTTTGACCGCAAATACTTTTTGCCGCAGTTAAAACAAAGATGCGGAGGAGGTTCAATGAGGTGACCCATGGATATCGATCAGTGGAAGAGTATGAGGAGGAGCTCACTCCCTTGTCTAATTTTGTTCCAAATGAGGTGAACAATGAGGAAATAAAGAAGGTGAATTTTAAGGATGGGTTAGCCTGGATGATCAGGTAGCATTTGATAGGCAACCCCACATTGGTGACTTATACAGACATTGTCAATGCCGCACATTTGCACTGCCAGGACCACCGCATCCATGCAAAGAGAATAAATAGAGGTGGTGATCATAGCCAGTAGGGAAAGGCAGTAGATAATGATACTAGTGGAGCACCACAACAACAGTTAGGTAGGGGGATCAGGCCAAGAGGTTTAGATTAGGTGGATATCGACCCGAGGGAGATTATAAGTAGGTCCAGTAGGGCCCTAAGCAGTAGAAAGTTTTTCAAGGCCGTCAAGGCCAAGGGAACAATGGGGGAGGTCAATAGGTCTAACAACAGGGTCAGCATAGTCAGGGCCAAAGACATAGAGAATTTCAAGGCCAATGTTTTATTTTTGGTCAGACCGGACACAAGAGAAGAGATTGCCCACAGTAGGGTAAAGCACTTCAATAGCATGGTGCCCAGTTGGAGAAGCAGGTACATAGGCCACTTGTAGCACCCGAACCACTGTAGAAGGGATAGTTACATAACAGATGTGTTTATAACATCCGAGATGCCTTTGTATAGCAGGCACCATAGGAGTGAAGGGTACGTTTCCTATTCATTCGCTTTAGTGTAAGATTCTTTTTATACATGGGCATCACATTCTTTTTTAGCGACCTAATTTACATGAACTTCCGGGCTATTAGGGATAACTAGTAGTCTCCTTATGTGTGTGGAATCACCGTTGGGTTTTGGGTCGCTTATACACTCAATCTGTAGGGGTGTGAACATTTATGTGGGCAGATTACGTTTAGCCTCTAATCATCTTATGTTAGACATGGAGGGGTATGATGTTATTTTGTGGATGGATTGGCTGGATGGATATCAGACGACGGTGGATTATTTTGGGAGGACTATTGTGTTCTCGATTCTAGGTCAAGAGATGTTCTTGGTGGCGATGCCTCTTCTTGAGGGAGGGTCGAGCACCAATTTTTATTAAATTGAGGAAGAGACCTCATAGGAGGTATTTGCTTCTTTGGACTTGATTCCATTGGTGAGGGAGTTCAAGGATGTACTTCGTGAGATATTCGGGCTACCACCTAGCCGGGAAATTGAGTTTATTATTGACCTAGCACTGGGCACGAGGCTTATGCTCGAGTACCTTATCGAATGTCCACATCTAAGATGAGGGCATTGTGGAAGAAGATTCAATAACTCTTGGGGCAGGGTTTTATTCAATGGAGTACTTTATCGTGGAGTGCGCCAGTGTTGTTAGTCAAGAAGAGGGATGGATCGCTTCAGTTGTGTATCTATTACCAAGAGTTGAACGAGGTCAAAATTGGGAATAAGTATCCACGGCCTCAGATCGATGATCTATTTGACCAAGTGAGGGAAGAAACTTAATTTTCTAAGATAAATATGAGGCCCGGTTATCATCGGTTGTGCATCAGGGAGGAGGACGTGACTAAGACTTCTTTTCTGACACGGTATGGGTTGTACGAGTTTAGGGTGTTTCCATTCGGGCTCAGTATTGCGCCAGTGGTATTTATGGATTTAATGAATAGGGTCTTTAGGGAGTTCCTTGATTTGTTTGTGATTGTGTTCATCTACTATATTCTGGTTTACTCTCTCTGCGGATGAGCATGTCGAGCAGTTGCGGATGGTTTTATAGACACTACAGGTGTACCAGTTGTATGATAAATTTGAGAAATGTGGATTTTGGCTTCGGGAGGTGTAGTTTATGGGCCACATTGTGTGTGACAGGGGTATAACTGTCGATCCGAGTAAGGTATCAACGGTGAGAGAGTGGGGACCGCCCATGACACCGATCGAGGTTCACAGTTTTCTAGGGTTGGTCGGATATTATAGACGATTCATTCGAGGTTTCTCGAAGATTGCAGGTCCATTGATGAATCTTACTTGCATGTGGGTGCTGTTTGTAGGGACGACGATTGTCAGTTAGTCTTTGATGAGCTAAAGGACAAATTGACTTCATCACATGTACTTGCACTGCCTAAGGGAGGAGTGGGATACCGTGTTTACACTAATGCATCCTTTTTGGGACTTGGGATGGTATTACAACAGGAGGAGAGGGTTATAGATTATGCATCTCGAAAGATTAATCACCATGAGAGGAATTACCCCACCCATGATTTGGAGTTAGCCGCGGTTGTGTTTGCGTTGAGGATTTAAAGGCACTATATGTTGGGGTAGCAGTTTACCCCATTCACGGATTATAAATGCCTTCAGTAACTTTTCATGTAGAAATACATGAACATGAGGTGGATGAGGTGGTTGTAGTTATTGAAAGATTACTAGTTTGATATTAAATATTATCCTGGGAAGGCTAACGTGGTGGCAGATACATTGAGCCGACAACCCGTGGGGGAGAAAATGGAGGTGTGGAAGGCAAAGTGGAGAGAGCTTGGACAAGATGATAAGGTTTCCAGATCTTGCATGTTCATATTGGCTGTCACACCCAAGATTGTGATGAGAGTGGTGAAAGCACAAGCTGAGGATTAGTATTGCCAAGATAGAGTTCGCTAGTTGTTAGATGATGGGAAGAGTCATATTCGATCAGTTCTAAGGGTGGTTTATGTTTTAATGGGAGACTCTTTGTTCCATAGAATGAGGATTTGAGATATGCAGTGATGTCAAAGACTCACAGGTCCAAATTTTTGGTACATCCCGGCGAGGATAAAATGTACCAATATATGAACATGCAATATTGGTTGTCGGGGATGAAGAGAGGCGTAATGGAGTTTGTCTCAAAGTTTGATTCCTTCCATCTAGTGAAGGTAGACCACCAGTGACTGACAGGGATGTTGCATCCACTCAAGATTTTCATGTGGAAATGGGAGAGTATCTCTATGGATATTATTACCGGGCTACCGACATCACAACAACGTCACGACTCCATATGGATGATTGTGGATTGGTTCACTTAGGTGGCCCATTTCTTTCCATTTCATACATATTTTAAGATGAGACAACATGCGCAGTCATTCATTGCATAGATATTATGGTTACACGGAGTTTCGATTAATATTATATGAAATCTGGATAAGATTTTAGTGTCCCATTTCTTATAGATCCTTTAGGTGGCGATGGGCACAAATTTACGATTAAGTACATCATATCACCCATAAACAGATGGGCAAATAAAGAGGGTTAATTAGATGCTTGAGGATATGTTGTAGATGTGCATACTTGATTTTGAGGGAGGATAGGTGCACTATATTCCTTTGGTGGAGTTTGCGTATAAGAACTCCTACCAGTTCTCCATCGATATGGAACCATTTGAGGCACTTTACGATCGACCTTATCGATCACCCGGTTACCTATTTGGAGGTGGGTGACAACAAGTTATCGGGGCTATAGATGATTTAGGACACCACTGCCAAGCTTGAGCTGATTCTAGGGAGTATCTGTATAGCTCAAGAGAGGCAAAAGAGTTATGTTGATGTAGATAGGAGGCATATAGGGCTTGAGGTTGGTGACCAGGTCTTGGAGCGGGTGTATCCTATGAAGGGGTGACTAGATTCGGTTAGAAGGTGAAGCTAACGTGGAGATATATGGGATCATTTTGGATTATCGAGAGAGTAGGACCAGTAGCTTATAAGATGGGACTACCGGAGAACCTATAGTGGATCCACGATATGTTCCATGTGTCATCGCTGAAGAAATATTAGAGGGGTGAGCGGGCCTTCTGTCATATTCCATTGGAGGAGATTGACTTTTATCTACACATCTCGTATGAGGAGATATAGGTGGCGATACTTGATCGTAGTGAGCATAAGCTGCGGTCTAAGGTGGTACCCTTAGTTAGAGTTCAGTGGGGGCACCACAATGTGGATGAGCCGATGTGGGAGCGGGAGGATGACATGCGCAAGAAGTATCCAAAGTTATTTACCAAAGGCATGTCCAAATTTTGCGGGCGAAATTCCTTTGTAAGGGGGAAGTATGTAACACCCTGTATTGTTGAGCATTTAAAATTGAAATAATTCGATAAATTTTTAAATTACACGTGTGACATAATTTAATGAAATAAAATATTATGTGTTTCTTAAGATATTAATCGGAGAGATATGATTAATGTTTATCTAAGAAAATTACTAATTGAATAGTGATTTAGTATTTTACGTCATAGCGAGGGATAATGGTATATCTCAATCATGCGTCGAGGGTGGAGTATTTGTGTTCGAGGCCAGAAATTATTTTAGAGTAACTCGGATGACAATTTTGAGGTCACAGTTGATTCCGAAAGGGTTCAAATATTCAGAATAGTGTACCCGAGGGTAGTATTTGGGTTCTAGGATGATTTTAGACTAAACCAGCACCACGAGAAGGCATTTCGGTCATTCTAGAGATTTGGGTAGAGAAAACTCCGAAATTCTAAGTGTTATATCTTCCCCTTTGGGTTAGAGGCTTGGGTAAACAGAAATTTGAGAGAGAGGAGGACATATGAGGGGAAGGGGAGGGGAAAACCAAGGGTTCCCACACTAATTCTCACCCCAAATGTTGCCAGAATAGTAATCGGATCAAGGGAAGACCAACTCTATCATCCTAATCATGAAGTCAAAGCTTATTGATAACGCAAGTGTTTATCTTGCATGTTTTAATTTATTTCTAATACCCATGTAAAGTAGGTATTATAAAACCATGATTTTCAATTGTGTTATTGAGGTTTAAGTGAACAAAACTCATGAATTAGGATATGATTGCTTGTAAAAAGGATCCACAAATGTAAATAATTCGTAATCAGATGATGTGTGATGATTACCATGGACAAAATCTGGATAAATGTTTAACTACGGAGGAAGAACAATGAAAACTACGGTTTCATAAATATTGGATTGATTTGTTCTTGGGTGTTTTTCTTAAGGATTTATTGTGTTTAAATGTTACAAACGATCCCTATACATATGAATGATGATGAGTTATGTTGGTTGGGGAGTTTAGGAGTCTTGCATTAAAGTTACATAAACAAAAATGGTGAAAAAATGAAACTACGTAATGAGGAAGACCATCCGTGACAAACCGAATTGATTCGGCCTTTGGGCGAATCGATTCGATTTGCCTAAAATTGAGAATTTTTTCTTTTTAATCCCTTAAATTGTGAATAATTAATGGGGGAGCTTTGGGTACATTTTTAATTTATAATGAGGATTATACTGAATTACTGTAGGCCTAATGTGGGGTAGAGGCCTATCCATAATGAGAGAATTAAGTAGAATACTTGTGAGATATGAATTATGAAAATAATTAATTCAAGGCAATGAGAAAGGATCACGGATCACAGAACATAGTGTATGAGTGTATTAGCTACTGATAATATTAAGGGGTAACTAGGACCCTTAGAGTAGTAAGCGATACCCAAAAAAATATAATAATTGTTTGTACGATGAGTATACGAGAGATATATACTATGTACGGACTTATATGATGGGTTGTGTCTATACCTATCGATTTATATACATATATAGGTTATGTGAATACCTATTGCTATGATTGACTATGTGTGTGAACATATCTACGCTGCCTTCTATCCAGAGGTTTTCGTGTAGAGGGCGATCACACCTTGACGATTCCAGTAAGGTCTGGATTTGTGCACCAAAACATGGAACTTAGGGCGGCTCACTATGTGTCATCTATTAGTGGGACCGCTTTGGCAATTAGGTACGTTAGGTATGTGCGTATTCAAAATCCATAGAACCATGTTTGCCTCCATTATCTATTGATTTATTTTGGGTTCGAGGAGACATATCGAACCATTGGTTCTTGATTTGGTACTAGAGGTACATGGACTTGATTGTAGAGTATTCCAGCATCACGAGAGGCCATTCCGGGGATGCTATAGTTGTATATATTGTATATGTGATGAATATATACAAGTGTGATATATCTACTTATGTGTGAAAGTATAATTAATAGATTGTATACATCTAAAAGTAATTAAGTAGAGAAACTTAAGTAATTGAATCAATAATAATACGTGGAACATATTACTTACTGATATTTTGGTAGCGTGTCCTTTGGATATTACGCGATAGATAGACTTATTAAGGTTATTGAGATACATTATCTAGTGGGGATGGGTTGCATATCTAGATATGTTTCACATTAGTTGAGAGGTGAGGATCTCAAGAGAGTGTACGTGAAATTTACATGTGTAATAAAAAACAGACATATACTGTGATTTAAACCATTGCAAAATATTTTCAAACTGTTTTCTTAGGCTTTGACTCGTATCAAAACATTTTCAAAATATTTTAGGTGTCTAGCCATAGGGACACCAAGCGTGATGATTCTATCCAAGGATGCGTAGCTGCAACATTTATGTAGGTTTGCAGGAGTTGCTTTAGATGCTTCAGCTCATTTTTAGATAGGAGTTTCTCTTAGTATTTGATTTGGGCATGTTGCCACTTAGACTATTTAGTTTTCAGTTATTTATCAGACCGCATTAAAATTAAGTTATTTGTTTCTAATTGTAGTTGGATTATTTGTTTTGGTACCGATGATTTATTCGATCTTATTTATTTATATATTTGTCATGTGATTGCTCGGATTATTATGTTGTGGATGGTTTGGTTCAATTAATTTAATTCCGCACGTTGATATTATAGTGAAAGATAAAATTTGTATAACATGACTTGGAAATTGTTGATCTAGCATCTATGACAAAGGTGTGGTATACGACTCATTGCAGCAAAAGAAAGGACTAGGTTACTCTAAAGGTTGGTACTGTATATTTAAGATGTTTTCAAGTTTTTCTACAATTTTTTTTTATAATAATATTATGTTAAATTATACATTGCTTACAACTGTTAATAGGATGAGGTGAAAGAGATACTTTCATCCCAATCTAAAGATGGTGTGGAGCTGGATGATGCAAAGAATCTCAAAATATTTTAGGGTATCGCTCTTCGAATGTACATGGACGACAGGTTGGCTCTAAGACCAAACAACTTGAAGTTATGTAAATGGATAGACAAGTTCTTGAGGCCATGAGAGAAGCAAATGAGGCGAGAAGGGAAGCGAATGAGGCGAGGAGAGAAGTAAATGAATCTCGAAGGGATAACACTATAACGAAAGAACGAATAAATGACCTTTTTGAAAAATTGGAGGAGTTATCTATTCGTGTAGCCCATAATAATACATGAGTAGCAGAAGTGATTTATGACGTATAAAGGATAGATCGTCTTATATATGTTTTGTTTGTATTTATTTTTTTGATTATTTTTGTGAATGGTGGAATGATTTGTGTATTTGGTGTACTTGACTTGATTTTGATGTGTAACAGTTCAAATATTGGTTGTCACAATGAGTATACAATATTATAAATATGTTTTGATTGTTTTGTGAAACAATGAAGCATCAAAGTTATTACTAGATTGTCTTAATTATCTTAAGTATTAGATATGAAAATTCAATTCATTTAGAATTATTGGCTAATTATTGTATGCATAAAATAAGAATATTGAATGCAATAACTATTAGTGGAGGCAATAATATGCTACAAAAAAATATTGTTAGTGGAAAATATGAATTAGCACTGAATTATCTTGACCTTAAGCAAAAACTTAGTTTTGGTAGAAAATCTTATGTTTTGCTACAAAAAGATACTTTTACTAGGAAATAACATGTCTTTTAGTGACAATTTTGATCCTTTTTGTAGTAAATAATTTGCCACTAAAAGTACATCCTTTAGTAGCAAAATTTATTTTCCGCTAAATTTTTAACATTTAGTAGCAAACGCCAAAATATTGCCACTACGGGTATTAGCAATAGTTTTTTTAGTAGCGAAATGGTGATAAAAAAATTTTTGGCCACTAAATGATTTAGTGGAAATTTTTTAATGACTAATCACAATTTTGTTTTAAAACTAAAAGTCTTTTTTCTTGTAGTACAAATATTGAAATTTTGTAAAGATAATCAAAATTAAATACACAAATATTTGCAATTTAATGATTGGAAAAAGGTAAATTTTAGTTGAGAAAAAGTAAAAAAAAAACAAAAAGAAATTTCTCACTTTATTGTTAATAATACTTTAACTTTTTCAAACAACTTTATTTTTGAGTTTTTTTCATGATTAAAAACAATGTCATTTGGGAGCCTTTTATATGCTATCTCAGCGGGTACTTTTGAAAAATGAATCTCATATTTCTCTCATCTCCCTTACATCACATAGATAAATTTTCATTACTGTTTTACCCCCTTTTAGTTCATTGCCAATATTTTATGAGCTTCTTTACTTTTTTTTAGTTTAGATGATATAATATGATTTTTTTTTATGAATTTTTCTATTTATGATTTTTTTTTCAGGCTATTGGAGTTCATATCTTCATTTGAGGTTAAATTATAGGTATCATTCTCATTCCCTTAATAGATTTTGGATATTCTTTTGAGTTTCTTAGTTTTGGTATTTTTTATATGGATTGTAATACCCTGCACTTTTACGGATGTTTAAATTACATAAATGGGGGTAATTTGGAGATTTGAGGAATTTCCATGAAAAATAAATTTTGGAGTTTATGAGGGTTAGATGATTTCTAAAGTGTGTCACAATTAAGTTTGGGATTAAGTAAATGAGTTGGACCATTTTAATTTCATGTCATGGTTGGGTAAGAGACAAAGGATAATATTTTAATTGTAAAACTCGTATCGAGATGTGTTGGGTTTAATTGGTGAATTGAAGTTAAGTGACTTGAATGGAGATTTCGAGTGTGCGGTTGATTTCGGAATGGTCGAGATAGTCAGAATAGAGTATCCGAGAGTAGTGTTAGGGTTCCGAGAATTTTCGGACTAATAGGGACTCGCAATTGAGTAAACGAGTCATTTTTGGGTTTATAAGGGATACACGCTTATTCTCTCCTATAAAAGTCATGAGAGAGGTAAAGAAGACAAAGAAAAGAGAGAAAGAAGAGAAAAAGACGAGAGGTAGGAAAAAGGGAGAAGAAAATGCAATTCCAGCCAAACTCCACGGGATTCAACTCGAGGTCGTCAGATTTTATCCACGAGGCAAGTGTTTACTTGATTTATGTACTTTAGTGTGTAGATCTCATATTATAGTTGGTAGTGATAAACTATAAATATTTTCGGGATGGGTTTTCGTGAATCAAAAGGGTTTTTTTGAAAGTTTAACGGATAAACCCCAGATCATATACAATTTGAGAAACTTAGAAATTAATTGGAATTTGTTGTTGATTCCTCGTTCTAGGATGATTAGAAGCTATTTTCTTTGAGTATATATAGTTGGTTGAGGTTGGAGGAGGTTAGGAGAGGAGATAAAATCTTGGGGGAGCTTTAATGGCCGATACAGTCTCGGAGAAGATGATGCCCTGTTCGATCGATCGATCGACTGCCATGGGTCGATCGATAGACCCTACAGTTATTTTGGTAATTTCATCTTGTGTTGTATTAATGGGATAAATTCGCAAATTTATGGTTTTTATCTTGCTTATTTGAGGAAATAAATATCCAACTAGGGGAATGTATCCATAGTCATTTAAGGGAGTTCAATTTGGGACTAGGAGGGTGCAAAATTGTACGACACTCAATGATTAATTTTGAGGAAAAATAAATTGTGGAGATAGACAATTGGGGTTCCCAAAAATAGAATGGGGACTTCTAAATTATTATTGGAGTGAGATGTATACCTTGGATTAATTGACTAAAATCCAGGACTTACAAATTTAAGGGTGTTCAGGAAGAGTAACACTCGGGGTAATATTTCGGAGGGCGATTATATATATATATATATATAGACGCACACACACACTAGCGTACGCCCATGCCTGAAGGCATGACGAAAATTTTCCAAAGTACGTAATCACGAAATAGCGACAATTTTTCAAAGTATGTAATAGCGAAACGCAAAAATTTCGAAGTACGTAATTACAAAACCACAAAAATTTCGTTCCTCGACAAAACAAAGTGTAATTTTAAAAAATTTGACCATAATATCCTTTATTTATAGGGACATCCTGCCAAACGTTAGTGTTCTCAATTGGTAATAAAATCTCATGTCGTGTTTATTTTGGTAAAGTTCGTTTTTGGTTAAAAAACATTGGGTCGTGTTTGAGATAGGTAACCAATAATAATTAATGTCGTGTTGTGTTTAATTGCAAAACAAAAAGTACGTAATTGCAAAAAAAATTGTTACCCGACAACAAAGTGAAATAAAAAAAAACCCATACTCGGTTGACTCACAGTACATATTACTATATTCATACTCAATTGTCACTATAATCAATAAACAACCTATATCCATGGAAACAATATTCGTTTACGTTAAAATTACAAAAAAAGGTACATCTAAATAAATGTAAAATATTTATGTTCTAATTTTAAAAAATTTGGGCAGAGTTTCCTTTATTTATAGGACTATCCACCCTATTTAAAAAAATAAAAAAACTCAACAACAGCAATACTACAATACTCGAGGTCCATACTGGACCTCATTTCAACCACTTCATCAATTTAAAAATAATCAAATATAAACCCCAAATATATCTACATAATAAACCACTATCGATAAGTTCTTCCGAATCGAGTCGACCAGGTAACTTGTTGAGTCAAGAACCGCACACATCACCGTCAAATGCATAGAGCTTTGCACGCACCCACACCCTAAAACATGCAACATAAACATAAGATGTATGCACCACTATCGGTACGCATCAAATAAAAAACATATGCATAACTGGAAAAAATTCAAGAACCTACCTAAAAAGTAGGAGAACTTACCGATATGAACTTTAACATAAACTTCTCTAATTCTCCAATATAAGTTTGTTGGTTACCGAAATCTGTAAGAAAAATGATATTTTGACTCAATTTATATCAAATGCAATATTATTTGTATAATATATCAAATGCAATATTATTTGTATAATGTATGTATTAATGCATGTATCAACTAAGACTATTGATAACTATTGAATAGGATGAAGAGAAGAGATGGCCAGCAGTAGGCGATGACGATGAAGAGAAGAAAGGAAGGGCAGCGGCGGGGGAATTGAAGGGAGAACAGGTGGGGGCAGGGGATTTTGCACATACACATATGCATATATATGAAGCATATGCATATATACGCAGCTTGCATATATATGCACTGCATATTTGCATATATATGCATATGCATATATGCATCTGCATATATATGTATGCATATTTATGCCAATGCATATATATGCAGTGCATATATATACGTATGTAATCTGCATTTGCATATATATGCATGCATATATATACAGTGCATATATATGCAGATTGCATATATTTGCATCTGTCCTAATCTACGACCTCCACACAAAAAGAAAACTGTCCTAATCTTCGTTATAATAAAAAGAAAAAATTAAAGCAATGGGGAACTATCAATTCAAATTGCAATTCTATCCACCTGATCACATGTCTTAATTTTACCTCTGCTTTCCAAAAAAAAAGAACATGAACATGTGGCAAACCCTTCTTTTGAAATTGAGTAGTAAAAACGTGCGCGACTTTCCTACCGAAAACATTATTACTTCTCACCTCTTTCATCAGATTTTCTTTTCATCTCAAACACGCGAGATACGATGTCGGGCCGAACTGAAGAATGTTGATGTGCCAAAAAATCTCTAGAAATTTCAGGCCAACTGGAATTTGCAGTCATAGTAAGGAATATATTTGGATGTTGATTATAACGTGTGATGGACATTGAATCTTGAAAAATTTCAAGCATATGCTTAGCACTACCAGCGAAGGAAGACGATAAAATTATACGTTTACCAATTTCATTTGCAATAAACCCATCTACTATACCTTTAGCAAGTCCAATATACAAATCAACACGCAAGTCGTCTTGATTAAGATGAAAGTAGGTCAACCGGTTCTGCTCAGTTGAAGCCCAACCATCAATAATAAATTCCTTAAATAATTTTCCCGCTCTAAGAATTGTGGAGTATTCATTTGCTCATTCGAAGATACGATAACCATAATAGTTAAGTTGAGTCAAACGATTACATAAATCAGGTTGCCCACTGACGACATCCCAACATGTCATATCAGGTTCCCATCCGAGTTCACTGAGAGGGAATAATGGCACATAGTGTAACAATAAGTACACCGGGTGACACTCACTAATTCGCATCAATTGATTATATCCCTTTAAATGAAGAATGATATCTCTCATCGCACTCAATTGACATCCATCTCCAGGTAATACAACTGCAATCTCCTCACTTGATGGTAAATTATTGTGTCGTCTATCTGTTGACTTGTTATACTGCAAATAAGTCGGTACATTCACATTTGTTGTATTTACGTGCTCTAAAATAGCACATGCCTGCTGAAATTTTAATGAGAAGGGATTACTGTTCAACAAACAATTTTCGATAATTTCAAGAACATCCCTTCTTAGTTGTGGATTACGGCGCTCGCGAATATCCAAAGCAGCATCAGGATCATAAATATAAAGTTGAGTATAAATTCCTTCTTGCTATTCTTCTGGTAATAAGGTTCCAGACCGATGACGCAATTCGCCATTAATGGTGAAAGATGTAGGACCCCGTCTAGTAAGTACTATATCATCCATCTGTACTCCAAGACTGGTAATGGCATTAGCAGCGTTATATTGTCTAGAAAATCTCCGAAATGACTCTGACTGAACCTTATTACCATCGTATAGAGATTTGATCTCAGACGGAGGTTCATTCAAGGATGGTAACCTTATTTTACATTGCGAACCACATTTATCAAACAACGGGTGTTCAATTGAAGAATTGCTCAACTTTTCCCCAAGCCAATGTAAGGCCGAACAATGAGGACACTCAACATTCATCATTCTAAGAAAATGTCTACCCAGGACAATACCATGTACCCTGTACAATAACAATAAATTTATTTTAAAAAGTGAAATAAGGCGGTATTTGAAGCAAAAAAGATGAAACATGGAATATAATGTAGTATGCGATGTAATTTAATGACTATGTTATAATGACTATGTGAACGTGAACGTAGTAATTGATCTGGTGTAAATGATTATAACTGCAATGCATACTGCAAAAATTACTTGCGTAACTGATTACAACATATATTACAGATTAAAAATGATTATAAGTGAGATTATAACTTAAATTACTATGCTATAGCAATGTTAAAACTGAAATTACTTACATAACTGATTATAACTAAATTGCATACCGATGAAATTATTGCATAACTGATTAAAACAGAAATTATTGATTAAAAATGATTTTAACTGAAATTATAACTGAAATTAGTATGGTATGGCAATGTTAAAACTGAAATTACTTGCATAACTTATTATAACTGAATTGCATACCGCTGAAATTACTTCCATAACTGATTAAAACAGAAATTACTGATTAAAAATTATTATAACTGAAACTATTACTAAAATTACTATGCTATAAAAATGATTGCTTGCATAAAAATGATTACTTGCATAAAAGTGATTATAACAGATTCAAATGATGCAAACTAATTGAACATATGGCTGATTTCAATTACTATGTGATGTAATTTAATGACTATGTGAACGTGAATGTAGAAATTGATCTGATGAAAATGCATACTGCTGAAATTAGTTAAAACAACTATAACTGATTATAACTGAAATGCATACTGTTGAATTGCATATTGATGTAATCACAAAATGCATACTGATTATAACAGTTAACTGATGTAAATGCATACTTGAAATGCATACTAAATATAATAGTTATAAGTGATGTAAATGCAAACTTGAAATGCATAATGATGTAAATGCATACTTGAAATTAGTTAAAACAGTTATAACTGCATAAATGCATACTTGCATACTGATTAAAATTGATTAAAACTGAAATTACTAATTAAAACTAAAATTATAACTGAAATTACTGATTAAAACGTGATTACTTGCATAAAAATGATACATTACATAAAAGTGATTATAACAGATTCAAATGATGCAAACTAGTTGAAGATATGGCTCATTTTAATTACTATGGGTCTTTCATAGAGAGGGGTCGAACAGAGCGATTAATTTGAGGAGCTTCTTCATCTTATTCATCTTGAAGATACAAATATAAATGGTCATCCTCTAAATGGACTTCACTTTCACGTTCACGTTCATGTTCACGACGTAGGCACTGCATAACTTTAGCCTTTGAGATTTCAATTTCAAATTTTTCTTATACGTATTGCGTAAAAATGAAATAAGTAAATACAATAGAAGTAAATACGTATTGCATAATAACGAAAGAGACACAACCCAATAGGACCAACTTTTTCTTTGCCTTTTGCTTTTCTCCTAGACAGAGGTAGGTCAGGGAAGGGTGAAGGGCAGCAAGAAGGTGTGGTTCCACGTTAAATATGCTCACGTTCACGTCTCCAGTGCTGCGCAAATGCATCCTTTGAGATTCCAATTTCAGATTTCTCCTATAACGATAGGTATTTATAACGATAGAAATTTAAAAAGATGTGATGTAAAGAGAAATACATTACTACAAACGTGATCAGCAAGTCGAGGTGTTTGACACGCTTGAGTAACAGTAGAATGTGGAGATAGAACGCAATCAGTAAGGCTGGGTGTTTCACGTACCCCATCCATATGTAATGTAAGTGGAGTTATGTAACACCACGTATTTTTGTTCATTTAATTTTTAATTAATTCGGGAATTCAAAATTACTTGTGTGTCGTAATTTTAATTGAATTAATTATGGCAATATATATTTAAATATAAATCGAGAACTGAATGGTTAATATTTAGGGAAATTTATTTACTAAGTGAATAGTAATAATGTATTTATGTCATTTCGAGTACTAATGACGGGATATGTACTTATCTCAGCTGGGAGTCGGGATAGACTTATTTGGGTGTGAAGTAAGGATTTTTATAAATTATTCTGGATGCCAATTTTGAGTGTACAGTTGAGTTCGAATGGGCCGAGATAGTCGAAAAAGTGTACCCGGGGGTAGTAAACGGGTCACGGGACGTTTTTAGGCATAGCCGAGCCCACACGGGGGCATTTGGGTCACTTGGGTTTGGCCCATTAGGCGAAAAAGTGATTTATCCTAATTAAGCAATTATGAGAAATAAGGGAACGACTGAATTTATTTTAGAAAAATACTTATCGGATTAGGAAACCCTAATAGAAGTTAAAGGAAAATTTGGGGATCAAAGGAGAGCCAAAATAAAGGGGTCATCTTCAACCTTGGGCATTCACAACTCCAAAATTAGACTCTACAAACCCTAAGGCAAGTGGTTAACTTGCTGTAGCATTGAAATTGTATTTCAATTCATATTCATGTGATGTGTGAAATCAAAGAAATTTGTTTTGGGATTTAAAGGGTATAAACATGGGGTTTTGTAAACCATGAATCTGATTTCTAAATTGAGTAGAAATTCATGTATAATCTGAGTTTTGTATTTGTATCTGCTAAGATGTGTAAACTCGAATGAACTAGAAATGAATTGGAGATACGGAATTGATGTTTAAATGGGTTAAATATTAAATTGGGTTTTTCCCCAAATTCGTGAAAATAGTAGAGAAAGGAAATTAATTGAGGTTTTTGGACTTTATGGGGGTTCCTTATAAGGTTTTTGATATTTATTGTCGATGTGAAGGCTTGGTTTTCACTTTAGAAAAAGTTAGGGTTTGGAGGTATTCGTCCATGGCTGAAACAAACAACTCAGAGAAGACGATGACCTGATCGATCGATCGATCGAAGGTGGACCATCGATCGATCGAAGGTGGACCATCGATCGATTAATGGTCCAAAAATTTTGACAGTTCGCCCAGTTATGAAAATAAAGGGAAATTTTATAAAAATTCTTCCATGCCTTATTTGTTGAGGAATTAATACATGAGTTTAAATCTAATTGATTGTCAATCAAATTAATTAGGATTTGAGGGAGACTTTGTGTGGCACATCATGATTAAAATTAATTGGGATTTGGAGGAAATTATGTGTGACATACTAGGGTTAAATTTTGGGAATTATGTTTCAAAATGATTAAATAAGAATTTAGTGGACAAGTCCAGGGATATTGGTTGAGCGATACCAAGACGTAAATTTTATTTAGGTAAAGGCTAAATAATTTAGAGTCGGGAATTTAGACTCGGGTGTTATTTTATTTCGGGCCATGAGGGTAAGTCCGAATATATTGGTTGGGGCGATACCAAAAGAAATTAATGTGCAAATTAATTAATAATTAGAGTTGGGCCATAAACTCATAATAAATTGGATAGGCTTGTGTCACGGATTTAGTACACGGTGTAGCTGGGATGTTTTATATTTATATATATACGGTGTGTGATAGTATATATATATGGTGTGTACATTAATATCAGTGGTTAGATATTATTTTATATTCTAGTGCTATATGGGGAGGTTGCGCATAGTGGGTGAATCCCCTACTTTGAGGAGTAGGGCGAGTATATTCCTAGGTCATAGCGTCCATTATATGGGTGAGGTGCATCTCGCTTTCAGGGAAGGAATATGACCGCCTCCTTTTTTATGTTTTCACCAAGTTAGTGAGCGATTCCGACTCGGGTAACTAGGTTATGTGAACATACCTAGTGGGATAGCACTTTAGTGAATTCACATCCGATGAGTTATTACTCGGGAGGATGTTATTTACTAATAATTATTTCAACATGTTTGTGAATGTTGTAAAATGGATATAAGTATATAATAAGGTAAACCATTATATACGGGTAAAATTATTACAGGCTATGAATTGTATTACATATAATTAGCGTGAAAATTATATGAGTATAAAAAGAGAAATGATTAATTAAGTTAATGTCGAAGATAACTTAGAAATCATAATTGTGGCACACTCGGTTAGAGTAGGGCGGTTGCAAGGGGTTATATAATTTATATAGTCATGAGATAAATAACTAGGTAAATTTAATTAAGGCGTTAGTAGTGCACTTTAGAGGAGGGGTGAGGATGTCCTCAAGGGAGTGCGGCACTAACTAAAATAGGGAGAGCATGCATATTTACGTATTACTGCAAGTTAATTATTTGCTAAATGTTTTTCAAATGTTTTTGGGTACTAACCCTTGCTATAAAAACTTTTTTTAATAACCTTTTAGGTGTCCAGCCACAGGGACGCCAAGCTTGACTCAATTTCAGGGATCCGTTGCTGCATCATATGTGGATGTTGCGGGAGTTTGATAGACGCCTCATTCTTTCATTCCTAGTATAGAGACTTCTTGCTAGTTATTTCGAGGATGTCGCTCACAGTTCATTTAGTTTTTCTCAGACCTATCGGAATTGATTACTTGTCTTTACTTTTGTCGGATTTTGAGCCAATGGTTTATTCGGTCAGTTAATTAATTGTGAATGGTTGTTTCAGTTAATTGTGATTATTATGTTATTTTGTTTCCGCATGATTTTTTCATTTAAGTTAATGAAAGATAAAACTTGGCACCACTCTAATTTTCACACTTAGGTGGTTAGTAATTAAAAAGGGTGACAGTGATGCTAAGAATGAACCAACTGAGAAACCTGTTCTAACTTAATTTAGGACTGAGCACCCGGGGTTAATTAAGCGCGGTGTCACAAGTTATATTAATACGAACGTGGTCAACGAGTGTAGGTGTTTGACACGATTGAGAAAGAGTAGAATGTGCAGATAGAACACGTTCAATCTGCTCTCCTTCACGTCGTCGCCACTAAGCAAATGCAGCCTTCGAGATTCCACTTTCAGACTGTGCCATGAAAGGGAAAACGTATTTAAAGTGAAACAATGTTTTGCATTTTTGAATTATAGTTTATAAAAAGTGAAAAGCCCTTTTTGAACATACCCTATTATGAAATAACTTTTTCTTTGCCTTTTCGCTTTCCTATACCTACATCGGAACTTGCCACGATGTTTTGATTTTGGGCCTCAATTCGAATAGTATTTACTTCAGATTCATCTCGAATAATAACACCAAGGTGTCTACATCGCGTAAATTCAACCTATGATGACAAAAATAATTAGTATCAATAGCCAAAATATACATGTAAGATTATACATCTAAGAAATGAATAGACATATCCTTACATCTTTCAACATGTCAGAACACTTCCAGACTTTGTTTCTCTGAACAAAAGAAGCAGAACCCATGAAACCCAAACCTAAGAATGTAAATACGTAAAGGCAAGCTTCACAAAAAGCAACCTATTAATACAAAAAAATAACTAAAAAATATGAAAATAAATTTGACGAAATGTACAAACCTAAACTTAAGAATGTAAATACGTAAAGGCAAGCTTCACAAAAGGCAGCCTATTAATGCAAAAAAGTAACTAAAAATATGAAAATAAATTTGTCGAAATGTACAAACCCAAACCTAAGAATGTAAATACGTAAAGGCAAGCTTCACTAAAGGCAACCAATTAATACAAAAATGAAGTAAATACCTTAATAAGTAAATACTTTAGCCAAGCTTGGCTAAACCTCCATAATGTAAATACCTGTAAATAAGTAAATACCAAAATCAAATGTGAATAAGTAAACCTACTAATGTGAACAATAACAATAGGTGAATCAGATGTAAATACCCAATGAAAATAAATAAATCCAAACTTCACCAAACCTCCATAATGTAAAGACCTGTAAAAACCCAAATCAGATACAATACCTGTAAAGACCAAAATTAGATAAAATACCTTAGCCAAGCTTCATAAAACCTCAAAAATGTAAATAACAATGAAGCTATGAAGTTAAGAACGAAATACAACTTTATAAACCTACAGGGGTATTTTAGATCAAATGAAGAGGGTCAAAACCTCCACAATGTAACATTTCGATCACAAAATTGATTTCACACAGTAACATTGATTTCGCATAGCTCCTAATCACAGACAATGTGTGTGTGTCTGTATGTGTGCATGTGTGTGTGTGTATGTGTGTGTGTGTGTGTGAGGGAGATAGATAGACTACCTGAATTAAGATGAAGGGCGACGAAGGGCGGCGTAGAGCAGCGGAGGAAAGTGGCTGGCAACGGCACCTAGGGCAAAGGAGGGCAGCAGAGAGAGTGAGAGCGAGAGCGAGAGAATGATGTCGACGGGCTTGAGGGTAAGCGTGTAAGAGTGTGAGGTAGGGAGAGTTACAAAAATACCCTCATTTATTAATTAAGGTGTAATCTTTGTGGGTAAAAAAAGGGGGAAACCCAAATAGTGAGGGGTAGATTTGTAAAAAGAAATGGGATGTGATCTAAACAATTAAAATGTGTAAAAATATGTGAGGAGGTGGCATCGATCTACACCGTTAAAAATGTGTACATTTTCAAAAACTAAGATAACTTATTATATATATATATATATATATATATATATATATATATATATATATATATATATATATATATATATATATATATATATATATATACCACCTATATGTTTGGAATAAATCCTAGAATGCGAATAGGATGGAAACTGAGGAAAGGGGCTAGAGATGCATAAGCGGCTATCCGGGTTCGGTTGACGGCTATGATTATATGTAACGTGATACCTATAAGACTAAAATAATTTGAGAGTTTACTGATTTGATTATTAAGAATTAATATATTCGGGATTATATATAAATCATTAAAAGTGATTAAGGTGCGAGTTATATATCAAGTGAGAGAATACTTTTGGGTTTAGTATTTTAAGTTAATGAGTGCTTATATACTATTACGAATGGGAGCATTCGGGATCGTGGGATATCTCTAAGAGAGTTGGCAATTATAGTCATATATATATTTGAGAAGTTATGTAGATTATATATACGATGTGATTACAGTATATATAATATGATACGAATACGTATATATCTGTGTGTGATTGGTATATTTGTATCTTAGAGGCTGGTTCCACGGGCTTTCCTTTCGCATAGGGTTGGAACAACCAGATTATATATTTTATCTAATGCGATCTGGGGAGGTTGTGCGATGTGGGTGAATCCCCTGACTTGAGGAGCAGGGAGAGTATATCCCCAAGGCATCTCGTCACGCATACGAGTGCGATGTGTGTACTCCACTTGCAGGGGGAATATGACCGCCTCCACCGTTGTGTGTTTTTACCATGACCATGAGTGATTTTGGCTTGGTACCGTGGTTGAGTGAGTAAACCCGAATTTGGATAGGCACTATGAGACTGCATCCTCGAGTTATAGCTCAGTGGGATGGTTATTATACTTGTTGTGTATAGTATATTTCCTGTATATGAGGACAATATATCATATATCTTTAACTAGTTTAAAGAGTAAAATGAATAAGGATCTATTCTCATTCCGGGAGATTTATCCGAACTTAAATTGTGATTTGTTTATTAAAGTGAGAATCATATATATATATATATATATATATATATATATATATATATACGTTATATGCTGAGGTCCTAATGGATCTTGACGATCAACATTGCTAGGTAATAGTGTATCGGGAGGTTCCTTGTTTGGATTTCGCTTCGCGAGACGTCCCACGCATGAACGTAGTGCAGTGTTAAGAATGGGGAGAAGTTTAGCCCTCAGTACTTGGGTGAAACAGATTAGTTAGGCAGGGTAGATTAACTAGGTTGTTTAATAGGTATGCGATAGGTGTTCACTATTAGAAGAGGATGAGGGGCATCTCATGGGAGTTCGATATCAATTTAAGTATGCGATAATTCATATTTTAAAAATATAGCATTTATGCACTTGCAAAATATTTTTACAACTCGGGCTCTGACCCGTTTATCTATTTTCCCCTATTTTGCTATATATATATATATATATATATATAAGTGTCCAGACACAGGGATGCCTGGATGATGATTCCTTTGAGTCAGACATTTGCTGCAGCTACTGTGGATGCATGCGGGTTTCTTGTAGACGCTTCCATCCTTGAGATCTAGATAGGAGGTATTGTAGAAACATCCGGGCCGATAGCCCAAATGTATTTATTTATTCTTTTTCCGCCTTTTAGTACGACATTCGATTTGGTTGTATTATGTTAAATCGAGTGTTCGGTTATTTTATTTCGTTTCAATTTTTGTATATATAAATTGTGTGAATGGTTTAATTGAATGGTTTGATTAAAAAGATTAGTTAAATAAAATTTTAACGCCAGCCTAATAGGTTTGTAATTAAATTGGTTTTCGACAGTGATGCTGAGATTGAACCATATGATACTCCTATTTTAATTTGGTATAGGATTGATCACCCGGTATTTTATTAGGTGGGGTGTCACATGGATATGGTTTTTGCAAATATGAAAATAAGGTTCAATTAGAGGTATCATTCTAACTCTATTATTAGTTTTTCACTTTTACATTATATTTGTTAGCATACTTCCCCATAAAAAAATATTTTTAAAGTGTTATCAAATTTCGTGAAGTGGTACTCGGCCATTGGTCGTGTAATAATTATTTGAGTCTAAAGGTAATTTTAAAGCGTTTAAAAATAAAGATATTGATAATTAATGAAATACAAGGTGTTATATACAAAATATTTATCTAATATAAATCATGTGTCTTTTTCTATTTAATTATAACCATAACAAAAGTACTCCTTTCATCATACATGGTACAAATGGTACTACAATAGTGAATTACTAACTATTTGATTTATAATTAAAGATTTATGCCCAATGTGTCGGTATGATATAATAAAAATGTAAAGATGGATAAGAGTTGGATGTATTTACCTAATAGGTTGTCTGAGAAATATGAAACCGGTGTTAAGTCGTTCATTGAGATCGCAACAAAACACTTTTATGAAAATAGCAAGTGACGATATCCATATAGAGACTATCAAAATGCGTATTTCCTTGATTACTAACAATCAAAAGTAATTTTTTGAGTCATGGAATGTCTTTGGGTCCAATTGGTTGCAAAGTGGTAAAATAGCCTGGATGATACATTTCTCCCTTGTATGGTAAAAATTTCTATGGAAAATTCTATGGAAAAAAAATTAGGATTGTTTGATAACATCAATTTTCTAGATCGGAAAAGTGAAACGTTTGATGGAGTTAATGGTAAAAGTGGCAAATGTAAAGAAACTTATATATATATATATATATATATATATATATATATATATATAATTGGTTTGTAACCAAAAAAATAAATCTTAACAAAAAACACAGTTTTAAAAAAACCAATTCTAAGAAAAAAATAACTTACCATGAAAAACAAAATTCTTAAAAAGTAGTTTTTAACGAAAATAAACAATTTATAACGAGGGAAAAATCATTTTTACAAGAAAAACAGTTTGTAACAAAAAAAAATATAAAAATTTAGTTTTCAGTCCAAAACTGAAACATTTATAACACAAAAATAGTTTTAGAATAAACAGGTTTAACATAAAAAAATAGTTTTTAGCCCAAAAGTGAAACATTTTTAACAAAAAAAAAACAGGTTTTAATGAAAAAAAATAACAATATAAAAAACTTTTTTGACAAAATAAAATAATTTTTAACAAAAAATAATTTTTAGTGAAAAAGTATTCTTTTAAAAAATTGTTTTAACACAAAAAATAGTTTTTTGTGATTTTTTTAAATAAAAGTTTTTAGTCCCAAAAAAAGTTATAACAAAAAAATAAAAAATATTTTTTTTAACAAATAAAAACGAAAGGATGGCAAAACATGCATTGAAATTTTCCCTAAGGATGGCATGTATGTGGACATTTTATTCATGCAAAATATATCATGGAAAATAAGGGCTATCAGACTCACTAATTGGTGGGCAAAATTTTCATTTACAATCATTTGCCACGACAAATGTGGCCTGTCAAACGGACCCTTACAGTTATACTTATTGGAGAAATCACGGAGATAAGGTGAATACTAGGCACCATTTTCCAAAAATACAGAAGTGCCAGAAAATGTTGAAGTTGACGATGATAATGACACGTTCGAGATGTGAAATGATATGTTATGCCCAAATGGTTCCCCTGAGCATGTTGAAAGTGGTGCGAGTATACATAATAAATTATTTGGTGAACTCGGACAAGAAATATACATTTACGTTAAAATTTCATCATTTTGGGGATATGAGTGCAGAGAATTTTAAAGACGTTAAAATTGCATTATGAGTTAATTTATTCCAAAATCGATGGAAGGGAATCTTTGATGGTATAGTTGTGGCTATTGTTGTTGTTGTGGAGTTCATTTAAATGTTAAAACATATTGTCTTTCAAGAATAATAAGTGTCTTAAAAATGGTTAACGTTATGATATATAAGATTCAATAATGTTAAGGTTGACTTTTTAAGTTGACGTTATGATAAAGAATGAGATGATAGAATTGCAACAAAACTCTTAGGATTCAAACGAGGCTTCAATTTGTGAAAAAAATACCGAGGAAGAGGTTGGAGCATCTGAAGAGTCTTGGTACTAGTCCCTGACCTATGAAATTATTACATGCACACAATTTCGATGTAAATAAGATAAAACTGCAAACAGAGATCGTTGATTCAAAGATCCTTGTCCAAGGTCTTGTGTTAGAGGTGGCTATCATGAAGAAATACAATACAACCATAGAAAGATGCACCCGTTAAAGAATCTTCATCCCCCTTGGATCCATTTGCACGATGACAATGGTTGATTTTAGCACTTTGTTTTGAAGATGAGAAAAACTAGTTAAACTCATTTTGGATCTTGTCAAGTCTTGTTGGTTTTTGTTGGTTTTTGAACTTCACTATGACTTTGTGGACCCATTTTTAACAATAGTGCTTCTTAACAATAGTTCTTATCCATATTTAGTTAAATATCTTATTTCTTTTATGTTCTTGAAAATTTTAGTATTCAAAATTAGGCATTTTAAAATGTCTAATGTATCAAAAAATACTTTTAGTAACCAAAATATATTTTGTTAATGAATAAATTTACAATTTATTTAATAATAAATTGTAACCAAAAGCCACTTTTAGCAAGGAATTCTATTAATCCTTAAAAACATTTTGCAATGAATTCAATACTTTTAGAAAGGAAAAAAAAAAGTCATTAAATCGCATTGACCAAATTATTTCATTATTTATTCCAACGAAAAAAAATAAATTTATTCAAGGGATTTTAGTTGTCTTAAAATATCCTTTGCAACGTAATATCATTTGAAGAAGCATTATTGTTAAGAAGATGAGAATAGTTTTGCAAACATAAGTATTTTGTTTTGCAACGAAAAAGTACACCATGAAATACTCTCAAGAACAAGAAAATGGCCTTTAGCAAGGTATTTTAATTGCTTCACAATATCTTTTACATCGCAATATTCGTATATTTTGCAACGAATGATTGGTTACAAAAGCATTTACTTCAATGATATGGGAACACTTTTGCAACAAAATTGATATTCATTTGGTATGAACAAATCCACTACAAAATATGCTCGGCAACGGTTAAAAGATTTCGTTACTAAATATCTATAGATAGTTGCGTAATGCAACAAAAGTTACAAGAAAATTATTTCATTTGTAGACATAGGTGGTAGGTTTTAAGGTTACATCGCTTCCCATGTTGTATCTTGGTCACCCTTTCGGGGATTTGTTCAACTCCAAAGTTATGTGGGACTCAATTCGGCTGTGAGTTCCAAGGAGACTAACAGGATGGAAGAATGGCTATCTCTCTAAATGGTGGAGATTAACTTTAATAAAAAGTTCTTTATCTAGCATGTCGACCTACTTTATGTCTATCTTTCCTTTCTAAGTTTCTTTGCGCAAAATGTTGGAAAATATGTTAAGAGAGTTCATTTGGTGAGTTACTTCACAAGGGTTGAAACATTGTCTAGTGGAGTGGGAAGAGGTGTGTAAGACGATCGAGTTCGGGGGATTGAAAATGAAGAGTATTGAGCATTTCAATAAGACGCCATTAGGGAAGTGGTTATGTATATTTACATGGGAGGAAAATAGCATGTAGAGAAAAGTTATGGTGGCTAGGGGTGGCTTCACCCCTTGTGGGTGGGGTCCGAGCATTGGGAAGCTTGCTCATGGTGGAGAATTTTGGAATTTCATTGAAAAGGGGTGGGTGTAATTCGGTCGACACAAAATTTTGTATAGTTAATGGGGAACGTGTCAAATTTTAGAAAGATAGGTGTGGGAAAGTGGGAAGCACAAGATAGCGAGGGGGGCTGGATGTTATGGAATCAGAAATTTAAAAGGAGACTTGGGGACCGAGAATTAAAGGAGGCCAAGGCCTTCTTCAACTGGTTTGAAACAACACCAGTGCCGGTGGGGGGTGAGGATTTACTGAGATGGTCCACAGACAAGGAGAGTGTGTTTTCCATTAAAATCTATTTTTTAACATTAAGGAAGCTGGGGACAACCCATACCCATGGAAGAATGTGTGGAAAATAATGGTACCCCCTAAACTCAATTTCTTTGTATGGATTGCAGTTAAACATGAAATTTTAACATCAGATGGTTTGTAACAAAGGGGAAGAAAATTCGATAATATGTTTTGGTTGTAGAAGAAGGTGGATGATACGGCTAATCATCTCCTTTTGCATTGTTGGATGGCGAGGAATTTATGGGGGACATTCTTAGCTCTCAGCCGTACTCAGTGGAGAGTGCATATTGGTAACCTCCTAGAGGATGGAAGGAGGGAGGATTTTTTGGTTGATGGTTCCTTATTTCATTTTTTGGATGTTATGGCTGGAGCTAAATAAGTTGTGTTTTGAGGGGAAGGAATTAGTTCCATCTATATTGCGATACATCTTCCTGAGCATGATGACCATTTGTATCAAGAAGGTTCCATTTTTGTCTCTTCCATTCTTTATTAAGTTTGTGGACGATTTTCATAGATTACAGTAGGCTCATTTTGTAATATTTGATTTTTTTGGCATTATGTTTTTAACGTTAATTGGGTATACTTCCTGTATATGGGATTCCGCTCCTTGAGGCAAGTGATTTTATATAAGATTTACTTGTAAAAGAAAGTATCTTTCGTAACGATTTATTTTTCTTACTAAAGACTAACATTCTTGTATTGTATGTTTTTGTGCCTAATAGTATTTGAAACAAAATGGGTGTTATAGTGAGGAAATTTTAGTTAGGAGGGGGGGTGTGTGTTTGTGAAAGAAGTAAAATCAATTGGAAAAATGGGACCATTTATGTTGTCCAAAAAAATGGAGCAATCAGGTTCTGATAGGGAAAAGCTTTAATTATGATCTTTTGGCCAAACAGACTTGGCGATTATTAGGAAACCTCAATTAATCTTGTGTCACAATGCTTAAATATATCTATTTCTCAAATAAAAGTTTTTTAATAGAAAACAAAGGGGATAATCCTGCTCCCATTTTTTCTATCCTTGCAGATTGTTAGGAGTTGTTGAAAAAGGGGCCTAAGATGGAATATATAGGGGATGGAAAGGACACCAAAAATTGGGGCGACAAATGGGTTCATAGGCTATGGAATATGCAAATACAATCGCCTAAACCTAACAAGGCAATCAAGTAAATGGTCTCTGACCTAATCAGTAAACCAAGCTTGAGATGGAACAACCAAAGACTAGCACTCCCTTATTTTTAAGAGGAGGTAAATGTAATCTGAAGCATTCCTCTCAGCACTGCAAAGAAAAATGATGAATTAGTTTGACTTTAATTAAACTCCACCGATATGATCTTGGTAGTGAGAAGATCATATCCATGAATATTTAGCAAAAAATTCAATCAATCAAGTGGAGAACGCCGACCCAAACTTTTAACAGTGACAAATGAAGATTTATGCCATTTTTTGGCATATCAACTGATCTCATTGATTTTTTTATAAAAAAAAAATGGAGATGATCTTCTCACCGTGGAGATCATATCCATAAAGTTTCATCAAAAAAATCATTTTTTTACTATTTTAAATAAATGCTACTGCACTATAAGGAGTCCTTATAAAAGACTCTCTCTCTCTCTTTCTTTATACGCACACACACACACACACTAAGGTATGCCCGTGCCTAACGTCACAAGCCAAATTTTCGAAAGTCTACATCATTGATGGGACCATATGTCTTATTTAGTTCGCAACAGATAAACAATTTTTTTTAAAAACTATTGTACGAACCTATTAGTTTAATAAAATGGAATTTTTTTGAGATGGGACCATATGTCTTATTTAGTTCGCAACAGATAAATAATTTTTTAAAAAAACTATTGTACGAAACTATTAGTTTAATAAAATGGAAAAGTTTTGAAAGTTTTTTTACAAACATTCATACAAACATACATATATACATACAATTTAAGCCAATTTTTGAAAGTTTTTTTTACATATATACATACAATATAATTCAATTTTTCAAAACACAATTGTTTACACATTTTTAAAATTTGGGCAAATTTTACTTTGTTTTATTGGACTATTCACCATATTTAAAAAATAAAAGAAAATACTCCAATAATAATATTAATAGTCCATCCAGGACTTCATATAATTAACATAATAGCCATTAAATACTAAATTAAGTCGTACGCTTCTAGTTTACAACAAAAATGTGTAAACAACTTAGAAAATTTGGACAAAACCTCCTTTGTTTATAGGATTATACACCTTGTTTAAGAAATAAAAAGCTCCAACAACAATATTCAATCCCAAGAACATACACACAAAAGAGGGAACTATATTCAACATTTACCTTTTAAAGTCACTACAAATGGACTAAAATAAAATAACTGTACGCAATCCAAATATGTGTCGACACGAAATCCCTCAAAATATGGCTAAATAATCTAAACACCACATGTTGAATTATGTCCACTGTCGGGTTAAAGGCACGCCAAGTTTTTCAAAATGTTCAGTGTTGGGCTTTAAGACACGCCTGATGTGTATGCATCGTGTCCGGTTTGGGGCCCAATTCAAGCCCTATGCTCGCGATCATATACACCGCACCAATATATTATGTGGAAAACAATAGTTTGCTACCTGAATTTCAAAGATAACCGAAACCACAACAATATAAATATAAGATGGTGTAAGAATAAAAATGCTCTATTACCAATCTGAGGATGTCATTTCTTAAATTATATGCTCTCTGAGAATGCAAAAAATCTAATTTTTAATTTCAAAAGGTATGGTTCACAAAATATTCAAAAATTTTAATTTGTTTCAAAAATTCAATTATCTTCTTCTAAAAATAACAACTTCAAAGTTCAAATATGCACAAACCAAATTAAAACAAACTAAATTCAGTATTAACATGAATTTTGCCAAATAAATAATTTCACCTTGAATTAAAGTAAACAAAAATGGCCCAATTTAACTATGCTCCAAACACCATTATTTTTGTGATTAAACCATTTTTATCTTGTTAAACCTAAGCACGCATCTACGTGAGAAATTACAAGATAAAAATACACAACCACAACGTCGTGATGTACAAGGAAAATCCACAATGAGAAACATCTCGGACGGCCTAACCACAAGTCCACTAAGTACGGATTTAATAAAATGACATGACAAGAGGAATTACTCAATGACCCGACGCTCTCTTAAGCCTTGACGATCTCCGTTCCTTCCACCTCTACCTACTGACAACGTAGGAGTCCACCTACGTCTAGAATTCTACTGATGGGGCAAAGCTACCTCCAAACACAAGGAGTCCACCGTATGTGCAATCACGACCATGGTAGGTAGAGAATGAAAGTCGGTGCCAAACCAATGATCTCAAAGCATATGTTATGTTGAAACTTGGATCATGTAAACTATATGGGTGTAAACTTGTTTTTGTTTTGGAAATTAATTCATTTTGATTCACATAAACAAAGGGACTTTTTGGATGAATGCTTATTCTCTCAAATCTTTTTTAAAAGTATCTAGAAAAGGGCTACTCACGCACTACTAAAATATGTAGTAAAAGAAGTAGTGCGAAGTTAAACAAAAACTACTGAAAAAATACTGAAACTTCCTTGTCGTTTGAATGAGAAAGAGTGTCATTCGAATGAAAAGATAGTGGCTCTAAGAATGAAAGTTCATTCAAATAACAAAACAAATGACAAATCAAACGAGATCTCGGCATAGCCTCGCTAGATACCTCGTTCGAATAACCTGGGAATCTCATTTGAACGAGGACGTTCAAATGACTTTATATAACGAATTTTTTGAAAACATATTTTTTGTTAAAAAAATTGAAAAGTCATTTTAAAATATGTTTACACAGTAAAGGATACCCATGTAATAACCCAAATTTTTGAGTATTTGTTATTATATAAATTTTCCATGTGGGATAATTATATAAAATAAAGAAAGTTGAAGTGAATATAATTTTAAGTGATTTAAGAGATGATTTTTTCATATTTACTATTATGTGAACATGAATAGCATCATATTGTGTTTTATTGCGTCGTTGTGCTTTAAGTGACGGTTATGACTTATATTCCAATTGGATAATTATTAAGGAAATAATATGAAGTTGGAACATGAAATATTGTACGATATTCCGGATTCCATTTTAGAGGGTGCGGTTAGTCCGAAAATGGTTGAGATAGTTAAAAGAAGTGACAAGTTGTATTTTTGATTTTCGAGAACTTTTGACCGGTTATGATTTAATTATGTTGTTACGAGCCATTTTAATTGTTTAGTAACATTTAAATGAGTAGACTGAATGCAATTGTGTATTTTTGTCTTGCAAGAACCTTTGAGATCATTTTATTTTTTAAACTTAGGGTGAGTTAGAGAGAAGAGAGAGCTTGAGAGAAAATGGAGAGAAAAGAGAGAATTGGAGATTTGGAGCTTGGAATCGTTGCAATGGGTAGAGAATCCGAGCCTACAAACTTGAGGCAAGTTTTTAACTTGCAAATGCATGATTTAGTGTGGATAATTTGTATATATAGTTGTGTTTTTGAGATTTAAATCATTTATGGAGTTTGATGACTTTTGGTGTTTAAACCCTTAATTTGTGATTTAAATTTGATTTGAGTTGGAGATATTAGTTAGTTATTGTGTAGGAATGTTTTGGTTAAATCTTTAGTTGATGATGTAGAGATTAGAGGGAAGATTTGAAATTGGAAAATTTAGGGTTTATACCTAACCGTCGCCCAAACAGGGCAATATGACCAGGGCGAATCGATTCTCCCTCCTCAGCGAATCGATTCGCTAATAATGGGGGCTACAGGTCTAAGGAACCGAATCGATTTGGGTTAGGGGTTAATCGATTCGATCTTAGTCAGAAGGTTGGCTTTTTTCAGCCGAATCGATTCTCTTTTAGGTAGAATCGATTCGCAGTCAGGGGCGAATCGATTTGGCCCAGGGTGAATCGATTCGAAATCCTTCTGTTTTGGGGTATTTTTCTAGTTTAGTTTGTAGTTCTTTTATTTTAGTGTGGGGGTGATTAAACCTCGTAGCTTATATCTTGATGCACATTCGGTTCTGAAAATAAGAAATGTATGTATGTATGTATGTATGTATGTATGTATGTATGTATATATATATATATTTATATATATATTTCAAATTGGCACATATTGTTAAACTCGTATGATTTCAAATTTAAAAGTGGATGTTTTAAATTGACATATCTTGAGATTACGGAATGCATACACATACCTCTCTAAATGCTATCAAAAGGGAAGTTATGCGCATGAGGTGATGGCCCCTGGCTTGTGAGTGCGGGGAGAATATAGACCTCAGCCATAGGACCGGTGGTTACACTGTGTGATTATTTTATTTGAAGTGAGGTGATTCCGTGTATGGTTATGACTCATTGTCAAAGGTATATGGTCGCTTGCCACGTCATGCAATTTAGGATGCCCAGGTTGTCTTGGTGATAGGACCTGAAAGATAATAGCTATTTAGGGGCACATCCAGTGGGGTGACTCTCGGAAGGATGGTCTTAGAATCGTTATATTGTGATTATAATTATTCTTATAAAAGTGGTATTTTATAAATGGTGAAGCCATTTATAAATCAATTGTTTTAGAATGAGTTTCCGAATGAGGAATGGAATTGTGAAATCATATTGTGTAGAACCGAAAAGGAAATCCTAGCAAGTAAACTAAGTTATATTCTCTAGCATTAATGTGTACTCATAAGTGTAAGTTAAGTGTGAATACGAAGTTGAGTATTTCTCTTAATTAAACAGGAAGTTTAATTCATAATGAATTGGTTGGACGCTAGGACGTGTATTTAGATGAGAGGTGAGAATAATTCTTATTGAAGTGAGAATCCAACTTGTTTATAATGCTTAGTTCTCATAACTGTTATGCATTTTATTCTCACTGATATCATATCAAACTGGGCCCTGACCCATGTATATTTCTTTTTCTTGCGTGGTTCTCTTTTTATGCTCAGGTGCTCCGTCGCAAGGGCGCCCAATATTATCCTACCTTCTCATTGTCAGGGACCTACAACATTTTTGCGGATGCTGTAGGATTCTTGTTATAGATGCATCTATCTTTTGTATATTTTAGATTATGACGAGTCAACCATTCGAGCGTGTTTCCTAAGTTTTGTACTTGCTTATATATATTGTGATATTTATTTGTAATACTTGGTGTAACCGTTGTATTGGTCTATTAACCGACAGATTATTCGGTTGTTATTTTATTTTAAGATAATTCAACGATTGTATGTCTTATTTTATATCCACCTTCTTTTCTAAATTAAATTGTCTAAATGGTTTTATTTAAACTTACAAAATTATTTGACATCCGTTTTCTTAAATAATTTGTGATTATCTTGTATTATTATTTTCCACGACAGTGATGCTAAGAATGGATCATCTATGATTCCTGTATTTATGGAAGTATCAGGATGGCTACCTCTTATTTTAATTAGTGGGGTGTCACAGATGGTATCAGAACATCATGTTCTAGTGTCCTTAGGAATCTTTGAAAATGTGCTACGCTTTCAGCATTTCTTTTGATTTGACATAGAGCCTTAGGATTAGGATTGTTGATTCCTCTTGTGAGATCTCGTTCTCCTACCGTATTTTAAGATTTTAGTAAATCTTTGGCGGGCTCGTCCGAGATTCGTATGCTGAATGATGAAGGGCGACTAGGGAATGTCGTTATGAGGGCAGCAGGAGTCAGGGCTTAGTTAGAACTGTAAACTGAAGTCGGGGATGGGGACTGTATGAGAAGTCACTCCCTTCATGTCACCTTCTTGGATTTATACAACGAATATAAAAGTATAGTAGCTCTAATGTCCCGAGTACCGCTACAAGTAGAGAGTGGTACTAAACTTGAAGTACCCACTAAAGTTAAATTGGGAAAAAGATTGAGAGGTCCTTGATAAGGGCCATACGTTGAGTTAAGTTATGCAGAGGTAGTGTAGCTTCATTTAGTGGAAGTATAGGTCTCGGTTGACTAGGTTTAAAGTGGGGTATAGGAATTCCCAAATGTGAAAATTTGAGGAAATTTTTTTTACTCATTGGAGCAATGACGAAATGGTGGAAACGGAGGCCACCAAAATTGGGGGAGCGGGATGTTTTGCTTGAAGAGGAAACCTTGCACCGAAGTAAGGTAGGTACAAGGAAGAAGAGTCCTTGAGTGAATGATAGGCTCACTAGTAAGTGTTGTTAACACTTATGGAGAAGTAGTGTTCATGAAATTCCATTCGTGGACTTCCACCCGGGGAGTTCGTTGAAATAAGGAAGTTGACGTCGGTAGCCTATTTTCCTTTATTGAGGGAGTTAAAGGAATTACGAGGGTGATTATCAGGATCGAGGCTAGAGATACTAAGATACTGATAATTTTAACATGGTCATGTTGGCCAGACATGGGGAATGACAGTGATGAGGAACGTAGAACCATGTGCTTTGATTTTGTTCCGTAGAAGGGGAAGGACAAAAATAGGGTGCCTAGATGGGGCATCGATTAAAATAGTTTTTGGGTACAGTCATGACAAGGGTACTATATCTGGGAAATTTTTGGAGCAGCCATGGTAAATGGGCAATAATTTGTTGTGAGTTCCACCTCGAAAGAAGGAGGTGCATTCTATGTGGCAAGACTGAGTCCTAGTATCTTATTAACCCTAGATTCGGATGTGCAATTATAAATTTGGGGTAGTATCGGTAATATTATAGAGGGTATGGCTATATGTTGTTCGCGGTAAAGAGGTTCTATCTTCCTTTATTCTCTGTAAAAGCGGGTGTTGATATTTTAATACCATATCTGGTTTGTACTACTCGTTTAGTATGCACTATACGAGTATAAAATAAATTTTAATAGATCGAAGCGCTAACAGGATAAAGATTGCAAGGCTACCATATCTGTGGTTCTAGGGTGGAACTAGTTGTTCTGTAATATCTCACCCGGATACGGGTTGAGATCTTTTAAAGTGGTTCTAAGGTATGTATAAATTGTTTTTTTCCATGTTGTTCGCTAACCTATCTCCACGACCAACAAAGTTAAGTAGTAGTGTATTAGAGGGGTTACTTATTTTGATTTCGTTTGTGAGACACTCCACGCATGAAACTTAACAACGTTGGGAGTGGAGAGATGTTACTTTATGTTAGGATGTTGGTTTTTGTGAAATTAGCCGAGAGTCACGTGAATGATTAAGGGCTAAACGTAGATGTGCGGTGCAAAAGCTCTCAGAATTTTTCTCTCACTGGATATATGTGGGCGAGACAAGGGAAAAGGAAGTCGGCTAGAGGCTTATGGTCAGGCCTTAAGTAGAAGGCAAATCTAAAGGAAATATTTTCAGTAGGAGGTTCGTAAAACTTTGCTGAGAGTAGACGCCCCGATTAGTGAGACTTTCCAGTTCGTCAAAATAGGAGGACACAAAGGTAGAAGCGCGTTGGTAGGGTTATAAGATAGGATTTTTAGCGGTCCTGATTGTGTGCCTTAGGCTATTATGTCTTGATAATCGATGATGCAAGGTAGTAGTGTAACGGGAGGGTTCCTTATTTGGATTTCGCTTTGCGAGACGTCCCACGCATGAAACTGAGCAAATGTGAAAAATTAAGAAATGTCTTTGGCACTAGGGATATAGTTAGTATAGTATTCATTATACGTGCGTAGGAAACACATCGACCTGAGGATCATCAAGAAGTAAGGCTATTGGAACACGTGGCACTGTTTTAGGAAGGCTGTAGGGAGTTAACCACGAGAAGATAGGTGGGGTAACTTTAAGAAGGATTGGGTATCCAGGAATAAGAAGAATGGAATCTCGAGAAACTTAGGGCACCAGACTGAAAAGAATGTGAGGCCATTCCCTAGAGAGAGTGTTGCGTCTGTGACCTAGCTTTTGATGAGCTAAAAGATAAGTTGACCTCTACTCTTGTACTCACGTTGCCAAGATCGGGAGTGGATGAATTGGTCTTTGCAGATGCGTATCTACAAGGATTAAGAGGTATGTTAATACTGGAACATGGGGCCATTGCATATGCATCTCGCAAGCTTAAGTCCCATGAGAAATGTTTTTTCACGCATGATTTAGAGCTCGCCGCGGTAGTGTTCTCCTTAAAGATATGGAGGCACCACCTCCAGGGCAAGGAGTTTAGTCTTTTCACGGACCAAAAGTCGTTACAGTATTTGTTCTCGCAGAATATCTAAGTAGGCGGCAAAGTCGGTGGTTGGAGTTTGTAAAAGACTATCAATTCGATATTCATTATCACCCAGGAAAGGCAAATGGGGTAGCGGTTACGCTAAGAAGAAAACCCGTGGGGGAGGCATGGAAAGCTAAGTGGGAAGAGCTTAACCAGGAGGATTATATAGAGAATTTATATCAGTGTTGATCATTACACCTACTGGTGTGATGAGAGTCGTGGAAGAGCGGGAAGGGATATAGACGGCCAAGACCGGGTACACCAGTTGTGGACCGAGGGTACGAGTCCTACTCTACTAGTTATGAGGGTGGGTTACGTCAACACTGGAAAAAAAAATCCCGGATGAGGGAAACTTGAAGTGTGCTTCCCCAACAGAACCTCTTGGTTCTAGATTTTCAGTACATCCAGTGGGGACAAAATGTACCAAGATATGCGCCGTCAGTAGTGGTGGGCAGAAAAGCGGTCATGATTCTATTTGGGTAATTGTCAATCATTTGACCAAATTTCCACACATCCAACCAATACGGATGGATTATAATACGGAGTTTGTGAACACTTATGGGGTACCTATCAATATAGCGACGAATTGAGAAAACATTTTCGTATCCCATTTCTGGCAAAGTTTCCAAGAATCAAGGGGGACAGGTTGAAGTTGAGTACATCCTACCACCCACGAACGGATGGACAAACTGAGAGAGTCAACCAAATGTTGGAGGACATGTGTACTTGACTTTAAAGAAGGATGGGGACAGTGCCTTCCATTGGTCGAATTTGCATACAATAATTCGTACCAATTCACGATAGGTATGGCATCGTATGTGGCGTTGTATAGCCTGTCGCGTATCTCACCGGCTTGTTGGTTAGAAGCAAGAGACAATAAGCTCCTTGGACGTGAAATGATCTAAGATATCTCTCTGAAGAGTGAGCTCATTCGAAGGGTATAACGCTAATAGAAGTCTATGCCGACGCGAATAGAAGTCATGCAGAAATATAGGGTATCCCCGATGAAGGGTATAACACAATTTAGTAAGAAAGGAAATCTTGCACCGCGTTAGGTAGACCTTTTTACCCGTTGTGGTAAAAGTAGGCCCAATATTTCCTAGGAGGAATGACCGATTGCTATTTTTTATCACGGAGGGTGTAGACTAAGATCGAAAGTGGTACCCTTGGTCCGAGTCCAATGGGGGACACCACAATGCCGAGGAATTTACTTGGGTCGAGAAGAAGATATTTGAGAAAAGTAACCCCCAGTCTTTTTTATAAGGTACACTTGAATGTTGAGCACAAAATTCTCTTATAAGAGGGGGGGGGGGGGGGGAGTATGTAATAACACAGATTTTTTAGTATTTGTTTTTATATAAATTTTCCATGTGGGATAATTATATAAGATAAAGAAAGTTGATGTGAGTATTATTTTAAGTTATTTAAGAGATAATATTTACTGAGTTTTGCATATTTACTGTTATGTGAACATGAATAGCATCATATTGTGTTTTATTGCGTCGTTGTGCTTTAAGCGACGGTTATGACTTATATTCCAATTGGATAATTATTAAGGAATTAAAATGCCGTTGGAACATGAAATATTGTACGATATTTCGGATTCCATTTTAGAGGGAGCGGTTAGTCCGAAAAATGTTGAGATAGTCAAAAGAAGTGCCAAGTTGTATTTTTGAGTTCCGGGGACTTTTGACCGGTTATGATTTAATTATGTTGTTACGAGCCATTTTAATTATGTAGTAACATTTAAATGAGTAAAATTAATGCAATATGGTATTTTAGTCTTGCTAGAGCATTTGAGGACATTTTATGTTTTAAACTTAGAGAGAGTTAGAGAGAAGAGAGAGCTTGGGAGAAAATGGAGAGAAAAGAGAGAATTGGAGATTTGGAGCTTGGAATCGTTGCAACGGGAAGAGAATTCGAGACTACAAACTTCAGGCAAGTTTCTAACTTGCAAATGAATGATTTAGTGTGGATAATTTGTATATATAGTTGTGTTTTTTAGATTTAAACCATCTATGGATTTTGATGACTTTTGGTGTTTAAACCCTTAATCTGTGATTTAAATTTGATTTGAGTTGGAGATATTAGTTAGTTATTATGTAGGAATGATTTGGTGAAATCTTTAGTTGATTATGTAGAGATTAGAGGGAAGATTTGAAATTGGGAAATTTAGGGTTTATATCTAACTGTCACCCAAACTGGGCAATCTGACTAGGGCGAATCAATTCGCCCTCCTCAGAGAATCGATTCACTAATAATGGGGCGTACATGTATGAGGAACCGAATCGATTCGGGTTAGGAGAGAATAGATTCGGTCTGAGTCAGAAGGTTGCTTTTTCTTAGCCGAATCTATTCTCTTTGGGGAGAATCGATTTGCTGTCAGGGGCGAATCGATCCGGCCCAGGCGAATCGATTCGAAATCCTGCTATTTTGGGATATTTTTCTAGTTTAGTTTATAGTCCTTTTATTTTAGGTTTAAAGCCTAGGAACCTTCTCTTGGTAAGAAATAAAGAGTATTAGGGGTCTATATTAGGGGGATTAATACCCTAGAATTATATGGAGGTAATTGGGTTTAGTTCGGGAGTTGTTCAATAGAAGTTAGTGTCGTTTTCCTCTAGTGAGCTAGTTTAGGACCAAGGGAGAGTTAGGTGGTATTGTTTAGGACTTTTAGAGACCTGTATGAGGAGAATTTCACTTGGTAGCCTATAGTGTTGTTGTGAACTCTTGGAGATTAGTGTGGTGGTAATTAAACCTCGTAGCTTATATCGTGATGCACATTCGGTTCCGAAAATAAGAAATATATGTATATATATATTTCAAATTGACACATATTGTTAAACTCGTATGATTTAAAATTTAAAAGTGGATGTTTTAAATTGACATATCTTGAGATTATGGAATGCATATGCATACCTCTCTAAATGCTATCATAAGGGAAGTTACGCGCATGAGGTGATGTCCCCTGGATAGTGAATGTAGGGAGAATATAGTCCTCGGCCATAGGACTGGTGGGTACATTGTGTAGTTGTTTTATTCGAAGTGAGGTAATTCCGGGTATGGTTATGACTCGCTGTCGAAGTTATGTGGCCGCTTGCCACGTCACGCGATTTAGGATGCCCAGGTTGTCTTGGTTATAGGCCCATAAAGATGATAGATATTTAGTGGCGCATCCAGTGGGGTGACTCTAGGAAGGATGGTCTTAGAATCATTATATTATGATTATAATTATTCTTATGAAAGTGGTAATTTATAAATGGTGAAGCATTTTATAAATCAATCGTTTTAGAATGAGTTTCCTAATGAGGAATGGATTTGTGAAATCATATTGTGTAAAACCGAAAAGGAAATCTTAGCAAGTAAACTAAGTTATATTCTCTTGTATTAATGTGTACTCATAGGTGTAAGTTAAGCATGAATATGAAATTGAGTATTTCTCTTAATTAAACAGGAAGTTTAATTCATAATTAATTGGTTGGATGCTAGGATGTGTATTTAGATGAGAGGTGAGAATAATTCTTATTGAAGAACGAATCCAACTTGTTTATAATGCTTAGTTCTCATAATTGTTATGCATTTTATTCGCACTAATATCATATCAAACTGGGCCCTGACCCATCTATGTTTCTTTTTCTTGTGTGGTTCTCTTTTTATACTCAAGTGCTCCGCCGCAAGGGCGCCTAATATTATCCTACCTTCTCATTGTCAGGGACCTACAACATTTTTGCGGATGCTGTAGGATTCTTGTTATAGATGCATCTATCTTTTGTATATTTTAGATTATGACCAGTCAACCATTCGGGCGTGTTGCCTAAGTTTTGTACTTGCTTATATATATTATGATATTTATTTGTAATACTTGGTGTAACTGTTGTTTTGGTCTGTTAACCGACAGCTTATTCGGTTATTAATTTGTTTTAAGATAATTAAATGATTGTATGTCTTCTTTTATAACCACATTCTTTTATAAATTAAATTGTCTAAATGGTTTTATTTGAACTTACAAAATTATTTGACATCCATTATCTAAAATAATTGGTGGTTATCTCGTATTATTATTTTCCACGACAGTGATGCTAAGAATGGACCATCTATGATTCATGTATTTATTGGAGTATCAGGCTGGCTACCTCTTAGTTTAATTAACGGGGTGTCCTAACCCAATAGAAATATCCAAGTCCCAATAGAACATATTCTTTCATACTTGAGAGATCTTTTGGAAAGTTGATGACGACACATGGCACGAAACGTGGCATATGATGTCATATTCATTAGACTTGGCCACTATGTCTTCAACTAAAATTTCATAGTCTTTAAATGTCACAAATAACTTATATCCTATGGCTCAAAGAGTTTTGTCCGGAATTAATCCAACACATACAAATTGACTCAATTAGAAATTTGTCCTTACAAATCTCCCCATTTGCCTATTCTGGGACATAGCTAAAATTAAAAACCTATGGGCCATCAAGCCCATCTAAAGGAGACAATCGTACCTAAAAATAAAAAATGCATAAGCTTAACCGACACATATGTTGAGAATCTTTGCATTTAAAAATATTGCCTCATGGATGAAAACCAGTACACTTAAATACACTATGAAATGCATAGGGAATATAACAATATTAAATCCTCCTCCTTTTTCTAGCATTATCTACCTAAGAAAGACATCATCCCCTAAGTTATATCTCCCCAATTTAAAAGGTTTAGATACCAGTTCTCCTCATTTTTGTTCGGAATAGACAAAGATCAAGATGCATAAATAACCTATTTCTCCTTGATTAATTCAATTCTCCCCCTAAATGAAACTAGGGTTAAACATAATGGAAAAATAAGTATATCTTGCAATGGTGTATAGTGATACAAGAGACACAAAAAAAATCATGGCAACACAAGACTAACTAATTTCACATATAGATTTGAGGAGGTTGATTTTGAATGGAGGAGGTTGATTTATTTAAATGAAACACTCAAATAGTGTATTCAAATAAAGGTTGATTTATTTAAATGGACATTATTTGAATGCTAATGTGATTTCCATGTTTTACGAATCTAATGTCATCTACAGTTTCGATGAAGCACAACTAGTGTATTCAACTAGTATGAGTATCATGAAACACTACTAGTGTATTCAAATAAATCTAACACAATCAATCTTTAGATTTAAAATGGGAAGTATCATGTGAAAGCAAATGAGAATCATAAAGTCTATCATGGAAAGCCACCATATCGGATCTCTTAACCCACATAGGTGTAAAAAGACACTCTATGGTTTTAGTGGCTCTACCCTTGGACTTCCTAGGACCGTTTATAAGATCGAAACAAAACATCCTAAGTGTGACACCCCACCTAATTAACCCCGGGTAATCAGTCCTAAATAAAATTAGAATAGGTTTCTCAATTGGTTCATTCTTAGCATCACTGTCGCCTATTTAATTACTAACCACCTAAGTGAGAAAATTAGACTTGTACCAATTTTTATCTTTCATTAACTTAAATGAAATACTCATGCGGAAACAAAATAATTTGACAATCACAAATAACGAAATTCAACCATTCACAATTAATTAACTGGCCGAATAAACCACCGGTTTAAAATTCTACATTAATAAAGACAAGCAAATAAATCTCAACAAGTCTGACATAAGTACTGAATAAAGCATTGAGCAACATGTTTGAATAACTGATAGGAAGTTTCTACACTAAAAAGGGAAGGAATGAGGCGTCTAACAAACTCCCACAACATCCTAATATGCTGCAGCAACGGGTCCCTGAAATGAGTCAAGCCTGGCGTCCCTGTGGCTGGACACCTAAAAGGGTTTTAAACGTGTTTATAGCAAGGGTTAGTACCCAAAATAATTGGAAAAGATTTAGAAAATGATTAACTTGCAGTAATAAGTAAATATGCATGCTCTCCATATTTTAGTTAGTGCCACACTCCCTTGAGAACATCCTCACCCCTTCTCTAATGTGCACTACTAACGCCTTAATTAATTTACCTAGTTATTTATATCATGACTAGATAATTTATATAACCCCATGCAACCACCCTGCTCTAACCGAGTGTGCCAAACTTATGATTTCTAAGTTATTATTAACATTAACTTAATCAATCATTTCCCTTTATAAAATCATATAAATTTCACACCCATTATATGTATAATACAATTCACGGCCTGTGTTAGTTTACCCATATATAATTATTTACCTCATTATATACATATAGTTATATTACAACATTCACAAACATGTTGGAATAATAATTAATATTGAACATCCTCCCGAGTAATAACTCAACGGCTGTAAATTTTCTAAAATGCTATCCCACTAGGCATATTCTCATAACCTAGTTACCCCAAGTCAGAATTGCTCACTAACTTGGATAGTACGAAAAAAATTTGGAGGCGGTCATATTCCTTCCCTGAAAGTGAGATGCCCCTCACCCATATAACGGACGCTATGACTTGCGAATATACTCGCCCTACTCCTCAAGCTTGGGGATTCACCCACCACGCGCAACTTCCCCCTATAGCACTAGAGTATATGTAATAATAATATCTAACCACTGATATTAATGAACACACTATATATATATATATATATATATATATATATATATATATATATATATATATATATATATATATATAATTAAGATAAACTATCCCGGCTATCCCGTGTACTAAGTCCGTAACACAAGCCTATTCAAAGTATTAAGAGTTTATGGTCCAACTCTAATTATTAAATAATTCACACATTAATTAATTAAATTACTTTTGGTGTCGCCCCCAACCAATATCTTCAGACTTACTCTCGTGGCCCGAAATAAACAATATCCGAGTCTAAATTCCCGACTCCAAATTATTTAGCCTTCATTCTAAATAAATTTAACGTCTTGGTATTTCTCAACCAATAACCCCGGACTTGCCCACTCAATCCATATTTTATTATTTTGAAATATTATTCCCAAAATTTAATCATAGTGTCACACATAAATTTCCTCCAAATCCCAATAAATTTTACTCATGATGTGACAGATAAAATCTCCTTCAAATCCTAATTAATTTTATTCATAATTAATTAGCTTGAAAATTTCATATTTATTTCTAATTAAATATGGCATGGAAGAATTTATTTTATTTTTCCCTTTAAATACATAACTGGGCGAACTATCAAAATTCTCGGACCATCGATTGATCGATGGTTAACCCTCGATCGATCGATCGTACAGGTCTGTGTCTTCTTCCCCCTTCTGTTTCAGCCTTGGACGAGAAGCTCCAAACCCTAACTTCTTCTACAGTAAAAACCAAGCCTTCCCATCAATAATATATATCAAAAACCTTATAAGGGACACCCATAAATTTCACAAACATCAATTAATTCACGTTCTCTACTGTTTCCATGAATTGGGGGGAAAATTTGATTTAATCTTAAACTCATTTAAACATCAAATCCTCATCCCAATTTTGTTTCTAATTCATCCGGGTTGACACATCATACCAGATATATAGATAAATCTCAAATTATACATGAATTTTTACATAATTTAGAAATCAAATTATTGGTTTACGAAAACCCCACGTTTATACCCATTAAATGCCCAAAATGAATTTTGATTTTTCCCACATCACATGAATCTGAATCAAAGTGAAATTTAAATTCTACAGCAGGTTAACCACTTGCCTTATGATTCGTAGGGTCTGGTTTTGGAGTTGTGAATTCCCAAGGTTGAAGACGAACTCCTTTGTTTTGGCTCTTTCCCTTATCCCCCAATTTTGCCTTAAACTGCTTCTTAGGCTTTCCTAACCCATTAAGTATTTTCTAAACTCAATTCAGTCGTTTCCTTTTTTCTTATAATTTTTTAGTTAGGCTAAATACCGTTTTTTGCCTAATGGGCCAAGCCCAAGTGACCCAAATGCCCCCGTGTGGGCCTGGCTATGCCTAAAAACGTCCCGTGACCCATTTACTACCTCCGGGTACACTTTTCCGACTATCTCGTCCCATTTGAACTCAACCATACACTCAGAATTAGCATCCGAATTAATTTATAAAATCCTTATCTCTCACCCAAATTAGTCTATACCGACTCCCGGCTGAGATAAGTACATACCCCGTCATTAATACCCGAAATGACGTAAATAAATTATTACTACTCACTTAGTAAATAAATTTCCCTTAATATTAACCATTCACCCCCCGATTAATATTTAATTATATTTCTCCATAATTAATTCAATTAAAATTACAACACACAAGTAATTTTAAATTCTCGAATTAATTAAATATTAAATGCACAAAATACAGAGTGTTACATATTTCCCCCCTTACAAAGGAATTTCGTCCCCGAAATTTGGTCTTACCTATGGTGAAAAGTTCTGGATATTGTTCCCGCATATCCTCCTCCCACTCCCAGGTAGACTCGCCAACGTTTTGATGACCCCACTGTACTCTAACTAGTGGAACAACCTTGGATCGTATCTTTCGCTCACTACGGTCCAGAATAGCCACCGGTCTCTCCTCATATGAGATGTCTAGCTGTAGATCAATTTCCTCGAGTGGAATGTGCCAAAAGGCCCTCTCGCTCCTTCGATATTTCTTCAGCGATGCCACATGGAACACGTCATGTATCCGCTGAAGATGCTCCTGCAATCCCAGTCTATACGCTACCTGCCCCACCCTCTCAGTAATAGGGAAAGGTTCCACGTACCTCTGTGCTAACTTACCCTTCTTGTCGAACCTCATCACCCCTTTCATAAGGGACACCCGGACTAATACCTAGTCCCCAACCTCTAACTCCACATGTCTCCGTGAAGCATCAACATAACTCTTCTACCTATCCTGAGCTATCCGAATCCTCCCTCGGATCAACTCTATCTTAGCATACGTCTCCTGGACAATCTCTAGCCCCAATAGCTTGCTATCCCCCACCTCTAACCAACAAGCGGGTGAACGACAAGGTCTCCCGTATAGTGCCTCAAACAGGGCCATGCCGATCGTGAATTGGTATGAATTGTTATACGCGAACTCTACCAAAGGAAGGTATCTCTCCCAACCTCCCCCAAAGTCTAAAAGCACATCCTAAGCATGTCTTCCAACATCTGATTGACTCTCTCAGTCTACTTGTCAGTCTGTGGGTGATAGGCTATACTTAGACGTAACTCCATGCCCATGGCCTCCTGAAAGCTCTTCCAAAAGTGGGACACAAAAATTTTGTCTCTGTCAGACATAATATTTTTATCGTCACCCCCGTGCAGCTTAACAATCTCCTCTATGAATAGCTACACATAATGCATCGTCTCAAAATCCGTGTGGACCGGCAGGAAGTGGGCCACCTTGGTCAACCGACCCACAATGACCCATATGGAATCGTGACCCCTCTGTTATGCAGGTAACCCTATAATGAAGTCCATTGAGATGCTCTCCCACTTCCACACAGGAATATCTAGCGGATGTAGCATCCCTGATGGTCTCTGATTGTCAACTTTCGCAAGCTAACACGTGGCACATTTCAAAACAAACTCTGCTATGTCCTGTTTCATTCCTGCCCACCAATACTACCTCCTCATATCTTGGTACATTTTATCCCTGTCGGGATGTATCGCAAATATCAAACCATGGGACTCTGTCATAACAGCGTGCCTCAACTCCTCATCCTCTGGCACAATTAACCTCCTAATAAGGCGTTGGCCTCCTTTCGAGATGATTGAGTAACCCTCTGCTCCTTCAGCTAACAACTGGCTCACCCTATCCCGAAAGATCTAATCCTCTTCCTGAGTGCTCACCACTCGCATAATGATCTTAGGTGTGATGGATAATGCTGACATGCAGACCCTTGCTACATCATCCTTATATCGTATCTCTCTCCACTTCGCTTTCCAAACTTCTGATATTTCCCCAGTCGGTCTCCGGCTTAATGCGTCTGCTACCACATTAGCCTTACCGGGATGATACTGAATATCAAGCTGGTAGTCTTTCATGAATTCTAGCAACCGCATCTGCCTCATATTCAGATCCTTCTGTGTGAAGAGGTACTGAAGTGACTTCTGATCCGTAAATAAAGTGAACTACTCTCCTAGAAGATAATGTCTACATATCCTCAAAGAAAAAATGACCGCTACTAGCTCAGGTCGTGAGTAGGGTAATTCCTCTCATGGGGCTTTAGCTTTCTAGACGCATAAGCTATAGACCTCTCCTCTTGCTGAAGCACGCCCCCAAGTCCCTGTAAGGATGCATCAGTGTAAACTCGATACTCTAGTCCTCCCTTTGGGAAAGCAAGTACGGGTGCAAATGTCAACTTGTCCTTTAGCTCGTCGAAGTCTAATTGATAATGATCACTCCAAGTGAAAGGCACCCCCTTTTGAGTCAGATTCGCAAAGGGCCTGTAATTTTTTAGAACCCTTTAACGAATCGCCTATAATAACCGTCCAATCCTAGAAAACTGTGCACCTCGATCGGTATCGTGCGTTATCCCCACTCTCTCATCGCTGACACCTTACTCGGATCCACTGCAATACCCTGGTCTGACACCACGTGGCCAAGAAACTGCACCTTCGGCAACCAAAATCCACACTTCTCGAATTTGGCATAGAGTTGGTGATCCCGTAGTGTCTGTAGAACCATACGCAGATGTTTTGCGTGCTCCTCATCAATGCGCAAGTAGATCAGTATGTCATCAATGAACACGATGACAAATTGATCGAGATACTCCCTAAAAACCCTGTTCATGAGGTCCATGAGCACTGTTGGTGCATTGGTGAGACCGAATGGCATCACTCTGAACTCGTAAGATCCATACCGCGATAGGAAAGCGGTCTTAGAAACATCCTCCTCTCGGATACGCAGTTGATGATACCCTGACCTCAAGTTGACCATGGAGAAGTAAGACACCCCTTTCAATTGGTCAAATAAATCATCAATCTTAGGTAACGGATACTTATTTCGTATTGTCACCTTGTTCAACTCCCTATAGTCCATGCATAACCGAAGTGAACCATCCCGCTTCTTTACAAACAACATCGGTGCACCCCATGGCGATGTACTTCGCCGAATGAAACCCTGACCCAGGAGCTGCTGAATTTGCTTTCTCAACTCACGCATCTCTAAAGGGGCCATACGATAAGGTGCTCAAGCAATCAGCCTTATCCTCGGTGCTAGATCAATTACAAATTCAATTTTCCCTACTGAGTGGCAACCATAGTATTTCCTGGAACACATCCTCAAAGTCCCTTACTACTGGGATTGATTCCAACGTAACCACCACCTCCTGTGAGGTTTCCTCCTCGATGTAATACAAGTGGGTACGCGACGCTCCCTCAGGTAATGACATCACTATTAAGAACATCTCCTGTCTCGGAGTGGAGAATACGATTGTCCTCTCATAACAATCCACAGTCGTCTGATAACTTACCAACCAATCCATACCCAGGATGGCATCGTACCCCTCCATGTCTAACACTAAGAGGTCTGGTGCTAAACTAAGCCTCCCGATTAAAACATCCACCCCTGGACAGATTGAGTGAAATAAAGCCCCGCTGCCAACTGGCGATTCTACACACTATGAAGGCTACCCGCTGTCTCTAGTAACCCGACCCGCTTAGCAAAATTAGATTTAATGAATGAATGTGATGCTCTCGTGTCAAAAAGTATACTACCCTCATGACCATGAATGAGAAAACATACCCTCAACTACTAGAGCTGACTACTGTGCTGGAGGATTAGGAACATCCCGGACGTTATACACATGCCCGTAATGCATTTTCCCCGGCTACTATGGGGCGGGTGGAACTAGTGCTGCTGGCGCCATCTGCCCTTGTTGACCCTATTGGGCACCCTGTTAATGACCTCTGCCCCTATGCGGGCAATCCCCCTTGAAGTGTCCTGGATGGCCATAGATAAAATAGCATTTTTGACCATCCCCCTGTTATTGGCCTTGTTGGCCCTGACGTGGTTGGCCCTGTTGGCCTCCCCGATTGTTCCCTTAGCCCTAACGGCCCTAAATAACCTGCTGCTACTGATTTGGGCCCGACTCCCCCTACCTGAACCCCTTTCCTCCCGGTTGGAACCCACCAGGACTAAATTTCTTAGCCTAATTCCCCTGTTGACCACTAGTCTGCTACTGAGTACCACTCGTGTCACCACCAGTAACTGCCTTACCCTGCTAGCTCGGCTTCCCTACTCTCTTTCTCCCCTTTGCAATGAAGCGATGATCCTGGTAATGTATGATGGCGGTATTAACGACATCCGTATAAGTCACTAACGCCGGATTCCTAATCAAATGCTGTTTGATCCTCCAAGATAAGCCATCCATGAACCTTGACTTCTTTTGCTCCTCATCGCTCACCTAATTCGGCATAAAGTTTACCAAACGGGTGAACTCTTCCTCAAAGTCTGCCACGGACTGGTCACCCTATACTAACTCACTGAAATTCTTCCTCATCTTAGCCTCTACCGCTGGTGGGAAGTATTTGCGGTCGAACCGCACCCATAATTCGGATATTGACATCAAATCTCGCTCCTCAACGGTGGTAACTGACTCCCACCACTGTAAGGCTACCCCCGATAGAAGAAAGGTAGCAAGCATTTGTTTCTGCACATCGGTACACTCCAGCATGCCCAGATGGTGCTGAATATTCTTCTTCTAGTCATAAGACTCTACTACAACGGTGCTACCTTGAAACTCGAGTGGGTGACGGTTCTGAAAGGTCTCCCTAACTCGCTGCCAAGACGGTGGCCCCACTGGAGCCTGATCTGCTAGTGCCACTGAAGGTCATGCCTGGGGATGTGAAAAATGAGCTGCCATAGCCCGCATCGATGTCTCAACTTCTTGGGCCACTATCACTACCACCTGAGTAGTGGAGATCAACTCAGGTGGTGGTAGTGGTGGCGGTACCTGTGGCTCCTGACGAGCCTCCCTGAGCTCATCCCTAGCCTCAACCCTCTCCTCTCTTTGCCTCTTCGGTGGCATTTGAAAATAGATCGAATCGTATAAGTACAAAATTTATACAAAAACAAATAGCAGAAATAAGATATCTCACAAGCGAAAAAATGAATCAACAGTCCTAATAATAGGGCTCTATAACAACCGAAAGCTACGCTGAAACATAGTAAGACGCACAGATCCTAAGGACACTAGAACCTGATGCTCTGATACCATCTGTGACACCCCACCTAATTAACCCCGGGTGATCAGTCCTAAATTAAATTAGAACAGGTTTGTCAGTTGGTTCATTCTTACCATCACTGTCGCCTTTTTAATTACTAACCACCTAAGTGAGAAAATTAGACTGGTGCCGATTTTTATCTTTCATTAACTTAAATGAAATACTCATGCGGAAACAAAATAATATGAAAATCACAAATAATGGAATTCAACCATTCACAATTAATTAACTGAACGAATAAACCATCGGTTCAAAATCCAACAGAAATAAAGACAAGTAAATAAATCTCAATAAGTCTGACATAAGTACTGAATAAAGCAGTGAGCAACATGCTCGAATAACTGATAGGAAGTTTCTACACTAGAAAATGAAGGAATGAGGTGTCTAACAAACTCCCGTCACATCTTAATATGCTTCAGCAACGGGTCCCTGAAATGAGTTATGTCTGGCATCCTTGTGGCTGGACACCTAAAAGGTTTTTAAAAGTTTTTATAGTAAGGGGTAGTACCCAAAATATTTGGAAAAGATTTAGCAAATAATTAACTTGCAGTAATAAGTAAATATGCATGCTCTCCAAATTTTAGTTAGTGCCGTACTCTCTTGAGAACATCCTCACCCCTTCTCTAATGTACACTACTAATGCCTTAATTAATTTACCTAGTTATTTATCTCATGACTAGATAATTTATATAACCCCTTGCAACCACCCTACTCTGACCGAGTATGCCAAACTTATTATTTCTAAGTTATTGTTACCATTAACTTAATTAATCATTTCCCTTTCTAAAATCATAGAACTTTAAAACCCATTATATGTATAATACAATTCACGGCATGTATTAATTTACCCGTATATAATTATTTACCTCATTATATACGTATAGTTATATTACAACATTCACAAACATGCTGGAATAATAATTAATATTGAACATCCTCCCGAGTAATAACTCACCGGATGTAAATTTTCTAAAGTTCTATCCCTCTAGGAATATTCTCATAACCTAGTTACCCCAAGTCAAAATTCCTCACTAACTTGGATAATACGAAAAAAATTTGGAGGCGGTCACATTCCTTCCCTGAAAGTGAGATGCCCCTCACCCATATAACGGACGCTATGACCTGGGAATATACTCCCCTACTCCTCATGCTAGGGGATTCACCCACTACGCGCAACCTCCCCCTATAGCACTAGAGTATATGTAATAATAATATCTAGCCACTGATATTAATTCACACACCATATATATATACTATCGCACACCATATATATATATATATATATATATATATATATATATATAATTGAGATAAACTACCCCGGCTATCCCATGTACTAAGTCCGTAACACACGCCTATTCAAATTATTAAGAGTTTATGGTCCAACTCTAATTATTAAATAATTCACACATTAATTAATTAAATTACTTTTGGTGTCGCCCCCAACCAATATATTCGGACTTATTCTCGTGCCCTGAAATAAACAATATCCGAGTCGAAATTCCCGACTCCAAATTATTTAGCCTTTATTCTAAATAAATTTAACGTCTTGGTATCACTCAACCAATAACCCCGGACTTGCCCACTCAATCCGTATTTAATTATTTTGAAATATTATTCCCATAATTTAACCATAGTGTCACACATAAATTTCCTCCAAATCGCAATAAATTTTACTCATGATGTGACACACAAAATCTCCTTCAAATCCTAATTAATTAGCTTGAAATTTTCATACTTATTTCTAATTAAATAAGTCATGGAAGAATTTATTTTATTTTTTTCTTCATATACATAATTGGGCGAACTGTCAAAATTCTCGGACCATCGATGGTCAACCCTCGATCGATCGATCGTATAGGTTTGTGTCTTCTTCCCCCTTCTATTTTAGCCATGGACGAAAAGATTCAAACCCAAACTTCTTCTACAGTAAAAACCAAGCCTTCCCATCAACAATACATACCAAAAACCTTATAAGGGACACCCGTAAAGTCCACAAACATCAATTAATTTACGTTCTCTACTATTTTCATGAATTGGGGGGAAAATCTGATTTGATCTTAAACCCATTTAAACATCAAATTCTCATCCCAATTTCGTTTCTAATTCATCCAGATTGACACATCATACCTGATATATATACAAATCTCAGATTATACATGAATTTCTACACAATTTAGAAATCAAATTATTGGTTTACGAAAACCCCATGTTTGTACCCATTAAATCCTAAAAACGAATTTTGATTTTTCCCACATCACATAAATATGAATAAAAATGTAATTTAAATGCTACAGAAGGTTAACCACTTGCCTTATGATTCGTAGGGTCTGATTTTGGAGCTGTGAATTCCCAAAATTTAATAACGAACTCCTTTGTTTTGGCTCTTTCCTTTGTCCCCCAATTTTTCCTTTAACTACTTATTAGGGTTTCCTAACCCACTAAGTATTTTCTAAACTCAATTCAGTCGTTCCCCTTTTTCTTATAATTGTTTAATTAGTCTAAATCCCATTTTTTTCCTAATGGGCCAAGCCCAAGTGATCCAAATGCCCCCGTGTGGGCCCCGATATGCCTAAAAACGTCCTGTGACCCGTTTATTACCCCTGAGTACACTTTTCTGACTATCTCGGCCCATCCGGACTCAACCGTACACTCAGAATTGGAATCTGAATTAATTTATAATATCCTTATCTCACACCCAAATTAGTCTATATCGACTCCCGGCTGAGATAAGTACATACCCCGTCAATAAATACCCGAAATGACGTAAATAAATTATTACTATTCACTTAGTAAATAAATTTCCCCAAATATTAACCATTCACTCCCCGGTTAATATTTAATTATATTTTTCCATACTTAATTCAATTAAAATTACAACACACAAGTAATTTTAAATTCCCGAATTAATTAAATATTAAATACACAAAATATGGGGTGTTACACTAAGGTTACCCTTCCTACCACAATAAGTGCAAGTAAAAAAATGGTAAGAAGTATTACCTAAGGGTTGACCTTTTCTAGTGTTCCTAGATGATTCTCCCAAAATCATGGTTTCGGCTTTATTAGCGGAAGCTTATTGAGTATCGAAGACAATACCACAATTATCACCTTTGATTTGTACGGTGCCTAATATTTTATACAACTTATCCGACTTACACTCCGAATCAGATTTGACATGAGTGAGTCTCTCAATATCTCTTCAAGCTCTAGTCTCTTAGACTCAAGTAAACTTTGAGTCTTTTCAAACTCAATAAAATCTTTCTTTATAGCCCCCATTTAACCTCAAATACTATCTCTCTCACCTTCAACATACTCTAGCTTATCTCGGAGAGTCCTATCACGTTCCTTAAGATCTTTAATTAAAATACTTCCATCATTACCTATAGCATGTTCTCCCATTCTAGATTCCAACTTCAAGTTTGCCTTTTACAATTTGAACAATTTTGCATACAACTCCCAGAAGGCAACTTGGAGTTCACTATCGTCTCCATCCTCTTCATTCTCACTTTTTTCTCCACCTCTCTCTACCATCAAACACATGGGATTCACAAATAATGGCCTCAGAATTATGATGTAAAGAAATATATTCATGGGAAGATTAATTATCAATGCTCACATGACTAGCCATGAATGTGGTGAAGTTGCATGCAAAAGGAATTAGGTCCGTCTTCCGATTCACTATCACTAAAGGTGGAATTATATGAAATCAATTTCTTCTCCTCATTCCTTAGTTTAGTGGGACACTCGGTTGCCCTATGACCCTCATAATCAAAACAGCTATTCGACCCGTCCCTATTAAGATCATCGTTACTATTTTTAGGGAGTTTCACGGCTTTGTTATACTTAGAATTTTCAAATGTCTTATAATCATTTTTAAGATTCTCTTTATTAATCTCAAAATATTTTCTAAACTTCTTAGAAAACATAACCAGGTCATCGGATTCGATGTCAAACTCATCATCCTAAACAAGTGTTTTATCCTTCCAGACTTTCAAAGCTATGCCCTTATTTTTCTTCTCCACATCAGTGGAGGTAAACATGCAAAGTTCATAGGTTTATAAGTCCACATACAAGTTCTTCAAGTTTCATAGAGTTTGAAGTTCCTGAAGAACTTAAAACAATCACTTTTGGATTAAACCTATTGGGGAATGGCCTTAAAATTATCTTTACGACACGGTTGTTGGGCATCTTTTCTCCCAAATTAAAAGATGGATTCACAACATCGGACAATGTAGCATATAACTCATCAAAAGTCTCACTTTTTAACATCGTAATGGTTTCAAATTAAGTGGTGAGGTTTTGTAGTTTAGAATCCTTAATGACACTAGTACCCTCATGGGTGAGTTGGAGTGTGTCCTAAGCCTCCTTAGATGTTTCACACATCAATATCTAGCGAAACACCTCCAGTGTGACCATAATAAAAAGAGCATTTAAACCTCTAGAGTTGAAATTAGCTAGCTTAATCTCATCCTCACTCTATCTTTCTACGGGTTTAAGAGCACGCACTTCTCCTACTAGACATGTTGGTGGGGACCACCCTTTAACTATTGATAGCCAAAAATAAAAAACTCATGTTGGTGGGGACCACCCTTACACACACTTTCCAATAGGCATAATTGGAACCATAAAAAATAGGAAACCTCGAAATTGATAAAATTTTCATATTTAAACCCAAAGGACCTAACACAGTAAATTAGTGTTCCCACTTTGATACCATTTATAAGGGTAAAAATGCTCTGATATAAATTTGAGAATGTGATTTCTTAAATTATATGCTCCCTGAGAATGCAAAAATTCTAATTTTTAATTTAAAAAAGGATGGTTAAAAAAATATTCCAAATTTTTAATTTCTATCAAAAATTAAATCATCTTCTTCTAAAAACAACAACTTCAATTCAAGTTGAAAAATACAAAAACCAAATTAACATAAACTTAAGTCAAGATTAACATGAATTTTTCCAAATTAATAATTCCGACTTGAATTAAAGTAAAATAAAATTACCCAATTTAAATTATGCTCCAAACACCCTCAATTTTTTTATTAAACCATTTTTATCTTGTAAACTTGAAGCATGCATCTACGCGAGAAATTGCAAGATAAAAATACACAACCACAATACTGCGATGTACGAGGAAAACCCACATTGGTAAAAACCTTGAACGGTCCAGCCACAAGTCCACTAAGTACGGATTTAATACATGGACACGATAAGAAGACTTGCTCAATGACCCGACGCCCTCGCGAACCTTGATGCTCATCGTTGTTTCAACCTCTGGCTAGTGACAATGCAAGAGTCGACCTATGTCTCGAAATACATCAATGGGAAAATCTACCACCAAACACACGGAGTGCACCATATGTACAATCACGACCACATAATCCGCTGTAAAAAATTATCTCTTTTCGGTAGAGAATGAAACCCGGTGCCAAACCAGTGATCTTAAAGCATATGTTATGTTAAAAATTGGATCATGTAAACTATATGGGTATAAACTTGTTTTTGTTTTAAAAATTTATTCATTTTGATTCACACAAACAAAAGGACTTTTTGGATGAACATTTATGCACTCAAAGCTTCTTAAAAGTCTATTCAAAATGGTTACTCATGCACTCCTAAGATAGGTAGGAAACGATGTAGTGGGAAGTTAAAAAAAACTGCTGGAAAACTGCCAAAACCGTCGAAATGTTCGAATGAGAAAATAGTCTCGTTCGAATGAAAAATCGAATGAGAAGACAGTGGCTCCAATAATTAAAGTTCATTCGAATGACAAATCAAACGATATTTTAGTGTAGCCTCGTTAGATACCTCGCTCGAACGAACTGGGAGTCTTGTTCGAACGAGGTCGTTCAAACGAATTTTTAAAAAACTTATTTTTTCTTAAAGAAATAGAAAAGTCATTTTAAAATATGTTTACACAGTAAAGGACACCCAATGAAAATATCCATGTCTCAATATAACATATGCATTCATACCTTACAGATATTTGGAAGTTGATGACGACCCCTGGCAAGGAACGCGACATATGATGTGATCTTCGTTATATTTGTCCGGTACATCTTCAACTCAAATGTCATGGGAATTAAAGGTCATAAATAACTTGTATCATATGACTTAAAGAGTTTTGTTCGGAATTAAGCCAACACAAAATGACTCAATTGGAAATTTATCCTTACTGATGGCTTAGGACAAAATTTCAAACAAAAACCACAACAGTATAACATAGAGATTACCTTTCTTTTAGTGGCTGAGGTTTTTGTCCTAATCTTGTAAATCAATGTAGCATCATCTTCTCTTCCACTCCATTTGTCAAAACTCCAAAAAAATTAATAGAAAACTAATTCAAATAGCCTATAAGAAAATTAGAAAGTGAAAACTAACATTTTAATGAATCAATGATATAACATAAAGTTACTAAGATGTATTTCTTAGAGTATTTTATTTTGAAAATAAATAACCAAAATAATGCCTGCACTGTTTTCAATCACCAAAAGAGAGTACTTAGTGCATACTCGTGGTGATGGCACTACATTAAAGTTTTTAGGGATATATTTGCACATACTACTTGGTCAGTGCCTATAAATTACATTTGCAATAAATAAAATAAAATAAGTGTTCCAGTTGAAATATTGTGTGTTGCACAAAGTACCATCATCACCCTAAAACCAAAACAATTTCGAGATTGTAAAGGAGAACAAATAGCTACAAAATGAAGGGGGGGATAAATAAGTTTGTTTTTTTCTTTTCCCTTTTTTATCACATTGAATGGATGTCCACGAATGGATATGTACACCAAAATAACACATTTCATAAAAGAACAAATGTGCTCATCACTGTGGAAACATGCCTCTCAACTACCTCCCAATGCTAGTTAATGTATAAAAGTTATTAATAAACTAGAAAAGGCAGGTTGTCCAAACAAATAACAATTGGATCTTCTAAAGTGCAAACCTACCAAATGGAAGAACAACTATATTGGCAATTATATTAGAAACATGCCTGTTTACTCAGGTAAAGACATTTGGATAACGAGAATCGTAAAAAAAATGTATGCTCTTAAACAGAGCTGCATAAACTATATTTAGAAGCAGAGATGTAAAAACTATATTTAGAAGCAGAGCTGTAAAAAATGTAAAAAAAAGTATGTTGTTAAATAGAGTTGTAGAAACTGAGCTATAAAAATGTATGCGTCTCTACTCAGCATAGCATGGTGTGATTGTCACTATAGAAGAGGGTAAGACATTTGGAAACTGTATTTAGAATTATCGCCTCTTCAAATCAAATGGTCTTTTAATATTCCTCTTTGTTGAAGTTTGGAGAGAAACAAAAAGATTAATGTGCTTTAAATCACTGGTCTATCAGGTAGCTACTTGATCAATATTTGAAATTTCATCTATATTCTTGTTTAAATTTCATTGGTACTTGATGAAAGTCTCCTATTTATAATTTTGTTCGTATCTTTTGAAAATCTACTTTTGTCCTGCTTAGTATAATATATTTCACACAGCTGATACCAAAACACCTTCAATTTCTAGATCTACAATACACCTTAAATATTAACTGGAATATTCATATTCCTTTTCAAACATCCAAAAAGAGATAAAAATATATCCAAAGAATAAGTAAACATCATATCTTACACAAAAATGTAGAATAAGTTGTCAATGAATATACTAACAAAAAAATTAGAAATGTACTAAACGTGACTTACAACAACCACATAATCGTAGGATTTGCTTCAGAAAATGAACACAACGAAGATGGGTGCAAATCTGATTTACCCAAATAATATTACCTCTCTCTACTCTCAAATATAAGATAACCAATGAAAATGAAAACAAATCAAATCTGAAGATGAAAACAAACACAAATCAAACATTAAATGAGGATGAAATGGGCAATCATGTAGAATATTGTCCAAACACATAATCAAAAATTATCGAAACACAAATTAAAATCAAAATGCTCAAACAATAAAAATCGTATGAGAACGGGTATAAAGAACACATTAAATTGTTTGCATATATACCTGTAAGTTTATATATATATATATATATATATATATATACTAGGGTATGCCCGTGCCTGAAGGCACGAAGAAATTTTCCAAAGTATGTAATCGCGAAACGGCGACAATTTTTCAAAATATGTAATCGCGAAACAGCGACAATGTCAAATTTTTAAAAAAATTGGGCATAATCTCCTTTGTTTATGGAACTATTCACCCTGCTTAACAAATAACAAATAGTTCAGCATCCAAATTGTCTAAATTCTTCAAACAAATTCACATATAAAATGAAATATACAATATTCACCAATCAAATTAACTGTCTCAAAAAAACAAAGTGTCAATTTTTAAAAAAAATTGGGCACAGTCTCCTTTGTTTATTTGACTATCCACCCTATTTAAGGGGTAACAACAAATCCAACAAATTAAAAAAAAAATCCTAAATTCGGAGATGGGAGCTAGAAGGCTGGGAAAGGAGAATATGTGGGACTTCCTCAAAATGTTTGTGCCATGGTGCTTCTGGATTAGGTGCTACTACTGCTATCTTCCCATACTTCTTCCCACCTCTAGCCATGATCACTCTCTCCCTCTCGATTTTCTGTACGATTTGACAAACAATAAACATAATTAATCAGTTCCTTGAACAAAGATACAGTCACATAAGTAAATATACAATCACATCCAAATTGTCTAAATTCGAGATTGATTCAACCGGATCCAATTGGATTACCTCTTTTATTAAAAAAATGCAGTTTCGAGTTTAATCCCATCATATTTGGTCTACAAATAGAACAAATAACAATATGAGGAAAAAGGAACTATTTAAATAATTGCATATGCATATATGCGAGTGCATATATGCAGTGCGTGTGTGCATGGTTGTGTGTGTGCGCGTGTGCGTGTGAGTGGGAAAGGGGTGAGGGGATGAGCAGGGGGCGCGCGTGCGCGTGTGTGCGTGTTTGTGTATGTGCGCGTGGGGAAGGGGAGGGGAAGGGCAGGGGGCGCGTGTGTGCATGTGTGTGTGTGTACGCGTGCGTGTGTGTGTGTGTATGTGTGTGTGTGCGTGTGTGAGTGGGGAAGGGGGGAGGGGACGGGGCATGTATGCATATATGAAATCTGCATATATGGAGTGAGAGTGTGTGCGTGTGTGCGTGCATGTGTTTGTGTGCACGTGTGTGAGTGGGAAAGGGAGGAGGGGGGAGGGGATGGACAGGGAGCGCGTGTGTGCGTGTTTGAGTGTGTGCGTGTGTGAGTGGGGAAGGGGGGAGGGGACGGTAAGGGTGAGCATGTGTGCGTGTGTGTGTTTGTGTGCGTGTGTGAGTGGGGAAGGGGGGAGGGGACGGGGCAGGTATGCATATATGCATATGCATATATGTAGTGCGAGTGTGTGCGTGCGTGTGTTTGTGTGCGCGAGTGTGAATGGGAAAGGGGGGAGGGGACGGGCAGGGGGCGCGTGTGTGCGTGTGTGAGTGGGGAAGGGGGGACGGGACGGGAAGGGGGAGCATGTGTGCGTGTGTGTGTGTGTGTTTATGTGCCCATGTGTGTGTGTGTGTGAGTGGGGAAGGGGGGGAGGGGACGGGGCAGGGGGCGCGAGTGTGCATGTGTGCATGTTTGTGTGTGTGTTCGTGTCCGCGTGTGTGCATGTGTGAGTGGGGAAGGGGGGAGGGGACGGGGCAGGTCTGCATATATGCATATATGCATATGCATATATGTAGTGCGAGTGTGTGAGTGGGAAAGGGGGGAGGGGGCGGGCAGGAACCTGTATACAAAAACAAAAATATGTTGTCCTCTCCCTTGCTCTAGAGACAATTTTCTTCCCTAATGAAGCCACTTAGACATCTTTGATCTACCTGCCTGCAACCACCACTGTATAATGACTCCATGAACTGAGCTAGGCAAATACATGATTCCCACTATTCTTTTAAACACCTCCATCAGTTTTTGATGCTACTGGTCTTGAAATAAGAAGATTTATGGTCTCTATAGCAGACTTACAACACTGATTTATGATTAGTAATCTTTGCTAGAATAAAAAAAAAGCAGATATTCATTAGTCAACTCTTACTTATTCATAGATCTAACTGAGAACTCAGTTTTATAGTATTTGAAATATAGTATTTCAACTATATATGTATATACATTGAGATATATAAAGAAAAAAGTATAATCATTGATGAGAGTATAGCAGGAACTCATCTTCTACACAAACTGGACCACGCGGAAGTAGATTCGTTGGACATTTCATCCACTTGATTTTGATGCTCACACTTGCACCTCTGCTACGATATTTGGTTAATTGTCCCCTGTGCTTTAGTAAAATAAAGATTTAGTTAGACCACAACATCACTCCAAACTTCTCGTGAATAACATCACAACTAAAATAAAAAATCGTAAAAGACACTGAAACATTTTCCTATTGTAGTTCCAGTGCCAAATCGTATGCCATGTGTCGAATCCTCCAAGTGATGATCTATTCTAGTTCCTATACTAAAAGCCACTGAAAAATTTCCCCCTAAAACAGAGTAGAAATGAAACACAAAAACGATTAAAAGTATAACAGACAAAAAAACTTGATTTACAAAAAAGACTCCTGATGGTTTGAGATTCATGTCCATCTATAGTTTGATACTAAAAGATATAACAAACAAATCATAATGAAAATGCAAATGCCGAACTCTTGACAGCCTATAGCCTTAACCATATGATGTTATAAGGAAAAATTACAAAGCCTGATTGAAATATTACTTCACCAGGTATGCATATTTAAATTTTGAGTACTTGTTAGCTTAGTAATCCTTAAGATAGTAAACTGTTACAGATATAATGTGTGTGAAGCTAGAAGGTTCTTGACTACATGTTTAAGACGATTTCCAAAAACATGGATACTTTCCTTATTAAAACTTGAATTCCAAATTATACACTTACCGGAAGAGGCAAGCATGCGTCAGTGTCTCGGGTACGACCCGTTTTCAATTAGAAACATATAATAGGATGCTTGAAAATTCAACTACATAATTACGTAGCTGCTACGGCAACTTAGTCAACTGCGATGACTACCATTACTCAGTTGTGCAGTCTGCATCATTGAATACTAAACAATCGCACTGACTTCCATTACTCAGCTGACACCCATCTGAGATTCAGTTGGAGCAAGATTATAAAAATCAACCCAACATCATTGACATGTTAAAAAGTAAATAAACCTGCGAGTTTAAAAATCAAACTCAAATTTAATGAATAGAATATACCTTTTTGGATTTTGTCAAAACATCAAACCTAAAAATGGCTTATGGACTGCAGTGCAGTGTACTATCCAACCCAAACAACTCCACACCCTTCTGCCTGAAAACAAAATGTAAGAAAATGACTGATTTTGACAATGAAAATGACTGATTTTGGTCACACTATAAGGAAAAAAATGTAAGAAAAAATATCATCATTGTATGTCAATAAACATTACACACCATATTTATTTGTAAAACTCATGTTTATAGAACATACCTTCACATTCAAAATGCAATGAAGAAGTGCTTCCATGTCATACTGAGTTGAGGGCATATTTGATAAGTCGAGTACTCTCTCTGTAATCTGTTGTGTTTGTGTCGATGTTGGTGGTGCACATTGTGGTTGAGCAAGAGATGGAAGAAAGTCGTTGGTACCGTAACAATCCAACACCTGCAAATTTAGAATACAAAATCTGAATACAGGTAATGTTCAATAGATTAGAAATAGAGAAGCACATGCCTTATACTTGAATTAAATAATAGGAAATCTCAACTCAAATCAACCTAAAACATAATTATTACAAAAAAAAACATAATGTAATTGAACCTATTCTAATTCAGATGCTGAACAAAAATATTGGCTCTAGTAAAAATACAACCAAATTTAAATGTTGGAAACACAGGATCATAACACCATTACGATGAGAAGCTCATTTCACCTGTTTAGAAACAGTGGGCAGATCTCCCTCGGCTGCCCAACTTTCGAAACGTGGGAGTATATATTCTCTAAAAACAATGAGAAGCTCATTTCATCTGTTTAGAAAAAATTAAACAACAATGTTCACAATCTATAACAGTGTGCATTTCAAAATCTGACCACTGAACTCTCACCTCTTGTTTCAACCTTTTATCAACCCAAGTTGAACAGATTTTTTCTAAAGACTTTATTAGAAGCTCATTTCACCTGTTGTGTGCTTTCCAAAGACTTTATTAGAAAAGTTGAATGGATTTCAAAATCAAACATATCAAGAAAGGCCAAATTTCTAACCCCAAATACACAATTAAATCACTTACAACATGGTTCAATGTCTAAATTTCAAGAAATTCCCCAATTTGAAATTTCAAACACACTACATTAGGTGCATGATATTTTTTCACTTGGTGAACACAATATATGAGCAATGCTATTAATGCTCGTCTCAATATAAAATGTATACGGTTTATTCTTCTTGGAATTTTTTCAAAAATGTAAAAGGCATCATAATGAGAACTGTTTAAATTAAACGTACTGCTCTGTATATATACGTAAGTTTCAAGTAAAAAATTTAATGCATTAGTTAACTACTATAATTACAAATCAAATCCTACAGAGAATAAAACCACCACTATGTCATGCATCAGTTAACTACTATGTAATGCATCAGTTATGAACCTACAAATAACTGTTTGGGCACTACATCAATTTGGACTGGCTTGGCAAGGTTCAAATAAATATGGTGTGTAATGTTTTAAGATACCACTTTTAAACTACAGAACATATACCTTTAAAAAACTAAATTCATCCAAAAAATTAGAACTAAGAGCATTAAAACACCATCAAACCATCAAAACAATTGAAAGAATGACCCAACAAAGTTAGATTAAATACTGAATGGACCTCAACAAAGGTGCAACAGGTGCTGATTGGGCCTGTAATGTTGAGGCTGCCGCACGCTACAATAGGCTTTGATCCAGCGTGCTCAATGCATGTTGTCGATTTCTCATTATTATTTCCATTTCTCCGTATCATCTAGACTACCATACAGGTCCAAATACTTTGTCCCAAGCCATGCATTCAGAACTTCATTCCACATATTTACAGCATATGATGGCTGCATTATGGATCTTGTATGATAGGTCTCGCTTCGATTAGGAACGCTCCTTTCCTGTGATTCCTTGTAAATAATAACAGCATCAAAATGGATAGAGCAGAATTCAAGTATTAAGTAATAATATTCAAAATAAAAAATAAAAAAGAATCTCACTTATTCATACTCAAAATGCATCCATGATAGGCTGCATCTTCCATTGGTGACACCTACGGTGAAATTGTCCATATAATACCAATTCGCTTTCCTTTATTTTTCTTTATTTTGCCTCATGCCCTTCTGCTAGATCTTGAACATCTAGATCCTAAAAAAAATAAAATAGATATCTACAAAAAAGTAATGAATTTCAGTGGAAAATATTCCAATTTGATGTCGGCAATGGTTTTAAAGTGGCAAAACCAAGGACGTATTTTGATTAGAGACTACAATATTTTAAGAAATGTAGAGGAATAATAGAGAAATGGTGAATCAAATATAGAGGAATAATAGAGAAATGTCAGCAACTGCATATATATGCAGCATAAGCATATATATGCACTGCATATATATGCAACTGCATATATATGCAGCATATGCATATGTGTGTGTTTGTGTGTGCGTGTGTGAGTGGGGAAGGGGGGCGTGGTAGGGGACGGGGCAGGGGGAGTGTTAGAAACATCAAACTTACATTAACGTAATTTACCCCATATCCAACCATTGCTCAAGTTAGCATGAATTGATATAAATAAGTTGCATTATGGCTACATCGTTGGTATTCAAAAGAAAGAAACATAACGTAACATCAATATTGCCTTACATAGTGAAGAAAAAAATTAATGAAACCAAATATTATTTACCTCTGAGAAAAAAGGAATGAAAATAAATTTTATTTCCCTCTTTTAAACACCCAAACTTAATAGCTCCATAGCTAAACAACAAACTTGACGCCTAAAAATGAAACTAATCCAATAATGTTGCTTTAGTTTGACTTCAAGCATGATAAAATGAAGGAAAATAGATGGAGGATCATTCATGTACAAAAAATTAGAGGGAGAAAGTCATGTGCAACATAGAGCCCCAAACACGAAGTTGACAGAGCCTTATATAGCAAAAGAAAACAGAGCAGAGAAAATGAAGAATAAGTCACTTAACACCCAATCTCAAAGTTCCATGCTTGATGCATTTACTAAAATCTAAAAATTCACGCTCACAAAATTCACAAATACACCCCAAATAGAGAAAATGAGTTATCAATAACTATTAGTGTGTAATGGAATCAACTGAGTTTAACATCAACTTGGCAAAAAATACATATTATCTTCTATGACTATAACATCATTATACACAGAATCAGTTGGTGATGAAATGGAGCCAATGTAAATGAGTAAAACTCTAATTGTATTCCCCAATTTAAAAATTGGAACTCAAAGATAAGAAACGGAGAAAGGGTAAATGTAAATTCTTATCAAATCATCATCAAGACTAATGTGTACAAAACAGAAACATACAGTGGCGTTAGTACATCCATTACAGAGATAATTGGATGTGTACATATGTGTGTACCTCCAAAATAGAAGACATCAAATTATCATCACCACAAATGTATTTTTTTCTTAAAGTAATAATTATGCTTTTTGGAGTATGGAAACATTAAACTCAGAAGAAACTTAAACAGTAGGTCCATGTGTAGTACACCATGACCATGGAAGAAAGAATCACCCTGAAAAAGTTGATAAAAAGTTATCCATGGCAGAAAGCATAACCCTCACATGAGAAAAATGTGGGTGCTTTTTCAAAGCTTCCTAGAAATAAGAGTTAATAACTTATTTCTACCAAAACAGATAAAAACATCGGTACCGTGATAATCCACCAACACCAAAACAGACAAAAACATCGGTACCAAGGTTTAACTTACGAACCAAAGGAATAAAAACTCACTTGGAAGTTTTATCAAACACCTTGCAAGTAACCAAAGATATCCAAAACTACAAATTCATTCCAACAATTGTTCCTAACCAATTTCAAAATGGAACCCAAACTTGATTTATATGAAGGGGTTCCTATTGTCAAAAATGGTACAAAATCACGAATAAAAAACACTAAAACATAAAATGCAAACAAAACAACAAAACACGATATAAAAATGTAAAAGACTATACCTTTAAATAGGGTTTGAACTATAGGCTTCTGAAGTAATGAGCACCAACAAAACACAAAATTAATTAGATCCCAAGATATAAACATAAATATAAACAAATCTAAAACAAAATTTGTTCATAAAATCTAAGTTACAAAATATCTTCACCACATCATCAAATCTCCAAACCCTAGAAATGAGCACCATATCTTCACCACACTAAAGAGAGGTAATATGAGGTAGAAACATTTAATGTACGAAATATTACAATGCCAAAGCCAGAAACATTAAAAAAAAATTGATTAAAAAAAGCCAGAAAAAACTCTAGATCAATGCATGAACTTGTAACAACTTGTAACAACTATAGTGTTAGAACTTAAACCTCCAATTCACTGCAATTTTTCATTTAAGTAAACAATTGAGTTTGAAATTGCCATGGGATTCTAATTCTAAGAATCCCAATTCCATAAATTGAATTCCGAAGTAAAAGTAAACAATTACAATATCACAGTTATAGCATACATATACAAATTAAAAGAAAAAACTAATTGATTCTTATAGCAACAGTTATAGCCCCAAAGTCCACACATGTGATTTTAGCCCCAAATCAATACCATTGATTATATAGCATCAGGTATAAACATCAATACCTATAATTGATTTTTTTTTACTTTTTTACCCCTTAAAGATGTGATTTTAAACCAAGATGTAATATACCTGAGAGAGAAAAATCTGAGGAAATGCCTGCAAAAATAAACATCAACAAATAGGTTAAATCCCAAAACCATTATAAACAAACAAAATCTAACAATAAAAAAAATCTAAAAACGCTATGTTGGAGTTGGAGTTAGATCTGAGAACAAAACCATTACAAACAAACAAAATCTAAAAATCCCAAAACAAAAGCTTAAATCTTTAGAGAGGTACCGAAATGGGTTGGAGTTAAAGAGAGAGAGATGGAGTTACGTGTCAAAAAACGGCCGGCAGGCTTTGCCGCTGAGTTGCCAACGTGTGTTCTTGAGAACTAAGATCATGCACGAGAGAGAGAGAGAGAGAGAGAGATGGAGGTGCGTCGTGTGTATAGTTTTTGAGAAATGAGCTCGAGTGCCCAAGAGAGAGATGGTTTCCGTGTGTAAAGTGAGAGACGATTACCAATATACCCTCAAATTTGAATTAAAGGGTAACTTTGATGAGTATAAAAGAGGGGGAAACCAAATAAGTGAGGGGTAAGTTGGGAAAAAAGAAATGGAGGTGATCTAAACCATTAAAATGTGTAAAAATGTGTAAGGAGGTGGCACACATCTTGACCGTTAAAATGTGTAGACAATTCAAAAACTTCCCTAACTTATTATATATATATATATATATATATATATATATATATATATATATATATATATATATATATATATATATATATATATAAATTGACTCCAAAAAATGTTCAAACGAGTATAGCCCCAATAACACAGAGAGAGAGAGAGAGAGAGAGAGAGTACTTGTAAAATGATCTGAGAGAAGAGGGGGAGCCATGTGTTTGAGATATGGAGGGTGGATTTTGGGTACACGTGACAAGAGAGAGAGGTAATGAGACTAAGAGTACCATTTTACCCCCCCCCCCCCCCCCCTTTTTGCTTTCTAATGAAGAGTGGGAAATAAGTTTGAGTGTGTCAAAAGAGGAGTGATCCAAAATTTTCAAGGGTAAAATAGGGAGTGCAGTAAATTTTCAAGATGGTGTAATGTCTTCTCAAGGTGTGGTTACGTAACAACCATTAGATTTTACACGTGGCAAATTGTACCGCCTTTGATTAATTTGGTAAATAGACATAAGAAGGTGGATAGTAAAAAACCATTGTCTTATATATATATACATCGACGCTATAATTTCTTAGTTTGTTGGGTGCTTATAGCAATCTAGAAAATCAAATCATTGATAGTAAGAGAGAATACAAATAAATATGAACAAGGTACTCTTGGTAGGACCTTTAAGAAACCATAAGAGAATTGATGCTCAGTCCATAAAGCTCATAATAGAAAAAGAAAATAAAGACAATGCGCACTATATCTTTGAAAAGACAATCAAAGCACAAGACGAACACGATACGAACTATCATATACTAAAGAGTCCAAATAGAAAAGTTTACAAATTGAATGTCACCTAGACTTGCAATATATTACAAATACGAATGAACTAAAATAGGAAGAATCTCACACAGTGACATCTTATATATATAATAAATATATCTATATCTATATAAGAATCAAAAACACAATACACCTTCCTCTTTAAGCCTAGGATGTCCACATGGAATTCTCACCTCTATTCATTTCTCATCTCTTTCTCCCTTGATCAAAATCATTTCACTCTTCCTCTTCCAACCAATTTGGCTTCACCCTCCATTTCTCTTTCAAACCCATAGTTCCACTTCCGATCCACTTCCCACTTCCCTAATGGAATTTGGAATTTGTAAAGGTCCAAATCCTCCATTTATACACCAATGATTGCGATCCAACTAAAGAAATTTTATTACGAAGTGTATAAATAGGGTAGTCCATCTAAGGGTTGTTTCAATACCCTTATTTCCATATTATAAGATCTGAATTTGTCCAAGAAGTTGTGTTTCAACTCCACTACACCTTCATCCACCAACCTCAGTTCCAGTACAATTGTTACATTTTTTATTTTATTCTACGAACCTTATTTTTAAGTTTTGATGTTGTTCATTTATTAGTAGTATCTGATCTGATTTATAATTTGTTTATGATGTTATTTTCATCTTTTAAGAATCCAATGAATCCAATGAATATAATACTTAACACGTGACTATTTAATCTCTAAAGAGTTTTTCATTGGTGCACACCAAGTATTTGCTAAAATATCAAGGCAATGAAATTTTTATTTAAAGAGTTTATGCTTGATACTCACTAATTATTTGATAAAATGTTAAAAACAAGGAAATTTGGCATACATAAATCTTCCAAAATAATGTTGCGGTAAGATTCCTCTCATGGGTTTCAATTCAATACTCCTGTCATTTTACAATAATTACGGTTGGGTTGAATTAAAAGATATATATGAAAATTATGTAGGGTCTAAGAAAAAAAACATTCATTTTAAGAAATAGAAAAATGCCAGGCCTATCAAGAAGATAATATTCCGCATAATATGTCTTTTAAGACACAAGTTATTAAGACGCGAGTAGTAAATTAAAAGTAAGAAGTCACATTTTATTTCTCATACATATTGACTCTTTTGTAACAAAAAATTATCAATCGTTTAACACATTTTTACTAAAACTGAGAAATTATTGAATTCATATCATATGCTGCCGAGTATAGGAGTCTAGCTAATGTTGTTTCAGAACTTACATGGCTTCAATCTCTCTTCACTAAACTTCATATTACTCTACCTTCAATACCTGTGGTTTGGTGTGACAACCTTAGTACCGTCTATTTAGCGGCCAATCCTATTCTTCATGCCAGAACGAAGCATATTGAGCTTGATCTTTATTTTGTTAGAGAAAAAGTGCTCCAGAAGACTATTGCGGTTCGACATGTACCTGCTTTGGCTCAAACTGCTGATTGTCTTACAAAAGCCATCTCATCTTCAACATTTCCCTTACTTCGGGACAAACTCAGAGTAGAAAGTCTATCCACTCTGAGTTTGAGGGGGGCTGTTGAGAATAAAAAGCTGTTATAACATAACAGTTATTTTCTCAATTGTTTGCTAGACTTTGTTAGTTTCAGTTAGACTTTGTTTGTGTTAGTTAAACTAATTATGATAGCTGTCTTTATTGTATTGGTAGTAACTCGAGTTTGTTTATGTAATCTCTAGTATATATATCTCTGTAGGATCATTTCTTCAAATAAATGAAAATCAGAAACTGTTTCACAATTCTTTCTTAATATTCTTTTCCCTTACATTAAGGAACATTTGATATGAACAATCAATACATAATACTCCATCCATATCATTGTCGTTTTATCCAAATGACAATTTATGTTAGAAAATAGAATTGATCTTTGATGATATTCTGTCAACCAAGAATATGTTGGTATGTACTACTAAGATATGATGTTTTATAATTATCTACTTATACTTTTGTATATACTAACTTGATGTTTTTTTTTTTTTTTGAATTTTTTGTTTCATCTCGAAAGTACAATCAGGTTTAAATTATAATATATATTCTTGATGAGTTTTTAATCAAAATTTTTGTTCAACTTTAACATTATGAATAATTTTTTCTTGGAATCAGTTATGCTTAAAGGACTCTTTTTAACCGTTGTTAACAGTTTAATACTTGAAAATTTCAAAGTCAAGAATGGCTATACTTCCATACTACAATAGTTTGCAAGAGCCAATGATTTATTAATTTGTTCTATTTTTCATTGTTGATGCCTAACTATTATAGGGTTGGACTGGTTAAGTCTTTCTAGTGCCTATTGACTTTTTCTGCAATAGTTTGAATTTACTTTAGGTAAACATAAATGAGTAATTCTTGATAAGAATGTTGATACAAATATGTGATGATAAATCATTTATGTTTCTTCTTTCTTTTGCTAACTAGATTTGTTCCAATTTTTTCAATTTTATTTTTCTCTCTATACTTAAATGTATATAATGTTTTAGTACTTGTAATTCATAGGTACATTCGCAACTGATGTTTAGGTAATTCAAAGTTATATTTTGTTATAATGGTCGGATGAGATTCCAGTATTTCATGTGTTAAAATAATTCAAACCATTGATATTAATGAAGGAATATATAACATGTTCCCTAGTTTTCCTTTAGGGAGTTGATTTTCCTTTTATATAAAGTATTTATAACTTTATTTTATTATTCCATTGTTTAACTCGTTGACACTATTAATGTATTAAATTTAGTTAATGCATTTATATCAAGTTTTTTGTAAGATACTAAAATAGTAGTGACACCTAATCAACATAATATCTAACTATTTGGATAGTTCTTCGACTGTTCACATAAATTCATCTTTGAACTATAGTTATACATTGATCTTTTTCATTATGATTTACATATTTTGGGTTACTTTTTAATGACATTCGTTCCTTTATGAATGGCTTACGATTTCTAACTATGTTTGCCATTCTAGCATAACATTAACATATGAATAATTTTCTATATACAATTCTGTAAAATATTTATAATTTAGCCGTTTATATTTCCTTCATCTTCATATGCCACTATACAATCACGTACCTACATGAATGGACTTATAAATTTATCCGTTTCTCATACAGTTTGAGATGTGTCACATTTTTTCAGATAAATTATAAATGATACCGCATTTGCATTCATAATTAAAGTATAACTTCATTACAACATCAATATAGTGAAAGACAAATATTTTAAAAACTATAAATCCTTCTCATCGCCTCATTCCCATTGTAATTTACATTTCAGATTCTATTTAAAACTACAAAGCACCCATGCATCGCGTGGGCTACATTCTAGTATACTCTAAAATTAAATACGGTGTTTTAAATGCTCCATCGCTAAGGAGTTGTCCACGTGGAAATTTCTTCATTTATCTTGAATTTTTTCCCCACATCAGTTACATAAAAGAAATATGTCTCTCCCTTCCTTAGAACCTTCTCCAGTCCCGCATTCAAGCGTGGTTTCTTTCATCTCTTCCTTTACCAAAACCAAAAGGTTGGGTTTCTTTTGTCTAAATTAGGGCTCTCAGTTTTAATGGCGGGAAAGCGAGTGAGAGAGAAGAAAAGATCCGATACTGAGTTACACATCTTGCTCGAAGGAATCAAATCTTTAGATGTAAGCATATTCAAACTGTTGATGTCACTCTTAAAGTTTCATTTCATTTATAAATTACGCCTGATTATCATCTCTTGATTGTATTATTTTTACTGGAATCAATTTTCAAAATTATCAATATGTGAAATTCTCGTTCAGTTCAGCCATGTCCACACATACACACAATAATGTATTAGGTTACAGAATTATAAATATTAATTTTAGGGCTTTCCATAAAAAAGTGAGTTTTTTGAGTTTTTCATACTCATTATGAGTTCTGTTGTATTAAAAAGCTATTCAGCTATGCCACACAGCTTTTAAAAACCAAATTTACTTCAAATTTTAAGCGAACAAATCTCTTTTGAATTTGCAATTGATTTGTGCACATTATTTATTTATTTATTTATTTATTCTTTTGTATTGTTGTTGAGATTATCGTTACCTTATTTAATATTACACTTCTACTTACGATATAATATACTACATACCTTTTTTTGTTATAACATTCACGTAAAATTTCACCTTTGTATTTGTACAAGTTCTCCCTTTTTGCTTATGTTTTTTATAACAAAATAAGGTTTCCAAAGAGGTCTTACTAAATTGAGTGAGGAAACTTTTCTCGTGTTTTAATTGTTGAAAAGAAAATTTTGCATTAATATTCTACGCCTAACACAAATACTGATGCCATGGTGTTATATTGTTTTCTTTGAACTGGAATAAAGCTTGGATCATTTTTAGTATGGTGACTCATCTGAACATTATACAAGATTTTTTAGTGATTAGTAGATACTAATGCGCTTGTGAGATCACTCTCATTTTTATATGAATGATTAATTTTGGAGGATTTGGTTTCTATTTTGGGAAACATTAGAATCATGTGGACAATTTGGCAATCATATTGGTCGGTGGGCACAAAAGCTTCTAATTTGAAATCTACACATTGTTGGTTGAGTACTGGCTAAAGTTTTTTTTATGTTTCTATTAATTGTTGGAAATGTTTTGATTAATTTAATTGGTTTCTATATACGCAACAAATTTTTTGAAATGCCCACTCAGGAAGTACGTATTTTTCAGTAGTTAATCAATGGTTAGGTGTGTGAGTGTTGTTATTGGTGAAATTTAGAGTTTTTCCTGTCATTGTTAACAGTGGCCATTTGAGGCTCGTAAACGAGCCATAATGGTCTAATCTCAAAGATTGATTATATATAGAATTTGTATGCGTTGATTGGCACACATCCCTTTCAAATGTCATTTTGTAATTGATGCTTTTAGAGGTCATGTTGGGTTTTCTTTAGTTATCGACATTTTTTTTCATTCTTTCTCCCTATAAATGCTCATTTTTCAATTGAAAATATAACTAAATCATATTAAATTCTGCACTTTTAGGTTAATCTTGTATTATTTGGTGATTGTAACTTGAAATTTGTTTGTTATAGGTTGTTGAGATCCGTGTTAAACTTATTATTGGACTCGGGAAGTTAGATATAACTCGGGAATATGAACTTATTTCTTTTCAAGAATCTCTAATGCTACAATATGGAAGAAGCTACATTATTCTTCTCCTCCACGTGTCACCCTCCTAAATTTGTCTAACACACATGAAATAGTCTATCTTCATCTCGTTCTCTCTTTCTCTTCAGTAGGCGAAACGACTCTTAAGTCATTAATTTTTTACTCTTTATTCTAATCCATCGTGGAATGTCTCTTTTGGTATTTCTCTTTCATATTCCATCCATTAATTTTATACAAAATCATTAAAAAAAACAAGCCAAAAAATTCCTCACGTCTGCTCATTGATGAATGATCAAAATAGTTGCCTCCCTATGACTGAATTGAGAAGTCATTATTCGTCTCCTACAAGAAATTCACCTCATGTGGTCATATGTTTCTAGTATCTAAAAAGTGACTACACATTCAAGGCAATCTAATTAGTTTTTTCGTAACTCCTTTAATTTATCTAAACATCAACTATTACTATAAATTAACTAAATAAAAATTGTAAGAGGGGAGTTTAATATGGGGAAAAACTCGATTTTTGCACGTGTTTCACTTGAGCAACCTCTGAAAAACTGTTACTAAAGCCGTTTAATAGAAAATTAAACTATGTAAGTAACATCGAACTGTTTTTTGAAGAAACTCTTTTCGTTAAATCAAATCAGGTTAATCACAAGATGTGTTTAAAAAATATGTACGAGATCAGTTTAAGATTTATTAACAAGTTTTGAAAACCAAAACTAAAACAGTTTTAAATCAACACACCAACAAGAATGAGATGAGGAGATATAGAAAGATAAATGACAAGAGATGTTTAACGTGGTAAAACCTCACACAATTGAGGAAACATCCACGACTCCCTCTACGGAGTAAAAAGAAAATTCCACTAAAACAAAATATAACACTTAGAAACTATATAACACACATGCACACAAATCATTCCTCTACAAGTTTAGGAATGCACCCACTGGTGTCCATCTAACTTTTCTGCAGTTCTGATTGTTGATGTTGTTCTTCCAGTTTGCTAACTTTTACTTTGTTCCAGTCTTTATGTCGACTCTTATTTCAAGATCTTATTACCAACACTTTCAGTGTTGCAGTGTGTAAGTGTTTGTGATGGTGCTCTAACACATGCATGCACACACTCACTCTTATATTTACAAACAGTCCTATTAAATTACAAATCAGATCTATATGCTATGATTTTCAGTTTCACTCTTCTTATGAAACATGAACCTTATTTGACCTTTAAAATAAACCCAGAATCCACGGCTATCTTGCTCAGAAGACATTTTCAGATCTTAATCAATTTCAAGGTTTTGAAAATAATTTTTTAAATTAAAAACCGCCAAGTGTGATTCCAACTAGGTCAAAGGTATTGTTTCAAAAGAACTAGAAGCAGAAAATGATTTTGTTGATGAAAAAATTTATAAAAAATAATCAACAAAAGATTTCTCAAGGCGAGAAACCAAGAATGCAGATCTAGGTGTAATATAACATAAAAAGACTAGATCTATGATTTCTATGAAGCAGAAATACAAATCCAACCTAATGTTTAAGTTGGACACAAGATCTTAAAACGAAGAGGTTACAACCAAAAACTTTCAAACCAACACTCAAAAACTCTCAGACACTCAGGGTTTGTGTTTGGTGTAAACTGGTTTTTGGTAAAAGAATTAGGGTTTGAAGAAGTGTTTGGAAAGATTTAGGGTTAGGGTTTCTAACTCTATGGTTTCTCTCTCTTCTCACTCTTCTCTCTCTAAATGACGAAGTGGCAAAAGCTTCTGAAAGGGTGAGGGTTAGCCTCCTTATATACAGGGATGAGAAGAATCGAGAAGGGGGTTCAAAATCAAGGGCTAAGATTAATTCTTACCACATTGACTACCATTAAACGGTTAAAGGTAAGTTGTTGGTTAGGAGGCATCTCATTGGAGGATAAAGGTTCACAGGGATTGGGACAAGAATGCATGCTGAACGTTGATAATCTTAATCCAAGCGCTGATAAAAAAACGCTGGTTTTCTCTCTTAAAAGAGACACACAATCAACCAGTAGGAGTGCGACAGGTGTAGGGCAAACAACGGATAACAAACGCGCGTCCCAAACTTAATTACACAAGCACCCTATTATCTCTAGCGCTTTTGAATTCTACCCAAGTGAACATTTTAGGGATAAAATCAACAATCCAAAATTAGAAAATGACCCCAAAACTTTTTAATTCCATTTTTAATTAAGAAAAAAATTATTTTAAAATCATTAGAAATTCCCAAAAAATTATTAAAAATTATTTTAAGGGAAATTAATACACACAACACACATACAAAAAAATTATGCAGTATATGAACAATGTATGCAGTCCTAATGTGTGTGAGTGTTAGTGAATATACCTTGATCAATCAAACAAGACAAATGAATTGTATAGAGGGTCTGAGGCTCTTTGGTATTTAGGATGGGGACTCAATTTTGTCTCTATTTCCAAACTAGATGAGCACTTATACAATGTAGACTCAAATGAGTCAAGAGTATAAGGTGCTTCAATCTCCCCCTTTGGAAATATGAGATAAAATATCCTTTGAGTCATCTTGGACTCATAGGGTAACAAATAGAAAAGGAAAAACATATTCTTATAAAAATTCTATCTACCCATTTCCTAGAAAAGAAAATTACATAACTCAACTAATTACAATTCATTACCCTATTACAACTGTTGAGAGTAACTGTACAAAAACCTGCAAATAATCACTAAAGATCAAGCTTTTTAAAATATGCACAAACAAATGAACTCTCATAAGACTCAAATTTCTCCCCCATTTTGTCTCAAATGGACAAAGGGAAAAAATATGTAAGCCATAGAGTTTAAACAACACAAACCATTCCTATCGATTTACGCAAAGAAATAAATCTATTATAATCCAAAGGTTTGGTAAACATATTTGCGACTTATAAATCAGTAGGAAGATAATTGATTTCTAATTCCGTAGTCTCAACTAATTCGCGTATATAGTGATGTCTTATTTTTATGTGTTTTTTTCGCGAGTGTTGAATAGGATTTTTAGAGATATTGATCGCGCTTTGATTATCACAATAGAGATGTCATTGTTCCTCTTTAATACCATAATCACTTAGCATTTTCTCAAGCCAAAGTAATTGAGCACAATAACTTCCAACGGCTATGTATTCAGATTCAGCTATTGATAACGAAGTGTAGTTTTGTTTCTTACTACTCCAACCTACCGAATTATTACCTATATAATAACATGCTCCTGATGTGCTCTTACTATCATCAGTACACCCTGCCCAATCGGCATCAGTGTATCCTATTATAGTGCTAGGAGTATCATTGGTGTACAAAAGTCCTAAATTTAGAGTGCCTTTAATGTATTTTATAATTCTTTTAACACAAGTTAAATCGCTCTCTTTAGGATTGTTTTGATAATGGGCACACACGTAAACATCATAGATAATATCAGGACGCGAGGCAGTAAGATATAGCAAGGTTCCTATCATACTACGATATAAAGTTGGACCTACGAATTTCCTAGTTTCATCCTTAGACAGTTGGACCGTAGTACTCATGGGAGTTTTAGCATATTTTTCACTCTCAAGGACGAATTTTTTAACAATCTCTAAAGCGTATTTTCATTGCGAAAAAAATAATCCTTCCGAATTCTGTTTAACCTGAAGACCCAAAAAAATTGTAACTCCCCCATAAGAGACATTTTAAATTCCTTATGCATAATTTTAGAAAAAGATTTAACTTCTGAGGGGGAAGTTGATCCAAAGGTGATATCATCAACAAAAACTTGAGCTATAATGATATGTTTGTCAAAATGTTTGACAAAAAGGGTTTGATCATTTCCACCTCTCTTAAAACCTTTGTCTAAGAGAAAAATGGAAAGGCGCTCATACCAGGCTCTTGGCGCTTATTTTAGGCCATACAAAGCCTTTTTAAGACAAAAGACATGATTTGGATATTTAGGGTCAATGAACCCTTTTGGTTGTTCTACATAGGTCTCCTCAGTCAGTATTTCATTAAGGAAGGTAGATTTGACATCCATTTGGTAAAGCGTAAAATGTAAGTAGCTAGCTATGGCAAAGAGAAGACGAACAGATTCTAAGCGAGTAACATGAACAAAAGTCTCATTAAAATTTATTCCTTCAATTTGAGAGTAGCCTTGAGAAACTAATCTAGCTTTGTTTCTAATGACTATCCCACTTTCATCAGATTTATTTTTAAATATCCAACGTGTGCTAATAACCTTTTTGTGATCAGGCCTAGGTACAAGATACCAAACATCATGAATGATGAATTAAAGAAGTTCTTCCTGCATTACAGAAATCCAATGAGGATCATTCAATGCATCATTTACATTCTTTGTTTCCACAAGGGAAACAAAACATGCATAATGAGCATAGTTTCTTAATTGAGATCTTATATGTACAGGCTCACTAAGGTTACCAACAACGTTATTTATGGGATGGTCTTTAGAAACCCAATTAGGTTCTTCAGGTGTCTCAATTGATAAAGAATCATCTCTTTTTAGAGAGTTTTTTTCTAAGACATTTTTAGATTCATCCACAATAGTTGGTTCTACAGTCTTACTCTCTATAGCAGTGTCACTTACAATAACTTTTAAGGATTACATTAAGGTCTTAGTGCGAATATTGTAGACACAATATGCTCTACTGTTAGGAGAATATCCTAGAAAGATGGCTTTGTCTCCACAAGTCTCAAATTTGGATAAGTGTTCTCTGTATTTGCAGACATAACACGTACTACCAAAGGTTCTAAGATGCTTAAGATTGGGCTTCTTCCCATACAAAAGTTCGTAAGGAGTTTGTTTAGAATTCTTTCTAAGATAGACCCTATTGATAATGTGACACGCAGTACGAATAGATTCCACCCAAAAATACTTAGGTAAAGATTTAGCATGAATTATAACACGTGCCATCTCTTTAAGGGTAAGATTATTTCTCTTAGAAATACCGTTTTGTTAAGGTGTCTTAGGAGCACTAAATTCATGTTTGTAACCATTGTAGTCACAATACTCTATAACACCAGTATCAATGAATTCTCTACCTCTATCACTACGAATTCTATTTACTTGAGTATCTTTCTCATTTTCATTTCGAAGTAAAATCTTCAACAAGGTTTGGAAAGTGTCAGACTTTTATTTTAAGAAAGCTACCCAAGTAAATCTGGTGAAGTCATCAACCATGACAAGAATGTAACTGTGTCCACAGAGACTAACGGTTCGATAAGGACCCATTAGGTTCATATGGATGAGCTCCAAGGGTTTAGCGGTAAGAATATCTTTGACTTTTTTATGAGGGGCCTTAATAATTTTTCCTTCCTGACACGATCCACAGACAATATTAGAAATAGGTTTGATTTTAGGAATACCTCTAACTATTTCTTGAGAAGACAGTCTACTAAGGTTTTCGTAATTTATGTGACCCATTCGATTATGCCATATCTCATTGTCATCCATTATGGCAATGTTACAGACCTTAGTATTGTTCTGAACAATATAACAATTGTCCTGAGTCCAGTAATTCTACACTCACCTTTTTCATTTAAAAATTTTCAATTATTCTTTGAAAAGGTGATAGTATGATTTGAGTCACAAAATTATGAGATACTAAGTAGATTAGCCTTAAGACCTTTTACTAGAAGAACATTTTCAAGTAAAGGTAATCCTTCTTCTTGGAGTGTTCTTTTACCAATGATTTGAGATGATACACCATCACCAAAAATAAATTTTCATCCAGCAAAGCTGGTTTTGTTTAAGAGTTTGGTATCATCCCCAATCATGTGCTTTGAACATCCAGAGTCTAAATACCAACCAGAGGGAGTGTGTTAAGCTTTTAGAGCAGTAATAATAATATTATACTTCATCTGAGGTAATATCTCATCTTTTCTAACCCAAACAGCTCTTGTTTTCACTTTGCGCTTATTTTCTCTCAATTGATAGAATTTGTGAGCATTAGATTTCTATTGAAAAATGTTTTGCGCACGAGGCTGAATTTTATGGAAAGTGTGAGAATTTGGTTTAGAATAGTGTTTAGGAATCCTTCTTGGAAATGATCTTTTGGTTTTGGTCTTTCTCTTTCTATAGTTAGAGTTTTTGTCTGGTTGTCTAGGGAGAACATAATTATTACGGCTTCTCCTAGAACAGCTAAAGTTTTGGTACACAGGAGTACTGTAGACAGGGTTGACTAAGATTATATAATAGCAACCTTCAAAGGAATGACCATATAAGTCAAAATAAGAGCAATATAAATTTCTCAAGGATGGCATTTCCTTGGGAAAGTCTCTAAATATAGGCTTCATGACATTTTGGAGTTGAACTTTATTCCTAGGGAGAATAGTTTGAAAGGAAGAATCACTTTTCCTAATCGGGGGGCAGACATATTTAGTCTTAGGTGGACTTTGACACTTAGAGAAACTTTATAAATAAGTCTCTCCCAAAATGTAATGGGATGAGGCTTATTTATAGCAAAAACTAATCCAAGTGGGTTTCCACATGTCAAATATTTTGTGGAGACATGTGTTAAGAACCTGTGGTGACATATGTCCTATTTTGGATGGAATGTATCCCATAACATATGTCGCATTCTCAATATTAGAATATTGTCTAGTTAATGTATAAATAATACACAAATACGGGTGATATGCTGGACGTGCATACTAATACCTTAGTCTCATAAACACATGGACTTTTATCAATATTAATCATCTCTAATCTCATTTAATAATTAAGTGAGAGGCTTATCATAAAGCCCCTCCTACATGTAATTTATATGTTAATGTTTAAAATAGATCGACAGTATGTACGAAACACCTTTAGTCAATTTTGATATGTTAGATCAAACAATGGATCGTGGGCAATAATCTCGTATCTCATTTCAATTCGATGATATACTTCAATCTCATATCTCATATCTTAAATCTCATATCTCATTTACATGATATACATCAGTCCCATATCTTTTTTCTAGGCTTTGATATCATGGGTTATTTCGAAGGACCTCGTGATCATTCTTTTCATATGAATGATATACTATGAGTCTTGCCCCCGGTCCTATTTAAATGAACATGCATCCACGATTTTACTGTTGTTGTTTGTAACTCTACTTTGGTGAAAGTTATTATCATGGACACATAATAACTACTTCATCATTCTATTTTGTTATTCTCAATAAAGCTATTTGGAAGCATATTATGGTCCCATAATAACTACTTCATTGTTCAGTTTCATCATTCTCAACCAAGCTTGGTGGAAGTATTATTAAGGTTTACATAATAACTACTTACTCATTCTATTTTATCATTCTCAACTAATCTTGGTGGAAGTATTATTATGGTTTACATAATAACTACTTCAACATTTTCTTTTATTATTATCAACAAATCATTTGGAAGTATATTATGGTACCACAATAACTACTTCATTGTTGAGTTTCATCATTCTGAACCAAGCTTGGTGGAATTATTATTATGGTTCGCATAATAACGACTTCCTTATTCTCTTTTATCATTCTCAACCAAGATTGGTGGAAGTATTATTATATTTTTCATAATAACTAGTTCATTGTCCTCGATTAATCTTTTAGTGTATGCACATATTTTTTCACTCGTCTAAATCACAATGAGGTTTCTTGTGCATGCACGTATTATTGACTCACCCATTGGGTTGTTGAAGTTACTACTCATTCTCCTACTATTGAGGTAACTTCTTACTTCTCATTCTTTCGCATAAGTCTCGTCCTCATTCATGTTAGAATGAAGATTTTAAAAGTAAATTATGACACCTTAACAAAGAAAACCTCTTGCTAATGGGTGAGTCATGTTAGAATATAGGCATACAGCCTATATTCTATGCATAATTGCACAAACCTTAGTTCAACACATACGTAACATACTTATTTAAAGTTCTCCCCTGTATTCTCGGCGTGGCTATATTCTCAGGTTATTTTTTATGACCTTACCAATTATTATTCAATTCTTCCCGATATTATTCCACCTATTAACTTTGTGGAACTAATCTCCCCGGTGATTCTTTCTCAACACTTTTCGGATCTACTAGGCCTATTTCATAGTGGGTCTTTGCTCACATACTTTCTCCACACATTTAGTGATTATCATTAAATTCGATAACCTAGAATCTAATGACGTCTTCACACTTTCGACATTTTATTAAGGATTACACGAATAACAACTCCCAACAAAATCCAAAAGAGCTTTTCCCAATGCACAATTTCTCAACATTGCCAGGCCTCGATTTTTGCAGAACCCAAAGCATACACCCAGGACATTCAACCTCTGTCCCTATACTCACATCTAATCATGAACCCCCATTTCTTTAAAGGAGTCATATACTACTGCACTCGCACTATCAATAAGTCCTCAACGTTAAATTAATAATAAGATAACGTTTTCTGCTCCACGGTAACCTGACATACCCTGAATCTCATCGGTAACAATCCTTACGCACCAGGATCCAATATAACTAGACAAATGAACTCTCTGGAGCCTAGTTCACCCAATATCCTCACGAGATCAACTCTCTTTCATGTGAGACATCATAAAAATACGCATCCTGCCCTGGAACAAAGAACACGATAGCCTTGCTACAACCTCCCTCCATCGTAAACCCGTCCGTACCCAAGATAAAACCATACCTTGAATATCACCTCCCAAACCGAGCCAACCTCATAAAAATATATATCATCTCAGTGTACCCACCCGCTCCTTTACAGGTGGGAATTAAGAGCACCCCGCTACTCCAGGGTAAATATACACATACAAGTGATATTAATTATACCCGCACTAAATCCATTTCTCACGCGAATTTACTACTAATACATTAATGTGACCTTCTCGCATCACACAAAACAGACCCCAATCATCTCGGAATAAAACTCGTACTTTTAGTTCTCCACGACATTGGCGGCTCAAACGACTATTGGACATAACACCCTCTTCCTAACCAAACCAAAAACTTCTCTAACTGTTTCCCCTGCTAGGCATACCGATCCAGTCCCCTAATTCACTGCGAACAAGGTACATCCATGTGTTTCCACTCTTTTACACATAAGACACCTATCTATGTCATTTCCCTTCCCTTTTCTCTTCCCCACCGGCCATGTTGGGGTTGTCCTTCTCACAAACCTAGTAGTCTTGACCCTGATTGCTACCCCTAATGTCCCTTTGGCTCCGCTGGCCCCATGGGATTTGTTGATGGCCTTGAGTGCCCTAAGTAAACCAACTGTGACCTTGCAAAAATTCTATTGATCTAAATCATTAAGTTGGGTCCTCTACTGGGTATCCCTTACCTTGGTGCCTCATTAGTACTAGAAAACTCATTCTACTCTTCTGATAGATTCTCTAACTCGCTTAGCTTCCTTCTCCCGAGAGCATTGATACCAATTTGTAAATGTATAACCTTAATGACAACGACAGTGGTCATCCTATCCGGATCTCCTACCCGCGCTTCTATTTTCTACCCACGGGTCTATTATTAACTTACAAACCCTTTTTGTTCTTCATATCCCTCTCATTGGTTAGGAAGTTTATGAATTTCATCATCGATCCTGCACCTCCAATCACTATCTGACCCTTTTGGAAAATTACTGAAATATCCCTTGCCTCTATATTTAAATGCTGGTGAGAGGATTATTAATAATCTACACCCTAAATTCCTTGTTATTCATGGTATCTCCCCATGGATGTGGTGACTGGCTCCCATCACCACATACTCCTTCTAAGAGCAAACATCCTTGCCCTGAATTTGCACTTGAGTGTCACTAAACTCCCCCACATGTGATCCCAATTGCATGTTCTCCATCCATTGGTAAATCACCTTTCCGCACCTCCCTCGAATTCTAGCTTATTGTTCTTGTAAAACATTATCTTCTTCAACCCTTACCCTTTGTCGTCCATAATTGGGGTTTTATCTTGCACCATCTTCCTCCCCTAACGGTTCTTGGGGCAACTACGATGCTCCAGCAGTTACTCCAACTTCAATGGTTCGAATAATATGGTGACTCCTATCGCATCACTTTCTTCAGAATACTCGATTGCTTCCACTGAGTACTCTCGAGTGAAATCCTTCTAACGTCCCATGCTTGTCGTTCTATAATGTTCGATCTACCACGCTCGACCGAAGCTGTATATGAATCATATCAACTATACTTAATAACAGGATAACGTAAGTGGCATACGTAAAGGAATACAACAATCCTATAATAACGCTCTATATCAACGAACGCAAAGCGAAAACGTGAAAAGCCGCACAGATCCTAAAAACACTAGAACCTAATGCTCTGATACCATCTGTTACACCCCGCCTAATAAAATATCAGGAGATCAGTCCTATATAAAATTAAATAGGAATCTCATCTAGTTTATTTTTAACATCACTATCGAAAACTTTTTAAAACTTACTAAGCACCTAGTATTCAAAAGAAACGGTGTCAGCTTTTATCTTTTCAATTAAACATCACTAACAGCACGCGAAAGAATATATAATAAACCATTCACACAATCACTAATTCCAACAATACTTAAAATGAATAATTATAATCCTTGCCAAGAAATCCACCAGCCACAAAACCCAAATCCATAAATATACACCACAAGAATAATAAAATGAGTACATTATCTGAATGTAACAAAAGAAATAACTAGGGCGACATGTTCAAATGAAATACGAACCGAATCCTACACTAGGAATAAAATGACTGAAGCGACTAAGTCAAAATTCTACAACATCCACATATGTTGTAGCTGTGTAACCCTAGAACAATTCCAGCGTCCTTATGGATGGACAACTAAAAGGTTTTAAAAATATTTTATAGCAAGGGTTAGAACAAAAACATTTTGAAAATATTTAGCAAGTGAATTAAATAGCGGTAAATTAAAATGCATGAATGATCTTCATATTTAAGTTAGTGTCGCACTCCCTTGAGGACCAACTCACCCCTCAACTATTGTGCACGCCTAACGCTTTTCTATACAACCCATCAAGGTATCTACCTCGTAACTAGTTTTATCATATAGATCCTACTCCTCCCATTACTATAACCCGAGTAAGTTTAATACATAGTATATAAGTTTAATCACATTCACTTATCCCATTTGAACCATATAACATTCTCACTAGTTGTATAACATATATACAGTTGTATAACATTCTCACTAGTTGTATAAAATTCTCACTAGTTGTATAACATATATACAGTTCACATGTATTTTACCTGTATATATTTATTTGCACTATAAATACGTATCAACTATTTACAACATTCATGCACATTTAGTAAATATATATAACCATCCTCCCGAGTAGGCACTCACCAGATGTTCTCTAAAATTCTATGATTTCCAGGTAAACTTATCCACCCGGACCCCTGACATGGTTAGCTCTCTGAATCAAAAAAATAAAATAAACACAGTGGAGGAGGCCATTATCCCCCCCGAAAATGAGACCGACTCATACCCAAGACGTCTCACCCCTAACAATACAGATGCTATGACCTGGGGACTATACTCACCCTGCTCCTCAAGCCCGGGGATTCATCCACATAACGCAACCTCCGATGATAGCACTAGAAGGGTATGCTTTCTTATAAAAATTATTAATATAAATATTTATAGTTCACACAAATATATATACACACACACACACACACACACTACACATCACCTCATAAATATATTTAATTAAATCCAGGCAACCGTGCAGAATTATCGTAACACTCGCCTAACATTCCCAAGTCTATATATCGACTTGATAATTAAATAATTCCAACAATTATTTATTTAGTACTCAAGTTGTGTAACCCAACTAAATTACCCAGACTCGCGCCTTCAATCCGAAATCCCATCCTCTAGAACTCATTCCTCAAATCCCACATATTAAGGATTTCACCCTTTTTAATTTGAATATTCCATAATTTATTATATAACCATATAATAAATTCAATGGGCTAAATCCGTGCCTAAGCCCTCGACACTAGCCCCAAAATTATACCTGACTCAATGTCCCGACTCCAATTTAATTAATCACGCATTAATTAATTTATTATCTTGGCGTCACTCAACCAATATACCCGGACTCGTTCACTTGTCCCGAAGATAAAATAGTGAGAATATATTATCCAAAATTCGATTTAATAAGTCTCGCATACTTATTACTCTGAGGCTCTTTATTATTTCCAATTAACCTTATTCCACTTTTCCTTGGGATGATCACCCTTAATTTCCAATCCAAATTCCAAAAAAAAATAATAAATCCAAAAAAAGTAAACCCATACAACCCATGACCCACCACAACAATATCTTCCATTAAAAACCCAAAGATAGCACTATTTCGTAGATATATGAATCTAGGCGACATAGGGGAAAGGAATCAAACAGGGGAGGGGAGGGATGTGAAATAGTGTTGTTTGAACTAATAACATGTTGTTCAAATGAAAGAGGCTATCGTTCAAACCATTCCCAGATCGTTTGAACGACCATGGTCTCCGTCATGTCCCTTCGTCATATCAGCGCATTCCACCATTGTTAACAGTTAAGAACCACTACCCACAACATTTTATATCATGCCAATAATAGTTATACTAAACTCACAAATTCAAGCCTCCCATATCTCAATTTAATAATCACCGATTTAAGGCTTATAACCCAATTTCAAAATCCTCTACAGATTTTAACATGTAATTAATTGAAAACCCAACTTTATATGTCAACAAACTCAAAAACCATATCATCTTATCACACCCACTATGATATTAATAGAAATATGCAATTAATTTTAAATCAAGTTGAACCACTTGACTTAGGGTTCGTAGGGTCTGAATCCTTTGATGTAGATGAAGAACCAAAAAACTTGTTCTTGACTTTGGCTCCCACGGTTTCTCCCACTTGCACTTAGTTTTTTTCTCTCTATTTGGGTTTTTTAAAATGTGTTATGGATGCCACACCCTCTCACTTTTAGGGTTTAATAACTCAATCCCGTTTTTAGGCTTGTGGGCTTTATAAAAAGGACCCAAACACTCTTATATGAGCTTAAATATACTTAAAAATACCCCGAGACCCATTTACTACCCATGGGTACTCTTTTTTTTACTATTTCGACCCATCCGGACTCAACCGTGCACTCAGAATTGTAATCCGAATTAATTTATAAAACTCCTCAATCTTTGACCTCACAAATGCGACACAACAATATTCCGAATAATTAAATCTCAATTTGCCAAATTAAATAGATTCTCTAAATTAAAAAAAAATTCAAATCAAAGAATTTAATTTCTCCTAATAAAATAAACTCTCTTTTTTTTTTCACCCAAAAATAATTAAATTAGAGGTCCTTGAATCTACGGGGTGTTACACCGTCTTCTCAAAATTAAACTTCTAACTCCAGAATTTCACAATCAGAGATTATTAGCCTACAAATGAAATCATATATAAACTCTTTTTATTCATAACAAGATATCAATTTCACTTTTAATCCCCATAAACTAACCAATTCATAAACCCCCATTTTTTATGCGATAGCCCACCCAATACGAGTATGATTTGCACCCACCAAAATATGAATTAAAATAGAGAAAATTAAATGAAAGGAACTTTAACTACTTTCCTCGTTAATTTTGTAGGGTTTGATTTCCTTTTTTGTAGATGGAGATTTGACGAAGAATACATCCCTCTTCATAGTTTGGCTCCTAAAAGCTCTCCAATTTGTCTCTCTTTTTCCCTCTATAAAACTAAGGTTTTCTATTTGATTTGTGTCTTCCACAAACTCCCTAATATAGGTTTTATGTCACTAATCTCCAAATTAAGCCTATGGGGCAAACCCAAATATCCCAAACACCCCCATGTCAGCTCAGTTATGCCTAAAAATGCTCTGAGATCAATTACTACCCTGGGTACTCTTTTTCAACTATCTCGACCTATTCAGCATCAACCATGCCCTCAAAATATTCATCCGAGTTACTTTACTAAAATCTTCAATCTCGACCTCAAATTACGACACATGTAAATTTATAAATAATCCAAATTAATTCAATATCAATTCACTAATTTAATTAAATCTTCCGGATTAATGAAATCCCATATCACCGAATTAATTAAATTCTATATCCTAAAAAATATGGGGTGTTATGGAACCTTCGTCTACAATGTACAACATGTTCAAAAGACAAAAAAATCAAATAAGGGAAAGGTAAGAAAGCGTACAAAGTTTAAGAAATGAAAAAAAAATAGAAAACAATGAAGGGGGAGAAGGAAACTTGAGAAGAAAGAGAGAGCCTAAGTTAAGAAATTTTGAGGTAAAGAGAAATGGAAGGAAACAGTCGTCCTTTTATAAGTTACCTCAAAATGAGAAATGAAATCATTGAACTGAACAAATAATTGAATTCTTGACGACCGCACGGTTCCCAAAGACGTGAAACGACTCATATACCCTTTGGCGGTTTGTTATTGTTAAAATTATTTACAAAAATGACACCACCTACCAAGCTGGTAATGTTTTTTACAAATCTAGGTGGTCGGATGCAGACCAATTGCCAAATATCACGTCGATCAAGATTTTGGAACAAATACTCCACACTTTCGATCAATCATCGAGCATGGAGCATTGGGAGATTTTATTGTATAAAAAAATTATTCATATACGTGGACCAATGAAAGATGAATAGTGTAACGCCCTAACTCTGATTTATGGGTACCCATAGTCAACCCAGTCTGACATGAACGTCAAGTGTGAATTGCAATGAAATAACATGTATAATGTTGGTACTCCATTTTATTTTAAATAACATTTCACTTGTTTACCATGTGATTCCAATTACAAATTAAACTACATGAGGGACCCATGGGGAGCACCCCGAATTCCAAGAATACAAAGCTACTAACATAAAAATAAAGAAAGTACTTACCTGTATAATTCTCTCAAAATATGAAATCGCTCCTAACCTGTCGTAAGAAAGTGAGGGTGTGAGCCAAATGCTCAGTGGGAAATATACAAATCAATATAGAAACGAACAACATAAAGAAGACTCTAACAAGTTATGACTACGTGCACATGCAACTACCTTGTATACATATATACACTTACATACCCATATACTTAATGCAAGAAGCAGTTTGATTCTTAAGACCTTATTTATCCAGATTAAAGTACCTTAATCTTACAAAAGACTCCCTTTTCCTCATTTCGACAATTCGCGCTTTATTTAGCACACACGATTAATTAATTGAAACAACAATACATGGTTTGATCGAAAACCATTTTTATACCAAAATTACCATTTTCATTTTAGCAAATTCAAAATAATATTTTCATTAAAAACCACCCTTTCAACACACACGTTCACCGTGTTAGAAAATCTCATTTTGTATTTGACAACCTTTTAGAACATAATGTTGTGTTAATTATGGGTTTAACCACTTAGGTTACTTATCCACCCATTTACACACCTACTTTGACTTTTTCCTTACCTTATGTACATTAATATATTTATGCATTTACTTGTTAATTTCACCTTTCCTGGAACAGTTATTAATTCATTGAAGTTAGGTTATATTAACACATTTCACCACACAGCCTATTTATTAACATGTTCCTTATTCCTTATCTTTTCTCAAAATCTTCCAATAACTGCATACTTCAATGGGCTCTACACCGAAGGATATGTGAATCATATGCTCTGGACAGTTATTTTGGGTCTTTCACCCCAGGGATTTGAGCCCTCCTTAATTATCTCGGTGTCATTCCTGTTCCTTTTAATGTGTTTTATCATTGTACAATGTTCACATTACTCCACTTTTACCTTTACTCGGTCGAAGACAAAACCCAGGGTTTCACCCCCACTCGTGTTATACTATGACATTTACGATTTCATGTCCTTTACACTTTAACCTTGATTTTAATTGAAAAATCATATTCATTTAAGACCCATTTGTGTAACCTCCTTTTCTATATTTTTATTCCCTAAAAATGTTCCACTTTAAGTAAAATTACCATTTACCCATTTGTTTCCAAACTCATGTTTTACTTCATTTTCACAAGTGTTAATATTCTCAAACACTATTAAGTTACCCATACTAACTTCTTTAATGTTTTAGCACTCTTTTAACACTAGAGTAATATTCTTCTTAATTGGAAACACCTTTATTTCATTATTTCTTTTCCAATATCATAAATGTTAATCTTTTACAACATTTTTAAGTTATACACTAACTTTCCAATGTTTAACCATTAACACGTATTCAACATCATTACTAACCATTTTCCAAACTAGTCATTTCTTTACTTTCTTTATTCAAGAAATCTAATTACACTCGAAGACTAATTTTATAAGAAAATAATATTTCTTTTTATTAACACATGTAGTCTTACAATCTTATGTTCATTTTACCTTTAATCCGATTTTCACACACTTGAAGACTAGAATTCCCACAATTTCTCTATTTTGAGTTTAAATCCAAATATTTTTTTTAAACTTGTTTATACATTCATCATCCAAACACTACAAGTTTACATGTATGACAAGAGGAATTTTAAACCTTAAAATCCTATCAAATGGGTTAAACATATTTTTGACTCTAGAAATTAATCATACTTGCAAAAATATACTTTCAAGCCATAAAAGATATTTAATTTTCCTCAAACTCAATAAATGTCCATTTTTCATAAAATCTTCATTTTTATAAAAAGCCTTGAAAACATTATTTCATTAATGTTTAGCAAAATAAATCATTATCTTCAAACATTTTTTTTCATAAGTTGTTTAGCATCAATCGTTCTAGAAAATAGACCATTTTCACGAATTAGCGTCTTTTAATTTTTTTTAAAACATTGAAATATTTATTCATTGTTTATTTCCAACAAGATAACATTTCACCAAAAATTTTATTCCATATTTTTATTATTATTATTTACTACATTTTTTTATTATTTACTACACATAATTTCATCATTTAATTAAATGCACACTACTCGTGTAATCTAATTACACCACTACGATTAATGAAAAATAGAATCTCAATACTAAGAGTAAGATTTTCCCAGTTATGAAGACTCCAAATGTTGGAAAGAATGTAGATGTAAGAGGTCCAACCTCCACCTCCAAAGGTGGCCTCAACAGATTACCAAATGCATCCTCTAAAAAATGCTCCGAATGTTCTCCATCCAAGCTTCCAAGAAAAACCCACCTCAAACTCTATACAAGTTCCATCATCTTCTCCAAAAATCCCCTAACACTTCTCCAATATTCGTAGCTCTATTTCATAAATGCTGAAAATGGGTGTTATAGGCTTGAACATGGTAGAGTACAACATAAAATGATGGTGGAATGGTGGTTGAAGACATAAAAATGGTGGAATACCTCTAAACTTTATCTCTCCCTCTTCTATCTTCTTCAAACTAAAAAATATCCCAAATATACCAAACACACACTTATAAAACACCCCCAAACCTCAAATTCCCATTTTTCTGCTAATTTAAGCTCGACAACTAAAAGATCTAAGGTCTTGGAATGTGACAAGGCAAAAGGGAAAATCAAAATAAAAAATTTTCGAGGCACGTTGTTTGAACGACATGAACCTCATTTGAACATGATGTTAACTTCGTTCGATGCGTCACTTTGTGCGACCTTCGCGCGACTTGCCAGTGTTATGTAGAAATAGCTCATTTGGAGGTCGTTTAGACCTTGCTTCGAGCAACGTTCCATCTTGGTTCTTACAACCTCCTCACGTCGTTTGAACAACCTTCTTTATATTCCATTCTTTTATTTATTCAATTTTTGTCCCATAATTTTCTATAATTATCATCCAACCTTACACCATCAAAACTTTTACCAAATTTAATTGAATTATGGGGATAGGGTATCAACAAATTCCCTCCTTGGGGAAGTTTTTTCCCTAAATTCTCGACCCGTTAATCCTTAAGACTATGGGGTTCACCAACTTCCTATTCTAATCCATTGAAATCCTCTAAGAGAAAATCATCGATGTTCTCAACACTAAGGTCACCCTACGTGCCCCTGCACATGGTTAGTCACCATATACTCAACATACGACATGCTCTAACGCTCATCATCTCGCTAACCATGATATTACGTAATCGACTTCGAGTCTCCACTCACCTTATGATCAAGCCCAAACAATTTCTAGCACCAACTATGCTAGTTCCTAAGGCATACAGGTGCCTCTATGGGAAAATAATTTTTAGTGGTCAATATTCACCCAATGTGAATCATAATACAACCAACTGTCATATTCATTACCAAAAGAAATTCTATTTTAGAACCTCACATCCTGTTTTCCACAAATTTTTCAGGCTATCCTGAATACACAACTCACATGATCTTGTTGATGACCATATTATGTTAATCTCTCACTCCAAGGAGTAATATTCTTATTAAGTCATCACCGTGCGCTTGGTTTACCTCTTTTGCTGTGTAACTCTCATGTACCTAGTACTACCTTGGGTGTCTCGCCATTGACTACTCGCTAGAGCCTCTCTCTAATTCACTCATTGTAGCAAAGCAACATCATATGCTAATTTTTCCTGGATATCTAACAATATACCGTATCCTCAAGTCATCATCCTGCTCTTTGCAACCCAAACCACTGATTGTTGTGCCGGCTAGTTGAAAGTCCATTAATCCTAAGAAAGATCAATACTATAAGGAAACCATGTAAACAATAGCACAACCACCCGCACACAGAACGTTATGAAATAACAAGAATACCTCAGATAGGTTGCACCCAGTTACCATGATGCATTGACCATACCCGGTCCACTGCGATCTCCTAGGCCCAAATGCATCTTACCATGTCATGTAACCAATCTGAATCACCACATAAGTGATAATAATGGTACCCAATTACTGAAACCGAAAGGGAAACGCGAGAGTCAAAAGGAACAAGCAATCGTCCAGAATTTTTTTGCCCATAAGCGCCCGACTATGACTTGTGAAAGAAAACCTAGGCCATATGCTTGAAGTCATGTCACTCATTTCTAAAGTTCTCACCGGGCACAATTCCTAGCCACATACCCTGTCTTGGGTCACTACTCATGACGAATCGAATCACAACCATTCTTTCTCGCAACACGAAAGAAATATACTAATCGGTCGTCCTATAGGAAGTCAACACCCAACTTTCCTGCTTGGGAGTAAGGCCCTACCTTTCACATCCTTAGCATACGTGAACCATTTCGATTGGTGGATACCTCGCATCCTTGTCTACATTGACCTTGTCCAATTACTAGTGACAATGTTACCAACATACTAAAGTTAGCTTATTATCTACATTATCATATATTGATCAAAACCCCAAATTCCCACAAGCATTACTTAACACAAGCGATGCATTCACCTTACCATTTACATTGACCATACGATATTTCCACTAAACTTACTTTTAGGTTCTATCCACACAGAATTTACGTGGCAACCACACCCGCCACCACTAGCCTTCTAAGGGTAGTAAATATCACGCATGGCTACACATTTTTTTAAAAAAAGTCTTGACAAGACATGCCAAGAACTAGTCCTTACACTGCTAAGGATGCCCTAGCATATGCCGTCAACACATGGTGACATTGTAATCATGTTTCGATGTTACCCCACCTCGGTTGCCATTTTTAAGTCTCTACGTGGAGTCATCACTCTAATTCTCGAAAATAATTCTTAGTATATCCGAAGCTGAGTATCACAACACACAATTTATTCATTCCATGACATTTGAGCATTACACCCATATCGACATAAGATATCACCCTACCTTAGGGATTACACTAACCATTTGTGCCGATTTGTGAAGCCACCCCGACACGAACACTATACGACTAAAAATTGGGTATCAGCACCTAATTATTAACATAATCATTACTAGACTGCTGATGCTTATTTCCACATGAGTTAATTGGTGTCCTAAGGATACCAAACACATTCCATCTAAAAGTCCTAATCCCGACAATATCTCCTCATCCATACCTTTGTCATTGTAACTGCGCTCCACAAACCTTTCAATACACACATTATGATTTCTCGATCCTCTTAAAGGAACTGGTGTACAAGATTTTATTTATAATAAACCCTAACCATCAAGATCCTTAAGTTGTCACAACATTCAATTTTTATCCTCAATGACGCCACTCACAGGTTTTCCTATGGGCACCACACAATGCCTATGAACTGCCTGTACACTAAGAGTACCTCATACCTAGCCATTACCACGGTGGCTAAAATGAGTCTCTACACTAGGATAATAATCTTATTTTTCTTCCAAGCGGTCGCGACTAAACCACATATGAACCACAAGCAACGCTACTACGGACTATGGCAGGGTACAGGGAGTCGCCTGTCACCTATAAACATCAAGGTCTGCCTTACCTAATCCTTAAGGAATGTTCTAGCATTAGAACTAAATTGTGTCACAATGTAAACATCACACTATGTGCTAATCTACAAGTTATCACGAATTTATTGATCTTGGAAGGATATGAGATAATGAGTATTACCTATAAATACCAAGGCCTACATCACAGACGCCAGGCGGGATACTATTCCTCAATAACACATTATAATCAAGATACAAAAAACCCAAGTCCTCAACTAAGGGGCCTAATAAGTTCTCACCACAGAATCAATACTTGTGAATGTCATTCGGTCATCTAACCTCCATTTAGAAATAGATCTCAACGAACACTACTCTTTTTTTCCACTATTAAGGCTACTCTAATCATCAAAGTTAACAAATAATGCATCTCACATAAATTATCAAGGCGTTGCCACTATTAGTTTACATAACTTCATTCGTTCAACGAACAACCATCAATTCCGATATCACCATAAGGATTGGATTTACCTAATTACATTATCATGTTTAACTAACTGTAAGTGTCGTACCAAGGGAATATATACTTTTTAATTTCCAATCATTGGTTCTTAGTCACGACACCCTAACCATCAACCTCTACCATTAAACACACGCCATTAGTGCCACCCGCCCAACAAACGTCATCTCACTCTACGAACATCTAAAATGTTTCTATGCCATCGATAATTTAACACAAGCACTGCACACTAACAACCATGGTGCCACCACTATTGTCTTGTATTGACATCCATAAATTACTAACAAATCTAATCAGAAGCACGAAAGCGATTAATAACTATCAATGTAGTCGCATGCCACTTGGCACTAACTTACTGGTCGTGCTAACCTTTTTTACTTTACCGTCAAGAACATGAACTAAGCCGTCACCAAACTAGCATGACCATCCCAAACCAACACCGACGTCGAAATTAAACGGTAAAAACAGCAAGAACTCTAACCCCAACTTGATTTTAGCTGCTAGTCGACCACCATCATGGAAATGGGTGGTGGTCGAAGCTTCAACCACTCACACACATTCAACCATATGCATACCTCCATACACACATTTAGATGAATAGCAACAAAGAAGAAGAAAAATAATGGAAGAAGAAGAAGAATAAGAAGAACAGGTTGGTGGTGGGTTCATGGAAGAAGGAGACCGGTGGTGGAAGGCTCGAGGAAGAGAGGGACAGCTCGACAAGGTCAGGTATTAGGGAGATCGGGTAAAAGGAAAGGGGAAAGAGGTTGAGGTTTGTGTGAGAGAGAAATTGATTTCGTGGTAATGAAAAACCAAAGGGGGTTGGGCCCGTATTTATAGGTTTTAGTTTAGGTACAGTCAACCTAGGATAATTATGCAATTGTGTGTATTTGGTACTCGCGCGTAATTTTTATCGGGTATTAATTTTTATAATTTTTAAAATTTTATCCAACTAAAATTAGTAGTGGAATGCATAGGATACGCTTATGTATTTTTTTCTCTTTGACAACACTTTTGGATAACGCTAATTTATACACACTATAATTTAAATAATAATTAAAAATAATATGTTTTAAACTCATTTTACTATTCATTTTATATGAAAAATATTCTATTTCGAGCGAGAGAATAAACGTGTCGACCATATTTTCATGTTATGGACAACACTTATGGGTCACAAGTGTTGTGAAAATTATAAATAGCTCGTAAAAGGTTATTTACCACAAAAATAATTCAACTTAATTTAAAATAAAAATCAGGATGTTACATTCTACCCACCTTAAAAAAAAAATCCTCGAAATTTCGATATCCTAATGTTTCAAAATCTTATAGTACATGTATCGTCTAGGTATGTAGCACATTTGGAAGAGTTTATTATTGACCAAGGTCGGTCTTTTTGGGACTAGGGGCATATTACAACAATATAAGGAATAGTAAAAAGTATAATAAGAAATTTGATTCCATATTTGAAGTGAAATAAGCATAAAAATACATGATGATACTAGTCAACAAGTAGAAATACCATAAACTAGATCAGGTTAAAGGTTGGGGTGGGTTTCTAAATAAATATCCCATATTATGGCTTTAGGGCAATAGTAATTATATTAAACAACGTCAATCCAATAAAATTGGAGACAATCAATCTAGATGATTGGAGAAAACAGTAACCGAAAAGGGTTTCCAGATAATTAATAGGCGTTTTTACAAACTTTTTTAGGTATCGTTTATCGAAATAGGATTTTTGGTAACATGGTTCGTGTAAGATCTCATGGTTTAAGGTTTGTTTGTGACAATGCATTCCGTCATGCTATATCAGTAGTTACAAGTAAAATAATATTATAGGTTGAATCATGGGTTTTACAATAATAGTATTGTATAGTTGTTTGCACAATAGGTATTTGCATGTAAAGGTTAAATTTCGACAGTTTATACACGAAGGTTTAGAGGTTGGATTTCCAAATTTAATAAACTCGAAGTTAAAAAAAATAAAAATAAATAAATAACAAACTCGACGTTGATGTTAACTAAATCATAAATTATGTGTTTGAGGATTCTCATTATTAATAGAAAGAAATTTCACATTCTAGGCTAAGAGTATATATTCTAAATAGTCACTTGATCAACCTTTCGATAGTTGATATATAACAAATGTTCTTGTTTTCGTTTTCCTAATAAAATTGGTGATCTTTAAGGTTAGATAAAGACTTTCTCGGCTAATTCGTTAAGTTTGGTTCGAAGTTTACTAATTCCAAGGTTATTATGCGGTAAACGTAATAAGAAATAAGGGTAATTATTATTGAGGTTGAGTAATGTTAATTTAGAATTATGCTAAGCATAATTTAAAACTTCTAATAACTTTCAAGCTTCACTAATTACGGTAAAGGAGAGCAAATTCGATGATAAAATGTTGATTATGGTTACTAGATTGAATATCTTGTTCCATATAAATACCAATGCTATGATAAGAATTTCAATCCACTAATTGAGATATAATGCAACGTCTAATAAAGGTTAGGTATTTTAAGTGGTCCATTCATTGGACTGATCTTTGGTTTACATAAATTTACTCTAAGTATGATATCTAATATTGTAGAATTATCCTCCGAAGATTTTTGTAACTCATACAAGACAAAAGGATTATTTTAAGGTACATCAGGGTTATGATAGATATACCCTATCAATGTGTGGAAGTTCGAATTTCCTAGATGGATGGGGTTTACGTAATCCAAGATGTACTATTGATTAAAAAAAATCCTTAAACATAGTTCGTAGAACAATGGAAATGAATTTAATAACATTTATGTCATTAGTATAAAGATACTATTGTTGGGAATATGTTTACTAGGGGTGTATTGCTCTCAACGGTTATATATACTGTTGTATCAAAAGTCGTAGTTACTAATACTTGGGCTTACTAGCATTGGGTTGTATAATAAAGGTAAGATACTAGTAAATCGTGATGAGGTTTCCTCTACGCTCATTCATTTAGGTGGTAGGTATAATCTAAAAGAGCATATTCATATTCCAACATTCAGGGTTACTGGCCTTCTAGTTAAGTCTATTTTTTTCATCGCAATGACTATAGGCTTGTTCATGTTAATCATATTACTATATATATTCTATTGGAAAATAATCAACAGTTTTTTTAGGATAAAAGTGAAACTTTGGCGAGTCAATCTACTATCATTCTTACTGAATTTGTATCCTTAAGACGTATGAAACATTCAAATAATAAAATTCCATCTGATGTGATCCCTTATTGTTCTTAGATCGGACTAAGTTAAAAGAATTCACTGGAATACTAGTGTCTTACCTAGACTTGGTGACAAGTACGATAATTCCATAAAAAGTTCTTAACATCATTCTTATATCGTTCATGACAGATATTCCTTCGTTGCATGATATATTTTGGATTTTCTGGGGTGTATCTTTAGTCTAGAGCGAGGAGCTTTTGGTTATATCTCTCAATGTAGTGATTCACAAGGTCATATAATTTATTCCTAAATTACAGGTTCATTTTTTATGTAAGATAATTTTTGGTTCTCATTCTAGTTGTGTTTCGTCACAAAGGGATATTCGAGACTTGTTATTCTAAGGTTTTTTTCCAGGTTTGGACATGAAACTGTGGTGGTGAAATTTGGAAAAGTGCAGGTTTCGTTAATGTTTACATGGCTCTTTGGTATCTAGAACATTCTATAAGGTCAGATATTTAAGTTTTCTAGTAAGATCACGATATTAAGTGTCAGCTACAACATTTATCTTTCTAAATGATAGTCTAACATGGGTTATATACTTTCTAAGATCTGTTTTGCATTTTCTTTTCCAAGTCGAGTCGTATCGGGTGAAGACGTATCTCAAACATGGGTATCCTGAAGTTACTTGGTATTTTAATCGCCCATCAAATGATTCGAATCTTATATTTATATCCAAAACGTTGGCCAAATATGAAGTTTAGAAATTACTCATCTATGAGGGTACCTAGATATCCGAAGCACTAATTATAGAGTGAACTTAAATAGATGTCTCAGGGTCTGAATCGATGATTATCTTAATTTGGGTAGGTTATAGTACATCACTGATAATGAAACATGTAACAATTTCAGATGCTAAAGGATTCCATTGATGTTTATTCCTAATCCTTCAGTGCTTTCGAATTCCAAAAGGTCATAAGGCTATGATATTGAATAATCATTCCCGGATATCGATAAATATTTATAGGAAAGAGTTCTAACCGTAGATGGGTCACTAATTCAATTACTTGTTAAAGGATCCTACATACGTTAAAAGTAATTGAACTCAACCGAATAATCGAGCCGACTAATATAAAGTTTATCATAACATAATAGGATTACATGTTGTTGAACGTAACTTATCGAATGTGGTCATGGGATCTGTATGATTAAAGCATAAGGTTTAGATACAGGTCTACGAATTTATTTTTTGTAAATGGGTACTTATTTATAATAATTCACAGTAACTTAATAAGAAATGAACAGGTATATGGGATTAAGGATTTTTAGATACTTACAAACTCTGGTTGAGTAAAGTAAACAACTATTAATTCACACAAAGCTTAGGTCATCTTGGTAATATATGCCAAAGTTAGTAACACGAGTTTGTTAACATTCACATGGTTTATTCATATTTCTTCCCATGTAAAAGGACAATGGAATTTATTTGTTTTATCAATCACCTGTTGGGATGAAAAGTCATATTATCTGATAAGAAGATTATCCGATTTACATATTAGGGTTTTTTTAGGCAAACATAGTTTTATAAGGGAGATACATTTAAAATATCCAAGTCATGTAGAGGTATGAGGTAAGCTTTCATGTAGTTACAACTAGGCTCGTTGAGATTTTCAATAACATTCTAAGTCACGATAAACTGGGAAAATAATTTAACAGTAGCTATGAGGCCTATCGTATTTGGTTAATTAATCAAAATTCGTAACCAAGTTTATGTAAAATTCAGGAATATTATAATCATGTGATAATATCTAGTAAGTCATGTTGTTATGTTCTAAATATTAGATGGATCAATCGTAATATTCCTAATGCCTTTAACTTTCTTCTGAGGAACGCCCAATATCCATTAATAATCTTATTGACTAGTTGCTTACCTATTCCTGAACAGGTACCATTCTAACATAAGTAATTCTTCTTGTAACCTAATGGGAATAGTATTTAGTATAACAAGAGTACAATGTCGAAGTTGATAACAAAAGTTCAACAGAGAAGTGAAATAACTTTCAAAGATGAAAGTTTTTAGAATTCCAAATGAAGTAAATCATTTTCAAGGGGAGTATCAATCGAATAATGTAGACAAAAGAAAAGTGTTGTAAGTACAGGCTTAAGGAGTATAGTGTATACATTCCCATCCAAAGATACTTTTCTTACTATATTTCTAAATTGTCAATCACATCGTTGAAAATCCCAAAATTTTTAATGATTCGTCTGATCACGTACACTCTAAATATCGAAACTAATCACATATCTCCAAATCATAGTTCAATAACTTATTCTCACAATCCCTAAATATATAGCATATCAATATCCATTATTATTTATATCCTCCAAAACCTTTTCCTAACCAAGATCCTGGTATTTCACATGTAATGTTGAGATCGATTTCCTTACTCTAGTCTGAACATCTTATTCTCACTATCCTTACAGTCTAAATCACACTTTTTTTTACTAATGCTCAATTAATGTCCCGCATAGACTATTTAACCTGGTTGAGCTCTGATACCAATTGTCCAATCCCGATTTTTGCCACGGGTTAGTGTTAACCTGGTAAATTACTAAATCATAAATAAATTCGAATACTGAAAAAATTGAGGTATTTATTGATTCACAAATGTGCTACAACTGAATTCTATGAACAATACAAAAGTATTTCTCGTGTTAAATAGGCTCCTTTTCTTCTAATATGATCCTTCTTTCTCTGTATTCATCAGTTGATCTCTGAACTATTCATCATGACCTATTGGTACCTGTGTAAAATAACTGAAAAATGGAGTAAGCAAAACTTGGTCGAGTAGATAATTCTAGTTCTATAATAATGTAAATATGGAAATCTATTTAAATATCATATCTGGGTTTGAAATGCTCAAAATATAAAATACTCTATGGCAATCTGTAGAAAAATGAAATATCAATAGAACTAAACATGGGTATACTGAAGTCTGCGATATATGTGAAAGAACTGTATGGTGATTATAATAAGGTTCACACTATAATACGATAACCCATAAATTATAGTTTGTAAGGGCTGAAAATGTGTAGTCATACCGTTATAACATTGCTAAAGGCATAAAATGCACTTGAATAGATAATCCCAAATAGTTGGGGAATAATAAATAGGCATAATTAGCTAAAGAGACACTCATACGTAGAGAACATATAACAACAACGCACTCAACATCTGAGTCCTTCAGGCTAGTTAGATTTACTGGGGGTTTACCGGGTCTAATCCCTATATTACACAGTATGCTACTGAACGTTTCATTGATAATGGTTATAAACTGGGAGCCCATGCTGCAAATCAGATAATTAAAACCAAGTTTAATAATATGCAGGGTATATTGCAATATGGTAAAATAGCTTAAATCATTGTTCAACAGGATACAGTGGTGCACTGCAATTCAGATAATTTGTTAAAATCAAATAGGTTAACGGGGTTGGGTTTGCTTGAGTTTAATCAGATAAAATATTGAATCAATATTCACGATACAGTTGAACTATCAAAAGAGTTCATAAATGATGCTATGGGTTCAAAGCTATCACATAGTGATTTAACAAGCAGTAATGTCAAAATACATAAGTTCAAGGTATAATAGTGAAATAGAATCACCTACTGGCGTTTACGATCTTTTCGTTATTATTCACGGATCTTTTATTGTTGGATTCCAGTTCTCGTAATTATTTGGCTCGAGTGGGTATACCAATGTTTTGGGTGAAATGGTTCGGGTTTATGATGTCGTACATCGTTTGGTAAATATGAATAAAACCAATCTTTTTTATATGGAATCAAGGGATTCAATTTGTGTAAATAAATTGAATAAGCAATAAATTAATATTTTATTAAAATATTAATCTCATAAAATATTCAGTTTAACTATTTTAACAAAATCTCCAATTTATATGAACGTAAAGATATTTTTCTAGCATTGTTCCGATATATGATATTCCGAAAATGTTATTTTCCAAAGTTGGTCCGAGATTATTTTCTCAATCGAATCATTTAAAATATTAATTTTAACCTGACACCGTGTTGGTGTTCACTGTTCTCCGTCGGTCACATTTTATATTATCCGAGTTTCAACATTCGGTACGGGTAATATCAAATTAATGTTTGTGACACCTTAAAATGAAAATAAAATCAAAAACTCCCTTCCTTATTTGGACAATAAAGCAGTGGTCATGCCACTTTCAATATTAGTTAAGACAACACAACAATTTGCCCAACACATACGTAATCACATTTATAATAAAAATGGCTCGTAATAGTGTCTCAATTTATAACGACATAACTTCGAGTCCTTTGGTGTCATAACTCATTTTAAATGTATTTTTAAAAGAAAAGGGACAATTTTATTAGAAAATGAAAACGAGTCCAAATATATTCAGAAAAATGTACAATTACTCGTATGTGTCAGGATTTCGTGTTTATGACCCTTTTCATAGGTAACCGAGTATAAATAATAAATAGATGTTATTAGGATAAAAACTACAGTAGCAATACCCCAAATTGAAATTACATTATCTTGGAATCAATCCCGAGTCGTAATAAAGTTGGACCAAAGTTGAACGAAATTCCCACAACATTAATTCAACAAATGTTTTAACAATTTTAGAATATATATATATATATATATATATATATAAGAATTTGACAAGTAAAAATAACAAAAACTCTAACCCCAACTGGATTTTAGCTGCTAGCCGACTACCACCACGGAAATGGGTGGTGGTCGGAGCTTCAACCACTCACACACATTCAGCCATATACATACATCCATACACACATTTAGATTGATATCAACAAAGAAGAAGAAAAAATGAGAATTGAAGAAGAAAATGAACAGGTTGGCAGTGGGTTCAGGGAAGAAGGAGGCCAGCGACGGAAGGCTCCGGGAAGAGGGTTACGGCGGGGTAAGGGCCGGTGGTAGGGGGATTGGGTAAAGGAAAGGGAAAAGAGGTTAAGGCTTTTGAGTGTTTCTGTGAGAGAGAGAGAGAGAGAGATTGATTTCTTGGTAATGAAAAACCAAAGGGGGTTGGGCCTCTATTTATAGGTTTTAGTTTAGGTACATTTATCCTATGATAATTATACAATTGGGCGTATTTGGTACTCACGTATAATATTTAGCGGGTATTAATTTTTATATTTTTTAAATTTTCATCCAACTATAAATTAGTGGTGGACTCCGTAGGATACGTTTCTGTATCTTTTTCCCATTGACAACGCTTTCAGATAATGCTAATTTATACACATTATAATTTAAATAATACTTAAAAATAATATGTTTTAAACTCGTTCTACTATCCGTTTTATATGAAAAATATTCTATTTCGAGTGAGAGAATAAACATGTCGACCCTATTTTCATGTTACAGACTATACTTACGGGTCGCAATTGTTGTGAAAATTATAAATAGCTCGTAAAAGGTTATTTTGACACAAAAATAATTCAATTTAATTTAAAATAAAAATCAGGATGTTACATTTTTATTATCTTGTTGTGCCTTACATTAATTATCTTGATGATGATGATTTTGCAAATGAACAATTCTTAACTTATCTTAATAAGGCTAATAACAAACAACATAACCGTGTTCAAGTTAATGTAGATGAAACTGTTGTTATTAATCTCGATTTTAGTAGGCAAGTGCATGAGATTAGGACAGGATCTACCCTTGACGAGCATGAGCACACCCAACTTGAAGAATTATTGAAAGAATTTGTGGATGTCTTCGCATGGTCCTACAACGACATGACCGGTATTGATCTTGAGATCGTTCAGCATGATATTCCAACTCTCCCAGAATGAAAATCGGTCAAACAGAGACTACAAAATGTCCACACTGAATGGTCGCTCAAGGTTAAGGAAGACATGGTCAAAAAATTGAACGTGGGTTTCATTCTTATGATCAAATATCCTACATGACTATCCAACATCATAACCGTCACGCTGACTATCGAGATTGGAATAAGGCCTCTTCAAACGATGATTACTCGCTACCCAATATCGACCTGATTATGGATAACATGACCAATAATGCTCTCATGTAATTTGTTTATGGTTTTTCTGGATATAATCAGATCAAGATGCACCCATATCATCAAGAGAAAACTGCATTCATAACCCCTTAGGGAGCATTTTGTTACACCGTTATGCCATTTGGTCTAAAGCAAGAAGCGACTACTTACTAGAGGGTTGTCATAACTATCTTGCTTGATACGACACACAAAGAAGTTGATGTATACATAGATGATATGATTATCAAGTCTAAGAGTCGGGAAGGTCATGTCCCCATTCTACGGAAGTTCTTTGAGCGACTACGACGATAACAAATGCGACTTAACCCATAGAAGTGTATTTTTGGAGTTACTAAAGGAAATTTTTTGGGATTCATGGTTAGTGAGAAAGGGATAGAAGCATATCCTACCAAATACAAATCCATACTTGAAATGCCAACCCCCCGAACGGAGTAGGAAGTCCAGTGATTCCTTGGAAAATTATAGTATATCAGCCGATTCATCAACCAGTTGACTTTTATCTGCGAACCCATCTTCAAACTCCTATGAAAGGATTCAACCAAAGTTTAGAATGAAGCTTTTGAGGAGGCCTTTTACCAAATCATGCAGTACCTAACCAGGCCTCCAATACTCATGCCACTATAGCCTGGTCTTCCCTAACTCCTATACTTGACTATAACAGACACCGTGGTTGGGGCTTTGTTGGCCCAATACCTCAAAGAGTATCGCATAGAGAGCCATCTCCTACTCTAGTCACAAGTTGTCTGGGTACAAAGTCAACTACACTTCCTTGGATAAAGCATGTGTTGCCATTATCTAGGTCAACCAAAAATTATGGCACTTCATGTTCACTTTTTCCATTGAACTTGTATCTCGAAAGGATCCTATCAAATACCTTCTCGAGAAACCTGCCTTGTCTAGCCTAATTTCCTACATGTTGATGCTTCTAGCCGAATTTTATATTGTATATGTCACTAAAAAATCCATGAAAGGAAGAGACATCTCTGACTACCTTGTTGACTACCTTACGGAAGAAATCGATGTTTGGATTTCTGAGTTGTAGGATGAAAATATCCTTTGTACTTTCTAAGAAGACCTTTGTTGGCAAATTTTCTTTGGCGGTGCTACCAACATGAAATGGTAAGGCATTGGGATACTCCTAATTTCCCATAATGACTCTAACACCCGCATTGCCATCAAGATAGATTTTCCCTACACCAACAACATGATCGAATACAAGGCATGCACAGTAGGTCTCAAAGTCGCTCTCAAGAAAGGAATTCGATGCCTAGATGTCTACGGAGATTCATCCCTTATCATCGATCAAGTAATCAGATGATTAAAAGTCAAGGACCAGATGATCTAGCCTCCCAATTCCATGATATCACCTTCTATTGCCTGCCCTGAGCAAATAGCAACTTAGTTGATGTCCTTGTTACTTTAGCCTCCATGATTGACATGACCGAAAGAATAAAGACGCCCCCCTTCCTAGTTTAAAATCAAACTAAACCAACCCATTGCTACCATATTGAGATCATCCTTGAAGAACATACTATCCTATTGCAGGTACTACTATATTAGGCACCTCCATAAGCATGGAAGGTATCCCAAAGTTTCTAATAAGAAAGACTGAACAACCTTCCACAAACTAGCTGCCCAGTACATTATTTGAGATAAAGCGTTGCTTAAGAGAAATTTTGACCAAACCCATTTATAATGCATCGCAAGGGCTGACATTGAAAAGATAATGGGGAAAATCAATAGCGGGGAGTGCGAACCCCACATGAATGGCGATATTCTTTCCAAGAAAATCATTCGATAGCGTTATTACGGACTACCACGTCTTAACATTACACTGCCTATGTTCGGCCAGCAGTTTTCCAACCTCCAACACTGGCATCCATAAGAATTGTGCAACGTGACTTCTCCCTGGCCGTTTTCCACACGGGGCATGGACATCATAGGAAAAGTTACACCAAAAGCCTCCAACGGACATGAATTCATATTGGTTTCCATTGATTACTTCACCAAATGGGTTGAAGTCGAGTCATATGCAGTGTTGAATGCTAAAAGGTGGCCAAGATCACCAATAAAATATCATATGTCGATATGGGGTCCCGCATGAGCTAATATTAGACAATCAGTTGCATTTCGATCCAGAAGTTACATAACTGTTTAACGAGAATGGGATCTAGAGGCACAAGTCTTTTCCCTACCGACCTTAAACCAACGGTCCAGTCAAAGTTTCTAGTAATAACCTCAAGGCAATCATCAATAAAATTATTGAGAGTTGTCGAGATCGGACCGATCGAATCCCCTACGCTATCTGGGGATATCTCACTTCAGTTTGAGCATCTACTAGGCTACCCCTTACTGTCTTGTATATGGCATGGAAGCAATCATACCCATCAAGTTACAAATTCCTTCAATATGCGTCATCCTTGAAAGCAAAGTCAGTGAGGAAGACTGGCATTAGAGTCGTCTTGATGAGTTGTCACTCTTGGACGAAAGGAGACTAAAATCTTTATATCATATACAAGGGTACCATCGCTGAATAGAACGATCATTCAACAAGAGAGTCAAGGACTGTGGTGTCCGAGAAGGGGATTTAGCCCATAAAGAAATCATAGAGCATGTCTAAGACCCTAGAGGGAAATTCAAGCCCAATTGGAGTGACCCCTACATTGTGAAGAAGATCCTATCCGATGGCACTGCTATGCTCACTGACCTCGATGAGGGAAGGAATTGCCCATCTCAAAAAATTTACCTTTAGTCTAAAATCTCGATGCATTACGACTCTTCTCATCTCCCTTCTATTCTAAAAAAAATTATTCATTTCCCTCTATTCATAGCTATGTGGGGCCTGATCCTCTAAAATATTTTTACTTTAAAAAAGCAACTCAAAAAATTTTCAAAACCTCCAGAGGCATGTAGGCAGCTCATACGCTTCACATGAGCATGACCCCCTTCTTTTCACAAAATGCTGTTCTTTACTTATCTCCGAGAATAACGATTCATTTTTTATCATTTATATGAACAAAAGGATTACGTAAGCCTTAGAGATTGTTATAGATTATTGAAGTGAAAAAGCTCATCAAGAGGTACAATAATATAATTAAAATCCTCTTTTATTCCATTATTCAAAAAACCAGGCACGTTACAAATATCGACATAGGGAGACAGACAACCTCCCCCACCAACCTAAACTTATTTTCCTAAGAACAAAAATAAGATAACTACTCCTAAACAACCCTTCCCAGAAAACAACCAGATACATAACTAAACACGATACAAAAGCTTCATAAATAAAACTCCCCAAGAATCCTCCCCGCAACTTCCAGAAGAACTGGCTCCATCATCATTTACATTTTGGGGTCCCCAAACATCTCCTGATTGAATGGAATATCGAAGGCGCTCCATGGAACAGTAAGCCTGGACCAGCCGAGGGAAAACTACAACGCCTCCTTCCATGGTGTCAAACATGGCAAACCACCTTTTCTCGGTCTCCTCGGCCAGCATTTTAACCACTACCCTCCTCCACATCCACTTCAATTAATCCTCAAAAACATGCCAAACTCTACAAACATATTGGGAAGGACAGGTCGACGGCCAACGATTCTCCCATAGAGAGCTCAGACGCATGCGCAAAAGTTATTTCAAATCCTCTATAGGAAAGAAGTCTAGTGTCCAAGGTGGAAAAATATTCTCCCATTTAAATTGATGCATGAGTCGCCAAGGAAAGTAGAAAGAAGTCTGTTAGAGGCTAACTAACCGAACATACTAGCATTCCCCCAGTTCTAGAATGGGGTACAACTCTCCCCATTAAAGCACTAACCAACGCTAACCTCAAGCCTCGTTCTCCAAAAACCAGTTCTCCTAGCTCTCGATATTCAGGCCTACTCTGATAAAGTAGCGAGTAGCAAAATTTGACACAACTGCCAAGGGATATTCAAGAGTGGCCGCCATACAAAATCTCTCCGTCAGCCACATGAACAACATAACTCGACTACCCCTCAGTTTATCACAATGGGCTTCTCGCCAATCATCTAGACCATTCAAGGTCTCTGGCATTATTACCACCACATGATTGTAATGGTATGACTTATATGAAGCGATGGATGCAAATTGAGGGTCAACCAACAGGTCCCCGATCACCAATAATAATTTTAAAGTTAAGCCACGGATAACAACTTCAGCATAACCCACACCACCAATATCCTGTAGGCACATATAATGTAACATAGTTGGGAGAGAGATCATTACTCCCGTAACAAATGACCAAGCTATAGGGGGAGAAACATGGAGAAGTCATGTTGACAGCTCCCGAAGAGATCGAGAAAATTCTGGCGTGGTTGTCACAACACTCGAATTTACCTTTAACATGGTATAAGACTCTTCATAAGTCGGACGGACTTTGTCCAAGACAAAGAGAAAGACATGGTCCTCGGGGTACCAGAATAATACTGCCACCATCAGCATGTTCCATTCAATTGGCAGGTTACATCACAATGAACCCGACGCCTGTTGAAGCATCGTAGTCTATATTATATGAGCACATAACCTCTATGTTTTTTTAGGTAAGAAGCGAATTCAATACTTTTGGGAAGATCCATATTGCAAAATGATGAAACAAGGAGCAAGAAATAAGTGAAAGAAAGAAAATCTAGATGGGTGAAGAAAATATTCCACCATTACCCCTTTTTATACTTTAAAAAATTGGCTAAAGACAAAGGTCCTGCAAAATCTGGAGGAAACGCTTCCCCATAAAGGACCAAGTAGTTGAAGAAAGTGCAATCAAAGTATTGGGGTGATTAGACTGAACTGACCTACCAATAGGCATGACAAGGAGTATGCCGATCGGCATCCCCCTATTTTTGGAAATTTTCCTTTGTCCTTTTTTTTGCCAAAATCAAAAACTCGATAAAAATAATTTTTATTCTAAGGAATTCAGAATTTCCCTCCCCTATATTTTTACTCATCCTATTTTCAATGAATTTTCCCTTGAGTTATTTTAAATCCTTTTTACGGTCTCAACAAACAAAAGTGCACATGCATTAAGTCATTACAGCAATAATCAATAAAAACTTCATTCCATTGCATATATACTCCTTTATTACATTTTGACTTACAGGAAAACATAAAAATCGCAGGACTCAACCTGATCCCCCATATTCTCTCTCTTTCTAAACATTCCCTCTCTCTCTCTCTCTCTCTCTCTCTCTCTCTCTCTCACTCTCACACACACACATTCTCTCCCTTCTCTCTCTCTATTTTTCTCTTTCATTCTAAGACCCCTCGTCCCTACGGCATATACGGTTTCCCCGACAATGAGCTGAAGAACCTTCAATCCCTGATCAAGACGCTTCCCCAGATGAGGAAAATGGCACAAATCAAGAAGGAACCAGGATCGAGTCCCGAATGTGATCCATCATGGAAGCCACCTAATCTCGGATGTCCTTCAAATAGGTAGTGGACACCCGAACATACTACAGAAAAAATAAAAAACAACAAATCAGGTAGTCTGAGGCTAAGAAGAAATAAGAAGGACAAAAGTCAAAGAAATGAAAGGTATACGTCTGGCTGAAGGATGCCCTCGGTCAACCCCATCACCTCTGATTCCATCGCATTGGGGTGATGCAGCATACACATCGATCCTCCTTCAGGCTATCAGATGTTGTAGGAAGGAGGAGCCAACCGTAGAAACAGAACATATGATGTCATCGCCGCTGCCGATGTCAACGCACCACCTGCACTGTGGGCAGACCCCTCTGTCCTACTCATGCCCCTAACAGAAACCGTATGGGGAAGAGGAATAATGTCATATATGATGGGCAACATTAGTCGACTCAACACAAAATCCAGGTAATCATAAGTCATCGCCTTGGCGGTATACGACGAGTAAGGCTCGCCATCCATCGTCGCCAGCCTCACATACCTAGGCATCTCTTGCACCCGCCCCATATACCTTGGGGGCATCGCACTTATCAAAATACTCTCTCCCCAAGCTACCAGGAGTAGCTAAACTCTTGCACCAACAACCGATGCAACTGTGCGTTCCCCTGATCACCCCCGTGTGTTTAATGGACGTCCCCCAGGGATAGACGGTAAACTACATGATCCATAGTAGAAAATCAATAGCTAAAAAGATCATCAAGGAAAAATGGTCTCAAGAGGAAAGAAGAAATTACCTGATTGATTGTCAGGCCATTCAAGACCTAACGCACCACTGCCAAAGAGAGAGACTGTCTTGACCGTCGGTTAGACTTCTACCAGTGGTACATCCGACATAAGTCCCCTACCAACTTATCCTTCAAACCTATCAAATGGGTGTTAAGCCCAATCACCTCGTAAACCACATCTGTAAAGAAAAAGGGTCATCAATCCAAAGAAAGCAATCAAGGAATTAAGAATAAAATGCATAAAGGAAAATGCATAAAATGCGAAAAGGATAGAATACCTCTAAAAGATACGTGGCACCAGTAAAGGTTTGTCGGTAGCACTGGTTGAATGAATCCAATGATGAATAAAGGGTCGCCAAAGTCAGGCTCCCTCGATAAAAAAAAAAGAGTATCTGAGAATACCCTCAAGTAAGTAAAAAATCACGAATGGATGATGTCGCCACTCGTCGCCACAAAAAATCCTCCCGGCAACAAAAGGATAAACAAACGGTCCATTTGTCATACTTTCAGCCAATCAGTCTCATCGATCCACTGACTCAACAAAACCTCCTTCAAATGAGACAAGCGGGTGGAGTCCCTGAGACTATCTGCTTAACATCACCCAATGCTGCCTCCACCGCTGTCGGCATCACCTATAAAGTTCGGTCCACCTCTATCTGGGCCTCCTTAGTGTCTATCCCCTACAGCTGTTGCACATCGATGGTAGTTGTTGTCATTTCACCATAGCCAAAATGCATGGTGTGGGTAGTATGCCACGACCTCTCTCCCAAATCCCAAAGGGCAGTCGTCGAACGGGGCGTCTCATCCAATGCGTACACTAAACTAATAAAACTAGCTGATGAAACCACCCAGTACATCACTGGAGGAAGTACTCCCAGACGTCCTTGAACCCTGTCTTCCCCCAAGAGCGTAAGTTCGGCATAGATATATCATTCTATCAAAGAAAAGGAAAAACCCTTGTCAAAATTTAGAAAAAATAAGGAAATACACAAAGAAAAAAAAGGAAATATACCAAAGGTAATTAATACTTACGTAGTCACTATAGTTCACCACCCAAGAGGACCGATGGTGCGAAGGCTGACGTAGAAGAGTTTACTAGTTCGCAATCTGCTTGAATGAGTCAAATACATTCTCATTTCCTAGCACTAGGGGAACCCTATCCCGCTACTCCAAATGCTCCCAGTCATCAACACTCAACCATGCCTTGTAACACGCCGCCCGCCCGGGGAGAGCGAACGGAGCGCTAATGCGATAAAATGAATCCAAATCCACAAGTGACAAGGTATAGAGCATCTAAATAAACCCACAATAATATAAATCCACTAATCTCAATATCTTCAATTACAACAAGTCTCTCGAATTAAAATTATATCTATCTAACTCAAATAAAAATACAAATCTCCAATGCTCTATACAACAAAATAAATAATACAATTCTTTCCCTTGAAAAATCTTCCATTTCTTAGTTTTGGAGGAGAATGGAATTCTAGAACAGTTTGTAGAAATGAAATGCATCATCCCTTCAACTACTCGAGGTAGTCCAGAAGACCGTGCCACTGCTGTTTGGAACCTACTACACCCTGTTGGTCGGCACCTCCCCGAATGTTTTTACCCAAAACGATGAAAAATCCCAAAACTTCACTAAACAATTCTTAAAATAGCACCATGAATTTTAGAACATTTTTCACTAAGAAAAATATTTTTCCAAGCTCCGCAAATCCCCAACTGAATTAATACTACATTTCTCCTAAAATTACTTCCCCGAAGGAATTCCTAAATCCATCTGGATATTTCCCCAGCAACGTCTCTAAGGGACACCGCATAAATCAAAGAGAATTCCCCAGCAAGGTTGCACCCAATCCTCAGGTTAATATCATGTCTCCATTAGAGTGTCCAAAATTCTCCTGAAAAATCATACACCATGCTAAGAACTTAAGCCCTTAGAATTAGCTTCAAGCCGTAGAATTGGTCACCTCTACTTAAAGCCCTTAGCATTAGCTTCGACTTGCAGAATCGGTTACCCATACTTAAGCCCTCAGAATTAGCTTCGACCTTCAGAACTGGTCACCCTTACTCAAGACTTCAGAATTGTCTTCAACCCTCATAATTGGTCACCTCTACTTAAGCACTCAGAATTGGCTTCGACTAATAAAATTGGTTGCTCCTACTTAAACCCTCCGAATTGTCTTAGAACCTAAGAATTGGCCACCTATACTCAGCCGTTAGAGTTGGGTTCAACCCTTAGAATTGGTCACTTGTACTTAGGTCCTCAGAATTGACCTCGGCCCTTAGAATTGGTCACCCCATACTTACGTCTTCAAAATTGGTTTCAACCTGCAGAATTGGTCGCTCCTAGTTAATCCCTCATGATTGTCTTCGACCTGAAGATTTCGTCACACCTACTTAATCCCTAATAATTGGCTTCGACCCTCAGAATTGGTCACCTCTACTTAAGCCCTTGGAATTGGCTTTGACCCTCACAATTGGTAGCTTCAACTTAAGCCCTCAGAATTGGCTTCGACCCGCAGAATTGGTCACCTCTACTTAAGCCCTCAGAATTGGCTTCAACCCCTAGAATTGGTAGCTCCTACTTAAGCCCTCAGAATTGGATTCGATCGAAAAAATTGATCGCTCCTACTTAAAGTCCTCACAATTTACCTCAGCCCTTAGAATTGGCTTCGACCCGCAGAATTGGTCGCCCCTGCTTAAGCTCCTCAGAATTAACCTCGGCCTTCAAAATTGTCTTCGACTCACATAATTGGTTTCTCCCTACACTAAGTCCTTATAATCGACCTCGAACCGTATTATAGTCCATCCCAATATTTGCTTAGGTTCTCAAAATCGGCCTCGACCCTATGAATTGATCATTTTTATCCCTATTGGTCCACATAATCAGCCTCCTTCTTAAACATCATGTGGTATCTATTCGACGATTTTGACTTGTTCCTAGATCACCCATCAATAGGCTCTATAGACACCATATTCTAGGACCCACTATGTCTCTAGAACCTCCCCATTTAACTACAAACCCTACGCGATACTCCGAGTACCGATCTAGATTCAATTGGGTGCTCCCGAGCCCCGTTTGACCCAGGTCAACTATATCTTCAGAGAAAAATCTCATTGAATATTTGAAAGTCTCTAAATACCCTTTCCAAAAATCTACCACGTGCATGAATCGTCATAACAGTTCAGACGAACGCACCATTTTACCACAAAAAATTGACCTGGAGGCCACCGGGCACTCGCGGGCCCCGATTTAACCCCATTCAACTTCTTCGTCGGAGAGAAAGCTCTTTGAATAATCTAAGGGAACCAAAAACCTTATTCAAAGGTCCAACCCATGAATTAAATGGCATAACCATTCAAATGAACATTCCGTTTTCCACCAAAAACTGATCCGAAGGCCACCGAGCGCTCCCAAACTCCGTTTGACCAATGTCAACTCTTCATCTCAAACAATAAAGAATGAATATTTAAATATCAAAAAATATCCTTTCCAACGGTCTGCTCCGATCATGAATTAGCCTTACAGTACCAACGAATGACACGTTTTACTTCGAAAGGTTACCAAGCATTTTCGAACCCTAGTTGACCAAAGTCAATTCTTTGAACCAAGAGAATACCTTTGGAATATCGAGGTACGGTGCATAGAATTTTCAACGGTGTACCCCGTGCAGGATTCTGACTTACGATTTGGATGAACGATCTATTACCTTTCGATGATCTCCTATTTAAAGGACCGACGAGTTCTTCCGAGCCCCGTTCCACCCAAAGTCATCTACCAGACGTGGGAGAGGCCGAAAGGACTCTTGAAGTTCTCTGAATTACCTTTATAATGATATGCCTCGTGTGAAATTTTGATTTATGAATTGTCTTCTACGACCATTGCCTTTCCTATCAGCAGTAGGCCTAGAGTTACCTTCCAATTGGCAGGGCAAGAGATATTCCGATCGATAGCCCCTTGCTCTATAAATAGTGGGCATGATCTCACTCCCAACCCACACCTCAGATCCATCAATATTAGTGATCTCAGCAACATTATCTTGCTATCAGTGAACATTCCTTCTGTGAAATTAATTTCCATCTTTTATTCCCATACTTTTAATACCAAATTAAGAAAAATCTCATTCTCTCTCATACAACACTCAAGGGAGTTCATCAAGGATCAAAATCAAGCCTCATTTCTCCAAAGAAGATCCAAATCCTTCTGTCTCTTTAAATTATTTATTTTCACATTAGTTACATAAATTCTTAATCTAGGTTTTACTTTAGTTCATAAACATTAATATCTCATCCTTTGTTAGTTATATTACACATACTTAAATTTCTATAAAAAAAACACAAAGAAAAATAGGGTTACACCCATAAATTCCAATGGGATTGTCCACCACAATTTCTCAAAATTAAATACATTCTTTACACGCATACATATAATAAATTTCCGTTCGAATCTATGGGATAAACTCCACCCTTATTCCACATGTGAACTACATGGACTTTTATGCCTTTATAGGCTACATAGGAATTTCGAGCTAAAACCCGAGACTCGAGTTCAATTTTTCCATTTTCGCATTTGTCACCTTTTCATCTATACATTATTTTAACATATGTTATATTTGTGATCCTCATTGGAGCTTTATCCAACATATATTATCATTTCATCATATCGATCAATATCTCGATAAACGCATACATCAAATTTTTTTAAATATTATTTTGGGAACATTCCTTTGGATGCCCTCTCTCTACCTTTTCCATGATATGAGTTAGGCGATTTCGATCTCCATTTATATACACACACAAACACACTTCATAGAAAAATTAAGAAAAATAGTAACACAAGCCCATGAGAAACTGAAAGGGGGGGATGGGTGCCTAACACCTTTCCATTTCGTAACATAGCCCCCGAACCTCTAAACTATTGATTTCGTAACCATTTGTTTGTCTTTGATGCCGCTCTCTGGAGGCAGTGGCATGCTCTTTTACCTGTTTTATGAAAAATAGGATGGCGACTCCATCTTTTTACATCACCCCACATCGACAATGACCGAAGCGCTCCTAAGAGGATGTGGGTGCCATAACTTCACCCCTCCCCCCCCCCCCCTAGAAAGGAGATGGGATGGCCGCACTAGTTATATATGAAATACTAATTAATCATATAATGTTCACACTAGTTATATCTAAAGTATAATAAATCATATATCTTTCACTCTAGTTATATCTGAAATACAATCACACTTTATGTATTTATCCTGTATATAATTAATCACTCGTATTATATACGTACTAGTATACTACAACATTCGCACATATTTCGCGTATAATAACCATCCTTCCCGAGTAATAAGTCACCGGATGCTTTCTCTAAAATTTTCTCATCCCAGGTATACTCACTCTAACCCGATTACCATAAATCGGTTAACTCACATCGAAATTGGTAGAGGCGATCCTATTTCCCCGAGAATGAGAGCGAATCATTCCAAAAACGTCTCACCCCGAAACTAAATCACACAATAAAAATACCGAACGATGTGACCTGGGGATTATACTCTCCCTACATTCCCTAGCCAGGTGATTTACCCACATTGCACAACCTCCCATGATAGCACTAAAGGGGTATGTATTCGCAGAAATATCTAACACCGATATTTAAAGAGAACACAAGTATAAATATAATTCAATTAAATCCGGCTAACCCATCCCTAACTCCCGTAGCATTAGCCCATAATACTCGAGTCTATCTCCTAACTCTAAATTTATTTAATTTCACATTCCTTCAATATTTTACATAGCTTCACTTGCAAAAATAGCCGGACTCACTCAATCAGTCCGTACTTAAACATTTACTAATTTATTTCACTTAATTACTTTATTGAATTTCTCACCAATTCTCATATTTATAATTCATCATGTAATAACTGTAGTCTCACCCTACTAAAATTCCTGGACTCACTAAATTTGCCCGTAATTTATTTCACTCAGTTCATTAATTATGCATCACACCTTTTTCACCTATTGAAACCCAATTATATCCACCCGAAATCACTAAGAAGTAGGCCCCATATTTAATTTTCACTAAATAAATAAGCCTAAATCAAACCCCAAAGAAAATTTTGTATCTATAATTAAATAGGCAAAATTGCCAAGAATTAAGGATCATCGATCAGATACCAGTCTTCTTCCTTGATCTGCTTTTCCACCATTTTTAAATATCCAAGGTTTCAATCCCCAGACCTGACCTCAATCTATTAATACCTCATGTTTATTACACCAATAAACATGTTATAACACCATTATATAACATCAGTTCTCACTGATTCTCAATAAAATTTCTAGGGTTCACAAATTAGGTTTTTCCCATATTTATTAAATCACATTCGATTCGATTCCAAAAATCCGAATTCAACAACAATAACTACTGGATTTCGATTATAAATCATACCCCAGCATCATATGATAGTATTCTCCCTTAATTAAACATCAATTTCACACTTAAATGTATAAATCCCCAAAACCTAGATTTAAAATGTGTCGCCCTGTCCAAAACGAATTTGTCAACACATACTATAATATGAACATGAAATTATGATATTTAAATGAAAAGCAAGTTAATTACTTGACTTATAGGATTCGTAGGGTCTGATTTCACGTAAAAGATGACAAATCTGACAAAGCACACTCTAATACCCCGTCAATTTGATCTCCAAGGCCCCTATCTTCTTGTTCCTTTTCTCTTCTCTCAATTTATAGGGTTTTCACTTTGAGTACTGGCTTCCTCTAATTCCATAACTTAGGTTTAATATTCCTAATCCCTAAATTAGGCTAATGGGCTAAACCCAAATGACCAGAATACCCCTGTGTGGGCTCGGTTATGACTAAAAAGGCCCCGGGACCCAAATACTATCCCCATGTACGCTATTTTAACTATCTCGACCCTTTTGAAACCAACCGTGATCTCAAAATTTACATTCGAGTGACACTACAATAATTTCTTATCTCAACCCCATATAGTTTACACACGACTGTCGATTGAGATATAATACAGTCACGTCACTATCAGTCGCTATGATGTAAAAGAATAAATCACCATTCACTTAGTAATTATATTGCATAAATATTAATCATTATCTCTCCCGATTAATATTTTAAATAACCACATAATAGTTAATTCAATTAAATTTCGGCACACGAGTAATTTAAAAATACCCGAATTAATTAAATTATAAATGATTAGAAATACGAGGTGTTACATTTGGTTTATTTATTTATTACTCTATTCTAATATAAAATTCTGACCTTTTACATATTCATATCAAACACCAATAGTCAACGAGCAACATTGTTAAAAAATCGATTCCATACATTTATTAAAAATCAAAAACTCCTCTCACTGTAATAAAAACTAAAATCCTCTCGAAGGTATCAATAATCAAATAACCCAAACATCGTATGACACAAATTGTTCCAAAATTCTTTTCGAGAAATGCATCTACAAATGCTCTTCTTTTGAATTTCATTTGGTTGTTCAAGTGAATTTTTTTAAAGATATTAGGAACAATATTTTTTTTAGGTAGCGGGGGTTTTATATTTATTTAAAGGGAGAGTTGATTTCCACAACCTCAGTATGTTTAGGTGAGGTCACTCATTATAAGTAAATGAATTTCATGTACACTGATATGGTTTCAAAAATATTGTCATTGAAATCTTTTCTAAAATTTCCATCACAACATATGATATTTTAATTTCTTTATCTAATGTTATTTCGGTTTAAAACATCGGAAAATTTATTTAGTTTATAATAAATATCTGTCCATTGTGCATTACACATTGATGTATCCTCTAACAGTCGGCCATGGAAATAAAACAAATTAAGCAAGTACAAATGGCACAAATTCTGTAATTATTTTCATAGTGTTTTTTTAAATATTTGTTTATGTAGTGTTTGGCAGCTTTCAGAGTAATATTATAGATGTAAATATAAAATTTTAACATGTATGTTTATAATATTCATACTATATACGCCCGTACATTGCGCGGGTTCACAACTAGTTTCTACAATTATAGAGAAGACTATTGATCAAAAAGGAATTTTTCTGCATAATTTCTTTCTTGTAAATATCTTCTTAAAAAATCCTTTGATTGCATACACAGTATTCTAAAAGAAAGTATAATGGAAAAATGGGGAACAATCCGTTTCTCATTATAAAAATGAATTTTTATGGAATGCGTAATACCCCGTATTTTTACGCATAAATATTTTTATGGAAAATGGGGATTAATTAAATTAAAGGGAGAAAATTTAAATTGAAATTAATCCGATTTTATGATAATAATCACTAGCGGGATGAGAGTTAGTAATTATTGAAATAACAATATGGCCGGGAATGGGATACACGACAGTTATGTTATAAATATTTGGGATGCGTATGAGTCGCGTCATTTATATATATTTGGGGAGGTTAAAAGATAATTTATTTTTGTATAACTCGACCGACTATTTTAGTGCGCCAGAGTGTCAGAAAGGGTCGAAATAGTCAGAAAACACTATTCGGGTATTTTATTTGAAGTCCGGAACATTTTAACCAGAAAAACACTCCGGAGGGGTATTTTGGTCTTTAGGAATTTTAAGGTAATTAAATGGACGAAAATTGGGTTAATTAAAAAGGCATTAAGTGTTTGTGGCTATCAGTTTCAACCTACGTGAGAAGAGAGCGAAAGAGAGAGAGAACCATGGAAGAAGAAGGAGACTCCATTGGAGCCTTAGTCAAGAATTTAACCTTTCAAAACAAAAAGTACACCAACGCGTAGATCGTGTGAGGAGGATCGTTCCTATATCAATTTCAACCCGCAAATAAAAAGTTCATTTTTAAGGCAAGTGATTATCTTGCTATTCTTTTAGCAATTATTACTCTTGTTAATATATATTGAGGTTTTAGAACAACAAATACCAATTTGGGTTTTCCTACGATGAAATCGTGTAGAATATTTAGAAAATATGATGGGGGTTTGCATGTAAAGGTTTTTCCCCTTAGTAGAATTGTGAAAGTTGATGAACTAGATGTAAATCAAAAATTAAAATGGAGTTTTTATGAACAAATAAATTATGGGTTTATGTTAATAGGGTTAGTGGTAAAATTTGGGAATTTATTGAAATTACATAATGATTAGAAGGATTCGACCTCCAAAATTATGTTATTATATGTTCTAAGATGACTTAGGATAGTGGGAAACATTGTATTTGGGTTGGAGTGAATTTAGGTTGAGTTTTGAGTGGTAAAAATTGGTGAAAACGAAGTTGAGAGACGAACTGGGCAACTTTGAAAATTTTGTTAGAAGCCCAGCCCAGGTCGTTCGAATGAGACTTGTAACGAGATTCCAGTAGCCCTTCTAACAAGATTGGTGGTTCGTTCAAAGCCCTTCGTTCGAACGACCCTAGTTCGAATGCTTCTGGGCCTTCTAACAATATTCCAGAATGGTCCTTTTTAGGCCGATTTTGTTTTGAACTTCACGTAGATTTTTTATGAGTGATAAAATAGAATGATCGTCGAGTGACATATTGATAATTAATAATGAGAGGAAAATATGTCGAACCTCGGAAGGTATAAAATTCATAAAATTGAGGAGGTGCGAAAATACAAGGTAGGGTATACACGAATAAAGTAAGGGATTATAATAAGAGTTAAAATACGTACTGCAAGCACTAGAATGTGGGAAAGCTAATGAATTAATATAAGTAGTGTGCATGCTTAGTGTTCAGAATATTATGTGTATAACATACCTAGCTACTGGCTATCGAACGGAGGTTAACGCGTTGTGGACAACAGAATCTTGTGTGCCTTCGGGGGATTTTGAGTTGTACCACTAGAGCATGGAACCTAGGTATGGACTATCCGAGAGAATGATAGTGATGACAGTCCTATGGGTGAGTAGGTATGTGTGTAGCCCATCGAGTTGGGACTATGTTCGCCTTCAATATATGTTTGTGTTTCTATTGGTTCTCGAGAGATTGAACCTGTTGTCCTCAATGCGTGAGCTTTGCAAATGGACTAGATAGCCGAGTATGCGTAGTACTAATGGGTTCTTAACTAATGGTGTAATATTGCTATACTTATATAATTTGATATGTATACATAAGGCGAATAAGATGTGTATACCGTAAATCATGTTTGTTGCCTTTTACTGTTGTCAATATTGTTATTTGCACACTTACGGTATTATCAGTTGGGCATTTAGAAGAATATAAGAATAACCTAAAGAAATCCTAATTCTATATTGAAATCATAAGTACATCAATTTTTACGTTATTTAGAGAGACTTTCAAACTTCATATTATTCACTTAGTAGTCAGTCAGGGTATCATGACTAGTATGGGTAGTTAGGCTCGTTAGACTTGCACACTAGATTGAGGGGTGAGTATCTCAAGTGAGTACGCTAAGTTAACTTGATTAATAATTGTGCTAATTGAATAAATCTAAGCACTTGTTATTTTAAAACTGTTTTCAACTCGGGCTATGACCCATTTTTCTGTCTATATTTCTACTGTTCTATTATTTTACGTGCCCAGCCACAGGGACACCAACCTTAGGAGACTCTATTCAGTTGTCGTGCTGCAGCTGCTGTGGAAGCTGCAGGATTATTACTAGTAGACGATTCAGTCTATCCTTCCTTTTCAGTTATTCATCTAGCTTGGACATGTCGTCCTCACTCATGCTTACTTTCAGAGATTTAGTCATTTTAAACTCTCTTTTGGATTTGGTTTCTTCCATTTGATTTATCGTATGGGATTGTATTTGGGGATGTTTACTCCAACCATTTATTTTACTTCAGTCAGACTTTACTTATACTACTGTGATGCATGGCAATCGTTAGTATTATTTTTGATTGGTTAACAACAAGATAAAATTTTGACATCAACCTTTTTAAATACTAGGTGGTTAGCTTTATTAAATTAAAATTTGAGATTTCGACAGTGATGCATTATCTGAACCAACTTAATATTCTGAAATTAATTAATTAAGGATTGATCACCCGGTAATTAATTAGGCGGGGTGTCACAGGTGGTATCAGAGCATCAGGTTCTAGTGTCCTTAGGATCTGTACGGGCTTATTATGTTTCCACGTAGCGTCCTTTGATATAGAGCCCTATATTTTGGATTTTTATACTCTTTATATATTTTACGTTCTTCTGCTAATTTGAGAATATAACTGTAGACTTGTAAAACTCTTCTCTCTTTTCAGATGCCTCCAAAGCGTGCACAAAGAGTTCCCAGGTAAGCCCAGCCAGAGGCTCATCCTGCACCTTCTTAGGGTATGATGAATGCTGCTGAAGTGTCCGCCATTGTGGCTCAGGTGGTCAACGTTGGTTTAGCCGTAGCACAATAGGCACCACCTGTGGCACCGGTGGTGGATCCAATTTAGGCCCAGGTTTTCTCGTCTTCTTGGGAACGTGTTAGGGATTCTTTCCAGAAGGCGCATCCTTCGGAGTATTCAAGGAGCTCCGATGTAGTCGTATAAAGCCAATGGAAAAAGGACATCCCAAGGCATTTGAGGATGCACGGGTGCATGGAAGTACAGAGTCAGATTTTGGCCACATTCAAACTAGTGGGGGCAGCACTGTAGTCGTGGGAGTCCATCACCACCGCTGAGGAGAGAGACACACTCAGTATTCGAGACTTTTAGGTGTGGTTCGATCACAAGTATTTTCCTTCGGCTGCCCAGACAGAGATGAGTCGAAAGTTAGAAAATCTAAAGTAGGAGGGAAGGACCGTGGCACAATACGAGGAAGAGTTTACTAATCTGCTCAACATTGTACCGAGTGAGATTCCAACCGAAGAGAAAAAGATTCAGCGCTTCATGGATGGGTTGACATGGAGGATCCGCCAGCACCTAATAGGAAATCTCTCCTTGGCCACTTATTCAGATGCGGTTAACGCGACACTACTCCACTGAGAGGAGCACTACTTCCACTTGTCCGAGGTTAAGAAGGTGGGAGAGCCCAGCCAGTAGGGTAGGGCAAGAGGAAATGGTGCCAACAGGGCATAGACGGTTCAGGGCCAGCATAGGCACAGTGATTAGGGTTCCCAATGAGGGGATCCTAAAAGGTTCAGGTCAGGAGGTTTTAAACATGGGCAGGAAGGTTTTCGACATGGCCATCAGGGCCAACACGGCCATCAGGGCCATCAGCAGTTTCAGCAGGGCCAAAATAGCTAAGGGAGGGGTGGTAACGGCCATCAGGGCTTGGGACAGCAGCAGGGATAGAGGGGAGGACCTTTCCCAGGGAGATGTTTCACATGTGGAAACATTGGCCACAAACACTAGGACTTCCCTTAGAAGGGTAGGGGACAGCAGCAACAGGGTGTCTGTCAGGAACCCCAGAGATCGTTATTTCCTGCAGCCCTCCCAGCACCTCCACAGATGGAAGCATTGCTACCCATCCCATCCGCCCCAGTTCAACAAGGGCAGCTTTAGTATGGACGAGTTTATAATCTGCACCAGGACACAGTCCCGCAGGACCCACCAGCGATTGAGGGTTTGTTTTCTATCCAGGGGACTTTGGGGTGCATTTTATTTAACACGGGAGCCACACACTGCTTTATTGCCACGGGGTTTTTGCATACTACGAGATTGTTTGATACAGCAGAGGGTATGACCACTTGTGTGGATTCGCCGTTGAGTAGGGGTTCCATTATTTCTTTTATTTATCGAGGGGTAAGTATAGATATTGGGAGGTTTATCTTACCTGCTGACATGCTAGTATTAGACATGTTCGAGTATGATGCAATTGTCAGCATGGATTGGCTTGTCAGGTATAGGGCTATGATTGATTATTATAGTAAGAGTATAGTCTTTGCCATACCCGGGAAGGAGATGTTCCTAGTGGCGATGCCTCGCTCTGAGAGGGGATCATCCACTCATTTATACTATATAGAGGAGGAGAACTCTACAGAGGTTTTGGTACCATTTGATTCGATTACTATAGTTCAAGAGTTCTCCGATGTGTTTCAGGAGATTTAGGGGTTACCATCGAGTAGGGAGATAGACTTCGTCATTGATTTAGCACCAGATACTCGATCGATAGCTCATGCACCCTACCGTATGGCTCCATTAAAGATGAGGGAGTCGCGTGACCAGATTGAGCAATTATTGGGGCAGGGGTTTATCCGTCGGAGTACTTCATCGTGGGGTGCTCCCGTATTGTTCGTTAAGAAGTGGGATGGATCGTTATGGTTATGTATTGATTATTGGGTAAATATCCATTGCCTCGAATCTATGACTTATTTGACCAGTTGAGAGGAGCGACTTTTTTCTCAAAGATTGATTTGAGATCGGGGTACCATCAGCTATGTATCACGGAACAGGACGTGTCGAAGACTGCTTTCCTAATGAGATATGGTTCCTATGAATTCAGGGTTATGCCATTTGGGCTAACCAACGCCCCAGCCGTGTTCATCGACTTGATGAACAGGGTGTTCAGAGAGTTCTTGGACCAGTTCATCATCGTATTCATAGATGACATTCTGGTTTACTCATAGACCGAGGAGGACCATGCCGAGCACTTGAGACAGATTTTGTAGACACTGCGCCAGCATCAATTGTACGCAAAATATGAGAAATGTAGATTTTGGCTGAAGGGGGTACAGTTTTTGGGGCATATCATCTCTGATAGAGGGATATCTGTGGATCCGAGGAAGGTGTCAGCAGTGAAGGAGTGGGGACAACCCACAACACCGACTGAGATACTCATTTTCTTGGGTTTAGCCGAATACTACAGGAGATCCATTCGAGGGATTTTAAAAATAGCGAGTCCATTGACGCATTTGACTCGTAAAGGGGTGCCATTTATCTGGAGTGACGCCTGTCAGCTAGCCTTCGATGAGTTAAAAGATAAGTTAATCTTAGCACCAGTGTTAGCATTACCCAGGAAGGGAGTGGAATATCTAGTCTACACTGATGCGTCCTTATTAGGATTTGGATGTGTACTTCAGCAGGAAGATTAGGCTATAGCTTATGCTTCCCGTAAGCTTAATCCCCATGAGAGGAATTACCCCACCCACGACTTGGAGTTAGCAGCAGTCGTGTTCTCACATCAGATTTGGAGACACTACCTCCTAGGGGAGAAATTTTGTTTATTCACGGACCATAAATCATTACAGTACCTCTTCATGCAGAAGGAGTTAAATATGCATTAACGTCGGTGGCTTGAGTTCGTGAAGGATTATCAATTTGGCATCCAATACAACCCGTGGAAGGTTAACGTGGTAGTAGACGCATTGAGCCGTAGGCCAATTGGTGAGGTGGCCGAGGTGTGGAAAGCAAAATGGAAGGAGTTAGGGAACTAGGATGCAGTGGCTCGATCGTTTATGCCTGTAATGATGGTTACGTCCCAGATTATCACAGGAGAAGTACAGGCTCAGGCAGATGATCCGTTCTGCGAAAGCCAAATAGTGAAGCTACTTACCGAGGGGGCTGAGTCTTACATTGTGGGTTCAGACGGGGGACTACGTTTTAATGTGAGATTGGTTGTTCTCGAGGATGAAAATATGCGACATAAGGTGATGATAGTGTCGCACGGTTCTCAATTTGTAGCACATCTCGATGGGGACAAGATGTATGAGGACATGCGTAGACAGTACTAGTGGAGCAGAATGAAGAAGGATATTGTCGAGTTCGTCTCGAAATGTGCCACTTGTCAGCTGGTAAAGGTGGACCACCAGAGATCGACGGGACTTCTACAGCCATTAGAGGTTCCTATGTGGAAATGGGAGAGCATTTCCATGGATTTCATAACGGCATTACTTACATCGTAGAGGGGTCACGATTCGATATGGGTGATAGTGGATCGGTTGACTAAAGTAGCCCACTTTCTTCCAATCAAGACAGACTACATCGCGGGATAGTATGCCTAATTATTCCTAGCAAAGATAGTTAGACTCCACGGAGTGCCTCTCAATATCGTGTCTGACAGAGATAATGTGTTCATTTCTCGATTTTGGGAGTGTTTTCAGGAGGCATTGGGTACGGAGTTACGGATGAGCATAACCTATCACCTGCAGACTGATGGCCAGACAGAGCGGATGAACAGATGTTGGAGGATATGTTACTGATGTGCATCATTGATTTTGGCAAAAGTTGGGAGCAGTACCTTCCACTGGTGGAGTTTGCCTATAATAACTCCTACCAGTTTACTATCGGTATGGCTCCATTTGAAGCCCTATATGGCAGACCTTGTCGCTCCCCAGCATGTTTTCTAGAGGTGGGGGATAATAAGTTACTGCGTTCGGAGATAATTCAGAATACTTCGGCAAACATAGAGTTGATACGAAGCCGTATTCGAGTTGCTCAGGATCGGCAGAAGAGTTATGCTGATGCAAAATGTTATTTTTGGGAGTTTAACATTAGGGATCATATATTAATTTGATTTTCTCCTATGAACGGATTTATACGCTTAGGGAAGAAGGGAAAGTTGGCGCCTAGGTATGTAGGGCCATTCCCCATCATCGAGAGGATTAGGCCAGTTGCGTATAGACTTGGATTACCGGAGCACTTGCATAGAGTCCATGACGTGTTTCATATCTCTTCGCTGAGGATATTTCTTCGAGATGATTTATCCCATGATCATATTGCGTTGGAGGAGATAGACTTACAGCCTGATATCTCATACGAGGAAGGAATGATTGCTATCCTAGATCTTAGTGAGAGGAAGTTGAGGTCGAAAGTGGTACCACTAGTACGTGTTTAGTGGCGGTACCAAAATGTTGAGGAATCAACTTGGGCGCGCGAGGATGACATGCGTGAACGTTATACAGAGTTATTCTTGCCAGGTATATATATATATATATTCTTTTCCGAATTTTGGGATGACATTCTATTATTAGGGAGTAAGTATGTAATACCCCGTGTTTTTACGCATAACTATTTTTATGGAAAATGGGGATTAATTAAATTAAAGGGAGAAAATTTAAATTTAAATTAATCCGATTTTATGATAATAATCACTAGCGGGATGAGAGTTAGTAATTATTGAAATAACAATATGGCCGAAAATGGGATACACGGAAGTTATGTTATAAATATTTGGGACGCGTATGAGTCATGTCATTTATATATATTTGGGTAGGTTAAAAGATAATTTATTTTTTTATAACTCGGATGACTAATTTGAGTGTGCCAGAGTGTCCGAAAGGGTCCAAATAGTCAGAAAACACTATTCGGGTATTTTATTTGGAGTCCGGGACATTTTAACCAGAAACAACACCCCGGATGGGTATTTTGATCTTTAGGAATTTTAAGGTAATTAAATGGACAAAAATTGGGTTAATTAAAAAGGCATTAAGGGTTAGTGGCTGTCAGTTTCAACCCACGTCAGAAGAGAGGGAAAGAGAGAGAGAACCAAGGAAGAAGAAGGAGACTCCATTAGAGCCATAGTCAAGAATTCAACCTTTCACAACAAAAAGTACACCAACGCGTAGATCGTGTGAGGAGGATCGTTCCTATATCAATTTCAACCTGCAAATCAAAAGTTCATTTTTAAGGCAAGTGATTATCTTGCTATTCTCTTAACAATTATTACTCTTGTTAATATATATTGAGGTTTTGGAACAACAAATACCAATTTGGGTTTTCCTATGATGAAATCGTGTAGATTATTTAGAAAATTTGATGGGGGTTTGCATGTAGAGATTTTTCCCCTTAGTAAAATTGTGAAAGTTGATGAAGTAGATGTAAATCAAAAATTAAAATGGAGTTTTTATGAACAAATAAATTATGGGTTTATGTTAATAGGGTTTGTGGTAAAATTTGGGAATTAATGAAATTACATTATGATTAGAATGATTTGACCTCCAAAATTATGTTATTATATGTTCTAAGATGACTTAGGATAGTGGGAAACATTGTATTTGGGTTGGAGTGAATTTAGGTTGAGTTTTGAGTGGTAAAAATTGGTGAAAACGAAGTTGAGAGACAAACTGGGCAACTTTGGAAATTTCGTTAGAAGTCCAGCCCAGGTCATTCGAACGAGACTTGTAACGAGATTCCAGTAGCCCTTCTAACGAGATTGGTGGTTCGTTCGAAGCCCTTCGTTCGAACGAGATTTTTGGGCCTTCTAACGAGATTTCAGAATGGTCCTTTTTAAGCCAATTTTGTTTCGAACCTCCCGTAGATTTTTTATGAGTGATAAACTAGAATGATCGTCGAGTGACATATTGATATTTAATAGTGAGAGGAAAATATGTCGAACCTCGGAAGGTATAAAATTCATAAAATTGAGGAGGTACGAAAATACAAGGTAGGGTATACACGAATAAAGTACGGGGTTATAATAAGAGTTAAAATACATACTGCAAACACTAGACTGTGGGAAAGCTAATGAATTAATATAAGTGGTGTGCATGCTTAGTGTTCAGAATATTATGTGTATAACATACCTAGCTACTGGCTATCGAACGGAGGTTAACGCGTTGTGGACAACAGAATCTTGTGTGCCTTCGGTGGATTTAGAGTTGTACCACTAGAGCATGGAACCTAGGTATGGACTATCCGAGAGAATGATAGTGATGACGGTCCTATGGGTGAGTAGGTATGTGCGTAGCCCATCGAGTTGGGACTATGTTCGCCTCCAATATGTGTTTATGTTTCTATTGGTTCTCGAGAGATTGAACCTGTTGTCCTCTATGCGTGAGCTTTTCAAATGGACTAGATAGCCGAGTATGCATAGTACTAATGGGTTCTTAACCAAGGGTGTAATATTTCTATACTTATATAATTTGATATGTATACATAAGGCGAATAAGATGTGTATACCGGAAATCATGTTTGTTGCCTTTTACTGTTATCAATATTGTTATTTGCAAACTTACGGTATTATCAGTTGGGCATTTAGAAGAATATGAGAATAATCTAAAGAAATCCTAATTCTATACTGAAATCATAAGTACGTCGATTTTTACATTATTTAGAGAGACTTTCAAACTTCATATTATTCACTTAGTAGTCAGTCAGGGTATCATGACTAGTATGGGTAGTTAGGGTCGTTAGACTTGCACACTAGATTGAGGGGTGAGTATCTCAAGTGAGTACGCTAAGTTAACTTGATTAATAATTGTGCTAATTGAATAAATCTAAGCACTTGTTATTTTAAAACTGTTTTCAACTCGGGCTATGACCCATTTTTCTGTCTATATTTCTACTGTTCTATTATTTTACGTGCCCAGCCACAGGGACACCAACCTTAGGAGACTCTATTCAGTTGTCGTGCTGCAGCTGCTGTGGAAGCTGCAGGATTATTACTAGTAGACGATTCAGTCTATCCTTTCTTTTCAGTTATTCATCTAGCTTGGACATGTCGTCCTCACTCATGCTTACTTTCAGAGATTTAGTCGTTTTAAACTCTCTTTTGGATTTGGTTTCTTCCATTTGATTTATTGTATGGGATTTTATTTGGAGATGTTTAATCCGACCATTTATTTTACTTCGGTCAGACTTTACTTATACTACTGTGATGCATTGCAATCGTTAGTATTCTTTTTGATTTGTTAACAACAAGATAAAATTTTGACATCAACCTTTTTAAATACTAGGTGGTTAGATTTATTAAATTAAAATTTGAGATTTTGATAGTGATGCATTATCTGAATCAACTTGATATTCTGAAATTAATTAATTAAGGATTGATCATCCGGTTATTAATTAGGCGGGGGTGTCACAAGATGTAGAATAACTAAAGATGTTTAAATTTAAAGTAAATTAAGTAATAAATTAATGATAAAGTAAAAGATGAGGTAAATGAGTATGAGAAGAAACAAGGGGAAATAATTGACCTCCACTTTCTTGATTTATTAAGTAATTTTTAATTTACTTAGTCTCCTAAATATATATTTGAATATTAATTTTATTCTTACCAAAGAAAAGAGAAAAATATGTATTTTCGGATATTAATCTCATGCTTTTATAAACATCAACAAAAATAAGACTAAAAATATTTTTTATTCATTACCAGCAAAGGAAAATTCATAGAAACTACTTTAAATCACAAAAATTTATTGTATGAATGTTGAACTTTAAAGAACAATATTTATCTTAATAACCTTTTATGTCTACTTTCACTCTTAAGAAAAATAATAAACTAAATCCCGAACTTTTCTCAAAATTGATTCACACTTTTTCATGACATGAATATATCTATAATCTTGAGTTTAATAGCATAAGGAGCATAAATGAATTACAAAAATTATAAAACTACAATATATGAGTCCACGGAGGCTTCATCTCTCCTATTCAATGTGGATATTAGCCTTTCATATTGGTGAAATGACGTGAAATGATTTGTTAAGTTTAAAATAAGAGATTGCAATTAGCATGTGCAATAAGCCTTTAAACCTATAGGTTGCCCTACATGATGAGTTTTTTTTTGTGAGGGTTTACAGGGAATATACCCACAAGATTCTTTATTTTCAAACGATAATAAATCTCTTATTAGACATAAAAGAATCACACAATCCATCGAGAGATAAATATTTTGAAGAAAACAAGCTAGAAGTGTACAAAAGTTTCAGTTATGTGAATACTCAAGGCACATCCTTACAAGAACTCAACGTGTGTAGTGTGAATCGGTCAAAATGGGTTGAGTATCATAAGAGTATTTCCTAGATCGCCTTTTCAGAATCAATGCTTTAACTTTAAATCTCACTGAAAATAGCTCTCTCAAACGACCTCAACGAAATTTGAGTAAGTGTATCTCTCTTGTGTGTGAGGAGGTGAGTAAATGTAATCAAGGTCAAATGTCTCACACACATATAAGAAACAATGAACATACTAGAACGAAAAATGATCTCCTAAAAGAATGCTAATCACTATAGTGAGAATGTCGATTTATTCACTGTGTTGCCTTCATTTGCCCGGACACCTAGGAGGAAATATGAATATTTATAGTTGAGGTGAAAATGAAATGAGAAGGATATGATGAGATAATGTAGGATAGGATGGTGATATGATGGATGTTTTGACAGATATGCGAGAACAGTGTTCTACACTTTAGGCACAAATTTCTTTATTCCATAAGAGCTGGCTACAAACTCTTTTTTTTTTCTATTTTGTTTTCAAATTTTCTTTTATTTTGCCATTTTTTTCTAGTTTTCGATTTTTTTTCTTTTTTCTATTTTCAATCCAATAATGAAGACATTTTACAATTGGGAAAACACTTTTTTCTCAAAAATGAAGGATGTTATATCAATGGAGTGGGGAATGTAGGTGGATAGGGAAAAATATGGGAAGGAAATGTGTGAAGTGAATGGTAATGTGATATGGATCAAAATCTAGTGATCGTGACAATTTTCAAGACACGTGTTTCTTACAACTCGAAAATGATGTCATTCTCAGTGATCAAGCCAAAAATTTAATGTAGAATAATGACATCATACAACGATTTAAGTGCGGAACCAAAGGAAGTTGAATCAACTTGTGACTCGGAGATTGCGTAAAACTCTCTAAAAGGTGAAAGGCATGAATCTCACAAGATAAAGTCTCCACTAGTGATCCTTAAGGTTTTCTTGAGAACTATAGTACTCTTCAACTCTAAACTGTAATGACGTGATGAGCGCGCAAAATTTGTTGAGTCTAGAAATTCATGGTGCAAAATACCTTGTTACGTATTACATAAGCTATTTAGAAAAAAATAAATCCTCTAGCTTGATTCCTAGACTTAAAAGATGGATGAAATAAAATTCACGTAAATGAATACGATGAAAGAAACTGCACGAAAATTAAAAAAAACAGGTTTGAATTTTTTTTTCCCAAAGAGGTACGATTTTGATAAAATTCCCCACCCCCAAACAAAAAGGAACATCATCCTCGATGTTAAATAAAATGATTTTTAAAACATGAGAGAAGAAGGGAGGAAAGAGATTACCAGAATCAATCGCTAATGAAGTGCATCAGATGAAGCTAAGATGAAACCTGAATATGTGATAAAAAAATAGTGTACAAGTCTATAAACATGGTAAAGCATTGGGTGATGTGAAAAAACACCCCCAAATACGATGAGATTCATACAAGAAACGACGAGCTACCTCTCGGTAGTGCTAAGTTTAATGTCTTCATCCATACCAAAGGTAACGCACCTTAAAGATAAGAACTATGAAAGCAAGGGATGGTAAAAAAAATAGGTGATGAGAATCACCCCGAAAGAAGACTGAAGTGTCATTCTTATTGGACAAAGGATAAAATGGTCAATGCACTCGTATGGAAAAGTGCTTCACATTATGCAAAGCATCGGTGCACCAAGGGTGGGTGGGTATTAGGGTAAGGGTGAGAAACGCAAGGGAGAATAAGCATCGATCATGGGCCTTATTGAGCATAATGGTGAGGGAAACAAGGGCCCTATAAGCGTGATTCTCAAGTTGAATGGGGTGGGATCATAAAGAATGCACGATCGTTCTATAAATAGACGATGATAATGGTAGTGCCGTGACATGTCAGGAAGATGTCAGAAAGAAAATCAACACAACAAGTAAGTGATGTGCATGGAGTAATAAGCTTCGTGTCATGAAAGTGGAAAGTAGCACCACATATACTCTTGTGAATGGTGGAGGGTTGTTACAGGATAGGATCCAAAGATATGGATGGAAACATGCAAGGTATAATATCACAATCCAAACCAGGTGGTGGGATGAAAGGGTCAATGAATGGGTCGGTTAGGATAAAGGGTGAAGGAAGACAATCCAACTCAAGTGTAGGGGATAGACGCTCATCAGGAGGAGTAAAGGAATACTCCCAAGGGAACTTGGTATCGAAAGATGGGTTTGTCAAATTCTGCACAAGAATATCACCAAATAATGTGGTGGGTAAGTCAAACGAGGAACCAAGTGTATAGATATATGAATCACTAGAAATATTGTGCTCAAAGGGAGCCATGCATGGGGTCCAGGATCCATATCCAGAGAAGTAGGAACCATCTCGAATTCCATCTCAGAACTTTGGTGAGCACTCATAGCCGGAGCTAACCTATGATGAAGTGGTTTCTCGAGAACACACATCGTGGGATCAATTGGTGTACACTCGGGAATTATTTTGGATTTGTCGGGAAAGGGAGTGGGAACCCCAATGGTGGGTTCATTTGGGAAATGCGGGATTCGATGAGTCTCACAATCTTTGGATACATCAAAACAATTGTCAACTTGAGGCCCGGACCATGGAATGGTCTCAAGGTCGAGTCTCTCGGGGGTATAGGGTTGGTCACATTCAAAATCAGTGTCATAAGACAACTCATCATCACTCCACGTGGGTGTAACAATGGGTTGACTTGAGGTGGAAATCCGACTCGTTTGCACACTCAAATTCATTAAGGCATTGTTCAAATCGTTGGAGAGCTTGATTTTGATATTGATTGGCTTACTCTTGCTCTAGGATCAACTTTTTCAAGAGGATTTAGAGATCGGATGTGGAGGATGGTAGTGAAGTGGTGGTTGAGGTGGACACAACACGCTATGGACACTAGGATGCGGAGAATACTCATATGAAGAATGGGTAAGGGGGTCAAGTGTTTCATAAACGAAAGAATCATCTCCGTGATAGACAAACGGATGATAATATTTGGGTGTGGATTGAGGGAACTGATCGGTATAGCGTGCACTGGGTTTCCATGACAACTGTTGGAACGTGTGAAGATCCGCAACATAAGGTTGGGATTCGTATTGCGTAGGAGGGTGATCAGGCCTCTATGAATAACTTAGGTGATCACACCATTCGAGATTGGATATATCATGACAATAGGCCGAGGTGGGTTTCGAAATAGTGTCATATGGAGACGCGTAGTCCATGGAAGGTTCATATGTATAAGAAAAGTTTGGACACTCATGGGGCAAGTGATTGGCTTGAAAATAATATGTGCATGACGAAGCATATGATTCATTGACACTCATCATCGGAGGCAATGAAATGTGAGATGCGTGCACGGATGACGCATGAGTATGAATGGTGTATGTTTGAGAGTTGAAGACACTAAAGTGTAGAGGTTGGACTCGGGCTCAGCTTCAAACATGATTCGAGAGAGTAAAGTAGTCCCGCAAAAGACGTTATTCGGCCATGATTAGAGAAATATTTGTTTGGATTTTTAAAGGTTTTTTCAAAAGGAAAGAAAATATTTTTGGATGTTTTTTAGAAGAAAAGATTGGGGGAAATAGTTGGACTCTAGATTTGGACAAACTCACTAAAATCGAGTATCGAAAATTGAATTGGACACACACAAGTCAAGGATAAATCCTAACTAGCACATAGCCAATTTTTATCTTCAAAATTTAGTGAAAGGGTAGTCAAATTTCAATTAAGTCCGCAGGAGACAAAAATCACGGAATTTAACTTTCTGATTGCCTTTGCAAAAATGTTCTCCTATTGGGCTAGCTATTTGATTGATTTTAAATTGAATGATAGTTAGGGTAGAACACAAAGGATAAGCGAGTGAGTTGGGTGATGAAATCTCTTCTCATGAATGACCGGGTGTAGGTCTTAATTGATTATTTCATCGCACGCATTAAAAAATAAATGCGAGAATAAAAATCAAATAAGATCACGTAGTAACACACAATATTGGTTTGCTTGAAGGAGATTCGCGAGTGTTGAGAAATGTACCTCCCACGATTTTTACATGCGTGGGGTGATCAGGGGGGTCTCGCCTATCTCAGTTGCCTCGGGAGTCCTACCGACCCAACGTAGAGAGGCTTCTAAATCCTCACCTTTGGACCCCCTCTCTCTACCTTTTTGCGGTTTCTCTATCACCCTTTTCTTCTTTTTTATTACAAATTTAAATGAAAAGCAAAATAGTGGTGTCTCCAAGCACCGCACTACAAGACAAATAATAAAGACCTAATACAGGCCTTCTAAAAAACTGAAAAATCGTATAAAAAAGTAAAAATAGAATATAAATGAATCACGAACAATATGAAATCCTTTCAAATGCTTCAAGCTCCAATGATCGGCAACGACGCCATTTGAGAACTTTAACTTTTGTATGTTTCTTTATCGTTGTTGCAAGACAAGTTAACCAAAACCTTCAAATACCAATAAAAATATAATACTACTAGAGTGTAGAGGTAAGTAAGGGTATCAATCATAATCTAATGATGCAACATATAAGACAAGAGAGATGTAATTCATTTTTATATTTAATTTTTTTTTTTACTTTTTCACTTTTCTATTATTTTACCTTTATTAATATTAAAATAAGTGTGTGATGAGGGTGAAATGAGACTAAACTAAATCAAAGATCTAAAGACTAACTAAAAAGTGTGATGAAAAATAAGTGAAATCTAACTAAATAAAATTGTAAAATATGAGATGAATGAGGAAATCAAAGTGAGAGCTAACAAGGGATGGGATTACGCCATATATTCTAGTTAATCTTATTAATTAATTCATTCAAATTAAGCAACCCAAGTTAGTATCAAAATTACAAATCAACTCTTGTTGCCAATGTAATTTTAATAATAACCTTTAGAAAATTAAATTTAACACTCCTACAACTCTTGAAAAGAACATCCAAACATCATTTAACAAACCACACGATAGGATCGATTTACTAAATTAGTTTAAATCATAGAAATAATCTTTGAGTTGAAATTCAAAGAAATAATTTCACATTTTAGAAAAACCTATCTCTAGTTCGATTCTAAAATGGAAACTGATACTAGAATCTCGATTTTCTCTCAATTTTTTTTTTACCCTCTCTTGAGGTGTAAATCCAAATGTAAGAGTGCAAAATTAATAATCAAAGAGATATTTAATTTAAATAAGCTAATTAAAATGGGATTAACATCAAATAATGGTATCACCCCACCCCTTCAAAGGGTTTCTAGCCTAACATGGTGATAAAACATAACAAATGTAATATTATGAACAAACTAAGCATGAAATTAACAGAAGTAAAGATAGGAGAACAAATCTTAGAATCAAGTCTTCCTGAATTGATAGTTGAACTACAAACTCTTAAATACAATCCAAACTCTCACACTTTAATCCTCACAAAATCTCTAAAGAAAAATGAAATAAAAAAGTATTTACAATGATGTTTCTCTCCCTATTCTTCTCTCTAGGGTTTTCTCTCTACAATGTTTGTTTTCTTCAAATGAGTTTCCATTTCTTATTTTATATCATGGAAAACTAGGGATAAGGGGTATAATTAGAAGGTTTTAATTGTTCATGAGGTGTGTGAGGTAATGATGGGTATTAGGGGTAAATAGAGTGAGGATAATGGAGTAGTGGGGTGATGAGGGTGATGATGCTAAGAATCAGCACCACAAAAAATGAGGTGGTGCTGATACATGGGCCATCCTATCGGCTACTTCTGATCCTCCTCCAGCTAGGCCCCCGGAGATCATTACAACACCGAATGAAATCATAATAAGCCTTTTCAGCGGGCCATGGTCATCCTTTGGTGGAAGGTTAGGATCATCATTATCTTCTGAGGGGTCATCATGCCTGTCGAGGGCATCTTCTCTACATTTATCACTTATTTTCTTGCTAGGGTCAGCTCTGCCTAATGTTGAAGGCACCCATGTCCACATAGTTTCTCAACTTACCTTCTTTTAACATTTTTTCAATTTCATCTTTTAGAAAGAAATATTTATCAGTCAAGTGGCCATGGTCTTGATGGAATTCACACCACATGATTTGTTCCTCTTGTGAGGAGGAGCCCTCAACTTCTCAGGCCATTTTAAAGATCGATCGCTCTTTATCTCATTCAGAATGTGTTCAAAGCTGACCGTCAGAGGGGTGTAATCTGCAAACTTGTCATCTGCTAGTCTTTTCTTCCCCTCCTTATTCTTTTTCTAGTATTTACCTCCACTAGTACCTCCTTTTTCATCCTTGTATTTGGCATCCATTACCTCTTTGGCATTCATCACCTTCCCCGCCATCGCTAGGAGCTCACCCATCAACTTCAGGGGGTCTTCTGCAAGCTTCCATAATAGCTTCCCCTTTTGGATCCCTCCAATGAGGGCCGCCATTGCTATAATCTCTTCATAGTCTTTGACCTCTAACTTTTCTTTGTTAAACCTGTCTATGTAGTCTCCGAGGCTTTCATTTTTCCCTTGCCTAATATAGAGCAGGTGAGTGGTCTTCTTCTATGGCCTTACTCCAAAGAAGAAGTTATGAATGAACCGTTTTGCTAGTTACTTAAGGATTTCAGTGGAGTTCTTCGGAAGAGAGATATACCAAACATGTTCAACCCCAGTCAAAGTTCTCAAAAAGGCTCGACACCTCATCTCATCTAAGATAGAGTATATGTCAGTGGCTGACTGGTATATCTCGATATGATGGACTGGGTTGGTACTCCCGTCATACCTTGGGGTGACCACAAGCTGCTTAAACTTGGTCGGCATTGGGAAAATGACTATCTTCGCCACAAAGGGTGAGCCCTCGGAGTATCCTCTCTGAAGAGGGTCTTGGGATTTTAGTATATCACTAATTTTATCCTTCGGCCTCTGAATCAAGTCATTCCACGACCTCACAGGGTCAGCTTGACCGATGTTATCCCCCTCTGCTTCTGTAGGATGAACTGAGGGCTCCGCTATAGCCGACCTTCGTCGGCTATTTACTTCTCCATGACCGTCATATCGTCTATAAGGGGGTTAGCCCTCATGGGTTCGGACATCTACTACTTCTCTTCTAGACCTTGCGAGACTTCTCGATCTCGATAATATTTCCCTCAGGTCATTGATCGAGCCCAACCTCTGAAAGGCCGACCCTCTGCTCAGATGGTATAAAGATGAGCCTCTGGGGCTATCATCAGGATTCTATCTCTATTACCTCCCTTGGCTCTCCTGGATAGGTCTTATGGTATTGTTGGAGATCTCATACGGATCCTAACAATTTTCTGGAGCATCTTCTACTTCCATATCATCATACCTAACCTCCGGGCAAGGGTTTCCTTACCTCCCCAGGTGTAAACTCATGGGGTTATTAACATTACTACTTCGTTGTGGAGGTGGAAAGTCTTTGCGCGGTGGCTAGGGTGGTACCCTGGCCTCATGTTGTCTCTGTGCAGCTGCCAGGGTAATCATCTTCGGTGAGATTCGTGGTGGTCTTATTATGTTTTGGGTAAGATCTGCGAATTTATTTTGCATAACCTGTCGACTTGTTGCCAAAGACTTCAGGGAGGCAACCAACCATCTCTAACTGAGGTGGTAAATGGTTGGAACTAGGTCATACTCCACTAGTCGATGGAGGAGGTGGTGGTAACTCCGGTGCCATATATTTGAGTTGTGATGAGTTAAATGATCAGAAAACTGATGAGCTTGAGGACCTTAATGGATCCCTTTCAATAGTGAATCAACTCTTGACAAAAGGGGAAGAACTGGTTCACCACCAGAGTCTCCGGTGAGGTCAAGTTGTAGAGAGGAAGAGATAACTTCTTGTTCCCACAGATGATGCCAAACTGATGATGTTAAGAATCAACACCACCAGATAATGAGGTGATAGAGCTCAAACAGCAGCTACAATGGAAACAATAATGGTATATATGTATATGCATATATGTATAGATATATATATAGAAGGAGGTGAGTAGAAGAGGTATGAAGACAATGATATATAGTGGTTCAGCCAATCAGGCCTACATCCACTGTGAGTGTGTGATCCACTAGATATGGGCGCTAAAGGCCTTGGATACAATGCACAGGCTTTCTATCACTACTGTGTACACAAATAGAGTTTTAGCTAGGGTTCTAATTATTGACCCCCTTACAAGGTTGAAGGAGACAAGTATATATAGGGCTTGGGAAGTGTAGTTTACCCCCAGCATGCATTAAGCATGTGAATGATGATCTAGCTAATCCCCCGTTGACACCTGGCTTAGCCACTTGTAGGTAATGATGACATAATATTCCCTCACATGAGGGAATGATCTTGTTATAACACTTTAGTCCACGTGATAATGAGTCCCACGCGCACTGTTCCACGCATCTCCCAAATCACGTGCCATGATGGTGTCACCCTCAGCCTATAGTGATAGGCCGAGGCTGATCCTAACCTTGTGGAAGTCCTGATTCTTGAACGTAGGACATTTGTACTGTTGGCCTATATAGGGTCAGCCGGTCGTATGATCGTCTGAACTGTCCCCAAGCCGAGGCCTCAATCTACATGGGCTTGGGCCGATTTGGGTTATCCAATATACTTGTATTGCCAATGGTGGGGTCGGACTGGCCAATCCCTATCTTCAGTATGACCACCTGGGGGTAAAATTAGAGTTGAGCCCTCGTCCTAGACGAGGCTACCCTCGGCCAGACCGAGGGTATATTTTGGTATATCAGAGGATATTTTACGTAAAGTTGTAAAAGGCTTAAAACACATGTGGGGACTTTAATTCATTTGCTTTGGGATATTTTAACAATTGGCTTTGTGGGTGAAATGGGTTGTTAGTTCGGGTCAGAGGTTGTGGATTCGAATTGGATCATGGGTAGATGGGTATCACTATTTTTGGCTTTTGATTGATTGATCCGGGTTAATGTGTATTCGGATTTTGGGTAGTGACCGGATTCGAATCCGGGTTGAAGCGTTTGGGTTACAGGTTCTATTCGAGCAGGTATGAAAGGGGTTTGAAGCAGGTAGGAGGAGGGATAAGATGGTTCATGGATAAGGCCTTCGGTTGAACCGTGTTCGGGCTTTGGTGAGTTTGTTGGTGGCTCAAACAAGGATTTGAGGGTTATGAATTCAAATCGAATCTCGGGTTTCCATGGATGACTTGCCGAAGATGGGTGTGGCTCCAGTAGGTTTGAGGTGGATCCGAGAGAAATGCAGCTGGGGTCGATTGGGTATCAAAACGGGGGAGTCCGATGAGAGTTTTCTGGTCGTACGGTGTAAGGGTGGGTTGGGTCAGACCGAAGTTGTGGTTTGGGGGTGCTGGGGTTCGATCAGAGTAGGTGAGAGGGGATTTAATTATCGTGGGGGGGTGTTGATTATGGAGGGGAGAAAGAGAGGGTGTAAGAGATGATGAATAGTGAGGTGATGGGTGTGTTAGGGTGTGGTGAGGTGTAAAGTAAGGGGTGTGAGTATGTGTTTTAGGTGTAGGAGTGTGTAGGATAGGAGCTGTGTGTAGATTAGGATAGGGTGAATGAGTATTTTTAGGGGGGGGGGGTGTTTTGTTCGGGACCCTAAAAAAAACTATCTAACGAGAAAAAAATAAAAATTAAATAATAAAACAAAAAATTAAATTGTATAAAAATTAAAAATTAAAATCCTCATAAAATAAAACTAAACAAAAAAATAGAAAATCTAATAAAAATAGAAAACTAAATTCCAAATGGAAGATGAAAATGAACCTATCCAAATAAAAATAGAATAAAATAAAAAATAAATAATAAAAAATAAAAAATAAAAAATAAAAAATAAAAACTAAAAATAAAAATAAAACTTACACCTAAATATAAAAATAGTGGACACATATATAAATCCTATAAATGTATACAAAATTCTAAGCAAAATATAAAATAAATCTTAAAAATTAAAAGAGACTCAAGTAAAAATCTAAAAATTAATAAAATAAAATAAAATAAATGGTGCAAACTAAACACACAGGGTTTGGGAATGGGTTTAAGTGAAGGTTATGTGACAAGGGAAGAGGCACGGGTTTAGGTTCAGGTGTAGGGACAGGGTATTTAGCCCACATTTTGCCGCAATTTACCTTGATTTGAGCGTTTGAACATATCAAGAGGCATATGACCTACAAAATAGACATATAAGTTCATAAGACCCATTTTGTCGAGAATTATCAATTAAAAATCGTCAATTTGGGGTATTATTTAAACACTTTTGGGTTCTTATCAATGGGCTATATGAATGGATGGTGATACCATTTGGATTTTCTAATTCTCCTAGAACATTTATGCATCTTACAAATCACCTATTGAATCCCAATACTGGTAATTGTCTTGGCTTACTTTGATGATATTCTTGTGTTTAGAAAAGACAAAAATTAACACTCTATGCATTTTTGAATGGTTTTTGATGTCTTAAGAGATTAGAAACTATATGTTAATTTTAAGAAATGTGACTTCTTGACAAATAGCGTGATATTCTTTATCCATATTGTCTCAAGTGATGGTGAATAGTAGGGTTCAAGCAAAGTGGATACATTTACTAGTTGCTCAATTATGAGTTCGATTCATGATGCTCGAAGCATTCATGGCATTGCCTCTCTTTATAGATGATTTGTGAAGAACTTTATCACAACTATTGCTCAATTAATGAACGCTTGTAGGAGGGTACGTTAAAATGGATTAATGAAGTAAACAAAAAGTTTTATGCGTATAAAAGAGAAAATGGTGGAAGTGTCAATTTTCTCCCTTCTAGATTCTAACAAGGTGTTTGAAGTTGATTGTGATGCTTGAAATTCGGGTATTGGTGTTGTTATTAGCCAAGAAGGGAAAACTACTATATAATTAAGTGAGAAATTATGAAAATATCGTAAAAATACTTATGATAAGTAGTTTTATGATATTATTAGAACCTCGGATCGATGGACACACTACCTTATTCCTAAATAGTTCATTCTCTTTCTGGATCATAAGGAACTAAAATACATCAAAGGTCAACATAAACTTAATTCGAGACATGCCAAATGATTTGAATTTTTACAGGACTCAAGTTCATAACAAGCACAAGTTTAGTGTTCAAACTCAAGTGGCGCGGGGGCTAAGATCTTTTATATACATCATTATGGTAAAGACCTTATCAGAAAAATTCCCATGATTTTACCTACAAAAATGATGACAACTTGCATAGCGGTAAGTAGATTGCCAATAAAATTTCAAGAGTGAGGAACAAATAGTGAAGAGAAGTGTAAATATATTCCCATATTTTAAAATTTATTTTTCAAGGGATATTTACTAAGCTAAATATGTAGATTTTTAAAGTAAACTAAATGATAAGTAAGAGATAATGAGAGAAATATGAGATACATAATATGGAAAGAACCAAAGAATGATAATCCGCCTCAATTTCCTCAAAATTATCCTAATTTAGAAATTTCTAATTGAATTGCATCCTGAAATATCTATGTAAATTAAAAGTTGATTCCCATCAACACGGTTGTTTTAAATATATATTATTTTAGAAAATTAATTTCAAGATATTAAAACCTCTACTAAAAGTAGATTAAAATCAATTAAATGAATCACTAGATAGGGAAATAGCATAGAATTTTTTAAATCCTGAACAAATATTTTTAGGTTAGTAGAAAGTTAGATTACAAAATCAATCCTAAAAAATCGATCTTTTGTTTAATTCTTAAGATAATAGTGTAAGTAACTAATAAACTTTTCTCAAAGATAAATCACCATTTCTCAACGTATGAATTAATGTAGGAACTTGATTTTAATAATCAAATGAGTATAAATGAATAACAAAAATTAATCAAGTAAAACGATTAAATCCTTCGTGATTTCATACCATCCCTTTGAATGGCAGTTTGGCCTTCCATAAAAATAAAGCTAAACATTAGATGAACAATTCATTCCATGTACAGACTAAAAGAAATGTATAAGGAGATAAAAATATGCAAACCCAATATCTTGAATTAATATCCACATCCAAAGATTCTACAAATTGCTCCCACAATGATTAACAAACTAAGAATGAGCGAAGAAGAACAAAAATTCTAAACTCACAATTGAATTTATCACACTGAGCTCAACAGTTTATTTCAAAAAATATGTCTCAAACTCTCTACACAATTAAAATAAACCTACTACTACCTAAAAATGAGAAAATTCCATTAAAAGTTTTCTCTCAAATGTGACTTTTTTATCTAGATTATTAATGGACCCCTCTCTGTGTACTCTATTTGCTTCAAATATATTGGTGAGTTAAAAAAAGGTTTGGGACATTTTTTGAAAGGCAAATAGGATTGTGGGTGCATTTCCTTAGGCACCAAGTGTGATGAGTTTTGTTTGGATGTCGATAGAAATTGGTTTGTATAGTGAGAAATAGAAGAGAAATTGAAAAAAAGAGAGAAGACGAGTGGTAAAAAAGAAGGTATTTAGTTAGGTGGATATGAGGACCCGATGGGATTATGAGGTTGAATGCGTGGGATGTAAGAAAAAGGATAGAGATAAAGATAGACGGAGTATGGGAAAGATACAAAAATGAAGGTTAGTACCAGCGATAGCAGGTAATAGTGTAGATGGGAGTCCACAGGTAGGCTTAGAAGGAGGTTTGCAGTTGAGAGAGAGAGGGATGTAATGGGATTTTCAATGGGTGAGCTGAGAGAAGGAGAAAATGAGGGGAAATGACGTGAGGGGAAATGGAAAACTGGCTGGGCATGTGAGTTTAGAGAGGGCGAGAGAGGCGAAAAAATGAAAAGGGGAAGAATAAAGAGGGACGACTGGGCTTTTAGGATAGTTTAGGTGTGGGTAAGGTGTTTGTGGGTATAGAAGTTAAGAGATGTAATAGAGTGAAGAAAGTTGGTGGAGAAGGTTTAGTAGGGTACAACACTAGGCAACATGGTGGTTGTCGATTCTACGGGAGGACAGAGAGCGTGAGATGATGTGTGAGTTTGTTGAGGTAGGAAGATGGCGAAAAAGGGGGACCATCTAAATCCTTGCACATGTGTTGCACGTGACAAATGAAAGGAAATAATTACAGAGAAAGAGAAGTGGTACATGGATAATTGGGTTTATGCTATAACTTTGGAAAAAAGTTTGATGTCTTTGAGACATCAAATTTTTTGATGTCTTGGATTTTGATTGGTAAATACAGTTGGTGGGGACTCACATCATTTATGGAAATGGGTCCGCGCCAGCGATATTGACCAATCAGAATCCAAGACATCAAATAGTTTTATGTCTCAAAGACATCAAATTTCTATCCTATAGCTTTTAGATGGGAATGGTTTGTGTGCGTATATATATATATATATATATATATATATATATATATATATATATATATATATATATATATATATATATATAGATAAAACAATAAGAATAACAAATCATATTAGACACGTATAACTACATGCATATACACATATAAAAACATATATAAAACACGAACAAATTTCTAAATACATAATTAAAATATATAATACCCCTTTTACTTATAGTAAAACATTTATATTTACATGTATATATTTATATTTACATGTATATACTTATAGGAAAACATATTTATATTTACATGTTATTGATACCAAATTTAACCTGCTGACATGGCCCAATCATACGAAGACACCTGACTATCTACATGGCAACAACAAGCATTTTCGAGATGATCATACGCTCCGAGGAACTCATATGCTCCGCGGAACAAGACCTCTCTGAGGAACTCTTACGCTCCGAGGAACAAGACCTCTCCGAGGAACTTTTTAGCACCGAGAAGCTCAGGCGGTCCGAGCTGCATCTCGAACAAAGCATTAATAGATGGATAACCAACAGGTCAACTAATTTCATTAAATGCTTATCATTCAGACGCACATGCAAAGAGGGTATTAAATGTATTACCCTTTCATATGTATACCATTTAATGTATTACCCTTTCACATGACAGCCTAAGGGCTATAAATACATTGTACAATCCTCATTGTAGGAGGATCGAAAGCAGAAGGGAATTTCTTGTAATCGAGAATTCCTAAACACTCAGCAATAAAACAACAGTTGACGTAGGCCATTCTTATAAGGCTGAACCACTTTAAAATCTTTTGTCTCATTTTATTTATATGTGATTGAATTATTAGAGTGATCTAATTTTTTACATCAACAGATTGGCGCCGTCTGTGGGAACGACTGGTAATATCGTTTTCTCACCAATAACAATCCATTACCAATGGCTGATATTCCTGAATCCAGGAATCGAAACGCTGGAACCCCTCCAAATCCATCTGCACCACCAATCATTCCAGATTTGACTGGAATAATGTCAAATCTGGCTCAGGGCCAGACCGTCATGCAAGAAACGATGCGACAACTCATCCAAACCCTCCATGGCGGTGCATCAGCCCATTCCGGATCATGAAGCATTCAAAGAAATACCCGTGCACCTTCTTCACGTACTAGGCGTACTAATTCATATCGCAATGAGGAATCTGAAGATTTTTCTTATCAACCTGGACGAACTTCGTCAGTGCGAGCCACAGATACTGAACAACGTGTCACCCTCTCCCCAGAAAGGGCCAGCGCATTGGAAAGATTAAGTAGGGCCTCTCCTTTCGATCGATTAGGCCCTAGGAGGAACAAAAGTCTTCTTAATGAAGCATCGAGGAGCTTTCGACGACCATCAGATTTAAAGGAAGGATCTGCCCAGTCGCGACCAGCTTCTCGTCAAGATGGATCCTATGACCGACCAGCTGCTCATCGAGATAAATCCCAGGAAGACACTTCAACGCGATCAGTTGCTCGAACCAAAAGGCCCGAGGAAGGAAATGATGCATGGAAAGGATCTATTTAGAGGCTGGAGGATAGATTAGGGGAAATGGCTAGGGCCAAGAACCCTCTACAACGAACCTTTGTTCGAGGAACACCTTTTGTTCAGGACATTGTTGATTTTCCAACACCATCAAAGTTCAAACCACCTGTTGTGACTCCCAAGTATGATGGGAAGACTGACCCTGTCCTTCATATAGAACAATATCAAGATGCTGCCAACATCTACGCTGTCCCAGATGAGATGAGATGCAGGGCATTCTCGGGAACTCTTACCGGATCTGCTCAGATATGGTATAATAATCTTCCTCGGGGTAAGATTTTAACTTTTCTTCAACTAGCCGAGTTATTCATTGGGAATTTCTACTTTGGAGCAAAGCCAGTTAAACGAGTAGCACATTTGTTAAGTGTTAGACAAAAAGCTGGTGAAAGTATCAGAGATTATATAACTCGTTTCAATAACGAGAAACTCGAAGTCATTGATTATGAGGAGAAGATAACGATTACCGCTTTGATGAGTGGACTACTGCCAAACAAGTTGTACTACACTTTGGCCAAAGATCCACCTCGAACCATGTCAAACCTCATGGGAAAAGCGTCCAAGATTATGAATGCCGAGGAGGCTATGTCTGCGAAGAAGAATATGGATGCCAAAGAAACCAAGGTGGAAGGTGATAAAGCTAAGAAGAAAGAGCATAAGAACAATGGTGGTGACAAACAATCCAAAAATAGGTCGTCATGGGAGGTCTTGAGGAAATTTGATAATTACACGCCTTTGAAGGCAAATATCAACCACGTCCTGGAAGAAATTAAGAACAGCGAGGAGTTAAACTGGCCGAAGAAAATGAAGGCAGACCCTAACACGAGGAATAGGGAAAAGTATTGCGAGTTCCACAAGGATCATGGCCATATGACCAAAAATTGCATAGCTCTTCAGAATGAGATTGAAACACTCATCCGACGAGGAAAGCTAGAAAAGTAAGTTGATCGGGGAGGCGAGAGAAGAAACAATGACCAAACTAGAGAGAGGTCTAGATCTCCTCGTCGGGCAGAGGAAAACATGAAAAGAAACCACGAAGTTGATCCAGAAGATGACCCCAATCTTCCCAAGAAACCAAGGCATCCAGAACGAGAGGTATTTTCAATACGCTTTGGGTCATTTGATTGTAATGTTATTACAGGAGGAGATGCAGGAGGAGGAGACCTTACTGCATAAAGAAAAGATTACCTAGGTGAGGCTCAAGCTTGCTCGTACATTCAGCGAATAAATCTAGCTGAGGAAGATCGCCCGAGAAAGGTGAAGAAGGAGAAATTGGTCATCGGTTTTTCAAAAAATGACCTTGTAGGTGTTTTATATCCTCACGATGATCCACTGGTGATCAAGATGAGAATGAAGGAGGTAATGATTTCAAGAGTTCTGGTTGACAACGGTAGCTCAGCGGACATCATGTTCTACTCGTGTTTCGATAGTTTAAATCTAAAGCTATCTCAACTGGAGCCTTACCACAGACCCCTCATCGGTTTTGCTGGCGAGAAAGTATTTCCACTTGGGGAGATCAAGTTGGATATATTCATTGGTACGTGGCCTGCTTGTCGGACAGAAAGAATACGATTTTTCGTGATGGATAAGAATGTCCAGTCATCGTACAATATCATCGTGGGAAGAGTAGGATTGAAGAAGTTCGAAGCTGTACCATTTACAGTGCATCAGTGCCTAAAATTTCCAATAAACTTTGGAGTAGGAGTTGTGAAAGGTGATCAGAGAGTAGCTCGGGAATGCTATTATTCATCCGCCGAGCAAGAGGAACTGGAAGAATCAAAGAAAAAGACTACTATCTATCAAGTGGATGAAGGTACGTAAATTGAAACATTAGATCCTCAAGATGAGTCGCAACTCGTGAAGGGTCAAGTGGTGGAAGCTACTGAAAATATTATTCTGGACGACGAGCACCCTGAACGAACTACTCAAATAGGTTCGTCGTTGGAAGCCTCATTAAAACAAGAATTGATAACTTTCCTTACAAGCAGAAGATAAACTTTTGCGTGGAGTCATGAAGATATGCCTGGGATAGACCCAAACTTCTTATGTCACGAGCTCAATGTGAATAAGGAGATCAAGCATGTGAAACAGAAAAAAAGAGTATTCAGTCTCGAGAAGAATCAAGCTATACAGGAGGAAGTCGAGAAGCTCCAGAAAGCTTGTTTCATTGAAGATGTTAAATATCCAGATTGGTTAGCTAATGTGGTAATGGTAAAGAAGAAGAATAACAAGTGGAGGATGTGTGTAGACTTCACCGACCTCAACAAGGCATGCCCAAAGGATCACATTCCATTGCCCCGAATTGATCAACTAGTATATGCTACCTCGGGACACGAGTTGCTGAGCTTCACAGATGTTTATTCTGGTTACAATAAGATCAAAATGAAACCTGAAGACAGGGAGAGTACTTCTTTCATTACCCCTAGGGGAACTTATTGTTATAATGTTATGCCTTTTGGTTTGAAAAATGCAGGTGTGACATATCAGAGGCTGATGAACAAGGTCTTTGCTGAACAAATCAGTGACAATATGGAAGTCTATGTTGACGACATGCTGACAAAAAGCAAGAAAGTTGTCGATCATCTGGTTGACTTAAGTCAAACTTTTGATCAACTAGATAAATATCAAATGAAGTTGAACCCGACGAAGTTCATATTTGGAGTACGAGAAGGCATGTTCCTTGGGTACATTATCAATCAACGAGGCATTGAAGCAAATCCTGAAAAGATCAAAGCTCTATTAGGGCTGCGATCTCCAATAACGAAGAAGGAAGTACAGATTCTCACTGGACGAGTAGCGGCACTCAACAGATTTGTGTCACGAGCAACTGATAGATATCTCCCATTCTTCAAGACACTCAGAAAGACTTTTGAGTGGAATGATGAATGTGAGAAGGCTTTTCAAGACTTGAAAAAATACTTGGGAGCACCTCCACCGTTGTCCAGGCCGGTGATGGGAGAAAAATTGTATTTGTACCTTGCAGTGTCCGAGAATGCAGTTAGCTCGGCATTGATTAGAGTGGATAATGGAGTGCAAAAACCAATTTACTATACAAGTAAGGCCTTCCGAGGAGAAGAGATCAGATATCCAAGGCTGGAGAAATTGGCACTGGCACTGATTGAGGTGAATAGGAGAATGAGGCCATACTTCCAGGCTCATACTATAGTAGTATATACTGATGTGCCATTGAGACAAGCCCTTCATAAACTAGAAAAATCAAGGAGATTGATATATTGGGCAATAGAGCTCGGTGAATATAATATAATTTATGAACCCAGATCATCACTAAAAGGGCAGGCTGTAGCAGATTTCATAGCGGAGTTCACCTATCCTGATACCCCCGAGGAGCAAAAGTTGCTCGCTGATCAACTTGTGGATGTTACAGGATTAACAAACACAAGCCCAGACCAATTCCGATTGGTAAAGGGGCGTGTGGATGTTACAGGATGTGATGTAGAGATAGTTGGGAGGATTCCGAACGAGGAACAAGAGTTGCTCACTGATCAACCTGTGGATGTTACAGGATCGATAAACACTAGCTCAGACCAACTCCGGTTGGTAAAAGGGAAAGTGGATGTTACAGGATCATTAAATTCGAGCTCAGATCAACTCCGGTGGGTAAAAGGGCAAGAAAAAATGATCGACGAGGAGCGAAAAAAATCCAGGGAGGATGAAAAGAAGCAGCAAATATTTCACCGAGGAACTCTGATTGATCAGAAATTTGAAGACGAGTTACCTATATGGAGGCTATATGTAGATGGCCCATCTTGCACTATAGGATGTGGCGCGAGGATAGTTTTGAGCACTCTAGACAAGGTCGACATGGAATACGCCTTGCGTTTCCAATTCAAAGATTCCAACAGTGAGGTTGAATATGAGCCCATGATTGCAGGGCTTAATCTGGCAAAAATTATGGAGGCGCGACAGGTTGTGATCTTCAGTGACTCTCAATTGATTGTAAACCAAATGATGGGAGTATATGCAGTTAGAGGAGAATTAATGATCAGATATCATGCAAAGTCAAAGGAGCTACTGTCAGAATTTTCCGCTATTCAACTAGTCAGAATACCAAGAATGGAGAATGCGAGAGCAGACGCCCTAGCTCGACTAGCATCAGCTACTCGCACCGAGCTACGATGAACAATCCCAATTGAAGTGTTAGCTGGTCGGAGTATAGATGAAGATCTAACGATGAACTATATCACCCTTGATTTAGGACCATCTTGGATGGATCCCATCAGGGCGTATATCGAGGAAGGAGAATTGCCAATTGACAAGCTCGCAGCCAAGAAATTGAAGTTTAAAGATGCTCGGTATGTATTAACTAATGGTGTTTTATATAGACGAGGAATTATGGAAGGTTTGCAGAGATGTGTACATCCCACCGAGGTGAAAGATTTGATTGAAGAGATCCATGAAGGGTCTTGTGGAGCGCATGTAGCAGGTCGGATGCTTTTACAAATGGTGATGATGCAGGGATACTACTGGCCGATGATGAGGGCAGATTGTATAGCCTATGCCAAGAAATGTGACAAGTGCCAACGCTTTTCCTCCATCCGAAGAACTCCACAAGCATTGTTGACACCCATAACTTCCCCTTGGTCATTTGCCATGTGGGGAATTGATTTGGTTGGACCACTGCCAACGACCCGAGGAAGGTTCAAGTATCTCGTCGTCGCATTGGATTATTTTACTAAGTGGGTAGAAGTTGAGCCACTCATTGACATGACGTACGAGAAGGTATACCAATTTGTTTGGAAGAATATCATTTGTCGATATGGTCTTCCTCATGCTTTCATCACATACCATGGAACACAATTTGATAACGAGGAGTTCGCTGCCTATTGTCATCAATCAAATATTTTGAAGGTCCACTCAGCACCAGGCCATCCTCAAAGCAATGGACAAACTGAAGTGACAAACAAAACGCTGTTGAACGGTTTGAAGAAAAGATTGGATGATGTGAAAGCAAACTGGATCAACGAGTTACAACCAGTACTATGGGCTTACCGAACTACTCCCCGAGTAGCAACTGGAGAATCACCATACATGCTGGAGTTTGGGAGTGAAGCTGTCATACCTACCGAGTTGGGCCTCCCAACATACAGGGTGCTAAATTTCAATTCCCCTGTCAGCGATTTAAAGAGAAGGCTGGATTTAAACATGCTCGAGAAAGTTAGAGAAGAAGCAGCCATTAGAAATGCTGCTTACCAGCAGCGAACAGCTTTGTTTTACAACAAGAGGGTGAAGAAGTGCGACCTTAAAGAAGGAGACTATGTGCTGAAGAAAGTAATTCAAAAGCATAACAAACTGGAGGCAAACTGGCATGGACCATACCGAGTTACAGAAGTTGTTCGACCAGGAACTTATCAAATAGCAACTTTAGAAGGCGAGGAGTTTAAAAATGCCTGGAATGCAGAGCACCTGCGCAAGTATTATCAGTGATGTATATGTAACGCAGTTCCGTCAGTATGAATAAAATGAAAATATTCTGCAAGTCTCTCTGTTTATTGAAAATATTTTGGGGAATACTAGTGCTAAGCACTACTCGGCAAAGCTCGGCAGACTACTCAATGAAATATTCCAAACTGTACCAAGTATGGTTGGTCGGGGATAAAAACCCACTAACTGTAGTTGGTCGACGAGGAGAAATATTCCTAAAAATGGCAACCTGTTTGGCTAGGAAACGAAATATTCCAAACTGTACCAAGTATGGTTGGTCGGGGATAAAAACTCACTAGCTGTAGTTGGTCGACGAGGAGAAATATTCCTAAAAATGCCAACTTGTTTGGCTAGGAAACGAAATATTCCAAACTGTACCAAGTATGGTTGGTCGGGGATAAAAACCCACTAGCTGTAGTTGGTCGACGAGGAGAAATATTCCTAAAAATGCCAACCTGTTTGGCTAGGAAACGAAATATTCCAAACTGTACCAAGTATGGTTGGTCGGTGATAAAAACCCACTAACTGTAGTTGATCGACGAGGAAAAATATTCCTAAAAATGCCAACCTGTTTGGCTAGGAAACGAAATATTCCAAACTGTACCAAGTATGGTTGGTCAGGGATAAAAACCCACTAATTGTAGTTGGTAGACGAGGAGAATTTATCGACCTTGGTTGGTCGGACACATTTTATGAAAAAGACAAAAATTTACTAAGTATGGTTAGTCGGGGATAAACTCTCACTAACCGTAGTTGGTCGACAGGCATAATTTAACAACCTTGGTTGGTTGTAAACATTTTAAACATTATTATACTCGTAACTTTATTATTAAGTGATCGAGCAACATTATTGATACTTATAACTTTTAAATTGTTATTGAGTTGGTCGACAAACAACACTATTGTTATCTTTTTAACAGAGATGCATAAATATAAAGTGTTTGATAAATACAAGATAATAGCAATGAACATTTGCAAACAGAAATGAAAGTTTTTCATTAAATTCGAAAATAAATTACATTGATGATAAAATGAAAGTTACATTGATATGTATGCTAACTATTACATCAAAAATTTATATTCTACTGGTCTTTTCCCCTCAGCTTTTGATGCAGGTTCCTCGCCAGCAGGCGGATCATTTAAAGACCGAGGAGAATTGATGAAGTTCAAATCCTTCAGCATCCTGACATTCATCACAGAAGGTCGATCTAAAAGATGATCGGGACGAGATACCTCAATTTGAGAATGTAAATTGTAGTCATCGAGGTATTTTGAAATTAAGCTCCGAGGAATGGCACGAGCTGGGATCCATTCCATGTCTAAATTGTACGGTGGCACAGGCAAGTCGAGCAACCCAGGATCATGGTAGTCCCACAGATAGTGTCCTTGTTCGAGCTTCAGCACACCTAAGGCATTCAGCCAGCCTTGTTTATAGCCCTCATTGTTGGCATTTTGGATACGATCGTCCAAGTGGAATAGTGCTTCGTTGTATCCAGCCATCCATAATTCCCTCGGCTGTTTGTGGAATTGATATGTTAGCCTTTCCAGCTGCTCGTGGAGATTCTTGATGAAAAGATCCTTATTCTCCAAGACTGACTTCTGCGCGGAGAGCTATTTTTCCAGGTCCCTAATTTTCTTTGACATATCAGATAACGCCTGGTTCTTCGCCATTAGTTGGAAGGCCTGGTTCTCTAAGGCAGGCATTGTCCTCTGTTCCTCGACAAGAACCCGAGTTGCTCTTGCTCATCTCCGAGGATCTCTTCCTCGTCCCCGAGGAGACGTGGAAGGGCCCGACCTCCTCAAGGTATCCAATTCGTCCCTTAATTTGGCATTTTCAACCTCTAAGAATTAAAATCCCTCGTCAGTCACTAGGATTAGGGATGTTGAAGAAGAGGCTGCAGACTTCAACTGTGATAGCTCGTTCTGCAAGTTGTTGTTTTCCTTTTCCAGCAGCTCGGCAATCTGTCTGCATTCCTCGACCTCGCCCCTTAGGGTTCTCTCCCTTACATCATAACCAGCAAAAAGCTTCTCGTAGCCCTTGTCAGCCATGATCAGCTTGTACTTCTTCTCGTACCCCTCATACAGCAAGGTAGTGGACTCTTTATATTGAAGCTGAAGGTCCTCGAGGGTGCTCTGGAGATCCTCGATCATTTCATAATAAGCCACATTATTGGCCACCGCTCGATCAAGCAGACACTTCAGGTACTGATATGCCTCCACTGCCTGTTCTGAAGCATCCTGGCCGAGGATGCCTATAACTTCTGATGCACTCAGGTCTGTGTGACCAGCCTTATAATATTCATTACATTTACGCATCAGCTTTGTATCATTGGCAGATAACAGATCCATCCTGGCCAAAAACTAGCAGAGAAAGAAAGAGCAATCATCAATAAGAGAAACAAGCAGAGTATAAACAGAAAATAGACAACAGTATGCAAAGAAAACTCAAGTTTTATTAGATCATAGTTCAGAGTTACAAAGTTTTGGGTTGCATTTGATAAAAATAAAAATATAAAGATAAGCCCGAACAACACTACACCTTTTCCTTATCTCCCAAAACCTTCTCGGGAGGTTGGGAAGAGGAAGCAGGTTGCTCGGAGGGAACTGTGGGTTGTTCAGAAAGCACCAGTTGTTTCTCGGAAGAAGAAACGACTTGCCCGGTAGCAGACTGGATGGCTGGGGGGTGATCTCCCATCACCATTGAAGATTCCTCAGAGGTATCTTCGTCCTCTTCTAATTCTTCTGGAGTTGGAGGGGGACCGGGGATATGTCTTTGGAAGAGCTCGGAGGACTCGTCGACCTTCATTTACTGAAGGGAAGCAACCCATCCATCCCTAAAATACTTTAAACTGCCATAGTCTACTTGAGATACCATGGAAGCACACCCCTTGTTCCACCCCTTGTCCCAGCCAGAGCTGAAGGACTTATTCACAGCAGCTTTTCTCTTGGCCTTCTCCAAGGAAAGCTTCTCGGACAGCAAATCATCAGCATCTTTCAGTTTCTGTTCAGCCTCCTCCTTCTGCCGATTTACCTCCTGAAGATGGACCAACCTCTCCTCAGCAATCATGAGCTTATTCTCAAGCTCCCCTTCAGCTCTGAGCTTCTCTTTAAGCTCTTTATTTTCCTTCTCCAAGGAAGTCTTTTTCTTCTCCAACTCCTTGGAGGCATCAACTGCTCGAGCTTTTTCTTGATCAGAGGAGGCAAGATTTTTCTCCCAGATAGCCTTATCAGTGGCATACTGCTGGCGAGAGTCTTCCAAAGACTTGGTAGCTTCTTCCAGAGCTCCCTCCACACTGGACGAGGAGCAAGAAGCCTTAATTGCTTAATCCTTCTTCAGGATTATGTTAAAGCACCTCGTCAACTGTGAACAGAAAAAGAAAGCAAGTTAGAAACAAGAAATGACAAAGGAAAATATGAAAAGTTTAAAGTAAAGAGACTTACTGAAGCAAGGTGATGAGCATCTAAAGAAGTAACCATGTCCCGAGTAAGGTTATCTTCAGTACCTTGGACCTCGGGAATGGTCAAGGACTTTACCGAGCTCATGGCAGACCTCGGAGGAACAAAGGTAGGAACCCCAGTTCTAGTAATGGGGGGCTGTGAGATGGTGTCATCCAAATGTACCGAGGAGCTTTTCTTCAGCCTCCTCGGGGGAACATTTACGGATTCAACCAAGGATGAATCCTTGGTCGGTGATATCACAATCACCTCTCCAGGAGCAGTAGAGATGCTCGGAGCCACTGCGGGCTTCTCGGCAACTTTAGTAGGAGCATTTGGAGGAGCTGCATCAGTCTTCTTTGTCCCCTCCCTTGGGACATCAATCCTACTCCTCTTTGCCTCACCAGAACCGGAGGAAGATTTCTTAAATAGGGTAGGAGGTCTTCTCTTCTTCATCCTTTCGCTCAAAGGAATATGAGATTCAGGCGAAGAAGTTGTAGAGGCTGGTACTGGCTCTGCTTCGCTGATCATTGGACGAGCAGTGAAGGAGGTTGTGTAGCTCTTGTACTGGAGCAGATACGAAGCTGACCTGATGTGCTCGTCGGCAACCCTTTGATGCAGACCCCAGATAAGTCCCAAATGCCTTATATTGACATTTGTTTCTTTTGGGCACCTTCTCTTTCTATCAACTGCAAATAAATAAACATTGTTATCAGTGACACATTTTATCAAACATAACACAAACATGATTTCAAAATAAATAAAATAAAATAAAAATAACCTATCCCATTGCCATAAGGAGGGCATCTGGGACCCTGGTAAACCTCATCTCCGGTTAATGGAGGGTGTTGCCAATTTTTTATGACAACCTCGTGTTCAAAATAATCCCTATTGGCATCAGGGAGATTGACTACTAAGACTCTATTTATAAACCTAGTTTTTAAATAATAAATATTATCATTAACTGCCCATCTATAGCAGTACATGATTTCTGGAATTCATATACGAGTTCCATGGACTTGATTAAATTTATGCACCCCATTAACTATTCTCCATGTGTTAGAGGCTATTCGTGCAGTAACAACATCAAAGTACTGACAGAATTCCAGACACAGAGGATTTGGTGGAAAAGAAAATCCACACTCAGCAAAAAAGAGACTGGGGAACCAATGTCCCTCAGCCAAATTGAAATAATTATAAAGCTCATAAAGCTCTTCCAAGACAACCCAAGAGGGAATGGAAAAATCAGATCGAAATTTGTCAAGAGATTCAACAGGGTAAACCATGGTGATTAAAAGAAATGAAGAAGAAAGAAGAAGATCTTACAGGAAAAGAGTAGAGCTGATGACGACAGACGATGGAAGAGATGAATACACAAGAGAGTAGAAGACAATGAAAAACTCGAAGATGAAAATTTGAAAAGATAGAAGACAATGGGAGTGTCTGTGAAGTTTAAATACTTTACCTTGGGAACTGGCGAAGTAATGATTACAAAAAGGATGATTACGTTACCGGCGGCTAAAAAGATGAAAAGTGGCGCGGGAACCAAAGCGGGCAACAACGGCCAAAAAGATGAAAAGTAACACGAGAATCGAAGCACGCAGAAAAGTCCAAAAAAGCATGATTCTAAGAATTTGGAAGGAGAAAATAAATACAAGGGAAACGCTCCTAAAAATTAGGAAGACTATTTAAAGCTACCGTATTCCGAGAAAGAATGTTCCATACTCCTCAAATTTCGAACTATGAAACATTGGGGGCTTCTGTTGATACCAAATTTAACCTGCTGACATGGCCCAATCATATGAAGACACCTGACTATCTACATGGCAACAACAATCACTTCCGAGATGATCATACGCTCCGAGGAACTCATATGCTCCGAGGAACAAGACCTCTCCGAGGAACTCTCACGCTCAGAGGAACAAGACCTCTCCGAGGAACTTTTTTGCAACGAGAAGCTCAGGCAGTCCGAGCTACTCAGGCGGTCCGAGCTGCATCTCGAACAAAGCATTAATAGCTGGATAACCAACAGTTCAACTGATTTCATTAAATGCTTATCATTCAGATGCACACGCAAAGAGGGTATTAAATGTATTACCCTTTCATATGTATACCATTTAATGTATTACCCTTTCACATGACAGCCTAAGGGCTATAAATACATTGTACAATCCTCATTGTAGGAGGACCGAAAGCAGAAGGGAATTTCTTGTAATCGAGAATTCCCAAACACTTAGCAATAAAACAACAGTGGACGTAGGCCATTCTTATAAGGCCGAACCACTTTAAAATCTTTTGTCTCATTTTATTTATCTATGATTGAATTATTAGAGTGATCTAATTTTTTACATCAACACATGTATAAAACACACGCATACATATACTAATATAATACACATATATACTAGTATATATAAAATTACGTGCACATACTTAAATATAGTATTATAAGCAAATATGATTAGTAAGAATACATACAGTAAATGCAATGAACATAAAGCATATTTCGTACTAAATTAAAAGATAATACTACACACACACGTGGAGTGATAAAAGTTGGAGGCTGGCTTAGGAATGACTTGAGATGTGGCTTAAATTGGATATCTTGTCCCACGGATCATTAGAAAATTTGCATTGCCACTATTGGCGGTATATTTGACGTAACTGCGCATAATTAAGTGTTTCAACCACAATCACTCACATTGGCCTACAAAATATTCAATTTCAGCTATAAATCCAATAATATTGCGAACTAACATTTCATATGAGACTTTCTACGGTACAAATAACACAAAGTGGAGGGCTTATCAGTACAAACTAACATTACTATATGTTACAAATTTCATTAGTAAAATAAATAACGCCAATTTTTTAACGGATTTAATCCGTTACAAATATTTTTGTAACGGTTTTCTCTGGTTATAATTGGCCTATTTTGGTGTAGTGATCTAAGCTATTCATTGCTTCTTTCTATACACGTGAAGGTGTTGGAATTAAAAATGTTAAAGTAACTACACAAAGATGATCACTTCTTTAGTCATATTTGGGAGAAATGTTCCAATCATCATTATCAATGATTTTTAATTGATGATGGCGTTATTTTCATAAATAATCAGTTATGCATTACTAAATTCTCATTATTATAAGCTATTATATTTGAAGCTCATGGTGGTGGGCACTTTAGGAGAGATAAAAATAGTTTCTTTTATTAAGGAGAATTTTTATTAGCTAAAGATGGAGCATGATGTTGCTAGGCAAGTGGAGAGATGTAGAACTTGTCATACTATTAAAATAATGCCTAAACTACAGGTTTATATACACCTCTACCCATTCCATCATCTCCATGTATAATTTTTGATTAGCTAAAGATTAAATTATGATAGCTATTGACCGCTTATCTAAAATGCTTCATTTTGTGCCATGTAATAAGACCTTGGATGCATCTCATATTGCTGATCTTTACTTTCGTTAAATTATCAAACTACATAGAATTCCAAAACCCAACGGTTCCAATTGAGATGAACTAGTTTGTAATTGAGTTCATCTCATCATCTATAAACTGATGGACAAACTGATGATATAAATCGAATTTTTGGAAATTCATTGAGCAGTGTAGTGGGAAGTAGCATCCGAAAATGGGATCTTATCCTAGAACAAGATGAATTTTCTTACGACAAGTCTTCAAGCCAAGCTACGAGTGCCAGTCCATTTGAAGCTATGTACATGAGAAATCCAATCCGTCCATTGGATTAAAATCCACTTTCAAAACCTCACCAGTTCAGTGGATATCAAGAACAATAAGCTAATGACATTAAAAAGTTTCATGAGCAGGGGCATGAGAAATAATCATATAGAATAAGAAGTACCAAAATCAATCCAGTAGTAACTATAATACAGTTGCATTCAAAGAAGGTGACTTGGTGGGTATTAATTTGTGAAAAGAAAGGTTTCCCATAGGGAACATGTGAAGCTTGATCAAATAGATAATGGTACATTTGACCTCCTTAGTAGGTATGGAGATAATGCTTACAAGATCAAACTTCCAAGAGAGTATGAAGTTTCGGCAATTTTCAAAGTGTCAGATCCTTCACAATATCATAAGGACAACGTTGAATTTGATTTGAGGATGGGTCTTTTTCACCCAATGAAAAAAGATATAGGAACAACCTCTAAGATTCCAACAAATCCCTATAAGATTCATGGTTCATTTATTGGGATTAAAGAAAATCAATAGTGAAATTTTGATTTGCATACCTAGTACTTACACCCTTTTGTAAAATGGTTAGAAATCACTCCTCATAAATCGAAATGAGGTTATTAAATCTTCATTGGAAAAAAGACTTCCAGAAATTTCATTTCATATTTGTTTCATCTCCTAACTCCATGTATACAGAGAATGACAAGAATTTAAAATGATGTGAAATTCTAATGTTAATATTTTTTGAAGTTCCAAAAGTCTTGTCTTTTTTGTTTTCCAACTTCTAATTTATTATATGTTCTCTTTAAAATATATTAATTACCTATGGATGAATGGATGTTCCAAGCTCTTATATAAACATAGATAATTTATGAATCTAAGGTAGACGAATTTGTGAATATAAACATAATTTTGTTTAATATATGTTTTCTTTGAAATACTTGTCAAGCATGGGCCTTTATTAACGTATTTTTAACATATAACTATATCATTCCAACACATCGAAATTGTTAAATTATGGACTAGGATCCATGAATACCATATTGTTATATATTGTATACCCGATATCCCTTCGCTTAAACCCATAATTATGTTTTATTTGTTGGAACTACGTCGTCTTTGATTTTAAGTACTCTTGGGTAGGTAGACACTATACCAAACCAAACTGGTGAATCCCAAGCCTTATAATACGTCTCTTGGCATATTATCTATTAGGAATTCCTCCATATCTAGTATAAACCCCTAATCCTTATAGAAAAGGAAGTCTAGAACATTACGTACTTATAACCAAATCTCTACACTACCATGAAGGGAAATACCTTCTTCCTAGTGATCGCATTACAATAATAAAAAAAAATTATGCGTTTGTTGGTGTATTTGGGTCCCCTCCAATTATGAACCTCCACCAAAGAAACTCTATAGCCCACATATATCTTATTCACTTTTAAAGTCATGTCATCAAAATTGAAAACACATCAAGTTGGAACATATACACAACCGAACTGCGTAGGTTTTGATCTTGTGGCTACATGGGTACATATGCATAATATCAAGTGCATGTCCTAGGCACAAGCCTCAACAATATGTCTCAAGATATATTATCCCCACCAAGATGCATCCATCCTTTACCCTTAATTTTCTATCACTTACCCCCATAATATTTCGTAATATCTTATAGTCGCGACCTATCACTCACACCTATACGTACTCTCAAAAGTATACACAATATAAATGGCGTAGGCTTTGATCACGTGATTTCAAGAGTATGTAGGCACAACCCATTCTCTCTCAAGAGTACAAGAATCAATAGTGTATCTGTATATATATATTGTTTTTCATAACAAATATGCACTCATATCTTACCTTTCTATCTCTCCTCAAACCTTGAACGAGATATCAAACTATCTCAAGAGACAACTTCGCATGGACACAGTTACATACACATTGACTACCACCCATTATATAAGTCAATATTTCACACACACTTGCGTATATAACAAACGCCAACCCATTATCCAAACACACGCTCAAACATAAGCACTCTTATGTACCCACATCGATTAAATGATAGTACTACACTTCTCACATGAACTATTTTTATACCTAAGCACCTATTGATGTTTTAAGGGATTCTCAAACTAAGGTCTGTAAGAAAGTTCTAAATTAAGCTAAAAAGTAATCAAATAATGTAACGAGCAGTAATAAGCATATGATAAAGGAAGCCTAAAAAACAAATGAGGTTCCTAACACTTTCCCCACTCGTAACCCTATTCTCGAATCCCATAACAAAAATCTTTGAATCAGTCGCAAAACTAAATCTACCTTAGGATTATCCTGAAAGGGATAATTCGAACCTTTTATTTATTTTTATATAAAATAAATTAGTGAATTTCAATAACTGACAAACCCCCGCAAAGCATATACTTAGGCCTAGGCCTAAACCAGGGCGTTCGACTAGAACTGAATATTGTATTTAATAGCTTTTAGGGGAAATCATTGAACCATCAATTCGATAATCCTAACCTCCAGGAGAAAGGGTGGGTCGAGAGACAAGAACCCGCCCATTACCATGGGGATCATTACGAACCACCAAAATTCATTGCCCAAAAGCTCACGCTCCCCCCCCCCCCTAACGGGTCGTCTAGGGCCCGTAACACCATAGTGGCGACTCAACTGGGGATGAATAAAGAGAACTAAACTTTCCCTAGGGGCCTTAGTTTTAGGGTCTCTCTGAATGTAAACACGTGCTTAGGTCCCCGTGTACAACATTGCACATTCTTCCAATCATATAGGTTTGCACGAAGTACCTTGTGATTAAACAAACATTGATATACGTAAAAATAAAGATTACCTTCTTGCATCATGCACAACATAGTTGTAATACCCTCTATTTTATGCTATTTATGTATTGTTTATTAGTTGTTAGAATAAATTAGTAAACGAGAATTAATTACTACATGAGATAATTGGTAATATCAATAGCATATTTAGATGTTGACTAAATTTGCATAATAAGTTATTCAGTTGTATCGCATGCTATTTTTAATTAGTAGGTGTTGATTGAAGGATTTTTGTTTGTCGATCGTTGTAGTATAATTCCTTCTTAATCAAAATCCCTTAAGCCTAGAAAATACACTAAATACATGTATAATGGCACGTAAGCGTATCAATCCAACTTCTTAATATGTAAAGGAACAAATAAAGACTTGTATGATTTTTTAAAACCTAATTTCAAGGGATATTAATGATAATTAATGGTACGAAATTTAAATTACACTAATAAATAAATAAATGATTAAGTGAGGTAAATGTGAGGAGTAATCATTTATTAGATAATTCAATGGAGTACAATTCACCACTTAGATTATTTATTTTTATTTATTAGTTTATTTATTTGAAATACTCCAAGACATTCTTAAATCCACAAATCAACACGCAGTATATGTGAAAATGAACACAATGTTTTTAGAAGATTAATATTAAACTTTCACAAACTCTATAAAATTTAGATTTAAACATTTTCTAATAAATCACCCTCTAGGGAAAATTCATTAAAAATATTTTAAACCATTAAAAATTATGTTTTGGAGTTGAGAAATACAAACTACAATATTATTTAAAAGTTACCTATCTCCACTTTAATTAATAAATAAATATTCTAATTCAACTTTACTATTTTTTTCTCGAAAATAATTCACCTTTTCTCTAGACGTAAATATAAAATGTAAAATTTTAATATTAATATTCAAAGGTGCATAATAAACAAATCAACATGAAACAAATATTTAAACTAAGGGTTTAATCTTACCCCTTGAATGGAGTATTTAGCCTCTCATTTCGGTATTATTACATATGAAATGTAATGGTAACACATAAAACACATAAAACTAAAAATACAAAATGAGAGAAAATATTAAACGAAGTTTCCTTCCATCTGATATTAACTGCCAAACGTGACGAACAAATCTGGATTTTAAAATACTAAAAAATATCACTCAACTCAAAATTTGTATCTCAATGAATGTAGTATAACTCGCAAAACTCTCTTAAAACATATTGGGAAAGGTGCTATCTATAGACGGGACAATATTTGCACCAGAATTGTCATTCATCAAGGCTCTGACCCCTTTAATTATTTGGAAGTTACCATATTCAAATGTAAAACTAGATCGAGACACTTGCAATGTGTTGTAGATTGAGCTAAGTCCAAAATGGAGGGCTAGCAAGAGAAAATTTTATCGTTGGCGGGAAGATTGGAGTTGGTTAAATCATTAATTATTCCAATTATTCAATACAACTTCATGATATATAAATGGCCAATGGTTTATTTCAATAAATTTCAAATGTGAATGAAAAACTTCATTTAGTCTGGTATAATTCACAAAACCAAACCAATCACAGTGCCTTGGAAGTAAATGTTCCTCGAGAAATCCATGAGTATCTCGGGTGTTCAAAATTTTTATACCTTTAATCAAGCTACTTTGCTTAAATAGATCTGGATTGTCCATCACCATAATTATCTTTGGATCCAATTCGTCAGAGCTAGATTCAAACCTCCCATGCATCATAGTTCTTACTTTTCAACTCTATTTGGCATGGTTTCAAAGAACCATATATCATTATTAACTTCATGGATTGTTGGATGTGGGTACTCTTTAATGTTTCTAAGTGATAACTAGTTGGTTTCTTCAATTGTGAACACTCCTGGATGGATTCCTTATGATATAAGACCACACACTATTAAGGTTAGTGACCTTATAATGGGAAAAAATTGGTCATTTCCTAAACGATTTTTTTTGCTTTGCCTCATATAACAAACTTTATAAAATAAATTCAATTGCCACTTGATAAAGTACCTGATAAGCCTTTTTGGCTTGGTATTGTGGATGGAACTCAACACTTAAGGGTTCTTAATTTTTTCTACTTAGCAATCAGAGTAAAAGGCCTTGGGTCGAGTCTTTGTGGAATAAATTTATTCCTCATGGAGTCTCAACTCTAGGTTGGAGACTGCTTCATGGAAAACTTCTTCTCAAGACATGCTAAAGAAGAAGGGGTTCATGTTTTCATCTATGTGTGAGTTATGTAAAAGGGATGAAGAATCGATTCATCATGTATTTTTTCTCAAATATGGTCTTAGATCAGTCACATTTTGCAAATTCATCCTCACATATGGTAATGTTTACTGGTGGATTTTTGGAAACATGTTATCAAAAGAAATCTAAGTCCTCAAATTGACAATTTATAGATTGCGTCTATCCTCGGTGGAATGGACAATATATGGAAGTGCAGAAATCAATCCATCTTTCATAATTTAACTTCTTTTATTCACCATTGCTTGGATTACTTTAACAGATTGCTTGACTCAGTTAATCATCTCTTAATTGGTCATATGAACAATACCATTTATGATTTACATGTTCTTAATTCTTGGGGTATTACAAGCATTCCTAAACAAGATGATAAAATTATCCAAGTTGCATGGGAAACTCCATTGCTTTGGGTGGATTAAGCTTAATACAGATGGATTATCTCTTAGGAATCCAGGTCTTGCTACCATTGGGGCGATTTATAGAAACCATAGAGGCTTTGTTAAGTTTTTGTATTTTAAAAAAAAAAGATGGAATCATAGTGCTTTTTTTGTAGAGCTAATGGAAGTCATCCGTGGTATAGGTTAGGTTACAAGTATGGTCGAAATAACGTATGGTTAGAAATTGATTCCATGGTTGCACTTTCTTGCATTAATTCTCAATCATTAGACCCTCCATGGATTATAAGAAATAGATGTGATAACTGCAAAATTTTGATGAACTAGCTTAATGCCATTCATTCACACATCTATATAGACGGAGTATTGAGTTGAGAGACTCCAGAGGAGTATTAAGGATTTCATTCCCCAACAACATTTTAATAGCATCAGAGTTGAGAGACTCCAAAGGAGTATTGAGGATTTCCTCTAAAATAGTGGAGAGCCCAAGCAGGCAGCAAGCCATCATCACATGTATGGGTTTAAGGTTGTGAGAAGTAAAAGTTGAGGGAAATTTGGCTAATAGTTGCTCAATCAGCGTACAAGGGCCTTCAGTCAATATATCGGGGAAGTTGATCAAACTTTGCCTTACAACCACTTCCAGGGTTGCCTCAGGAGGGTGCACACCTAAAATGCTATCACTCGCAGAAGGGAGTCTAGTGTGTGAATCCTTGTCCCTATCTTGGGCTCTGGAAGTAATCATCTCGTGCATCCCACCAATACCGGGTAACATTCCTTGAACCTTCACACTAGGGGCTTACCCATGGATGCAAATTCAGCCAAAGTCCTCTTGTGAAATTCTATGAGCGACACTCTTAACTCCTGGGTCGCACGTTGTATGATGCTCAACTTCCACCTGAAATACAAGAAATTTTCAAGTCAGAAAGCAAATATGCAAATTAACTTGCAAGCATAGATTCTAAGACCAATATGACTTGGCCTGCCTGATCATTGGTTATGGGAGATTTTAAGACCAATATGACTTGGACCGCCTGACCCTCAGTTATGGAAGATTTTAAGACCAATATGACTTGGCCTCCCTGACACTCGGTTATAGGAGATTTTAAGACCAATATGAGTTGGCAAAACTAAAAACTTTTAAATGAAGGAGATACATAGAAGAAAAGCATACCTTTGGTTTCTAGTCACCAGTAAATTATCGGGTAGACATCTGTACCACATCTTCTTCACACAAATCAGGTGTCACCAAAAGAAACTATTCGAGGAGGGAAATAATACCACCTCCTACTTCAGTAACTTACTCCTGCCCTCCTTCTCCCTGCCCTGCAGCTGAAACTTTGACTCACTCCGAATTATGGATTGAAGGCCCAAAAAGTGTAACAAGAACTTGGTCATAGGAAGGGGGACTAACAAAGTAATGGGTTCAGGTAAAGTTACCTGCGAAGCACGATGGAGAAAAAGTAAGAACAACAAGACAGAGGCATAAGAAGTTGAGAACAATAGAAGGAAAATCTTACCACGAATGATGGAACAACAACATTGGGGGGCTTATGCACAGATTTAAAAACACTCGCATTAGGAGCACGTGCCTCGAGACTTCCTTCATCACTTTCACCAACATATGCATATCTATCAGACTGTTCTTCTTCACTCACCTCACCTGATTCATCGAACACAAGTTTAACCGAACCAATCAACGTCCTCTTTTTGATACCTTTGACAGCTGGGGGAGCATAGGAAAACCCACGAGAGGCCATCTGGGCTGACATAAAAGACATTTCATCCTTGCTAATATTCTCCCAAGTCTTCCTAAGTTGGTAAAACATCAAGCTAACTTATTGGGTAATCTTAGGATCAGGAGTTTTGATTGGAAAGACTTGATGCGTAATTTTAGGATTATTCTTTGGGGAATTCGTAGTGGCCCTCATAGCCGATCCTGTTGAAGAAGCACGTGAAGTATCATCCCCATCGCTAAACCTGGAAGAACTAGGGGCAATGGAAACTACCTCGATCGCAACAGAGGGTTGATCAACTTTCTTCCTCTTCACTATTTCTTGATCTATGGGGAAAAGTGGAGGAAACTCAGAGGAAACAAAATGGTTGGTGGTAATAAGAGGGAACATTGAATTGAAGGTAGTACAATTCCTTAAACCCAACTCTGTGGGAGGATACCTTTCAACTTCAGAATATCGAGGCTCCCTGAGAAGATTTCTCTAGAAGCGGACAAGTTGGTTATTCTTGAATACTATAAGGTACATTGTTGACCTACGTCCTCGCGCATCTTTTTTTAGTATAATAGGATTGACAGGTAATTCGTTCAAAGATTAACAACAATTGAAGTAAGGAAATTATTTCATGGGAATGAAAAGTTAATGGGGTTTTCTCAAGTGAAACTGCTCAACATAGGGTTGCCTTGGTCATATCCAAACTACATGGATACGCGATGTGGATTGTAAACAGAATAAAAAGAGGACCATTCCGTATAAGAAGTCAAGTAAGAGGGAATCAACAACAGCAGAACATTGCTCGTCGGAAATTTCTTTGCCAAAGCTTCCTCGACAGGGGTAATGGAACGCTCCTTGTTTGCAAAGAAATGATTTAAAAAAAATGGTCTACCCCAATGTAGGGATGAGGTACAAACCTTTTATCTCTATCAATTAATGACACAAGTGGTTTCTTTGAACTCTTGTGATTTCAACATCAAATTCAAGGGACTCTGATGGGCTTAGAGCCGGGATAGCTACCGACCGAGGCATAATCTGGAAAGTGGGAATATAAGAAGGCCATCAACAGTACATAATTTTCATAATTGGAGACATTAAACCTACCGATGCTCCTAGATAAGTTAGCTTATACTCTATCCATCCATGTATATAGTGAACCAAGAGTAATAGCAGCAGGGGGAAGTTTCATACCACTGGCCATACGAACGACCATATTGACTAGGTCCTTTCTTGGGAAATCGTGGGGCTTTCGTGGGAGAAAGATCTTCAATAGAACAACAAATATATAGCCCGCAAGATCAATTTTGGAGTTAAACACCTTTCCAGTTGATGGTTGCTCAAACACCTGCTTCCTGCGAGGGTTATCTTTGGTCGCCTCACGCGCCTTTATCACAAATTTGTCCTCAATTAAATAAAAATACCTAATCACCTACGAGTAGGTACAATTATTGTATGTCACCATACAGTCTTTCTTAATCATCTCCAACTCTGCACGTAAAGCTTTTTTCTTCATAAAAATGGCCTCCTCGAAGAAGGTGTGGAAACTTGTCGTCTCCAGACCCAACAACTCACAAACATCCTCAAGGGTGATGGTAAACTCGCCACAAGAGGTCATAAAAGTGTGCGACCTATGACTCCAGCGAAATACAAGCACTTGGAGGGCCGCATTGTTCATTACAAGGGTGAGATCACCCAACCAACTGGTACATGAGAGACAGGATACTTACAGTGTCTTTAATCGGTCCAAGGACCCAAACCTTCATAGGTTCCAGAGGAGGACTCAAACTCCACCTTCAAAAAGGAATAGTCACCGTGCTCAACACGGAACCTGGTAACAGTGGCAGTTGAGATATACACGAAGTCTTTAGCATCATCATTTTCCTCCATTAGCGACCTCGAATGTTCAATGGGCACCAGTTCTCCAGGGTAGTTTTTAGCCGTTGGCAAAAAATGATCAAGCGTACCAAAATATAGGGCACGATAATAGCGTGCCCATTAGTTCTGGCGTGCCTGAGTACGGGGGGAAGCACCCCTGGCGGATTGAGTTTTTTTTACGATGGGTTCCATAGGAGAAATTAAAAGGAGAAGGAAAGGGGAATAGATCAAAAGAAAGGAAGGAAGAAGGCAATGCACTGAATATCTTCTCTCATAAATACAAGCTCATTTCGTGAGTGAAAACCCAAGGGTGAAAGTTTGAGAAGGGAGTATACCCTTTTTATAAGGGAAACACAAACCCCAATAGGCAGAAAATAGAGATGCTTTGGGAAGAGTAACGATGATCAAATTGCCTTGCCTGTCCAACACACACAAGTAGGGTCATGATTCAATGGTTGTAATAACAAAGCTTCGGGAAGTGACATGCCAATAATTTCACGTGAGGAAAATGCGCTTGCTTGACGTCGTCACATGTTGCACACAAAAGTATAAGTGACATCCTCATTAAATGAGACGTGTTTGGAGTCTTTTCAAACTTGGGAGAGATGAAGAGCTTTGGGGGAAATTTAAATAAATCCCTTCACTTACCCCAAGGCACCAGGCGCACACAATCATAAAGTCCCATCAAAGAAAAAGGTGTTATCAGAAATATTACAGGGCATTTGAACAAATGAAGCAGTTCGAAGGATAGGAAAAATATTGAAGGCCAACAAAGGGTTTGGTATAGATATTTCTTCATGCAATAAACAAATATCTCTATTAAGGGGAAAATGTATAGGGGAGTCTCCATCGAAGAATGATTAACTTAGTTCATCCGACGCCTAACAGACAAAGCAAGATAAAAATCACCCCAGGGAGTTCCCTCGAAGATCCTCCATAGACGTGACTCAGAATTTATCTCAAAGATTAAAGTCACTCGAATGACTATAGTTTTTAATAGGAAACGTAATGTTTTTTATCATGTACTTTATCGTACGCTATATCGTGAGTGAGTTTTTTCGGTATCCATGAGGGACCATATCTGAAAGGACATGGGAGAGCTAACATGCTCTATCGAATAACCTCCTCCTGGCAACCTCACAAGGACATGGTTCGGAGGATTGGGAGCAAGACATTGTTGGTAATACAATAACCAACCCTCTTGGCATACTTAGGAAAAACTTCATGCAGTATATATGGTTTCTCGAGCTACCTGCAGCCGGGCTACCATAATTTTTACTTACTCGATGGAACCTCCTCGAGGTACCTCAACCTTGCAGCCTTGGACTAATGATAGTTTTAGCCAATAAATACAAGACTAAACACTCGAGCTAGTTATCAGTCAACCAACCTCAAGCCAAACACCATTCGTCTGGCTGATGTGACCACACACCTTGTGGGGTCATTATTCGCCCACTTTCTGACGTCATATAATTTGGCATTTAGGGACTCAAAATTAAGCACTCAAGTGCGTTTATCCTTAGGATGGTCGGCCTAGTCTACCAAATCTGACCTCTTAGCCGTTCTAAGATAAGTCTCTGATCTACCACGTTACGTACCACATTAATTCCCACCATACTTCCAACTGGTTAAGCAATTTCCCGCCAAATTATAAGATCCCATGCATTTAATGCAATATCTCCCTTATTAATGAAGAGGGTACTGATGCATTTAATGTTGTTATTCACATTGAAAACCATCAAGGTTACTCGAGTAACTTTGCCTCTATCTAAATACACCAACTAAATAGTTTACATGGGCATCATTTTGAACCTAGAACTGCTGACCGATTGCTTTCATACACGAGAGCCCCTGTGAGGACATTCTTCCCATCCCCATTTTATACCTGTATCATTGAGCATTAACTGGACTTGAAGTTCCTATCTTACCTTTATTATGCCCAGAGTGCTTTCTCTTTCTCCCTCCGACCAAGTTACCTACTGGTCCCATTTATTTATTATACTTGTAGTATCCGCACGGTGTAGAAAACATCGTTCAATACAAGTCTGGATATTAAATCCCTTTTACCTGTATTCATTTTCATTATTAAATACTCTCTTGAGCATTAATCCTGATCTTGATAAGGGGTTACTCCTCACTTGATATTAATCGTATTCCAAGAACCCACATCTTACATAATGAAATAGCGTTGCGTAATGCTTATCAAAGATGGGAATTCAACATGATCATCTGAAGTGGTGGTGGACTGTTCAAGACCAGATCCAAAGATTTGTGGGAAAAGACATTAAAGGAAGGCGAAACTTTGGATTTGTGGCCTGAATTCTTCAATCATAGGTTATTAATTATTTAGAGTTTTTTCCTCAACTATTGAATTATAAAGCAATCAAGCTGCTTTCTTAGAGTGATGTAGCTCTAAGTCTTATATCTTTTATTCTTTGTTAGGGCATCTTATTCAACTTGTTCATTTTTTTATTTTTAAATTTATTGACACAAGATAAATTACAAAATATATAGAAATACTATAACAAACAAACATAATAATATAAACACATAAGAGTAATATTACAAGATCCAACAGCAACCCCCAAAGGAGTTTGCATAACCTTGAAGTATTGCACCGTGTCATTATTACAGTAAAAATCACACCACATTTTATTGCCATATCAACTAGATTGGGTGATGACTTCACATTTTTCTTAGGCACTCAAATCATTATCATGCACACAAAAGTAAAAACAAAAATATAGTAACAAAGAACTAACATAACAAAATGACACACACATATAGGCACGTATATACAACTATGTATAAAATGGCATGATCCTATTTGTATATTATATTATAAACAGATATGAAATGATAAAAACACACAAATGAAAAAATTAATTAATTTACACGAACAAATATACAACTAACACGAGATTAACACGTACTAAAAATACTATATACAGGCGCGCGGGCAGACACATACACACATATATGTGTATATATATATAATATACACACAATATATGGGTGGTTAGGGAAGGCTAGGGACATGGTTTGAGATGGGGTTTAAAAGGTAGTTAGTTGTCTCGAGTCACATAAAATCTGACTTTAGGGATTTTGGTCATATTTTTGCCACAATTGACTTGAATTATACATTTTGAAACCAGAACTATGTATTGTCCTGTAAGATAAATAAATACACACAATGGTCCAATAGTAACGAGAACTAATAATTAAAATGAGTCTATTTGGGGGATAAAAATAAAACTTTTGGGTGATTTTCAGACCACTCCAAATAGAACTTTTCTAGTCCTCAAGAAAAAATAGAGAGAAACCAAGATAAGTAACAAAAAATGTGCCACTTGCGATTACACTGTCCCTAGACTTCCCTAGAGGGCGAATCTTATCATGTGTAGCACGCCGTTAAACCTCAATTTTCCTTAGAGGGAGAATCTTATTATGTGATGGTTTGCAGTGAATATAGCCAAAAAAAATTTAATGTTTTTATTGAAAAGTGTTAATTAAAAAGCCATGAGTCTCTTATTAGACATAGGAATTATCACACAATCCATCACTAGAGAATTTAAGGAATAGGGATGTTGAACTATAAAGTGTAAGAAAATATAAAATCACTTAATACAAAAGGCATAATCCTTCGTAAAACTCAATATGGGTTGTGTGAAATCCATTCAAATAGTTTCAAACATCATAAGAGTAAATCTTATATTGTCTTTAGAATCAGTGCTTAACTTCAAATATCACAAAATATGTCTCTCAAATGAACTATCCGAGAATTGGGCCAAGTGTATCCCTCTCGTGTGTGAGTATGGGAGTAAATTTAAATAAGCTCACACGTCTAACCCGCATATATAAAAAAAAGATACATGAATTAAAGATCATCTCATAAAAGAATTCCAAACACTAATTTAAGAATGCTGGGTTATTCACCATGTTGACATTTCATTCACCCGAACATCTCAAAAATTGTAACAATGGGGCTTATGTAGAGGATAGAGGAAATGAGATGGGTAAGATGGATGATACGATGTTTTGGGGGTTTTGAGAAGGGTGGACAACTTGAATAGTTTATCTTTTCATTTCACAAAATTTTGATCGCATTTTATTTTCTTATTCTTTATATATATATATATATATATCTCGTGATTTTTCCTTTTTCTTGCGATGCGTTTTTCCTTTGAAAGACAAATAAAGACATTTTTACATCTATAAGTTCAACCCCTCTTTTTTCTCAAAACCAACGGTGATAATGGGAAAATAAGATATGGATAGTGTGTGGGATATTTGTTGATAAAGGAAAGTAAATGATGATTTAATATGTAAAATAGTAAGATATAGGTGAAAAAATTTAGTTCTCAGGACAAACTAGAAGACACGTGTTTCTTACAACTCAAAAGTGATGTCATTCTCAGTGGTTATGCCAAAAAATTGAAGAATAATGAGACCATGCAACGACTTCAATATGATACCCAAAGAAGGTTGAGTTAACTTATGACTCGAAGATTGCATAAAAACTCTCAAAAAGATGAAAGGCTAAAAAACTCACGTTTACGTATCCACTGGTGGTCTTAAAAGGTTTCTTGAGAATTTATATACATTACAAATTTTGACTATTATGACGTGATATGTGCACAAAAAGGATTGACTTTAGGAATTCATGGTGCAAATATGCCTCATGAGATATTACTCAAGCCTATAAATTTAAAGTACGACTTCGAGTTCGAAAAAATGTACTCCTATACTTCTAAATGATTGATAAGGTAAAAAAAATGAGATAATAACTGCATACAAAAATTCATGCAAAATTTTCAAAAGAGGCACGATTTTGATAAATTTCCAACCCCTAGTCGAAAGAGAATATCATCCACAATGTTTAAAATTTCTTTTTTTTTTTAAATTTAAATCACAAGGTAAGAAAGAGTTAACATACTCGACCACTAGCGAAGTGTACCACAAGATTTATCCAAGGCTAAACCGGAATAAATGTTATAAGACAAAATGAACATGTATATAAAGCATATATATTGAATCCGGGGGGATGATAGAATGCCATATCCAAACATGATAAGACTCATACTAAAAAATAAGATGTAATGGGTTACCTCCGAGTAGCAATAATTTGAACTTCTTCACATAGAACGATCCGAATATTTCCCAAAGGGAATCTGAATTATGGGCATGGGTGATAGATGAGAATGGATGGGTAAGATTACCCCTAAACTTAACTGAAAAGTCAGTCTACATAAAATGGGTCGATAAGGTCAATCTCTTCCACTTGGGGAGACAAAAATTATGAGAAAGGCTTGATATGCTTACCATTTACCTAAAAAAGACTACCATTCTTGGGGTTTGGAACGTTAATGGCATCATAGGGAGTCACAAACTCGACAAGGAATGGACCCGGCCGTCTAGTCTTCAATTTTTTGGGAAACATATGGAGTCATGAATTATACAACAAGACCTTCTAACACGGGTGAAACTCTTTAAGCAAGATGTTTTGGTCGTGGATCCCTTTCATTTTGTCCTTTTATTTCAGGGAAAAATCATAGGCATCATTCTGTGATTCTTCTATTCATTAAGTTACAGTTTACTATGAACACCTGCCCCATCAATGTCATGTTTAATTGTCTTAATGGACCAATACGTGTGATGTTAAAGCTCAATGGGGAGGTAACATGATTTGACAAAAACTAACAAGTAATAATACATACCAATTGGAGTCTTATACGTGGTACAATATGCACACAATGAGTCATTTAAGCATAAGGACCAGTCATTTCAATTATAATTGATAGTCTTCTCAAGAATTTGCTTAATTTTCACTTGGACACCTCCAACTTGACCACTCATTAGAGGATGATCAGAGAGACTAACTTTCTAAGTGACAACACACTTTTTAATAAGTTGTTCAAAGACGCGATTATAAATGCCTACACTCATCAATAATGATAGCTTTAGGGTGACAAATGGACAAATATATATTCCTTAAGAAACTTAACCTTAACACGGTGGTTATTAGTATGGCAAACTACGACTTCAATCCATTTTGAAACATAGTAAAACGAAACTAAGATGGAGTGAAATCCATGAGAAGCGAGAAACAGGACCATTACATCCATACCCCACAAATCAAAGAGTTAGATGATAAGAATAGGCATGAGGGGCATTATGTGTCTACAAGACAAACCCCCGGAATGTTGGCATTTGTCAACATCATGATAGTATTGATGCTTGTGTCAAGAAAGTGTGGACTAATAAAAACGACATTGCAATACATTGGTCGCAATTTTCTTAGAGCTAAAATGGTCGTTATAAGAACTATTGTGATAGAATGACAGAATTCTTGATTGCTTACTCTTGGGAAAACAACAATGAATGGCCTGATTGAGATAGCATTTAAAAATATATGGGTCATCTCAAGCGTAATATTTAACATTTGCCAAGAACCTAAATTTTTCTTATTTCTACCAATGATCAGGTAATTGGTAGGCAATAAGAAAGTTGACAATATTTGTGTACCACAGAAATTTATAAATAACGAAGAGTTACTCATCGAAAAATGACATGGAAGTGGGCATATTAAGGTATCAGACCCAATGTTAGACATGATAGATGATCAGCAAATATATTTTTAGTACATTTTTTATCATGAATTTCTAGGTTAAAATCTTGAAGTAGGATAATCTACCGTATCAATCGAGGTTTAGAATCCTTCTTATGAAGACGGTGCTGGAGCATTACGTGACCAATATAAATGATGACTAGAAAACCCACAATATAAGTGCATAATTTTTCGAGGGAAACCACAACAGCCAACAACTCTTTTTAAGTTTAGTATAATTGAGTTGTGCATCATGGAGGCTTTTACTAGTATAATAAATCACATAAGAGTGCTCGTTAAGTCTTTATCCCAAATTGACTAAGAGGGAAAAGTCGGAGGCATCACACATGATCTTAAATGGAAGAGACCAATTGGGAGGTTGGATTATGGGATTGCAAGTTAGTGCAATTTTAAGCTTCTCAAAGGTGGTAATATATGCGACATCAAATACAAAAAGGGATATCCTTTGATAAGAGGTTTGTTAAAGGTTAAGAATTTTGGTCAAAATATTTGATGATATAATGGTAGAAACACGCCTGTACTAATAAGGAGAGAATATCCTTGACAAAATTAGGAATGGGAAGATTAGAAAGTAAGTCAATTATGGATTTATGAACATCCATTCCAGCATTAAAGACGACATGATCTAAAAAATGCCCTTTTCCATAATAAAGTGGCATTTTTACCAACTGAAAACCAAATTATTCTCTTGGAATCGTTTAAGGAACTTGGTGATATGTAAAAAACATTAATCAAAGGATGATGTAGAGGTGTAGAAATTGTCCATAAGACATAGAGAAAATGCTCTACCGTATCACTAGAAATACTAGTCATACACCCTTATTGCCTTATGTAAGCCGAAAGGCATGTGAGAGTAGGCAAACGTGCCAAATGGACAAGTAAAGGTCATTTTTACTTGGTCCTTGGGGGCAATAGGGATTTGGATATAACTAGAATATCCATGAAGGATGCAATATAATGCATGCCCTGCTAATTGTTCAAGCATTTGGTCAGTGATGGGAAGAGGAAAATGGTTTTTTCTAGTGACCGCATTGAGCTTTCTATAATCTATATAAACACGCTGACCAGTTTGCATATAGGTGGGAATGATCTCATTGTCACTATTCTTAATAACAGTGGAGCCATACTTTGTAGGCATAACGTGAATGACACTGGCCCATTGGCTAATCGAGATAGGGTATATGATACTGACATTAAGTAATTTTAAAATTCACTTCTCGCGACTTCTTTCGTTGAAATATTTAGCCAAGGTTGGGGTTCATGATAAGTATTGGCATTTTTTGTAGAGGATCATTATTGCACGTGTCAAAATACTATTTAGGCTAGGGAGTCTACAAGCGAGAGACTCCTCTGCCACGTGCAAGTTGAAATATTATTTAGGCGAAGGATTCCAAAAGCGAAGGACCCCTCTTCCAATGGAACTTGGAATATTATTCAGGTGAGGGAGTCCACAGCGAGGAACCCCAATTCCAATACCAGTTGAAATGTTATTTAGGTGATGGAGTCCACAACGAGGGACCCCTCTGCCAACACCAAGTTAAAATGATATTTGGGTGAGGGAGTGCACAAGAGAGAGACCCCTCTACCAATGCTAGTCAATATATAAAATTAGAAGAGGGAGTCCACAATGAGTAACCCCTCTACCAATGCTTAAATCGAGTTATTATTTTGCAGCGAGGGGGTACAAGACACAAGTGACACAAGGAATAAAACAAGTCGGGACGAGGGGTCTATCATGAGGGTCCCTCGTCATAAAAAAGTTATTCTTTGAAACAACAAAAATAATAATGAATATTTACTTGTACAGAAAGCCTAGTTGAGCAAGAAGGGATCAAATAGGCTAATCGGGATGTTCTGGTAGTTTTGGCTTGGTGGGTGAGAGACAAGTTTTGTTGAGCAAGACTCAACATCTTAGCACTTTATGATAGAGATAATACAAGTAGAGAGACACCTAGAATCACTCAAACACTTACATAGCCAATGCTTAGTCATAACTACAGTGAGTAACCACTTGGCCGCTCGTAAGGAACCTAATTTTACAAATGATTTTAGAGATGGTGTACCTTAAGGTCACTCTCAAGTTTACAAATATTTGTAAAACAAGTTAGCGTTTAAAAAGTTATTTACCAAATCATATGTTTTATCTCCCTTAGGAGACATATTTGATTTTTGACTTTAGTTCGCACAAGGTGTAGTCTATCAGAGGGGAACAAGTGATTGCAGATAACGTAGGGACAAAAAGTACACTTCAGACCTTTTACCTCAAGTTCCCTCTCATTTTTGGTGCCTAAAAAGGCTATGTCAGTTCTAGCTTGTATCTATAGATAAGACTCTTGGGCTAGGTCAAATCAGATAAAAAAACTCAAGTTATATTGTCACTCTGTTAAAATCACACCAGAACTAGTATTCTCTCCATGCTCTCTCTCAGTGTTGAGTGCTTGTCTCTTCACTCCTATCATTGCAGCCATCATTATCGATAGATCTTCTTATCTAAGTTGTCATTATTATCTGTGAAGTTTCATATTTACAGGGGGGCCACAACATTTTTACCAAAAATATAAGCTTTTCCTACCCACATGCTCTTGAGACCTTGAAGGCAGAGTCCATTAGAGTGCGTCACACCTCATCCGTTCTAGTTATTCATAGACCCCAGTACAACAACCCTCCTCATTTTCCTCTAAATGAATGAGATGAATGCAAACATATGGGTTAATGCCGTGAAGGTCTTAAATGGTCCACCATATAGTAGTGCTATATTTGGTGAGGGTGTGTAACACCCCGCCTAATTAAATACCGGGTGGCCAGTCCCATACCAAATTAAAACAGAATATACAGTTGGCTCATTCTTAGCATCACTGTCAAAAACATTTACAACTCACCCAATACCCAATTAAGCTGGTGTTAAAAAAATTCCAAATTTTTAATTTAACGAAATTCATTTCCAGTTTAAGAATAACACAACACATTTTATTCTACAACACTGATAACCAAATAGATAACACAAAAGAATTTAAATGCAATTGGAATAAACATTTCCACATAATATTAATCCATTACAGTAATCCCAACAATAACAAATCTATTTAAAAGACACGAATACAATAGTATATGACCTCGATAGAAAAGATAACTGAATCCTTTGGGCGACATGCCCTAACTAAGAATACTGTGAATCAAAAAGATGATAGACGACTAAGCAAAACTCCATAGCTCCATAGGTCGTCAAAATCAACTAAGGTTGGCGTCCCTGCTGCTGGACACCTGATATAGAAGATACAATAGAAAAGAAAATATGCAAGGAAACGGGTCAGAGCCCGATTATGAAAAATGATTTTTAAAACATCAAGTATTTAACAAGTGCAATAAAGCATCTACTATGTACATGTTAGCATCCCACTCTCCCTTGCTGTTCTCACCTCTCAACTAGAGTGCACACTTAACGTTTCCTATTAACCTCCTAGTTAATGGTTTCTCTTTTCTAGTCTCCATATTATAATTTCATTCCCAAATCATAACCCCGTATGTCCCATACCATACGTCACATAATCATTCATTTATGTTATTCATTTATATGAATCATTTCTCATTAATATGAATTAATCTTTTCAATTCTATAAGAATAAACATTCATTAACTTAATTTCATTCTTTCTCAATTTACCATTATCTACAATTATCACCGTAGATAGATTTAATCACTATATAACACATTCATTCCATTCATTATATATATATTCATATATAATACGGCAGCCCGAGTCACAACTGTGGTGCAATGCATTACTCTGCTATCATGTCCCATTATCCCTGGTCACCGAATAGGGGACTAAAGGTTCGGTATGGATTCCTCGAACCACTAACAACAACATACAAATTAGAGGCGAACATAGTTCTCATATCCATGGGTCACGCACATACCTACGTACCCACAGTCAACGGACTTATCAACTCCCCGATAAGTCTTTCATAGACCTATGTTCTCGAGCGACAAATCAAAGATCCCATGGATTCATCAGGATATGACTGCCCTCACGCGCAAACCTCCCACCGATAGCAAGTAAGCTAGGTATGTCATACACATAAATCATCAATCAATCATATAGGCATTATCATACCTATAATATACTAACAACAAGGTACTCACATTAACCTTAGATTATTCTCTTACGTAGCATTATATCTCTTTAAATCCCACGTATTCAAATATCATATCTTTACTTCATAATTTAATTATCCTCGCATCCTATAACATCTCTCCACTCCCGACGTCGTTAAGGTTCATGTGCGGAGCGTCTCGCAAAGCGAAATCCAAACAAGGAACCCCTCCAATACACTACTACTTAACTTTATCGATCGAGGAGGTCCGTCAATTTCAAATACACGATCGGGATAACCTCATACCCTCTTTCAACCAAATGTGTTCTAAACTCCCATCTCTATCCAGGAGCCATACTACTAAGTGCTTGTATTACAACCAGTCCTTGCGAAATCAATAATGAGCTTAAACTCAGTCCTTGATGTTCAAATTGTAACTCTAAGGCTACCCAGGTGTTATATTCAATCACCACTATTGGAACTATCCTTAATCCTCAAGCAAACCAATTATAATCCAACAAATGAATCTAGCAATCAAAATTTCCTTCAATTTAATTATCATCATTCTAATCAATTAGATCCCAATCACATTAATTCAAATCTTATCAAGGGTCTAATGATCTTTTCTAAGTCCCATAATACCCAATTAATAATCACCAAAGATCTACAAAAGGTTTGGGATAAGAATCAACATTAAAAAGAAACAACTTTAAAAATCCTGGGGAGGTCGATCGATCGAAGGCAGGGGGTCGATCGATCGATCACTCAGGTCACAGCCTAGTTTTTCTGCATTTCTGCAACTACGGGTTTTGCCACTTTTATTCATTCTAACCTTCATATGAACATCCCAATTGATTTATAATCCTTACTACATGATATACCAACATATATGAATGATTTATAATATTTTAAACATCCTAGAATCATCAAGAGATTGGATTAAAAAGCATGTTTCTCTCCTTATTTCCAGAAAATTATAAAACTAATGTCCTCAAGAACACAACAATGGTTTTCAGAGTTTCCTCCATAGATATATGATTATTTCGTGGATTATTATCATCCTACAACATGAGTTTACTTCCTATATCATTTCAGTTTCTAGAAATCCATATAACAACTCCATTATGTCTTCCAAACATGAAAAATCATCTATTTTCATAATTATTCCAACATGGAAAATATACGACCTTAAGTTGAAAATATCAAACACTTGCCTTTAATGAAGGTCTGATCCTTTGGTGTAGTATATCTCAGGTGGTTCTCCCTTTTCCGGTTAACCTTCGGTGATGGGGGGTGGTGGTGACTCTTGGTCTTAGTTCTTCTCCTTCCCAAGTAGGCTTTTCCCTTCAAAAACAACCTTTCACTCTCTCTAGGAAGATGACTTCTCTATTTTGTGTAGAGGAGATGAATAACCCACGTACACTTAATCTCCACATACTTATAATAGGACAAAACCCGAAATCACTATTCATCTCCCCTAGAAAAATGACCAAAATGCCCTTTTGGGTTATCTATTCATTCCCAAATGACCCGAGACTCAAAATTAACATCCCAATAGACTTTTCTGACTATTTCGAACCTTCCGGATGCAAAGACGTAGTCAAAATGACTATAAGGTCAATAGAAAATAAATTTCCTTTTTAATCTCATAATTTAGTCCCAATACGTCCCATACCGCGTCTGACTAAAAATTTAAATTACCGAATTTAGATCACACCGTCATATCAATGACATCACATTCATATATTACCTAAATATATTTAAGTAATATTCAGAATCATCCCTTTTAATATCCACCATTCGGATAAAACCCAAATGAATTAATTAATAATAAAATCCAATTAATCCATTAATTTAAAATATAACCCATTTTAAAAGTCATAAAAATTACAGGGTATTACAGGGTGTGGACCAATCACTCTTCTTGATCCGGGGTCAAGTCGAAAGTAATTATAAATGGATTATATTTTTTTATCCAAAGAAAGTATATTTTAACTCAAAGGGAAATGGCTTAAGATCCAAATTAGGTGGACATTTGAGCAAAGAAGTAGAATCAGACAGAGAAACAAAGTCCATGAATCTTTAGGATGAAAGTCTGGAGGAATACACAACTAGTGAATAGATACAAGAAGAAGATATTCAAATTGATTATCCCATTCATCAATATGGAATAATGGTGTGGAATTTAGTAAGTTATTAAGGTCAGAGATGGAGGAATCAATGTAAAAATCATAATCGGACTGAAAATGAGCCAAAATTATTGAAGATGATCCTCATGGTACTATTTATAAAACATCTCTTGAACCAGTGAGTCAATCACCGAAACATACTCCACGCACTCAACATCGACTTTTTATTTCATAAGGTAGAAAATCTTGACATCAACGATCATTTTACCAAAAGAATGTTTCATGTAACCGTCAAATCAATTAGTAATTGCATTTCTATGGCCAAGAAGGGACAACCCAATATGATAGGAATATTGTTTCGATCGTGTGAGGGAATGCCTAAAATGATGAAATTCAAAGGGTAGTAAAAGTAAAAAACATTCACCAAAACATCTTCAACCACTCCTTTGGGAATTTTCACGGAACAGTTAACTACTTGAAGAGTAATTTATGTGGGTTTCATATGTTGTAACCTTAACTCAAGATATATTATGTAAGGAATCAAATTAACACTAGCAACGGGATCAACTAAGTCCCGAGTGGTGTACGTATATAAAAACATGCAAGAGACAGTTGGATGACTGGGGTCCTTACACTTTACCACACAATTTTGATGAAAAAGGGACGTTGCTTGCTCGGTGATAAAATCATCATGATGAATATTCATCCGTCGTTTGATAGAGCACAAGTCTTTCAAGAATTTGGAATAGGACATGACTTTCTATATCGCGGTGAGGAGGGGAATGTTAATTTTTACATTCTGAAAATGAATGTCCCTACTTTTAATAAAGCGATGGGTTAGTCAAAATTTACTTCAATTCGCGGGCGATAAAATGACGAAATTTACTGAGGTCGCCTTTGCAAAAATGCATGACCCTACTACCTTCACAATGTGACACCCAGCCATTTCTTATAACGGGAGTCCAATTATGTACTAAAATAAAACAAGAATCTCAGTTTTGTTCATTCTCAGCATCATTATCAAAAACCAATTTAATAACTAATAACCTATTAGGCCTCGGGTAAATGTGTTAAAAAACTTCATAAATTACCTTATTAAAACATTCAACTATTTAACTAACCATTTCATTAACTTAAATTCACATTCACCATAAAAAATAAAAATGAATAGTGATGACAAGAAATAAATAGAATAACTTAATTACTCTTGGTAAGTCCAAATAAAATAATCCAACTGATAAGGAAATAAAGTGAAGTTTGAGATATATAAAGACTATCCAACATTGGGTGACATGCCCCAAGTAAAAGAAACTGAAATGAAATCCTATCTGGATACCAAGGATAGAAGTTTTTAGTTGAACCCTGCAGTGATCCAAAGTTGTCGCAGCATCGTCTGACTAGAAGGATAACTAATCATGTCGTCCCTATGGCTGAGCACCTAAAAGGTTTTAAAATAGGATTTTTGATATGGTTCAGAGCCCAAAACCATTTTTAAAATATTTACAAGTATTTAAAATGCAATAATGAATATGCAACATAATTATTCATTTTCATATGGTGTCACACTTTCAATATAATATCCTCACCCCTCATCTATAGCATGCACCTAACAATTGTACTTTAATTTCCAAGCTATGCTACCCCACCTAACTAGTTGTCACTTAATGTGGCCCAATATGATAAACCTCAAGCCCAACCGTGCTACACATATATTACTTTTATTTTTTTCTCACTTATCTATCACATACCCTATCTCATTTCAATTCTTACTTATATTCTCATCGTTAAGCATAACAGTATAGTAGTTATAATTTCAATGATCATATATTTGTTAAATTCACATATACCTATAACACTCATTTATACGTATATACCTAGCATCCCCGAGTTGTTCTCCTGGATGCATTTAATTTAATGTTCAGATATTCATTGAGTACGCATACATATAACACTATTTCATATGTATATACATAGCATTTCTAAGCTTTCCTCCAAGTTGCGTTCCTTAATATGCTATTAGTCTCTAGGTACGTCGCGTATCACTCCTGAGCCATCGAGTCCAAATCTCACCACCGATTCCAAATCATAAACACATAAACTATAGGCGGTCATAGACATATATCCATGGGTCATAACCATACCAGATTACCCACCAGAATCTAAACTCACATACAATGGTCATGCAATAGTCCTTTGATCTCAGGAAATGACCCAACACCTATTGGTCACACCCCACTACATGAAACTTCCCACAATAGCAACCCTATAGTAGGTATGTTCATATATATCAATAACACATGGACATATTCATATATATACTATCTTGCTCACTACGTATATCTATAACCGACTAATCATGCATATAACTCTCGTAACACTAGCCCACAGTTCTCGAGTCTACCCGACTCCCAAATTCTCAAATTCACTTACTTATTTTAATTCTTACATTACATGTTTCTTGTCATAACACTATTCTAGTCAAACCCATAGCCTAACTCTTTCCAAAATCCCAGCCCAATTTTATAAATCATAACTAGAGTGTTATTCACTTTAATAAACCTATAAACTCACACTCAGATTTCATTCCCATCTGACCCAAGATAGATTATAATCTCTACTATATATTCCTAGAAGTCCTATGTCACCCAGAAAACTCCTTAAACCAAATTGAACCCTCAACGAATCATGAAAACCACACAACAACAGGGGAGGTTGGGTTAACTGCCTCGCTCCCTACCCAGCGAACCGATTCGGTTAACCTGGGTAGCAAACCAAGTTTTGAGGAGATTTATCATTCTACCTTCAACCATATGAGTCCTTAACATCATTAAAAACCAACACATTAATTTCCTTTCAATCCTATACGTGATCACCCATATTTCTACGTCCAAAATTACCCGAAAACATTTAGATTCATGGGATTATAAATTGTTCATCAAGAATAATTCAATATCTCGACCCTAATTCAAGATTTCAAAAACTCTCATTTTGATCATCGAAGATCGTATATTTACAGCATCAATCATATCAGATTTAACACGTAACTACATTTAAATTCTTTCTCAATGAATTAATTCACAAAATTGCCATTTTACATGTTATTCTCACCCAAAATTTTGTGTTCCTACACCAAATTTAAATATGAATGATTGTAACTACGTAAACAATTAGAGCAAGATATATACTTGCCTTTTTAATCGTCGATATTCTGACTTCTTTTGGTTTGGTTCTTCTTTACGTAAGGATCTTATGCCCAGAATGACTCGATTCCCTCCTCGAATTATTTCTCTCCACTTTCTCTTAGTTTCACATTCTCTTTTCTCTCCCCTCTCAAACCCTAAGTACTTTGGATGGTGGAATGGCTTCCCACCCATTCCACCTTCCCTATATATAACCTTAAACTTCATCAATCCCGAAATTATGTTAGGCCCCATGTGAAAAATGACCCGAATACCCTTATGCGTGTCTCGTTTAGTCTAAAAAGCCCTCAATACCCAAATACAACCCCACGGGTATATATTTTTTTACTATCTCGATCCATTCTGGATCATTTGCACACTCAAAATCACCATCTGAGTTATCTAACACAATTTTTCCATCTGATTCTTAAGATGACCCTATCCGTATGTCCCAAATGGGATACCATTAAACCCGACGATTTTTTCTCACTTATGGCATAAAGTAATTTAACATATTTTTTTTTATTTATCACTTGAGTAAATATAATTTCACATAAATATTAATATTTATTCAATTTATTTTATTTCCAAATTTAATTAAATTACATGCACATGTGTAATTTAAAATTCTTATAAAATGGGGTGTTACATACTCAACCCTTACAATGGAATTTCATCCTCGAAATTTGAACATTCCTGGTACCAAGATCTCCGAATACGTTTCCCTCATGGCATCTTCACGCTCCCAAATTGACTCACGATGACATTATGGTGTCCCTAGTTTACACACACTAACGGTACCATATTGATCGAAGTCCTACTCACTTCCCTAAAATAGCGATAAGTCTCTTCTAATCATTATATGCCGACATACTACGTCATTATTAAGATAGTTCTTAGATGGAGACACGTGAAACACATCATGAACCCTCTTCAAGTTTTCTATTAAGTCGAGCCTACAGACAACTGACCCTACCCTTTCAGAATTGAGGAAAGGCCCCACATATATAAGCGCCAACCTCTCGTGTCCACACACTATATAATTACCTATATGGGAGATACCTGCTGTAACACTTAATCACTCACGTCAAACATTAAAAATTGGTTCGCAATGAAGTAACTCTTTCGACGCTCTAGAGCTACCCAAAAATGACTCATGATTCAACGTATCCTAAATCACGTCCTGCTCGAGAAGCTTGTTATCCCCCACCGCTAACTAAAAAAAGGTCAGACGACAAGGTCCACCGTACAAGTTATTATAATGACGTAAAAAAAGGTCTAACTAAATCACGTCAAAATGAGCCATGCTAATAGTAAATTGGTACAAGTTATTATAAGCAACTCTATGAACAGTAATTAATGCTCCCAATTAGTCGTAAAGTTCAAAATACACATTCATAAAATGTCTTCCAACGTAGAAGTCATCCTTCCCTTCTACGAATTGTTTCGCGGGTGATATTCGTCACTCAGATGCAACTTTATCCCAATCACCTCCTAATAACTCTACGAGAGGTGGGACATAAGGATCTTATCTTGATTCGCAATAATATGGGGCGGCACCTCATGCTGGCTCATTCTCTTTCTACAATGAAATTTTGGGCACACTTCTCGATCATGTAATTCACCTAAATTAGTAATAACTTCTCCACCTAGGTCAACTGATCCCAAAAACTCGAAGGGAATCTTAACTCCTCTGTGCTATTGTAACCCAAACATGAACTCTATCGGTATACACACCCATTCCATCACTGGAATTCCCAAATATAGTCAACCTTGTCCGTTTAACGAGTCGTACGCATGGAGACAAACTTCATTATGTCTCCCTCCACTTCGACCCAAAGGTCTTGTATCCCACATTACGTGGTATAACTTATCTCCCCTTCCTAGGGTATACAAAAAATCGTGACCCATGCGTTAGCTCAAAATTCGTGCACTTCGTCGGTCCTTCTCGTTTGGTATATTAACTTCCTATAAATGTTCAATCCGCCCTTACAATTCGACCTAGTATGACTCTGTTTTACATCCCAAAACTGTTGGATCCTCTCTTGGCAAGAAGGATCCTTTACATCTATCTTCATAGTCTTATAACCTATCTTTGACATAATGGTTCTCCTTACTATAAATGTCCATAGTATCATCTTTATCTAACAAGGTCAAGTCCACCTCATTATTCCAACTTCGCTGCTAACCTCGCTATAGGCATATGGCTCAACTCATTTACCTTTATGTTACCTTACCTGAAATGATACTAAATATCGAAATAACTAGGGTGACCATGAACCCTATACCCCATAAATATCTACATAAATATCACGAATGCAGCCTAGATTCATTAAAATCAACCACACCTACCCTTCATGAATATATAGTAAGGTTAGGCTCGATTACCCTAATAATCTCGACTCAATTCCTAAGAAATTTCCCCACTTATAAACTAGTGGCGCAAACATTACCCAATGCATTGAATATAGCACTACCTGAATTTGTTGGCCTTAAATCACATATATTAGCTATTTGTTAGAAGCATTATCTACACTTGTGTAATGAGTAACTTACTAAGCTAATTCTCAAGAGACTGATACGTCTCCCAACTTCCGACGCTTAAAAATGTTCATGCGTGGGACGTCTTGCAAGAGAAATCCCAGAAAGGAAACCCTCGACAGATTACTACTTAGCGTTGTAAGTCATCGTCTTGTAGGACCAAAGCATATTACTGGGACACCCAAAAATACTATCCCCCAAATTCATTAAATCAGATTCCCAACTCCCGCATATCTAAAGTAGTAATACAATCTGGAGCTCTCACTATCACTAAGTCCCAATCTCTATGTCATTAATGAAATCAATCTCTCGATCTGGCGGTAAACCCGATATCTCCTGAATCACATCAGTAAATTCCCTATGCACAGGGATCGAATATAAAAGATAACTATACTCTCGGAAGTCTCCTCTTCAATATAATATAAACGCGAGATCAATCCTCTCTCAGGATGAGACATTAAAAAAGCAACATATTTGACCCTAGAACAACAAAGACGATAGCCTTACCAGAGGAGCTCAACATCGTTATAACCATTTCTCATCAGTCCATACCTAGGATAACATTATATTAATCATCATAACTCTCTAAAATGAGTAGATCCACTAAACATATCCTCCCATTGTCCACACCCACTCCCATGTAGATGGAACGAAAGATAGACCCACTACCTAACGATAATTATATGCTCATAATAATAATACTGATGCTACATCCACTAAACCTCTCTTGTGCGAATTTAATGCTAACCAAAAATAATTTAACGCAACTGTGTCACACAAACTCACCCCATTTTCTCATGGAAGGAATCATACCTTCAATTGCCAATGGGTCTTGTTGTTCGACTGATTCATGACATAATACTCATGCCCAAACTGCGTCAAGAACTGCTATAACTATTGCCTCTCTTGGGAACCTTGTTTCTCTCCTCTATCTCATTGCGAGGAAGCTCAATGCATGTTGCCCTCCTCTCCACATGTAAAACACATGCTCGTGAAATCCCATATCTTTGGCCTTACTGTCCATGTTAGGGGTGCCTTGGTCTCTGTCCCTGATGGCCTCAGCCCTAATGGCCACCCCCATTATTTCCTTGGCCTTGTTGTCTGTGAGGAACACGTTGTTGGCCTTGATGGCCATGTTTGAACCCACAATATCTTCATCGAAATCCCCTTGATATGGATCCCTTAGCCGAATCACCCGTTTGGTATTTTTCTCACGATGTCTGCCTTGCCGCTGCTGCAATGCCCTACTAGAACCGTTACCTCCAGTCTTGCCTAGCTGGCTTGACTCACCAAATCTCTTTCTTTCTTTCATATGGAATAAGTGATCCTGTTAGTGAAGAAGTGCAGCATTGACGACCTCAGTCTATGTCCTAAATGTCATATTTCCCACCAGATGTTATCGAATCCTCCATGTGAGGCCATCAGTGAACTTTAATAACCTGTTCTCCTCCGTATCCACCTCTTTGGGTACAAAGTTTACAAAAAAGGTGAATTTCTCATCATAATCCTCCACTGTCCGGCCCTCATATGATAAGTCTCAAAATTTCCTCCGTATCTCTATTTGAATAGCAGATAGGAAGAAGCTGCGATCGAATCGCCCCCAAACTTCCCCGATAGTCATGTTTTTTTTCTTCTTAGATGTGGTGACCGACTCTTTGTAATACCCCGTACTTTTAAAGATATTTAAATTACAAAGGTGGGCGTAATTTGGTAATTTAAGGAATTAATGTGAATAGTAATTTTGGAATTTATGAGTGAAATTGAATAAATCTAGAATATAAAGTGAATATAAATATTAGTTTGTAAGTGTCAGATTAATATTTACATGGATTATATTTTCTTACGAGACTAAGAATGTCAGTGGAATTATTTTAATTACATGTCGCAGTTGGGTAAAGCGACAAAGGAAAATATTTTAATTGGAAAACACATGTATTGAAATGTGTTGGGTTTAATTAGTGAATTTTAGATAGGTGACTTGGATGAAGATTTCAAATGCGTGATTGGGTTCAGAATGGCCAAAATACTCAAAATTAAGTACCCTGGGTAATGTTTGGGTTACGGGGCTTTTTGGACTAGTAGGGACTCGCAATTCAGTGCACGAGTCATTTTACAATTGGGTATTCATCAAGTTTCGGGTTTAATAAGGGGAGAGACCTTATTTCTCCCACATATCATCCCTAAGAGAGATAAAGAGAAGAGAGAAAGAAGAGAAGAAAGAAGAAGAAAGAGAAGAGAAGAAAGAAGGAGATTTTCGACCAAATTTCGCGGGATTTGACTCGGGATCGTCGAATTTGATCCACGAGGCAAGTGTTTACTTGATTTATTAATTTAGTGTGTTTATTTCTCATATTGTAGTTGGTGTGTAAAACTATCAAGATTTTTTGGATGAGTTTTCGCGAATCAAAATGGGTTTTTCGGAAGATTAACGAGTAAAACCCGAATAATATCAACTTTGACGAATTAAGGAATTAATTGAAATTAATTGTTGGATATGGGTTCTAGGATGATTAGAACCCTTTGTATCTGTGTATTTATGGTTGTTTGAGGTTGGATGATGATGGATGAGAAAATAAAAACCTCGGAGGTGTATTAATGGAGGTTTGGAATTTTGGAGAAGATGATGAATAGTAACATAGTAGCTTGCGGGGTCAATTCGGCCACAAAGTGAACTGATTCAGCTATTGGTCAAAACATGAAAGTTTTAGATCTTTTCGATACGGTCGCGTGGGCATTGACCGTTTATTTTTTTTATTTTTTTGAATTAGTTATGATTTTTCTAAGGAAGCAGTCCGAGGTTGAAATCATTAACTCGGAAATCAAATCAAAAATTTTTAAAAATAAAGGCTAGAATTGTTTGGAGATAAATATTTGGGATTCCTAAAAATAGTGTGGGGACATGTAAATAATTTTTTTGAGTAAGGCATGTACCTTGGGTTAGTTGAAAATAAAAGGCAAGACTTACCAAAATAGGGGTGTTTGGGAGGAGTAACACTCGAGGTGGTGTTTCGGTGGGCAAAATTTTATATAAGTAATTGTGCGCGTAGAAAATACACTTATATGTCGATTTTGGTTGAGTAAAGTCCTACGAGGTGACTAGGATGAAATTTAGGATATGTGCTAAAGAGAATTGAGCAGTTATTCGATACGTCTATTTATGACAATTATTATAGGTGAGAGGAATACTTATCGTTATTATATGGGTTGTGCGTATGCCCTGATTTTATTATATATATGGGTTAAATGAATACCTATGGGGATTATATATAGGTGAGATAAATACCCGTTGTAAATGTATGTATAGGTGAGAGGAATACGTATCGTTATCATATGCTTGTGTGAATACCTCATTGATGTTATATTTATATAGGTGGAATGGATACCTATATTATTGTTTATTATGTGTATGACATACCTACCATATTTGCTATCACAGGAGGTTGGCTTTCGAAAGAGGACAATTTTATCTTGTGTGCCTTCAGGGCGATTTAGATTTGGTACCTAAATAACATAGGACTATGGAGGGCTTATTTGTGAGTCGATAAGTTTGCTGACTATGGCAGCGTAGGTATGTGTGTGACCCATGGGTATGTTAACTATGTTCGCCTCCAATATGTGTGATTTGTATTGATACAGTTCGTGAGTGATGCGGAATGTGTGATCCTTATGTGTGTGATGTACAGGGATTTGATAGTAGAGTATGAGTGCACCGCAGTTGAGCCTAGGGGTGCCATATATATAGGTACTAAGGGTGATATATATATGTATACTTGAGATGTATGAGTGCACAGCAGCTGAGCCTAGGGGTGCCATATATGTACATATGTAGTGAGAATAATATATATGTATACTTGTGATGTTATACTATTGCTGAGTAGATGAGAGTGACTAAGCTACTTATATTATAGCTCGATGGACTTATTATTATACTTGTTGCGTATAGTATATTATTTATATATGAGATGAGATATCATATAACATAACCTCGTATAAAGTGAAAAGAATGAGTAAAGTGATATACTCATTCTCATAGATTTATATCCGGATTTACATGAATATGGATCATAGGTTCTAATGAGAACTATTGATAAATACAGAATGGTATAAAATGTTGTATGTACCGAAGGCCTAATGGATCCCAACGATCAACATTGTCACATAGTAGTGTATCAGGTGGGTTCCTTATTTGGATTTTGCTTCGCGAGACACCCCATGCATGAACGTAACGTAGTGTTGGGACTCGGGAGAAGTTTAGTCTTTAGTACTCGAATTTTTGAGGATTTTGGAAGATGGAAGATATACCTTAGTTAGGCAAGGCAGCTTAACTAGGTTGTTTAAAAAGGTATGCGATAGTTGTGCACTATTAGAAGAGGGGTGAGGGGTATCTCATGAGAGTGCGATGCCAGTTTAAATATGAGGAATGTCATATTATTATAAATGGATTTTAAACACTTGCTAAAACATTTTCAAAACTTGGGACTGACCCGTCTCTCTATTTTCCCCTCTCTTGCTATATCTATATATATATAGGTGTCCAGACACATGGATGACTGGATGATGATTCCTTCGAGTCAAGCGTTTGTTGCAGCAGGTGTGGAGGCAAGCAAGTTTATTGTAGACGCTTCTATCATTGAGATATAGATAGGAGGTAATGTAGAAACATTCGGGCCGAAGGCCCAACTGTACTCATTTTTTCTTTTACCACTTTTTAGTGCGGCATTCGATTTGGTTGTATTATATTGTACCGAGTGTTCGGTTATTTTATTTTATTTCATTTCAGTTGATGCATATAAACTGTTGTGATTATTTTATTTGAATGGTTTCGTTAAAAAGATTAGTTAATTAAAAAAATTTGATGCCAGCCTAATAGATTATTAGTAATTAAATTGGTTTTTGACACTGATGCTAAGAATGAACCATATCAGACTCCTGTTTTAATTTGATATAGGAGTGATCGCCCAGTATTTTATTAGGCGGGGTGTCACAGGTGGTATCATAGCATCAGGTTCTAGTGTCCTTAGGAATCTGTGCGGACGTACTACGCTTTCAGCGTTGCATTTAGCTTGACATATAGCCTTATGATTAGGATTGTTGATATCCTCTTGTGATATTTCTTTCTCCCGCCATTATGTACGATTATCGTAAATCTTTTGCGCACTCATTTGAGATTCGTGTGCTGATCGATGAAGGGCGACCTAGGAAGGCCCTTGTGAGGGCAGCAGGAGGCGGGGCTTAGTTAGAGATGTAAGTTGATGTTGGGAATGTGGATCGCAGTAGAGGTCACTCCACTTGTGTCATTGTCATGGATTGCTGCAATGACTACTATAGAATAATAGTTATAATTATCTATGCACCGCTATAGTAGAGAACGGTGCTAAACTTGAATTACCTAGTGAAGTTAGATGGGGAAAAGGTTTAAAAAAGATCCTTGATAAGGACCGTACGTTGAAGTTAAGGTATTCGAAATCAGTGTAGTGTTATCCAAAGGAAGCAGAAGGCTCAGAAGATTTGGCTTTGAGCCGGGTATGGAATGCCCATATGTGAAAATTTGAGGAAAAATTTTCTCACTCGATGGAGAAATATTAAAATGGTGGGAACGATGGTCACCACATTTGAGGGAGCTGGGTGTTTTGCTCATAAATGAATCTTATGGATGGTTTTAACCACGAGTTCCTTCGACTTACTAAGAATGAAGAGAATACATTTTCTGGGTTATTCACATAAGGATCGATCAGGGATCGACAGTGAATACAAAGTTATATGGTTAAGTGAACTTAGTACCGGAGTAAGGTAGGTACAATAGAGAAAGAAGCTTCTCCAATGGAATGATAGACTCACTAGTAATTAGACTTATGTAGAGTGAGTTATAGTTGTTTAAGAGCAAAGTGTGAAACCTGCAATAAAAAAATTAAGGTTGTGAGACTTTGTGATTTTTAAGAGTCTAATGGGATAAAGACTCTTGGGATTCGAATTGGAATTTCGAATGTAATTGTGATACGAGCTAGTTGTGATAAGCTTAATATTTATTTATATTATAAGTAAGTGAATACTTATGGAATTAAATCAAATATGTATATTCGATATTACAGGCTAATGCTACGAGAAATAGGCATGGATAGCCCAATTTAATGATATATATATGCGGGTATAAAGACAGTTTATATGTGATTATATTATAAATATATCTGTGTGTGAATGGTATATTTATATGAAGCCTACCCCTCTAGTGTTATCTTGGGAAGTTGCGCGATATGGGTGAGGCCCCTGGCTTGAGGAGCAGGGAGCGTATAGTCCCAAGGTCATAGTGTCCATTCTAGATTGTGTGATTTTTATCAGGAGTGCGATATGGTGGGTATGTTTCGTTCTCATTTCCGATGAGGAACTATGATTGCTTCCCATTCATTGTGATTTTGTTTTTACCAAGTCGGTGTGATAGTCTGACCGCAGGTACCCAGGATGATGTGTGAGTAATTCCCTGGAAGATGATAGTATTGAGAGACTACATCCATTGAGTTATAGCTCTGAGGGATGGTTATTATACTTATATAGTGTATGATATATAAGTATGGATATACTTAATGTGTATAGTATATTGTATATGTATCTATATGAGTTGTGCAACATATATCTACGGACATAATAAAGAATGGAATGCGAGAAAATTCTGGATGAGCTCGCCTTGATTATATCTTTAGATGGAACTTGGATAAGGAGATGTTTCATTACCATGATTTGAGTGCATGGGGACCTTATAGATATAATTTAAGGTATGGAGGATTTATAGTTAAGTTGGGAGTTTAAGCTTGTTGTTGTTCGTGCAAATGACTTAGTGTTAGTGCAAGCGCTTGCGGTATGGCTCCTTGACATAATTAAGAGTTCTGACTATATTTTGTTGGTAGATGGGATGGGATTATCCCGATTTAATATTTGAAGCTAACAAGACACTCCACATATGAACCTTAATGACGTTGGGAGTGGAGAGATGTTACTGTATGCTAGGATATTGGTTTGATTAAATTAGCCAAGAGTTATGTGATAATTAGGGGATAATAAAAAGTGGATGTGTTGTGGAAAACAACTAGAAATGTTTCTCTCACCGCAAGTATGCGGGTGAGGCAAGGCGAAGGAAATTGATTGAGGCTTATAGCCAGGCCTTGAAGAGAAGGAAAATTCATAGGAAATATGTTGTGGGTATAATCTTCATAGCACTTTTGTAGAGAGTGGGGACCATTAGTTAGACTTTCCACTTCATTAAGATGGAAGGATATAGTGGTAGAAGTATATTACTAGGTTAATGAGGTAAGATTTAGAACATCCCGTTGGTGTCCTTTGGGACGTTATAGCTCGATGACTGGCGAGGCGAGGGAGTAATGTAACGGGAGGGCTCCTTGTTTGGATTTCACTTTGCAAGACGTCCCACTCATGAAATCAAGCAAATGTCGGAAAGAGAGAGGTTTTGGGCACTAGGGATATAGTTGGGATAGTACTCATTTTACGTGTGTTGGAAACGCCTTGATCTTAAGACTACCACGAAATAAGGCTAGTTGGACTAGTGGTGCTGATATAGGAAAATTGTTGCGAGTTAATCACAAGAAGATTGGTGGGTTAACATTAAGAAGGATTGGATTTCCAGGTATCGAAAGAATTAAATTTTGAATTATTCAGGTTAGGAAAAACCCAGGTGTTAGTACCAGGCCAAGGAAATGGGATCCATTATTTAGATAAGAGTGTTACGTGTCGGACGTGTAAAATGGTTGTGCATATATGCACGAATGATATGGGGTATGGGTACCCTGGTTAGTTAATTCCAAAAATATCTGAGATAGAAGGATGTGAAAATGAATGTGTAGAATATATGCCTGAGGGGCATCTATAAAAAGGTTAGATGGTATGACAGGTTGAATGTCATGTGAGAATGACGATAATTCAAGCATTTTTGTGCAACGAGAGCTAGCACACCTGAGATGAGTTTAAAGGCTGTGGAAATCCATTTAAAAGGTACCTCTTGATGAAAAGTATACCAAATTATTGTGAGAAAGTAGAGAGGAGTCTTACTCGAACGAGTTTTGACGAGTGGCTTGCGCATGACTGTATTGTTAGCATACTCCAACGAAAGGAGTGTATGTAGTACCAAATTTTGGAAGAGTATATGAGAATTAATACTTTAATTATTAGGTATAGGGAATGTACCTTGGAGATTACGAGAGAGATAGTAATCTGAATATTTATACAATACGTAACAATGGGAATAAAATACGTATGGTAAGTATATAAATAGGTTGTGAGAATGTTTATAAATTTTAATAGGAAGTGTGTTTGCCTATTATTTGATATTTTTGTTAAGTGCACTAATGGGTGATAACCCGTGGGTGTAAAATTTGATTAAGTGCGCTAATGTGTCTTAGCCCGGGGGTGCAGAATTTGTATATATATGTATAGGGATGATGAGACAATATATATATGAGCATAATTGGAAAACAGATGTATTGAAATGTGTTGGGTTTAATTAGTTAATTTTAGATAAGTGACTCGAATGGAGATTTCAAGTGCGTGATTAGGTTCAGAATGGCCGAAATAGTCAAAATTAAGTACCCTGGGGTAATGTTTGGGTTACGGGAGCTTTTTGGACTAGTAGAGACTCGCAATTGAGTACACGAGTCATTTTACAATTGGGTATTCACCCAATTTCGGGTTTAATAATGGGACAGCCCTTATTTCTCCCACATATCATCCCTAAGAGAGAGAAAGAGAAGAGAGAAAGAAGAGAAGAAAGAAGAAGAAAGATAAGAGAAGAAAGAAGGAGATTTTCGGCCAAATTCTGCGGGATTCGACTCAGGATCGTTGGATTTGATCCACGAGGCAAGTGTTTATTTGCTTTATTAATTTAGTGTGTTAATTTCTCATATTATAGTTGGCGTGTAAAACTATAAAGATTTTTGGGATGAGTTTTCGTGAATCAAAATGGGTTTTTCGGAAGATTAACGAGTAAAACCCGAATAATATCAAATCTGAGAAATTTAGGAATTAATTGAAATTAATTGTTGGATATGGGTTTTAGGATGATTAGAACCCTTTATATGTGTGTATTTATGGTTGTTTAGGGTTGGATGATGAAGGGTGAGAAAATAAAAATATCGGAGGTGTATTAATGAAGGTTTGGGATTTTGGAGAAGACGATGAATAGTAATACAGTAGCTTGCGGGGTCGATTCGGCCAGGAAGAGAATTGATTCAGCTATTGGTTAAAACATGAAAGTTTTAGATCTTTTCAATACGGTCGCGTGGGCGCTGACCGCGTATTTTTCTGATTTGTGTTGAATTAGTTATGATTTTTCTAAGGAAGCAGTTCCGAGATTAGTATCATTAACTCGAAAATCAAATCGGAAATTTGAAAAAATAAAGGCTAGAATTGTTTGAAGATAAATATTTGGGGTTCCTAAAAATAGTGTGGAGACTTCTAAATAATTTTTTTGAGTACGGCGTGTACCTTGGGTTAGTTGAAAATAAAATCCAAGACTTACCAAAATAAGGGTGTTTGGGAGGAGTAACATTCGGGGGGTAAAATTTTATATAAGTAATTGTGCGCATAGAAAATACACTTATATGTCGATTTTGGTTCAGTAAAATCCTACGAGGTGACTAGGATGAAATTTAGGATATGGGGTAAAGAGAATTGAGAAGTTATCCGATACGTCTATTTATGACAATTATTATAGGTGAGAGGAATACCTAACGTTATTATATTGGTTGTGCGCATGCCCTGATTTTATTATATATATGGGTTAAATGAATACCTATGGGGATTATATATAGGTGGGATAAATACCCGTTGTTAATGTATGTATAGGTGAGAGGAATACCTATCGTTATCATATGGTTGTGTGAATACCTCATTGATGTTATATTTATATAGGTGGAATGGATACCTATATTATTCTTTATTATGTGTATGACATACCTACCATACTTGCTATCACGAGAGGTCGGCTTTTGGAAGAGGACAATCTTATCTTGTAAGCCTTCGGGGTGATTTAGGTTTGGTACCTCAAGAACATAGGACTGTGAAGGGCTTATTGGTGAGTTGATAAGTCTGCTGACCATGGGAGCGTAGGTATGTGCGTGACCCATGGGTATGTGAACTATGTTCGCCTCCAATATGTGTGATTTGTATTGATACGGTTCGTGAGTGATGCGGAACGCGTGATCCTTATGTGCGTGATGTACATGAATTTGATAGTAGAGTATGAGTGCACCGCAGCTGAGCCTTGGGGTGCCATATATGTATATAGGTACTGAGGGTGATTTATATATGTATACTTGAGATGTATGAGTGCACTGCAGTTGGGCCTAGGGGTGACATATATGTACATATGTCGTGAGAATAATATATATGTATACTTGTGATGTTATACTATTTCTTAGTAGATGAGAGTGACTAAGCTACTTATATTATAGCTCGATGGACTGATTATTATACTTGTTGCATATAGTATATTATTTATATATGAGATGAGATATCATATAACATAACCTCGTATAAAGTGAAAAGAATGAGTAAAGTGATATACTCCTTCTCATAGATTTATATCCGGATTGACATGAATATGGATCATAGGTTCTAATGAGAACTATTGATAAATACAGAATGGTATAAAATGTGGTATGTACCGAAGGCCTAATGGATCTCAATGATTAACATTGTCACATAGTAGTGTATCAGGTGGGTTCCTTGTTTGGATTTTGCTTCGCGAGACACCCCATGCATGAACGTAACGTAGTGTTGGGACTCGGGAGAAGTTTAGTCTTTAGTACTCGAATTTTTGAGGATTTTGGAAGATGGAAGAAATACCTTAGTTAGGTAAGGTAGCTTAACTAGGTTGTTTAAAAAGGTATGCGATAGTTGTGCACTATTAGAAGAGGGGTGAGGGGTATCTCATGAGACTGCGATACCAGTTTAAATATGAGAAATATCATATTTTTAAATATGGATTTTAAACACTTGCTAAAAAAATTTCAAAACTAGGGCTCTGACCCGTCTCTCTCTTTTCCCCTCTCTTGTTATATCTATATATATATAGGTGTCTAGACACAGGGACGCCTAGATGATGATTCCTTCGAGTCAGACGTTTTCTGCAACAGCTGTGGATGCAAGAAGGTTTATTGTAGACACTTCTATCATTGAGATATAGATAGGAGGTATTGTATAAACATTCGGGCTGAAGGCCCAACTATACTGATTTATTGTTTTACCGTCTTTTAGTGCGACATTCGATTTTGTTATATTATATTGTATTGAGTGTTCAATTATTTTATTTTATTACATTTCAGTTGTTGCGTATAAACTGTTGTGATTGTGTTATTTGAATGGTTTGGTTAAAAAGATTAGTTAATTAAAATTTTTTGACGCCAGCCTAATAGGTTATTAGCAATTAAATTGGTTTCCGACAGTGATGCTGAGAATGAACCATATGAGACTCCTGTTTTAATTTGATATAGGAGTGATTGCCCAGAATTTTATTAGGCGGGGTGTCAAACTCTTGCCACTGCAATAGCGCTCCGACAAGATTAAAAGTCGTTGAAATGTGTTTCTGAGTGTCACTGTACTCCACCATACACAAATGCCATTGGATATACTTTTCTCCATTGGCTAGTTGCTATAACGTCTGCATTTCCCTAATTTTCCTATAGTTTTCCCTTTTGAAAGTCCTCTCTGACTTTTTCCCAAACTAATGACACTTGGTTAGCCTGAAATGGCGCCACTAGCTACTGTGTCTGTGCATAGGGAAACCACTGTGCCCTAGAAATAATCATGGCATTAACAACCTGTGCAACAATAGTGGCGACCTCTCCTACAGTCATCATCCCTTAAGTGCTCTGCAGCTCCGACTGAGCATCTCCTGTGGCCCTCCTCACTGACTGAGCTAGTCTTACTCTCTTGTTCTGTGGCATCTGAGCCAAACTGAATTCGTATAAGATTCACTTCAATTATATACAATACCAGAAGAATGTAAAAGCACAATATGAAATAACAATCGTAAGCATAGGGCTCTACATCAAATAAACAAAATGCTGAAAATGTGGCAAGTCCCTATAGATCCTAAGGAGACTAGAACCTGATGCTCCGATACCATCTATGACACCCTACCTATTCTAGTAATGAGTGGGCAATCCTCTACTAAAATAAAATAGGAATCTCAGTCTAGTTCATTTTTAAATCACCATCGAGAACCAGTTTAATTAATAATAACATATTTAACTAACCATTTAATCAATTTAAATACAAATTCACCACAAGAATAAAAATGAATACAAATGGCATGAAATAAATAAATAAATTAATCGAAAAACTCTCGGTAACTCAAAATACAATTATCCAACTGATAAGGAAATAAAGTGAAGTCTGAGAAATGTAAAAACTATTCAACAATGGGCGATATAACCAATGTAAAAGAAACTGAAATGACATCCTATCTATATAGGCAAGATTGAAGCGTCTAGTCACCCTGCAATAATCCACAGCTACTGTAGCATCATCTAACTGGAAGCATAGATAAGCCTGACGTCCATGTGGCTGAGAACCTAAAAGGTTTTGAAAAGTGATTTTTTAGACGGGTCAAAGCCTAAAACCATTTTAAAAATATTTGCAAGTATTTAAAATGCAATAATGAATATGAAACAAAATTATTCATTTTCATCTGTTGTCTCACTCTCATGATAATATCCTCACCCCTAATATATAGTGTGCACCTAACACATATATTTTTTTTTTCTAGTTTATGCTACCGTGCCTAACTAGTTTAGTCACTTAACGTAGCCCAATACGCTAAACCTGTAGCCTAACTGTGCTACACGTGTATTACTTTGCTTTGTTTCTCAGTTACATATAATGTAAGCTATCTTATTTTAATTCTCAATTGTATTCTTATCATAAAGCAATTAACATACACTTGTTATTATTTCAATGTTTACATATTTTTTAAATTAGCATACACATATAAACTAATTTATACATATATACTTAGCATCCACGAGTTGTCCTCCCGGATGCATTTTAGTTAATGTTTACACAATCATTGAGTACAAATACACATATAATACTCTTTTAGATGTACATACTTAGCACCCCCGAGTTGTTCTCTTGGATGCATTCTTTAGTATGCTATCAGGCTCCAGGTACATCACAAACCTCTGTTGGGCCATCGACTCAAAATCTCACCACCGATCCCAAATTGTAAACACGTAAATTGGAGGCAGTTATAGATACACATATGTGGGTCATAACGATAGAACACTACCCCCATCGAACTCTAAATGCTCATACAGTGGTCATACAACAATCTTATGACCTGGATAAATGACTCAACACCTGCTGGTCATGCCAGGAAGGATCGCCCGTATACACACACACACTAGGGTGTACTCATGCAGATGGCACAATTGTAAAAACGTTCCGGATATTTCATAACAGTGATTAGGATTGACGAAAAAAGACGCATGTGATAACATGATACGGACTCTCACAAAGTTATAAATTAATGCAAGAACCCTTAATAATTTCAGATCATACAAACACCCAACCAATAAAATACGATAGTTAACGAGTGGAGTTTGTGTTAACCCTCTTAAGTCGTAAATAAGAAAAATTATTTGGTCTCTTAAATGTTTTTAGATTGATAAAAATGTTTAGCCATAAAGAAGTTTTCTAAATGAGAGGTTTGTTATTGGTAATGAACATAACATGTTAAGGGGTTGGGTGTAAATATGATTTTTTTCACTCGTAAGACTCAAACACGCCAAAAAACAGATACAATTAAAATGTAATCTATTAATATATAAATTAAAACTATACCAAAACAATATTATAATTTCTTAATTAAGAAAAATGAAATTAGTAAAAAAAAAACTCTTGTAAAAAAACATTTAAATATAAATTCATATCCAAACAATAGTCATTGTGAAGAATACATAATACAATAGTCATTGTAAATTGAATGGTCAACAACTAGATAAAATGAGATAGTAATACTCAAACAAAACTCATGAATAACATGTAAAAATACATTTAATTTGACAAAAAGACAAATGCAAAGCTCTTTGTTCGACAAATTGACATTAATATCACATCATCTTTATTAGTTTGGGAAATTATCTTATGACAACCTAAAAAGACAAAAGCAAAGCAAGTGAAAAAATGTTATAATTTGTTGTTCAATATAAAAAGAGAATTAATGTATAGGTCGTTGTGTGAATCCATAACGCGTCTCACTTGATTTTGGTTAATGACTCGCCATTAGTGGTTGTTGATGTTTCTTCGATCTCTTCTTATGTTGGATGCTTGTTCTCTTTCTCCATTCTACTACTATTTTATTGTGTTGGATAGACGCGGGTTGGTTTTCTCATTAATACTTCGGATTGAATCAGCCTGATTGTCCCATTTGAACTTCATACTTCACACCCGTGAGACCATAAGTTCACATTGCATCTTGATAGATAAAAACAAAATATATTAGAGAACCTTCTTAAACATAGAATATATTATAAAAACATAAGCAAAGTGGTATGTTGAACCTCCTATACGTTTTTTATTAAATAAAAACTTGGACCCCTGTATGTTGAACCCCCATCCCGATTTCAAACCTTGAAAAAATAAATTAGTTGGACAAACTCAATGAAAAAATTCATAGAAAAATGTTTTGTCCAAACATTTTTGTTTTTTTATAGAAAGGATTTCAACATAAAAAATATTCACAATAAATCTTTAATATCTTATTCTACGCACCGAGAAAAATTAGTCTATATTTTCTTTTAAAAAACCTTTATTCCAAACCAATTATTTTTTTTTCCAAAAAGTCAACCACATATAAAAAGGCTCAAAAAGAATATTTATTCTTTTATTATAAATAAAAAGAAAATTTTGTCTATAAAATAGATAAAATACCGAAAACTAAATTTGTAGAATCAAATAACATGAGAGTTAATGAGGGGTAGTAGAGTGAGATAGAACAACATATACATATTATATCAGAAGTTAATACACCTCGCCCAATAAGATATATCCAAAGCCATCATTTAACCCAAAAGACGTTTAAGAAAATTAACCTCAGTTGCAACTTATGTTGGAATTAGTAACAAATCATTCTCAGATATAAAACAAATCAATGAGATGGAATAAAATTAAAAATAGATTTGAACCAAGAGAGACAGAGAGCCAAATACCTTTGGAACATCTTTTAGGAGAGTAGATGTAGGTAAAAAAAACGTTAGATTCACAAAACTATAAGCTTCAAACCTTAATTTCTATATCCAAATGATTTTGAACCAAGAAGTACCTGAGTTGTGAGATCTTCAAAAACAAAACATTGAGACCCCAAAACCAAAAAACCAAAGATCAAAGATTATACCCCCCCAACTATTTTTTTGTTTCATTCGAAACGGGATCTGATGGGCACCAAACTAATATTATTCCCCCACTAATTTGAGTTTGAGTTTTCATCAATGCATAGGAACCAAACCAAGATTATACCCAAAAAAATCAAACAATCAATCTCATGGATCGAAGTAAAGTAAACCAAAAAAGAAAATCAAAACTACAAAATAATAATCAATCCCATAGATTAAAACCAAAAATGCAAAAGACGGAGACGTTTCATTACCGCAAAATACGGATATGAAAAAACACAAAAATCAAAGAAGTACTACTGATAATGGTAGCAAATCTGGAAAAAAATAAAAATTGAGTTAAAGGCTTTACCCGATGTTGCTATCAAATCTGCGAAAAATAGAGTCGACAAGGTAGCAAAGAAAAAATAGAGAAAGATTTACCCGATGTGCAGGAGGGGGGGGGGTGAGAAATGAGGTGTGGAGGATAGGAATGAGAAACAAATGAGAGGGATAGTATGGGTGAGAGTGGAGGACTGAACGTAATGAAGAAGGATGTGAAATGAGGAGAGTTGTTTTCTTAAGACTTATGCTCTGTCCATATCAATATGAATCTGAGTACAAAATGTGTGCAGAGACTCTACATAGTAGTGTATCGGTTTACTATTTTTTCACTCAATCCTTCTCAACCGTCAGATTTCACCCTTGTGCACCATGTCCAACCCTTACATACATTAAATCTCAACCGTCAGTTGATAAAGACTAAACTCACCAACTTTCAATCTCAGCCATCAATTAGGAAAGATCAAAAGTCCATCTTTAAAAAAAAGAAATATATATATATATATATATATATATATATATATATATATATATATATATATATATATATATATATATATATATATATATATATTGTCTCACTCGGTATGTTTATATAACTGGTTCATCGTGCATATAACTCTCGTAGCACCAGCCCACAATTCTCGAGTCTACATCGACTCCAAAATTCTCAAGTATTCACTTACTTATTTTAATTATTACATTATATGTTTCTGTCCACAACACTATTATAGTAAATCCCATAGGCTAACTCTTTCCGAAATCCCAACCCGATTTCATATATCATAACCAGAGTATTTTTCATTCTAATACACCTATGAACTCATACCAGAATTTAATTCTCGTCTAATCCAAGGTAGATTATAATCTAGCCTATATATTCCTAGCAGTCCTATGTCACCTATCAAAATCCATAGACTAAGTTGAACCCTCAACGGCCCATAAAAACACACAACACGTGGGGGAGGAAACCAGGCTAGGAAGCAAATCAACTTTTGACTTAAATTATGCAAATCAGTTTGGTTCAACCATATGAGTCCCTAACATCATTCCAACCCAAAACATGAATTTCCTACTAATACTAGACCTAATCACATATATTTCCACGCCCAAAATGACCTGAAAACATTTAAATTCATGAGACGATCAATTGTTCATCAAGAATTATTCAATATTTCAACATTAATTCATAATTTCATAAACTATCATTTTAATCCTCCAAGATCGTATCGTTACATCATCATTCATATTAGATTCAACATGTAACTACAATAAAAAAAATTCTTAATGACTTCATTCGAAAAATTCTCGTTTTACTTGCTATTGCCACTCAAAAATTTGTTTCCTTAAACGAAATTTAGATATGAATGATTGAAAGTACACCAACAATTAGATCAAGATAAACACCTACCTTTTTAATAGTAGAGATTCTATGTTTTTATTGTTTAGTTATTCTTTACGTTCGGATCATATGCTTGGAATGACTCGATTCCCTTCCTGGATTATTTCTCTTTACCTTCTGTTTGTTTTTCCTTCTCGTTTCTCTCCAATCTAAAACCCTAAGTATTTTGGATGGTGGAATGGATTCCCACTCTATCCACCTTCCCTAGAAATAACCTTATGCTTCATCAATTCCAAAATTAGGTTAGGCCCCATGAGTAAAATGACTCGAAACCCTTATACGGGTCCCGTTTAAGCTAAAAGGCCCCCAACACACAACTACAACACCCGAGCATCTATTTTGAACAATATTGATCCATTCGTATTATCCGTTCACCTGAGTATCTATTTTTCCATCTCATTCCCATCATATGCCTCTTCGCGTGTCTCAAATGAGATACCATTAAACTCGTCAATTTTTACTCGTTTACGAGCATCTAAATATTAATGTGTTTATTCACTAATTAATATTTATTCAATTCACTTTATTTATTAATTTAATTAAATTATGTGCACACGTGTAATTTAAATGCTAAAAAATGTGGGGGGTTACATACAAAACAATTCGAGGCTTGCCACATATATTCCCCAAAAAGATACAATGACGAGGCAGTTATACGGTACAAAGCTAGGGAAAGAACCAATCGCTCTTAAAAATAAGTTTCCCTGGACACTGATGTGCCTCAAAGAGAATTGATCAAGGTTTTTCCTAGTATAATCCTATGTGCCTAGCTAGTTGATTGATTTTTTAGATACAGTGATTGCTAGGGTTACACATAACAAATAAGTGATTGATTCGGGTGATAAAATACCTTCTCATTTCAATGACAGAGTATAAGCGTTAAGTTGATTAATTCATCATGCCATTCTAAATTAAGATAATAAGGAAATGAAAATCACATAAGAGCACATGGGAGCACACACAATTGACTCACATACGGCAGATTCTCGAGTGTTTAGAAAATTACCTCCTACGGTTGTTACACACATAAGGTGAAGATTGGGTTGAGGCAACCGATGGGAAGTTCATCTAACTTCATTCGACCCTGGTAATCCTACAAACCTAAAATAGAAAGGGTTCTAAATCCACACCTACGATGCACTCTCCATTATTTCTAGTTCCCCTTTTGTTTCTTCAATTCTTTATTACAATAATTGGTGTTTAAATCATCACATATAAATGTACAATGACTAAATAACAAATTACAATTAATAAAATGAAATGTATAAAAGAGAAATGAAATGTAGGGATCTTCACAATCTCCTTTTTTTAAAAGTCCGGCAATGGGGCAAGTTGATAGTTATAAATTTCCTTTTTTTGGTTTCATTGTTGAGTAGGAATATTTATCTATGTATTTTCCCCTGAAGCACCTGTGCAATACACAATAAAAACGAGTATAATGGCAAGTAAGGGGTCAATCCATGCTATTAAACTATAGAGAAGTCAAATGAAGCTACTAAAGATCAAGTGTGAAAATTTATATGAGAGTGGTCAAAAGGAGGAATTACCTATTTAATTATTTTGCCATAATTTCTTTAAATTGTTATTTAAAATGTCCCAATATAATTATTTAAGTCACTACTTAAATATCGTTACAACTAGTGACTTTAATAATTAGAGTTTTCAGATACTATTAGCTTACTTTAATAGGATCCTTTAAATGATGATTTCCAAAATTCTCTTAATAATTTTTTCGCTAAGAAAAATCCTTTAATGTCATTTTTTATCATAAAAAATAATTTAGAGTTTTATAATACCAAAATTCAAAATACAGTTTGAGAAAAGCCTATCTCTATTTTAATTGCAACAGATTTTTAAATTATTATTTCCTCTCAAAAATAAATTCAAAATTTCTCAAGTTATGAAATAAAATTATCACTGTAACAATAATTGTATTTAAAGGGAGATAATAAATAAATTACTACTTATATTAGAATTAGAAATTAAATGCGTCACTCCACCCCTTGAATAAGGACTTTACCCCATCATTTGGAGATTGACACAAACAAAGAGTGTTAATCACTCCATGAAGGCTAATTCCCAAGGATATGAAAGAAATCATATTTAATATCAAGTCCAAATAATACTAAAAATATCATTCCCAGGACAAATATAAGAAGAACAGTACGTTTATCTTATCAAAATGGTTAACACAATATTATCTCCAACAACCTAAAAACACACCCTCAATAATGTGAAACACTCACTCGGACTCAATATTTTTGCCTCACTACAATCACTTACACCCTTCGATCCAAAAATATACCTCTCAAACGTGTCTTTGTCTTAAAGATAACACACTCAGAAAATATAGTCTCTAAAATATACACACTCCTATATAGTGTATTCTTTTTTTCCCGGGCCTCCTTTTTTTCTTCTTCTTGTAACGCGTTTTTCGTTTATAACGCGAATAAAGACATTTTTGCGTTTGAAAATTCATCCACTATTCTCTTTAAACAAGGGTAATGATGGTACATGATATGGGATATAGATGGTGTGGGGGAATATATATATATATATATATATATATATATATATATATATATATATATATATATATAATATGGAAATGTAAGGGATATAATGGTAAAGTTAATGGTAATGCGATATGGATAATGGTAACTGTGGGTACCTCGATTTGTCACTTGACCCATGCCTCATGCCTCAAATAGTTCTAGAGGCCTCATGCCTAAAATAGTTCAGTTATGACCCAGTTAATTCCTAAATCTCGTAAGGAGATATTCTAGGTATCATGGAATGACGTGGGGGAGTCCAACACCCCCACTCCCCGCAAATGAATATGTATATAACAAACCCTCCGCCCGGGGCAAAGGGCATGCATTATTATTCCTGTAAAACACTCCCCGGAGTAAAAAGAAATAAAATTGAGAGAACCACCGTGGACGTGGGCATTCTTGCTGAACCATGTAAATTTTGTGTTATGTGATTGTCATTCCTTACATTTTTTATTTATTCTGGTGATTGCCCTTTCTTGATATTTTGTGTTGAACTTAATTGTCACCACTATTGGCGCCGTCTGTGGAAAGACTTTATCTTTATTTAAGAAATACCTCACCAACAAAGAATTTGGAATGTATGGTCACGGTAGCAATGCCCCTAAAGCAGGGGACATTCAAGAGTAGCCTGCCCCTCGCACGATCAGATCTGAAGTTCGACGTTCAGATCCTAGGGCTCGCCTAGAACGGTAAGCCTCAGAAGAAAGCCAAGGACCAACCAGGTCCACACAGATATCCAGGAAGATTGATGCCTATGAGGACAGGATTCAAGAGCAAGGGGAGGCCACTCCAAGCAAGAGTCTGAGAATGCTCACCTAAAATGGAGATTAGAGAAGATAGAGAAAGAACTCCATCGCAGCACCAGGCAACGTTAATATCACACTCCAAGCCCTCAGGTGAGCAAGTCTCGCAGTCGAGGACGGAGCCCTAGACGTGGATCTCATAGATTCAAAGACCATAGGTCGGATGATGACTTGCTCGAGAAACAACGACCATTTAGCCGTTACAGGAGTCCAGCTCGAGGAATTGATGACATAAGAAATTTGGTCCGGAGAGAAATGGACCAACACCCAGCACATCGGGGTGCCAGATCGACCAGAGAGGTAGCCATGAAATCTCTCAGGACCCAGATGAAATACACTTTCTCAAGGTAGATATAAGAATAAAAAGCCCCCAAGAAGTTCGCAATTCCTAGATTCTAGATCTACGATGGAAAGATAGACCCTATCGATCATGTTAGGCAGTACAACCAGGCCATGACCCTCTAGAACCATAGGGATGCCCTAATGTGTTGGATATTTTCATCTAGCTTGCACGATGTGGCCCAAAAGTTGTTCAAGAGACTCCCTCATAGATCCATTAGGAGATTTGAGTACCTGGCATAGCTCTTCATAACTCGCTTTACTACTAGCAGCTCCCATTCGAAGAGGATGGATGCCTTGTTAACAATGAAGAAAATGCCTCAGGAAAGACTCTGGGACTACGCAAAAAGGTACTGGGAGTTGTTAAACGAGGTCGAGGACTTATCAGAGCAGGTAGCTATGGCATTTTTTAAGATTAACCTACCCAGCTACTTCCTCTTTCACCAATCCCCCACTAAGAAAGAGGCCACAACCATAGATGACCTAATGGCTCGCTTAGAAAAGTATGCAAAAGTTAAGGATGTGACCCACCTCAGTGCAGGGGAGAATGGTCGAGCTAAGCTCACTACCAAGGGAAACGACAAGGCTGAGAACCAGAAGAAAGGAAGTAAGAATGGGGGCAAATGTGGTTCAAATAACGGGAACAAAAGTGATGCCTCAAAATCATTTCAGGCAGTGAACACTTTCTTTAGAGAACCAATCTACAAGATCCTAGAAAAAATCAAGGATTAACCATTCGTTAAATTGCCCAGAAATATGGGAGGAGATCCCTCGTAGAGAAACAACGCGTAGAGATGTGCTTTTTATAAGGAAGGAGGACACAAAACTGAGCACTGCAAAGCTCTTAAGTCTCACCTTGAAGAGCTGGCCCAAATAAGGCACCTGAACGAGTTTATGGAGAAGAAGGCAGAGAAAGTCGCTGCTAACGGAGACACAAGGCCTAATAACGTGCTCGAGGAGTATGCTGGCCATGAGTTCTAAATGATTCATTGGGAATCGGATCTAAAATAAATTCAAGGAAATTTAGCCCGGATGGAATTGAAAAAGCTTACGGCAGTAATGCAAGCTTTTCAAATCGATCAAGCAAAAACTCAGGTAGGAAAGCGTCGGAGAGCAGATGACATTGAATATAGCAAACACACCATGCTCATAGATGAAGGCTTAGTGGGAGTGAGAACCCCACATCATAACGCCTTAATTATTACACTCAAGATAGGAAACTATGACATCGATAAGTTTCTCGTCGACCAGGGAAGCTCTTTCGAAGTAATGTATCTCGACCTATTTCGGAAATTGAAGTTAAGCGTCGTCGACTTGAAGGAAGCCACTGTCCCTCTAGTTGGCTTCACTAGAAAAGTGACTATCCTTTTGGGAAAGATCATACTACCAGTGAGGGAAGGAAGTGACTCCAAGAGGATCGAGTTTCTGGTAGTCGACATTGACTCGCCCTACCAGGCTATTCTTGGCAGAGGATGGCTACATGTGATGAATGTCGTCCCCTCGACCTACCATCAAAAACTCAAGTACGTAACTGTGTGGGGAGTAATGGATATCCACGAGGATCAAGTGATGGCAACAAGCTGCTTCATAAAAGCCATCGCCCAAAACCATAAAACAAGGTCGAGAAGGTCAAACGAAAGGTTAAGAAAAAAGAAGGTTTGATACCTTCAAAATAGAATCTAAAGTATGGAAGACCCGAAGTGGAGGAGGCCAAACTACTCCCCTCTGAGCGGGTCATTAAAAACCTGGAAGAGGTCGCAGCCGGTGGCAGTAAAAAAGACAACATGTTCTCGATTGGAGCCTCTCTCACAGATCAAGAGAAAAAGGAATTGATGGTACTTTTGAGGAACAATCTGGATATTTTCACATGGGAACCTTACAAGCTTTCCTGGAATTGACCCCAGTGTGGTTTCTCATTGGTTGCACATCGACCTGACTTTCAAGCCTATCGCACAGAAGGCAAGAGGAACTGCACTCGAGAAGGCCATAAAGAAGTGGAGAAGCTGTTGGATGCAGGATCCATAGAGGATGTTCAATTCCCTAAATGGCTGTCCAACCCGGTAGTGGTTCCAAAGAGAAATGGGAAATAAAGAGTTTGTATTGACTTCACTGACCTTAACAGGGTGTTCCCTAAGGACAGTTTCCCCCTCTCGAAGATCGACTAGTTGGTGGATGCCATAGCATCTCATGAAAGAATGAGTTTGCTAGACGTGTACTTAGGGTACCACCAGATTCCTCTGTACGTACCAGACCAAGACAGGACAGTGTTCATCACCAGCGTCAGATTATATTGTTACAAAGTTATGCCCTTTGGGCTAAAAAATGCAGGAGCAACCTACCAGGGGCTGGTCACCAAGATGTTTAAAGACCAAATGGGAGATACCGTGGAAGTCTAAATTGACGATATGCTCGTCAAGAGAAGGTAAAAGGAGACCACCTCTTCGACCTATCAAGGACCTTCAAAATCCTCAGGAAATACCGAATGAAGCTTAACGTGAGAAAATGCTCATTCGATGTCCAGTCAGGAAAATTTCTCGGGTACTTGGTTAGCGAGAGAGGCATTGAAGCCAACCGGACCAGATTGATGCAATCAATAAGGTGTAGCCTCCCTGCACGATAAGAGACTTACAGAATCTCATGGGCATACTCGCCGCTTTGAATCGGTTCATCTCGAAGTAATATAAAAAGTGACAGCTATTCTTCCATCTATTAAAGAAAAGCAAAACAGTGGAGTGGAACCAAGATTGCTCGAAAGCACTAGAGGAGCTCAAGCTTATCTCAGCAAACCACCCTTACTCGTAATACCTCAAGATAACGATCCCTTATACCTATACCTTGCAGTTTCCAGCCACGCTATGTTCTCTGTACTAGTATGCAAAAGAACGGGAATCCATCAGCCAGTCTACAATGCGAGCAAGACCCTCTTGGATGCCGAGTAGCGATACTTACCACTAGAAAAACTCGCCTTTGCACTAGTGGTAGCCTCGAGGAAACTGAAGCACTACTTCAAAGCTCACTCTATCATCGTCCTTACATCACACCCCCTCAAAGTAATCCTGCGAAAAGTGGCTCTATCCAGTAGACTGTCAAAGTGGTCAGTTGAGATCGGTGATTTGACATCCAGTTTCAACCAAGGAATGCAATCAAGGGGCAGGTCCTTGACGACTTCCTTGCAAAATTTATAGGAGATCATCCTTGTGACGAACTTCAATTCTTGGGTCAAAGGGAGGATCACTCGGCACAAGGTGCTTGGCGACTATTCATTGATGGAGCCTCCAACTCCAAGGGGGCAGGAGTATGCATTGTTCTCATTACCCCAGAAGATACAATCCTCGAGCAAGGAATTAGGCTTGGATTTGAAGCCTCCAAAATGAAGCAAAATATGAACATTAATAGCAGGCCTGCAGAAGGCACAGGCATTGGGTTCAAAGAAACTCCAAGTGTTTGGAGACTCACAACTAGTGTCCAATAAGATAAGCATAAACTTCAACGCGAGGGGTGAAATAATGTCAGCATACCTGGCCTTAGAAAAGAAAGTAATGTCTAACTTTGACCAAGTTAGTGTCCAACAGTTTCTTAGAGGACAAAATAGTCATGCTGACGCCCTACCAGCCTTGAGCTCAGCAATAAACTCTGACTTAAAAAGAACAATTCCTATTGGCTTCCTCACCTAGTCGAGCATCAACCAAAGTGACGAGCTGCCAGACATAGTCCGTGTTATTCAGATTGAACCAGCACCCAGCTGGATGGACCCCCTAAGGGACTATTAAAAAGATGGTGCCCTACCAGACGATAAGAAGGCCTCTCATCAAATAAGAGTAAAAGCTTCCCTCTTTCACTTATCTACTGATGGCAAGCTGTATAAAAGATCTTTCACTGTCCCTTACCTTCAATGTGTTCACCCCAAGGACGTAGATCAAGTCTTGCACGAGCTTCATGAAGGAATATATGGGCGCCATATTGGGGGCAGATCGCTAGCTTTCCCAGCAATGAATGAAGGCTACTGGTGGCCATACATGTAGAAAGATTCTGGGGTATATGCTCGCAGGTGCGAGAAATGCCAAATACACGCTCCTATGGTTCACCAACCTGCTAGTGACCTAAAATCACTTACTAGACCCTAGACTTTTGCCCAATGGGGAATGAATATAGTAGGCCCTCTTCCTACCACTGCCAATAATCGTAAGTATCTGTTGGTCGTGATAGACTACTTCACCAAATGGATTGAGGTGGAGCCGCTAGCGAACATCAGAGACACAGATCTGATCAGGTTCGTAAGGAACAATATTATAACCCGCTTCGGGATCCCCAAGACCATCATCACGGATAATGGAACCCAATTCGAGAGTGACCTCTTCCAGGGTTTCTACAATGACCATGGAATCAGGTGCCACTTCAGCTCGGTGGCATACCCCCAGAGCAACGGACAAGCTAAAGCCATAAATAAAACAGTGATCGATGGGCTGAAGAAGCGTGTGGAGTGATCCAAGGGAGTGTGACAACATGACCTAAAAGGTAAAGTGGGGAAGAATGGTATCTTATTAGAATACTGGACTGGGAGGATACTTACGCCATAAAATAGCTCTAGTCGGCTAAGAAAAGCCCAAGATAATCAAATAAGAAATCAATGAAGTGGATAATATATAATACATGTTTAGTCAGAAAATCTCCCAAAACATAAATATTTCATTACTTCATTAGATTTACAAAGATTTACATAAAATTAAATAAATCCTAATGAGGATTATGCCTCAGAGCAAGATAATCAGCTACTTGTGCTCGACGGTCTTCGTCCGGGTGAAAAGCTAATCCTTCCTCAACTTCATTTGCATCTGGATCCAGTAGCTGCCTAGGGATAGCATCTATAGGGACCCACTGGTCATCCCACCTGAAAGGATTGGGCATCAGAGTCGAAGTGGAGATCTCATGACGATACGAGAGTAATGAGTTCTTGGGGACCTTCAGCTTCTTGAGAGCATTCAACCATCCCCTAATAATAATAGCTCTTAGACCTCTGCCTGACTCATCAAAGCATTTGTCCAACCCTGATCATAACCATCAGCCCATACTCACCATGGACCTTTCTTGAACAGATGCCTCAACAGCGAACATCTCCTCAAAGCTCGTTAGTCTTTCTAGTTGAACCATGGGCATCCACACCAGCTCGCCCTCCAGTCGGTGAAGAGGAACCACATAGAACCTAAGGAGCGATGCTAGGCGCATTCTCCCACAGTCGCGAGACTTCTCACCTCAGAGCTTCGTTCTCTTACTGAAGCAGCTCTCTAACTCGATCAACTTCCAAGGCATCTAGGAGCCTTACCTTCAGAGCATCCACCTCTTCTTTTACAGAAGCACCAATTTCCTCCATCTCTTGGATCTTGTCCTTCAACTTGGCCATAAGCTCTCACTAGTCCTTATCTTCCTTATTCCTTGAATAAAGGGATTTACAAATCCTTATAAAAGCCCTGCAAACTTGATTCCTTGCATCAGGACCAACAATCTTACCCAGTTGAGAAGTAGCAGATATATATTCATCAACATCAATTAGCTACAATCCATACAAGCATTAAAAAGCAAAGAAATCAGTATACAGAAAGGAAAAATATTTCATTTCATTAAAAAAGAAAGGTTCCAAGTACATCAGTAAAAGAAAGAAAATAACAACAAAAGTAAAAATATAAAGAGTTCCCTAGAACAGGCTAGCTGGCCACCTCAGTTCCTTCTGAGGTCGCTGGTTGTTTTACCTTATCTGTAGCAGCAGGAACACCTCCCTAAGATGGAGCGATTACTGTCCCCTGGACAGAAGGAGTACTAGTGGGGACGGTCTAGGCAGTAGGACCACCTTCGTCAATGACAGGATCAGGTGCCTCATCCACAATAGGCTTAGGGCCTCGATCATGCTCATCAAACAGTGGTGAATCAATGTCCACCTCAGCAGCCAGAAGAGCCTTATTTTAACCCTTCTTAAAGTTCAGTTGGCTGATGTAGCCTATCTGAACATCAGCATCGTCGTACGCAGCAGCCCACTTGGCATTGTACGAGCTCTCCTTAATGGTGGTTGCCTAGGATTCCACCTTCTTTAACTTTTCTGCAAGCAACTTATTCGCCTCCACCATAGCCAACTTACTCATACAGAACAGGTCGTAGGACTACCTCAATTCCTTGAGATCCTTGGTCGGTGCCTCCTTCGCTCGATTGGCCTCAATAAGGGAAAAATTGAAAGACTTTTGTGCAACATCAACAGCCTTTAAGTTGGCCTCCATCTCATCACCTCTGTGGTAGAGGACGGCAAAATCGATCACAAATTATAAAGAAGAGAACTGTTAGTAAAAGAAGTATGGAATAGAGTATTAAAAGAGTTGGAAAGAAAAAGCGAACTTATGAAGGCTAGCCTATGACTCACCTTCAGATCTAACTAGTCAGTCCCCATCGCCTTCTGATGATCAGTCGATAAAATTTCTCTTTCGAGCAGAGCATAAGCCAGGTGAGGAGACAGGGAAATAGAAACTCCCTCAGGCAAAGAAGACACGGGCACAGTATCTTGCGCCGCCTTTGTCCTTACCTCGTCTCTCATCTTTTCCTCTTCCATCTCTTTCCTCTCCTTTTCAGCTCTCTTTATCTCCTCCACCTTATTTTTATCCTCCTCTTTTTTTCTCTCCCATTCCCTTAGCAGAACATCCTCTATTTTCTTCTTCTCCTGCTCATGGGTAGCAGACTGAGAACCACTGGCAGCATCCCCACTGCCAGACTTCTGCTTCTTAGATCGATGAGATAGAAGCACATAATCATCATCATCATCATCTCGGATAAGATTCTTCCTGGGAGGAGCCATTTCTTCCTCACTGGAACTAATTGATTCACTCGAAGACTCTTAAGCCTCTGAAACCTCTTCCGAGCTGGAATATTCTTCACCACCAGAGTTGTACTTACTGGAATTACCTTTAGTACCACCCATGTTAGCACCCTCGCTCTCCTCACCATAGCTACTTTCCTCCTCGTCCTATGGGATGGGATCGGCGACAACCTCTTCGGTGATATCTATCTCAGGAATTCTATCCATAGGTCGCGCATAAAACTGGACCCAACATTCTTATATTCTAGAAGGAAATCCGTTGATCGAGGGTGTTCACCATCAGCTAAGAGCTCCCTAATTTTCTAGGCTTTAACCAACTCAATAGCTCGGATCTCGCTGAGAGTAGGCTCCAAGTTATTTGTCTTCGCTGAAAAAGAAAGTGAGGAAAATATGAGAAGAACATACATAAATAGAGTATCAATGGGAAAAACAAAATCTATGCCTACCTATGAATTCCTCCCCATAAAAGGGAATCACAAATCTACCAGGCCTCGACCCTTCATCATGGGGAGAAAACTGCTAATTTTTGGCGATAAACCCCTTATGCTAGTAGTCCTTATAGGAATCATGTAAATTCATTACCAATACCCTATCAGGACTCCTAGCCTTGAGGTATAGAAGACAAGATCTTATTCGTGAAAAAGAATAACAGAAGCATATTTCAGCAAGCCCTAAATTGGTGCCATAGAGCTGATTTATTCTATGTACACCATTAGCCATTTTCCATACATTGGGCAAGCACTGTGCAGGGACTATATTAAGGTAACCAAAAAAGTATAAAAAAAAATTACTTGGAGGAAAAGTAAGACCCCCTTGGGACAATAATAGAGCATGAATCCAGTGATAATCCTCAACTTCTCTAACGTTATGAGGGACAGGGGCACACTCGATGTCTACCCAATTTGGAATGTTATAAAAATTCCTAAATTCAGATATCGATATATTGCCTATTTTCTTCATTTAAAACAAAAACCCTACTAGTAGATGCGAAGAAATTCCAAAAAAAGAAAAAGAAAAAGAGGAAGTAAGAAGAAATTACAAAGTTAAGACTTAGCTTGAGACGATGCAAAATCACAAGTAAGGACGATGAGAAGATGATAAAGAAACTTGAAATTGGAAAACGAGACCTAGAAATGAGAGAGCTACTGCGGAAGCTTGGAGAAAACTAGGGAGTGTGGAGAAATTTAAAACGACAACAGGAAAAGACCTCTCCAGAGATGTTTTAAACCTTTGTAATGATAGCGCAGGCAAAAAGGTGGTCTGCCGCCTAAATTAGTTCAGAAAGGGGGCTTTGATCTTGAAGAGTGTTGCACGATTTACAAAAATGCCATTATGACAAATCATTTAAAGTTATTGAGCCCAAATTGTGACCCAACATCTTTAGGGGCAATTGTGGGTACCTCGATTTATCACTTGGGCCCGAATGAGTAGCCCAGTAACGCACGACCCAAAGTCTAGAGGTCTCACACCTCAAATAGTTCATTTATGACCTAATCAATTCCTAAAATCTGATAAGGAGATATTCTAGGGATAATGGACTGATGTGGGGGAGCCCAACACCCCTATTCCCCGCAAATGAATATGTACATAACAAACCCTTCGCCCAGGAAAAGGGCATGCATTATTATTCCTGTAAAACACTCCCTGGATTAAAGATAAATAATATTGAGAGCACCACCGTGGACGTAGGCATTCTTGCTGAACCATGTAAATTATGTGTTGTGTGATTGTAATTCCTTACATTCTTTATTTATTCTGGTGATTTCCCTTTCTTGATATTTTGTGCTAAACTTAATTCTCACCACAATAACCTTATGGGGGGAAAGGTTTTGGTTCTTGGGACAAACTACAAAACACATGTTTATTACAACTTGAAAGTTATGTCATTCTAAGTGGTTAAGACAAATACGAAGGACAATGAAATCATACAATGATTTGAGTGCAGTATCTGAACAAAGGTTGTGTCAACTTGTCACTAAGAGATTACATAAAAAACTTCAAAAAGGTGAAAAGCTATTAAACTAATGGGAATAAGTCTCCACTAGGGATCCTTAGGATTTTATTGAGATTTTTTACACTCTTCAACTTTTAAATGTTATGACATGATAAGTTCACAACAAAAATTTGAGTCTAGGAGTTCATGGTTAATTGTGCCTTAGGAGGCATTACATGAGGTTATAAGATAAATTATGATGTCAAGTTCGAATAAGAGTATTCCAAAACTCTAAAAAAATGGATGATATATAAATCACGTAAAAATAAGATAAGAACTCTTTAAAAAGAGTTTAAAATGTTTCGTTTCTAACAAAATTTTGATTAATATCCCACCACAAAATCAAAGAGAACACCGTCCCCAATGTTAAACCTATGTTTTAAGTTTAAATAAAAAGGTGGGGAAGTGATTACCACACTCAAACACTAATGAAAATGTACCGCAAGACGTACGCAAGGAAAAAACTTTTAAAATTGTTGATATACAATTTAAGCAAGTCTAAGAATATATATGCAAAGGGATATGATAAACATCACCCCTAAATACGTTAAGAGTCATACTCCGAAACAACTTACAACGAGATCCCTCCTGGTAGAACTAAGTTTTACATCTTCGTCCATACCTAATTACTCACCCAAAAAGATGAAAACAATGATAAAACTGGGTTCTAAAAAAGGGAGGATGATGAGAATCGCACCCAAACAAAACTAAAAATGTAGTCTTGCAATATCGGGTCAACATGGTTAATGAACTTGTATGGAAAAGTGCTTAACACTATGTAAAGCATTAATTGACCTGGGGAGGGGATAAGTGAGGCCATATTGTGGTTGAGAAAAAGTTATAGCATATAGGTGAAGCCTAGGGCCTTATTGAGCATAAAGGTTAGGCTTACAAGGGTCTTATAAGCATGGTGGTTAAGTTACATCGGGAGGCAAAAACATTTGACAATGGTGATGGGGTGGCCCTCGTGGATATTGCTCAATTTTTCTATGAATGGTTGATGAAAATAGTCATGTCGTGACACAATGATGAGCTGAGGATAATCAAAGTAGATATGATAGTTGTCCTTTAAGCAAGTGGGAACATGCTCATTGTTATGGAAAGTGGGAGTGTCACCACAAACACTCTCGGTTATCGTAGGATGGAGGGGAAACTCATTAAAGGTCTCGTGGATATCTAGGGCGGACGAAGAGTGAAAGTAAGGACCTAAATAGATAGTTGACATGGGGAGACGTACGATAACAAGGTCCAAACATTGTGATTAGTGGGGTGAGATAATGGGTGGTTCGTGTGGGACAAAATGTGCGGGGAGATGATCTAACTCGAAAGTAGGGAACACACACTCATCCTTAGGGTCAACATTATCCTCAAGGCCACTATTAATCCTTCGCATGGTATCTAAGGATGGAGAGATCAAATCATCACCCATTATGTCATCATCCATGGTGGTGAAAGGGTCTAACGATGCATCAATATCCAAAATATATGAATTAACATTAATAACAAACTCAAAGTGAGACAAACATTTACAGAGGGGATCTATATCAAGAGAGGTAGGAATCATTTAAATATTAGTCTCAGTAAATCTAGTGACACTCGTAGACAGAGCTAACCTATAAGGGAAATGTGATTTAGGGACACACAGTGGTATTAATAGGTGTAAACTCGTGCATACTTTTGGACAGGATACGTGGGAAAACTTCAAATTTGGGTTGTTTTGGGTTTTCAATGGATGGATCTTTCTCATAATCTTTGGGTAAGTCAACACAATTATCATCTTAGCTCCCAAAATATTGGGTGGACTCATCTTGAGTATTCTAAAGGTAAATGGGTTGTGTGCACACAAAACTAATGTCATAAGTCGAGTAATTTTTGTTCCCCGTGGGTAAGAAATAGGTTAACTCGGGGGAAATCATGCTCTCGCGTAGAGTCAAATTCATTTAAGCATTATTCAAGTCGGTGAAGTGATTGATTTTTATATTTAGTGTCTTCCTCTTCATGAAATGATTTTTTACAAGATATGTTCGGAAGGGGATGTGTATTGTGGTGGTGAAGTGATGTATGATGGAGGCGGGACCAACTCCCTACTAACAAGAGGAAGTGGAGAACACTCATATGAAGTGGGTGGGATGGGATGAAGTTGTTTATCCATAAGAGAGGGGCCAACTTAAGACAAAGGGGTGATGAATTTCATGATTATAGTGAGGAAACTGACTAGGGAATGGTGCACAAGGTTTCCATCGCGATTGTTTGAAACTGTGAGGATCCTTAACATATGCTTAGGATTCATAATGGGCGGGCAGTTGATCATGTCTACATGAAAAGTTCAGTTGTTCACACCACTCAACATTGAGAATGTCCTTAAAATAAGACATAGTTAGGTCCCCAACAGTGTCATGTGGATACACTTATTCTACAGAGGGGTCATGTTGATAGTGGATAAACATGCATGCATGCGACAAGTGATCAACATGAAAGAAATTTATGTATGACAAAGCATTAAATGTGTTGGTAATCATCACAGAGGGTGGTGAAATTTGAGACGCATGCATGGATGATGCAATAGTATCAATGATGTGCGTGAGAGAGTTGAAGCCACTAAATAAAGAGTACAGGTTGAACTCTGGCTTAACTTTAATCATGCTTCGGGAGGATGTGAAATGATCACTATATTCCCATAAATGATGTCTTTTGGCCATGACAGGATGGGTGATGGGGGAAAAATAATTCTTGAAAGAATATTTTTGATTTTTTAAATTTTAGGAAAAAAAGAAGAAAATATTTTGAAGTTTAAATTTTTTTGGAAAAGAAGGAAAAATTGTTTTGGAGTTTTTGGATATAAGAAAAGGAATGCAAAATATTTTTCACTATTTTTAAAAAGGACAAAAATGAAATATTCAAAACACGATAGGATGGAGTATAAAACCAACTTCCAAAGGTTTTGAATTAGACACATATAATCAAAGGCAAGTCCTAACTTTCACATAACCAATTTTTATCTTCAATTAACTCATTGGGTAGTGAAATATGAATAAATTTGCGGGCGAGAAAAAATGGTGTCTTATACGTCGCCTTGGAAAAATATGATACTACTTGGCATGTTAGTTGATTGATTTTAATTATGTTTTTGCGCGGGTTAATAAGTGAGTGGATTGACTGAATGAGTGGGTGATGAAATCCCAACTCGTTTTAATGACCGAGTGTAGTTCTTGAGTCAACTTAATTCATCAAACCATTCAAAGTAACATATGCATGAAATAATGTTACATGGGAGTAAATAGTTAAACAATAAATGAACTCGCTTACAGGAGATTCGTGAGTGATAAAGAAATACAAGTCCCACGATTTTTAGAAATGTGCGGTGAAGACTAAATTGAGTCGATCGAGGGAGATTTTTTCCTAAGCTTCAGTCGGCCCCGTGAGTCATACGGATCCAAAATAGAGTCTTATAAATTTCCACTCGAGAGACAATCTCTCTCTCTCTCTCTCTCTCTCTCTCTCTCTCTCTCTCTCTCTCTCTCTCTCTTCTCCTATTTCTCTTTTTTCTTTTTCTGTTTAATTAATTATTACAAATAATTGATGTCTAAATCACCACAAATAAATGTACAAAGCCTCAATAACCTAATACAACCAGTCTAAAAAATAAAAAAATATATTCAAATAAAATAAATGTATAAGTCTTCAATCACTCATTCGCTCAAGAAAGTTTCAACGACATATCGATGATGAAAAAACTATCACCAAGAAAATGAGCCCAACTCCAACACTTAAGAAGACGACAATGACGCCAATTGATGAAAGGATTTTCACATGCTTATTGTTGTAGTATCGTTCATTCTCAATAAAAAAAAACCTTGAAGCTGCAAAATATACTATATACATGTACAGTCGCAAGTAAGGGTGTCAATCCACTTCTTAATATGAAAATGAACTAATGAAGATTAGTATGAGTTTTAAAACAAATTTTTAATGAATATTTATGATAATTAATGGGCTGAAATTTAAACTACACTAGTAAAAAAACAAAATGATAAAGTGAGCTAAATATGACGAGTATACAATTATCAGATAATTCAAGGGAGTAGAATTGACCACCGAGATATTTATTTTTATTAATTGGTTTACCTATTTGAAATATTCCAAGACATACAAAAATCCACAAATCAGCACTCTTTATAGATGTGAAATTAAACATATTAATTTTAGAAATTTAAAATTAAAATTTCGCAAACTCTATAAAAATTAGATTTGAATGTTTTCTAATATTTCGCCCTCTAGGGAAAACTCACTAGATGTTTTTTAAATAATTAAAAATTAAGTTTTGGAGTTGATAATTTCAAATTACAATATTATTCAAAAGTTTCCTACTTCTAATTTAATTAGTAAATAAATTTTGTAATTCGAATTTAGTTTTCTCTCTCGAAAATAATTCACCATCTCTCCAGTTGTAAATATAAAATATAAAATATAAAATATAAAATTTTAATAATAATATTCAAAGGGGCGCAATAAATATATAGAGTAAAAAAAAATTAATTAAGTGTGTCATCTTACCCCTTGAATGAGGTATTTATCCTCTCATTTTGGTATTATTACATATGAAATGTAATAATAACGGCATAAAATGCATAAAACTAATAATATAAAATGAGAACAAATATTAAACCAAGTCTCCTTGCATTTGATATTAACTCCCAAATTTAAACAATAATCACACCCACAAACCCCTTTGTGTATATCTTTATGTAAATATAGAGAGTTTTAGAGAATGTGGGTCTTTTGTTAAGAGAAGGTGAGTTTAAATAGGGACAAAATGGATACAAGTAGTGGGAGGTTTTGATGTTATCCGGTGTGGTATGTGTTTAGAGAAAAAACAAAATGGGAGAATGTGGGTTTGGAGAACATGAGTTATGGGATATGATGAGGTTTGTTTGGACTAGGTGTGTGCGTGGTTATGTTTGAGAGTATGTGGGTTTTTCATGTGTTTGTGTGTAACATATATATCTATATAATAAGGGGTAGAGGTTTTATCACTATTCCATAAGTTTATAAGATAATTAAGGGTTAGGATGCAATGATTTTTTGCCAAGTATTAAGATCTAATGGTTATAATAGTATGGTACAATGGTAATTTAGCTCTTAGATATGGGTAAGGATGCAAGACTAAAATTTTTCATAGAACTGCAACCCAATTGTATTCTGTGAGAGGTCTCCTCTCCTAGATCAACCCATCTTTTTCTTGACTCTCCCGCTTCCTCTATCTGAGTTTCAAATTTCAAACCCCAAAGTTTAATTATCTCTTAAGCCTTCCACATCAACCCAGCTCTATTCCACAATTTCATTCTCTCTCAAGCATCCAAAACCTTATTCCCTCACTTATTTCCAAGCTAACGGGTATTGACGCTCAACCCCGACACTCATTTTTTTTGGCAATTTTTGACATACTTTAATTTTGGAATCTCTGACCATTAAGTTAAACTCTCTAATTTGTGATTTTTGTTACGACTCTAAGACTTTTAGGCATAGCTTTTAATTTTGGGGGTTAGGTTTTGATATTAAAAAATTGTGTTATTTTGACATAGTTTCTTGATCTATATATTGCAGACGTTTTTACCTAGTTTTTATTCATCAACACCGTCAGGTATACTCTCGATTCTCCTATTTTACATTTCTTTTTGATTTCTTTTTGTGTCTTTCAATACCATCAGGTATACCAATTTTCTTGAGTTTCCATGATCGATTTTCAATTTTATCAATAGATTTTTTATTTACTGGAGTTAAACCATATCATGATGTATATGGGTTTTCATTCATTTGAAGATTTTTTTATTTTGATTTGAGTTTTTGGAAATAATGGTTTTGATCTTTGAATGTTTGTACTCTCAGGTTTAGGATGGCAGTGCGACGCAATTGTTCGGCAAGTATTTATATATATCTCACCTTTAACTTGGTATGTGGTGTTCTTAGATTTAATTTTTGTTTCGAAATAATATCTATTTTCTGTATCTCATCTTTATCTATATCACACCTTTAACTTTGAATGAATTATTGTTTCTAAATAATATCTATTTTTGTTAATAAAAAATTATTTGGGGGTTATTGATTAGGGACTTTAGAAATTTTAGACCATACACCGTGTATCTTATTTTGAATTTTTATTATTTTCTGGCTCTATAAAAGAACATTTAATGTCCTGGTTCCTTTTTTCTTTTTCTTTTTTGTTGAGACATACCTTGAATTTTCATCACTTTATATTTTATATGCTATGGAAGTTATAAAGACCATGAAATATATGATCACTCCTTCCCTTGCAATACCGTATACAGAGTGACATGATGTATTTGATTATGCTGAACGTTTTCTTCATCAAATATTCTGTTGTTTCCTTTTATATATTCTCTGTGTTTATGCAGAAGACAAGAGACTGAAACATTATACCCAAAAAATGTAGAAGTTGGTGTGGCACTTACTTAGATAAGATCTAGCTAAAAAAACTTAAGATGTATTTTTTTATCCATTGATTCCTTAGTAAATGAATTGTTCTGTGGTAATGAAAGTTTTCAACTCTATTTTTGTTATGTTAACTCTTTCCATTAAATAAAATATTGGCATAATTTAGTGAACTATATTTATCTCAATAACTTCCTTTTTGTTTACTATAATGTTTTACACGCTTTTATGTTTTGGTACAATCTGTAATAATTATTTAAAACTCCATTTTCACATTAAGATTAGAGGTTTCAAATCCAAACTATTAATTTGTCATTATCATAATCTCCTTTCAATTAATTTATAGTTGTTCCTGCTAAAAAGGAAATTGCAAGGGAGCAGTTTCAGTTGTTCCTGCCAAAAAGCAATTCCCTGCCATCATGATACAAACCTCGATGAATGTTTTGCGACTTGTTGTGTGGCTATGGAAGGAAGTTAATTTTGATCATGATGGAAACTCATTTTTGTTGGATGACACTTATAGGTATAAAAAGATCACCTCTCCCAATCCCTTCAACTTCAAAAACTCCGGTGTCGATGCTCGCCAACACAAGGACAAGCTTGAGCTGCAAGCTATCAAGGACGGATCAACCAACTATGCAGCACTAGAGAAGATGCATGAATTACATGATGAGCTAACAAGGGGAGAGCTTTCTGATGAGGAAGATAAAAAATTATTGTGTTGATTTTTTCTATAAGGTTTACATGAAGGGTGAATCTCAGCACCCTCACGGCCATGATACTTCTGCCACAAAACCACGACAATGTGAAGATAGTGAAAAGTTTGCCTATTTGTAATTTAGCAACAAACCTATGGGGCTAGGCCAATTAGCTGATACATTAGACAAAAATGAGCATAAGCGTTTCATAAGGGAAGTTCATGAAGAAGCAAATCAAGCTAGGGAAAAAGCGTTGGATCTTAAATTGCTCATATAAAAGTAGGCTAACATTAGTGGAGAAAAACAAAGGAAGGCCTATCTCAGGAAATAGATGGACAAATTGAAAGCCACATCAAAACATTGGCTACTGTAACATTTTTTACATTGTTTTTGTTTTTCTAAATCAAGAATAAAAAAATCAATTATTATATTTACACTGCATTGCCTTTTTGTAGGGATTCTCTTGGCCACTAGATAATCCCATAGTCCAAGGCGTTGATTGGGCAAACTAACCTCATCACAAAAGAATAAGGTATATTGTTCTACTTAACCATCTTCTTAATATAAAAATTAAAACTATTGTGTTTTAATTTAGTTATTTAATTAAAACACAAAGAATAATTATGACCTCTTACTCTTCATTTTGGCTCAGTGGTTATATTGTTGCAAAAACTTATAAGTTTCCATTTTTATTTTATTTTTTATTTCTGTAGTTTATCCAAAAATTAATGCCACCAAGGGTGAACTCCTTTCGGATGTTATAGATAGGTTGTGGAATTCCATATCATGATGTGTTATTATCTTATTAATATATGCTACAGGCGGAAAAAAATGGTTTGATCTGGAGATGAGGTGAGGGGGCTGGCTTTTTCCCCCTATTTTTCTTTACCCTTCATTTAATTTAAGCTCAATAGTATGTCAAATTCGTAGGGTCTACAGGAGGTAATTAGAGTATAATTAGTGATTGTGTATTGATCCCCCAGACTCTTATGTGCGATTTGTTTTAGTATAAGTTCGTCTGGTGAGGGACTCTTACGAACATATCGATAGAGGCACAAGTGTGTCCCTGAAGGTCGTTAACTTCCTGTGAGATTTAAAGGTAATTATAAACAAAGAAATACTTTAGTCTAGTGATAGAAAACTTTTAATTTAACCTTGCTATTGTTGTGAGTTAAGTGTACTCAATTCACGGGTGGCATTATCGGGGGTGGGGTGTTATTATTTGGGAGTATTCTCACGTGCATAGTTAGTTATATATTTAATAACCTTGCTATTATGTACGTATTAATTATCCTAGTGTCAAGAGACTCTTAGTGTAATATTTTCCATGGGTTGGATATATGTAAATTGTATTTCACCTACGTTGTTAGACAAGATTTGCAAGGCTAAGGAGATTTAGACTTCCAGTTATATCAATTTAACTTCAGTTCCAGATTTAGTTGGTTCTAGCATAAGTTGTTATTTATTTCACTCAGTTCAATTATTTCATTTTTTTAGATTGTATAGACATTGAGTCCCATTTATTTCTTTCAGTTAACAGTTGAGTCAAATTTAAAGACTATTTATCATTAAATCGGGATTTCAGCCTATCAAGAGTTTATTTATGTTTTTTCTTGTGGCAAGCGTCGTTGTGTTTAGATTCAATCATTTTACTTTAATATTCTGATGCTAAGAATGATATAAATTGTAGACAAGCTCTATCTTCGATATCATAGCCTGGTTGAATTATGTGCAAAAAATGGGTTGTTATAATAGTCTTGATTTTCACATTGTTTAAATTGTATTCCTTCAAATCCAAAAGCAATCAACCAAAAGGTCAGTGGTCAAAGAATAATTTCACTCTTTTTACTCACCTATCTAGTTTATATAATAACTTTTATCTTGATGCCAAAGTCTCGGTGATGTGGAATGCTTAATTTTTGTTCAGTACTAGGGTATATTGAATAGTCTGTCATTGTTATTCATTGAAAGGGTAGAGTGGTTTCACCCATACCTTAAAGGGTAGTCAGTCCAAGCATTCTGGTATATTGTGATCCATAAGAATTAAAACAATCCAATAATCACCGAGTTGCATCGCCTTTTGATATATGGAACAAAACTCAGGGAACATATCCAAATGCATAAAAAGAATAGTTAACTATGGGACAATCCCACTAAATTTCTTCCCTTTTTTTAAAGAAAGATAAAACAATATGACTATGCAAGTCATCATCAAAAGCTTTACATTGGATTCCCCTGCCCATATTATATATTGGAGAAAACAATATGCAATAGTCTATTAGTCGCTCACTCCTCGTACGAAAAATAAAATCCCACTCATGTTTGCACGGATCCAATGGCACTCTTTTTAATTACCCCCTTGAAGATACTACCAAACCAAAATACAAAAAATAAAACACCATCAACATATGGTTAAAAAAATTAATTGCATAGAAAAAATGACACATACGTGACTCCTTCTCCCCCCATGCATTATACTTCTGCCAGTCTTTCTGTCTTCAACATCATGAACGAGATTGACCCAACTTTTTCTACAGTTACTGTTAATAACAGAGAATTAACATAAAGTTTTTTTCTTGTAAACTCGAGTTCATGCTTCGCAGTCATCTAGTTTTCATTAGTGACATCTCCACCCATGATTGTCAAGGTTGCTCTGGAATGCATTCCATGTCTACTAGAGAAGATCTAGTACCGTATGTAATGCAAAGGTTTTGAGATAGCTTGAAAATATCAATTCCTCTCAGAACACCATGCAACAAAAAATCATGGCACTAGGTCTAGCATAAATCTACGTGCAAAAGGTCCCTACAACAACCAAAATATAATAAAACATACTCCCTCCCCTGCCCCAATACTAGTACACCACATGCGATAGTTATTAAGACGGTACCGACTAATCCCAAAGATTAACTAACACCACCTCCAACATCATCCCCCTGCTAAGGTCAGCTCCCCCACTTCCATGTACCATTTTCCCCATGGATACTTTAAACCATACCATCAGTACACCGATTACCCACACATTTCCTTCAAAGGCCCCTTATGAGCTAAATATGTAACTCTTTCAGAAGACGATAAGGTTGTTCCCTCAGTCTGAAGCAAGAATTAATGCTAGTCCAATTTGAACTCGATCTCCTCTAAGAATCCCTCATAAATACGAAAATAACTGAGGATCTTACAAACATCAATAAAGTGGTTCTCTATCCTGAATCCTAGTTATCGAACAAATTCAAAATGCATATTTTCAAGACACACAAAGGACTGGGATTCTCATCTGCCCATTTATCCAATTGCCACCTTTACATGTAGGGCTGAAACGTACACCTAGGAGTTATATAGGGGATGTTCTCCTCCAATCTATTCGGAGGAGACCTTACTTGGAATATGTAGTTGTTGTTATTAGTAGAGAATTCACAGTAAGTTCTTACGGTGGAAACTTCAGTTTGTGCTCCATGTTGTGCTCCAATTTATATCAGTGATCTCCCCACCCACAATTGTCATCTTTGTCCCATAGTGCGTTCCATATCTATTGAATGAGATTTGTCTTAATTTATAATGGACTAGGTTTTGAGATAGATTGAGAACATTACAGCCTCTTAGAACACCATGCAATCATCAATAAAGGCATTGGGTCAAGCATAAGTTTGTGTGAAAGAGGACATTGCTAGAACTGGAACATGAGAGAAAATACTACTTTCCCTTTCCAAAACACTCGTACCCACCAGCAATAGTTTTCGAGGACATACTGACTAATCCTCAGCATACATCGACACCAGCTCCAACATTGGCTCCCCTGCTAATATTTATTCCCCTCACTTCTAATTACAATTTCCTACATGGATACTTTCAACCATCACATATTGCCTTAGAATCCCCCCAGGAGATGAATTTTTAACTCTTCCACTAGGCGATGATATTTTTTCCCCACCTCTGAATTAAGACATATAATAAGTCCAATCGGAATTGTGTCTCTTCAAAGAAACCATAAGAAAGATGAAAACTAAAGGTGATCTTAAAAACATAAAGAAGATGGATCTATATCTTGAATCCTAGTTACTGGATAAATTCAAGATTCATTTCTTCATGACATACAAAAACTGGTCTCCCTATCTGCCCAATTATCCAACTACCACCTTTAGATGCAGGTCTGAAACATAGACCTAGGAGTTCTACGAAATATGTTCTCCTCCTATCCGGAGTAGCCCTTACATGGGATATGATGTTACCATTATCAACGAAGAATTCTCACTATGTTCTTACCGTGGAAACCCGAGTTCGCAATACTTGTGGTCGTCAAGTTTTCATTAGTGATATCACCATACACAATTGTTAAGTCTTTTATGTATTGCATTCCATGTCTATCAAAGAATATTTGGCTCCATCTGTAGTGGACCAAGTTTTAGGCATGCATTCATAAATAAGGGCCTTGGGTCAAGCATAAGTCGGCATGCAAGAGGCCACTACTACAATCAAAACATGAGAGAAAAAACTCCCCCCCCCCCCCCCGGCCCAACATCGGCGCACCACAAGTGACATCTATCAATGTAGTACCGACTAATCCTAGGGAGATACGGGAACCATATCCATCATCGCCTCCCCCTGCTAATGTCAGCACCCCAAACTTTTAAGTGTTATTATCCCCGCATGAATACTTTGAACAATACCATCAGTACCTCGAGTAAACACATCGCCTTCTAAAGCCCCGATGAGATAAATTTGTAACTCCTCCCCTAGCCAACGAGGTTGTTCTCTCACCTCCAATCTAAGAGATAATGCATGTTTAATCGGAACTGCGTGTCTCTAAGAAGCCATCAACAACAATAAAACTAGGTATAATCTTACAAATATCAAAATGATTGCTCATTATCTTGAAGCCAATTTATTGAAAAAATTCAAGATACATATCTTCAAGACATAAAAAGGATTTGGCTTCTCATCCTTACATTTATCTAACTACCTCCTTTACATTCAGGTTCGAAACATAGACCTAAAAGTTCCAGAGAGGATGTTCTCCTCGGATCTATCCGAGGAGCCCTTACGGAAAGTGCCAAAACCTGGGATTATGTATGTTGTGTTTTATTTAAGAAGAATGAATACAATTAGGAGTTGAGTGTCACGCGAATGGATTTCAAGATGCTAAAGAAGGAAGAGGGAGAGGCAGTTGGTAAATTCGCCACTCACTGGAGAGAAAAAGTTAGCCAAATGGTTAATCTACCCTTTGAAAATGATAGGATATATATCCTTATCATGAACTTTCAAAAATAGGTACATAATGGGATAGGTATCAACTTGTTCCCATATTTCAAAGCACTTAACCAAATAGGATGAAAGATGGCAGAAATTTTGGCCACCAAAGCTACCAGATTTATTAAAGAACATGTCGAGCTGAAAATCAGTTCTTCGCTCACAAGAACTCCCTTGGAGCTTACACATATCACATCACTACTATTGTGGCCAGTCCATAACTAGAACTATACCAGTATGCCAATAGTTCCCAAGCTATGGCGGCCACTATTGTTCCCTTTCAATCGGGTCAGCCTCTAAAAATCTATCAAATCGTACCTCCCCCCAAAAACTTATAGGCCCGATAAAGACAACTTAAGGATCTATAAGGTACCCTCGATTTGTTCTGCGCTACCTTAATGATGGAGGTTCACCTTAAAAATATCAACTCCAGACCACCCACGCCGTCCCAAACAGGAAATGGTAAGACAACTCATATTGTGTGAGTTTAATCAGGGGCCCAATAACATTACCGAAAACTATCGGGCCTTGAGATACACCATTCAAGACCTTATTTATGTCGGGTGTCTCGTCCTGTTATAGTCAAATATCACTAACAACCCTTGACATATCATCCCAACCCCGCATCAATAACTTATCGTAAAATATTTCCCCAAAACCCATTCTATCCACCCTGACTGTACACATTCATCCCAAGTCGAGAATGAGGGCACAATTTCACTTACAAATAGCAAGGTCTCTAGATGTTCCATCGCCCGCCATAAAAATCATCGCCGAAACTAAGCCCACCATTTATCATATGACTTTACTCACTGTGGTCATGCATTTCCTGCAAACCAATCATTATAGTGTCGAATTACTACTAGTCATGGAGTTCATGCTCTCAAAAGATCTAGGACTTGTCACTCCCTATTTGGAGGAAATAAATTACTAAGCAGAATGGGAGGATATGTATGCCGAGGCCGTCCAAGAAATATAGAGTCTTACCTTCGTAGTACCAGTCTAGTCCACCGAATAAAGAAAATTGACCTGTGAAGCACACTTTTCGCCCTCTAAGATTCAGGAACCAATAGTGGTGCCCACCTTCCCACTACATCAAACACATTCTCAATAAACTCTTCAAAAACTAGTTGGGACACCATGTCTCCCAATCGATAGACATGAGAACTCTCAATTTAGTGACCCTGATATCTTAATCCTACTATGTTGATGAGAGAGAATGGTAGAAAACTCATGGAAGATGATCACATCATTAAAATGTTCTAGACCAATCACCAATTATTATACAAAGATGATGAAAGAGTCATCTATTACATCGCTCAAAGGGACACCGTGTGGAACTCCGAATTGAGTGTTAATCCTATCCCAATAGCAAACGTCTAATACGGAAGCTTTCAAAGGTAGAGACAGAACCTCTCCCGGGAAGGTTGGTGGGTCATGGCTGCCTAAATAATATTTCATACCAGGTATGACTGATAATAAGGAATGGCTACCCAAGCTAATCTTCTAGAAAATAAATCCTGAATTATACCCCTTTGTACCATCCACATGATACAGAGGGACCCCAGGTAGGTGTCGACCCTTATTAATTAATAGGTCAAAAACATGGGCAAAACCCTACCATGAAAAAAATCGACTCTAGAAAATTGGAGCCTATCCCAAGACCTTAAGCCCCTGAGACTAAATAATTATACTATGCTCACCTGCTAGAGTATGGAATTATGGAATGCTTCATCCACCGAGGGGAACACATGTCCATATCCTAAAAACCAATTAGTCCTCAACCCTCAAATTTGGGAAATGATTACACACGTGTACTACTCCCTGAGGAAAGTTCAAGGACATCACGAGCAAGGATATAAATCTTTCAAGGCTCCAAGAATTCGGGATTAAAAGTTTAGGATAGGGTATAGAGAAACCACTGAATATCTTGATATACTTACGCAGCATGAACACGGGATATGCCATATGAAAAAGTGATGCTACACTGTGAACATTTACAACCAAGTCTCTCATACGAAGGCCCACTCCTCTAGTTTTTTAAAAGAATTAGATAACTCAGACACCCTAGTGTCAAAATACACTAAAGTATATGGCCCACGGGATGGGATGATTTTTCCATAGAAGTATCAGATACAAGTTGTGGTACTATATAGGTCGAGCCTAATCCTATCGGAGTCACTCTCCCCATAGAAAATCTGGTCAATCCCTATAATGAAGTAGACATTTTCATTATACAACTACCATTCATCTTCTTCATGCTTGGGGTATCACCCTAGACCCACCATTACACCATAAATATGAATATGCAACCATATAGGTAGCATCATTAAGAAGAGATGACCAACCAACTCCATCCCCCTCCAGAAGGTCCCCCTCCTCAAGGTACTTATATACCACTGACATGGAACTTGTCAACCCTGTTCCCCAAGACCATGCCAAAGGAAGGTCTGATAGACTAAAATAAATAGTGCTCATATAGGACCATGCCAGATTTATCAATGACATATCACCATGTGGTCTAGGATACACTAAATATCATCATTATTATGAGGACATTTATTGAAAAGCGAGCATGAGATGTCTTTCGATGATCAAGAGAGACCAAAAAATGCCTCTGATAACGACATCTATTCGGGATCGTCCATGTTTATGGAATCAAAACATGATATACCTAAGAAGAAATTTGATCATGTCCTATCCACATTAGAAAACATTCATATCCCTATTCTAGACGCTGTCATAGCCATGCGGTGGGTATATGACTCCATGTACTGAACCATCTCTAAAATACGAAATAAGGATGCTAAAAGTCAAAAAATATCCCACACCCTCGATTGAGTCGGAGTGTTGTCATGAAAAATAATGATGTCTTCTTTAGGACCCACATCCTCATCTGGCCTTTTTTCTCCATTTAAAGAACATGAACAAGAAGCCTGAGAAAAACCTTATTCTCCCCAGACAAATATGTTGACTTACTTACCAGATCATTATGACACTCTGCCTTGCTAAACCTCACCAGTGAAGAGAAAAGATCCCCTGAAGAAGGTATCATAACCCATCAATAAGAAAATAAAAAAATCCAAAGAAAATCCATTATACACCAGTTAAGATCACCATCTTGGAGCTTCTAGATACATCCCTAGAACACTGAGCCACCCTCGTCCGTCTATAACCTTAATCTTCTTTACTACGACAACTATCTTTGACCAATAGGTCAGCCACCGTCAAGTACATTACCATGAAACTACACATCGAATTATTTTTATAAGGGCCTCCATATATAAATCCCCAATCATCAGTTCATGATACACATCACCACCTAAGTCTTCGAATAGATTATACCCCTAATATTGATAGATAATGGGTCCACCATCAATCCATTCCCTCTCCACGCTGCCACCATTCTAGGATACACCATTTTCGAGTTCATCCCATTCTCTATGGCCATTAGGGGATAAAATAACACTTGCCATGAGGTCCTTAAAGCCATCATCCTCACTCTTATTGTGGGGCCCATTAAATGTGGTTTGGAGTTTGAGGTACTCGATGTTTTCAAAAGTTTAAACTCTTTCTTGAAATGACTTGGATACATCCCATGGGGGAAACATCCTTATCATTACACATGAAATCCAGATTTGTGTTCGATGCAGAAGTTATCACGATATAAGGGGACTTTGATTGAGCAAAAATCTCCAATACTAACATCATTCCACACATAGATACCCATCACGATAGTAATGAAATATTCTTTAAGAGATTATGAGTCACCCCCCTCGCTCACATAACAGAGGAAGAAATGATTATTCATAGTATAATCAACCGAATCATATATAAAATGGGGTAGATGTGAGGATTCAGACTTGGATGTAATTTGCAAGGAACCTTTTAAGTCATCGCCTCCATGGAACATAAGGGAAAAATAAGTCTTGAGTATAGCCCAAACAGTAAAGCTCCAACCCCATGTCCCGAAGACCCCCATTAAGGGCAGATTGGTCATTTTTTTCTATAAGGAAATGACTTACCCTATAACGGACTTCCTGGACCATTCTGGTACGAAGAAAAGAAATACTTACAATCAGGGATGAAGATCCTCTGTGAGAGAGGGCAATAAATAGATTACGATGATATCCACTAGGTCGGCTAGAACGAGCTCAACGTGTTATGCATGAACTAGGAAGGAAAAAAATATCTCAGCCAAAATCTAAAAGGGGACTCCCCACATTATTTCCTGATGAAACATCCCTAATAGCCATGTTGTGTTCCTCAGACTTAAGTCCAATAAAATGCTTCCATGACTGGTACACTTCCTCTACCACCCATGATATCAAAATGGAGAATGAAAGATTGGACAACGTCCTTGAGATCAATATCTACTTTCATGCAACCGATTCAATGACCCCAATTACTAAGGCACCTCTTTCAGGATGCAACCTACGATCCCCCTGGGACTATTAGTGAAACGAATAAATCCATTAACACTTGACACAAGCCCTATGCGAGTCATTCCCTTACAATGACCCTGTGACAGATAAGAAAGAGATCCTATTGAGCACACCCGAGGAGGAGATATCCCAACTCAAACAACAACCTTTCCTCAGTCGGTCATCCGTGCCAAGGTTCCAAAGAACCCAAAGGTCCCCCGGAATAATTCTATCCACCTCAAACATCATTGGATGTGTGCTACATAATAACAGGAATTCTATCAGATTCATCTCGACACCCATCATTCATTAGGCCTTTGAGTCCGTCTTGTTAGCAAAATTATCCCACCTCATGCCCTATCCAAATGCGTTCCCTTATAAAGCAGACTTTTATGTTATTATTAATGTTGTCATTCCTCCCTTTTATGGCATAATAAATAGTGATTTCTAGTATTCTCGTATGTGTGCTTCATGTGATTATTATAAATGCAGTGGTGGATTATAAATCATACATAATAATGATGACTTCCCGGATCTAAAATTCTTAAAAAACATAATAGAAGTTAATATATATGTATGTCTCCCAAATGGTATGATATAATAACTATAAATAAACCACACCCAAAACCCCACGTAGTTATAAATAGGGTACTCCCTAAATGAGAACGAACGAAAGGAGATCAGAGATCTCCTCAACATCTTCATCGATATATTTGACTAGACTTAAGATGACATGCCCAACATCGACCCAATTTTTGTCATGCACATGATACTTACTCTTTCGAATGCAAAGCCCATTAAGTATATACTCTGTAAGCCGATAGTCGAATGCTACTTGAAAATTAAATAAATACGTGGTAAACTATCTCAGCGTCCGATTCATTAGAGTAATATAATATCCCACTTACTTATCCAATAACGTATTAGTACTTAAAACCAATGGCAATGTCTGAATGTACATTAAGCACGAAGATGTAATTTGGGCCTATCCCAAAGATGATGTCACACTACCTCATTTCAACTTATTGGTAGGTAGTACATCCAACAATTTACTAATGTCTCACGTATACGAGTTCATGAATTATAACTAAATATAACAAGATAGTTAGTTGCCAAAGCTTTGAATAGTTAACAAACAGTTGAAGAATTTTAAGAGTAAAAGTATGACCTATGCCAAGCCCTTCCCGCGGGCACCTGGGTCCAGGGTATGTTACCCCCTAAGGAAGGGGGCATATTAACAATTTTTGACAATGACACCATAATCCCACTAGTCATTTTTGGAATCTGGCAAGTTAAACACCAAAACCCTATTGCCTTACCTAGTCTTCAGGTAATAGGTGTTATCCCTAATAGTTCCCCACTTATAGAAGAACATCAATTTAGGAATCCTGATATGGGTTCCATGAATTTCATTTAATCTACTCACTTCATTCATAACCCTCCATACATTTGGGGCTACTCTTTCTAAAACAACATAAAAATATTGATAGAATTGAAAAAAAGAGTGGGCTTGGAGGAAAAGTAATGCCACACTTAGCAATGAACAAAGTGGGAATCTAGTGACCCTCAGACAATGAATACATATCAACAGGGCCATGGGAAATTTCTAAACCTACACAATTAGGAATTTTCCTCTTTTCTCAAAATTTCGCTAAGGAATTGTCATCTATGATGTACACCATGACTAAAAGGCAGGAAAATCATAGAAAATAATGAAAAGATAGCTTACAAAGATTGAAAAATGAAATTGAATAGTAAGCAGAAAATAGCATAGAAGAAAGGCCTGAGAAGTAAGAGAAAAGCTAAGTGCAAAAAGTATGCGTTAGTGAAATAGATGGAAATTTTCATCCTTTTTTAAGTTTCCTCAAAAATAGAAACAAAATGATTAACTACACGAACGTTTAAAGGCACCGTTGGCTGCAGTCTTCCAATGCGCAAAAGGACTAGTATACCCTTTGGCAGTTCAATAAAGTTTAAATTATTTACAAAAATTCCATTATCAACAGTATTGGTGAAAAGTTTTACAAGTCCGAGAGGTTGGCTACTGACCAACTCTCAGACAATACGCCGAGCAATTTTTTTTAGCAAATACTCCTTACTTTTGATCAATCATCAAGCATGGAGCATTGGGGTCTTTTGTTGTACATAAAAATCACTCTCCTATATGGGCCAATGAAAATGGACACCTATCCTCCTATGTGGGAACTCAACTATCTTAGTTGTCTAGAATGCTGACCAAAACTAAGAGCCTGAACCATCAGGAATGGCAAAGGTCACCCGGGTGGAATAGTGACCAACACTGAATATCAAGAGTCTCATATGTTGGATACAGATATAACTGCCTGGAAATATAAAGGCATTTAATCTCTTGAGTTTTAAACAAATATAAATGCATGTTCTCCCTTAGCTCAAAGGGACAATTCAACCAAACACTAACACACTCGCTACTGAGCTATTGTAATCTTCCAACAATAATAAGAATAGTGGTCGTAGGATTTCTTATAGCTGAACCACTTTAAAAACCTTAAGTTGTTATTACTTATTTTTTTTATGGTGGGTGAGGGTTTAATGGTTGATAGGTTCTATAAACACCTTATTTTTCTAGCCATTATTCTTGGGTAGTTACAATGCCCTAATGTGACTTATCATAGTGAATGTGATGATGACTTTTGTCTTACGACATGAGTTTGTCTATTGGAGGTAATTTTCGTGTTTGAAGTATTTATAAGGACTATTTGTTGATGACGACATACATTAAGGGATAGCTACGTGTGATGGTTAGCCGATGACGATTCTATATTCATAGTAAGGACATGAGTGACGAGAAGTAATTATATGCTAATATGGATAGCAATGAAAAGTTTGAAATTGGTATGATGATTTTTATAAAGTTTAGTGAGAACTGCGTGGTGATACGATTGTGCAGGTTTTGAAGAGAGATATTGTGTGCAGACAAATTCCAAGAAGAAATCATTGATTGATGATGTTACTCATCAATCATTCAGCGTAAGCCATCCTAAAATCATTCAGTGTATATTTTAGGATGGCTTACTCGTATATTTCTTAAAGTGAGGATACACTGAATGTTCGACCCGGTATACGTACATAACTAGATGCTAATGAAGGCATAAGTTAAAGGATGGATAAATATGATAATTATCTAGTGATGAAATTTTCTTATTTTATGTTAAGAGTATGCAAAGTGGAAATCATTCGTATTATAGAATTATTATGTTCATTTGGGAATGTTAAGACTACTAATAGTCTCTATTCCATGATAATGTGTACAATCATAAATGATGTTGTTATAATGATGAGGTCATTAGGTATAGGTACTTGTAGCCTTTATTGGAATCATTAGGCATGTGGAGCCGGAGGAATGATTATGCACCATACTAGACATAAGCCCTGGACCTAGAGATCTCAATGACCGACCTTGTTTGGATTTCGCTTGCGACATGTCCCACGCACGAAATTGGTAAATGTCGGGAGTTGAGGGAAGTTGGATACTAAGATAGTTACTTTTTACGTTTTACATACGTGGGTATATACTTTTCTTTCTAGATATGCATGGTATGTATGATTCAAATTGGATGTATGTGTGTTATTCATACTTGGAAATGGCACATTCGTGTGCATGTAACATGGAATGTTTGAGCGCTCTAATAATGTTATGATAGGCATGGATGAGCCTTTCTTTTATATCGTGGGATATTTATATCGACTAAATGATTTTAAACCTAAGATAATGGTACGAATTAAAACATGAATTCATGATGTATTGAATTCTTAGGGCGGAATTCCATTATTGGGGGGAATAATGAAATACTTTATATTTTCATAATAAAATATCATGACAAAAATTGAATTACAAATTCTGGATTAAGTTTTTGAATGAATTAAAGTGGAGGGATTCAAATTTAAATGAATAAAATTTAAAGTGGGGATAAATACTTATTCATAATTTCATAATTATATGACTCAACTAGGAATGATGGGTTCGCTCGTGAAAAATAAATCATAAAGTAATTAACTTATGGTTGAGCATTGATTAAACATAATACAATGGGCATGTTAAATAAAAATACTTGGGTTGCATTTTGGGAGGTTCTATGGACTCATTTAGGTGTTTTAGATATTTAAAATGGTTTCGGGGTATGGGTATACTAATTGGGTAACTTTTGGGTAATTTGAGTAGTGGGTTTGGACCCATCTAGGGGTCCAAAGTTGAGTCCTAAGGCCCAAATCAGGATTAGAGACTTAGTTCAATTAATTGGGAGTTTAATAACTCCCTGTCATTTGCATCCAATAACCCTAGGTCACACATTTGAGAAGAGAGAGGCAAGAACTATAAATGTGGAATTGGGAGGGGAAGGATTCAAGAGGAAGACTCAAGAAATCATCCAACAACTCATAACCAAATTCTCTTCCAAAGTTTATTTAGTCCAGATTATTTCTTAATTGATCGTGATGTAGTTCCATATAGAACTCTGGATTTGTAGTGATTAAACGATGAATTGAATCTTGTTTATAAATGATTGTGACCTTTAGAGGACTGTGGCAAACCGCTCTCTGAAATAAGGGGTGGCCAGACCGATACCTCGACATAACGGAATCATGGATGGATATCATCCTCAGCATCATACAAAAAAGTAGGTATATAGGCAAGCCACTCCATAAATCAGAAAGCAGGTTGTCAAAATTTTGATTTAAAAGAAAGATTTAAGAAATAAATTAAACAACCCAAATCTGACAAAAGTGGAACTTCCATAGAACACATAAATAGTTAACCAAAACAATATACAGTAAAAGAACCGAATAATCTGTCGGTCCACAGTTACATCACAATGTTATATATGATACATACTACATCCATCAACAATTACAATTTATGGGCCACTAGCCCGAATGTAAGACCCGATCATAACTACATTCCAAAAATGAGGGCGTCTAACAACATCCTGTAATCGTCTGCAAGGTCATACAGCTCGTCAAAATCATAAGAATGGAAATTCATGACAGGCGCCCTTGCGGAGGAGCACCTGAGCGGATACCAGAATATGCAGAACATAGAAAGATGAATGGGTCAGGGCCCGATTTATATATGATTCCCAGAAGAGTAAGAAACATGATAGATGTGGACAATGAATCAATAATAATGTGAATGAAAATCTAACAACCTAACCATAAAATGTGTTAATGCAATTATATATGTTCCTAACAATTATAAAATTTGTCAAAAGAAGTTAAATTAATTCTCATTTTTTCCCATACCTTATCATTTTCCATTCCTTGGCAAGAATATAATTACCATCACATACTTATGGCAATTTACATACCTCAAGTCCCACTTGAGTTAGAAAGGTTATATTCATATACATATAACGTTTCTAAGACCGCCCCTCCGAGTTTCCCCACTGGACGTGCCCCTAAATGACTATCATCTTCAAGGGCCTATCTATACAAGACAACCTGGGCACCTAACACATGTCGGGAAGTGGCCATATTCCTGCGAGTGAATCATAACCACACCCGGAATTACCTCACTAGCGCAGAAAAACATACAAAAAACCCGCATATGGACGAGGACTATAGTCAGCCTGCATTCAATAGCCAGGGTACATCTCCTCATGCGCGAGCTTCCCTTATGATAACATTTAGAGAGGTGTGTTTAAGTAATTTAACAATTACCAATTTATCCCATTTTCATTATCATGAATCTCATGTATTTCATTTACTTGAAACATTTATCTTTGAATATTTCTTATTCAATTTCATCATCTATTTAAGTCCCGAAGTATTGTCCAAACAGTCCCCCAAAGTCTAACAAATCCCGAGGTTTCATACACCTCAAAAAGGGTTTCTAACATGTCCACATATGGGCTTAGAACTCTAACTTTAACTAATTTCCTAAAAGTAAAGTGATACTTAAGCATCACTTTAAATACCCCTGAATTAACCCCAAGTGTTCCCATTGAACTATAGGGTAACGACCAAACTCAACTAGAACACTAAAATCCTATTTTTACTTCTAACAAGAAGAATCCTAGGTCATAATCCTAAAGAAAAAGGGGTAAAATTTAAAAAGAAAAAAAATAAAGGAAAATAGGCTTTCCGAATCGATTCGGACTAACCGAATCGATTTGGGTTCTTAAAGGCGAATCGATTCGGAATAGCCGAATCGATTCAGCCAAGAAAAGTGGGTTTCCGCATAATTTCCGAATCGATTCGGACGAGCCAAACCGATTCGGACTACCCAGGCTTGGAAACTGTCTCTCACCGAATCGATTCGGCCAGGCCGAATCGATTCGGTGCTGCAGAATTTCCATGTTTTGTTTATGGAGTCTTTGACTCCAAACTCTACCCAACTTCAACCAACTCAAATCCCTATCCTTTAATGCTACCAACTGATCATAAATACATCATCCAACCATAATTTACCTCCAAATCATATCAATATAACTTCCAAAGATCTAAATCCCGTAAATCAAACCAAAAACCCTAACTTCCATAAACCATACATAACCATGACTATCAATGCAAATTACTCTACTTAAATCATAAAATACAAGTAGAAAACTTTCCTCAAGTTTGCAAGTTCAGATTTTGAAGAAGTTGAATGCAAGAACAATCACCCAAGCTTCAATCTCTCACTTTCTCCCAAGATTTCTTCTTCTCTTTCTTTTTCTAGGTTTACTAATGTAATTAGGGGAATAGTGACTTAGTTGAAGACATAAATCGTGGCTTATGCTTAAAATTCCAACTTAAGTGATTAATGTGCGGTAAAATAATACGCATCTACTCATGTAAACTACAACTAGTCAAAAGTGCCCGAAAACTAGAAATACAATATGGCACACAATTTGACTATCTCAAACCTCCCGGAACTAATGGCACCCTCCAAATTATCATTTGGAGATTTTATAATTCAGTTTAGGTTCCGGTTCCATTTTAAGCCCAATGTTATTTTAAATTCTTAGGACACAATAAAACATAACATAGCAAAATTTACCTCTACATACGGTAAATATGCAACATCATAGTAGATATTAACTTATATTTCTTAAATAAATATCTACTCCACAAATCAACATCTTTAATTAATAACTATAATTAGCAGATTAAATATAAAATAGAATCTCAAAAGCGAGGGTTGTTACATACTTCCCCCCTTATGAGAATTTTGTCCGCAAAATTCAAGCGTACCTCGTATAAAGAGATGCGGATATTTTTCCCGCATGTCATTCTCGCACTCCCACGTAGATTCCTTGGCATTATGGTGACTCCATTGAACCCGCACCAAGGGCAAGACACGAGATCTCAATCTACGCTCCCCATGCTCTAATATTGCAACCAGTTGTTCTTCATATGAAACATCGGGTTGCAAATCAATATCCTCGAAAGGAATTTTCCATAGCGCACCTTCACACCTCCTATACTTCTTTAGGGAGGAAACATGGAACACATCATGAATTTCTTGCAATGGTTCCGGTAAAGCGAGTCGATATGCTACGGGACCCACCTTTCCAATAACTAGAAATGGTCCAACAAAGTGCGGCGCCAGTTTCCCCTTATTACCGAAACGCTTTATCCCTTTCATGGGCGACACTCTAACCAGAACTTGGTCCCTAACCTCCAATTCCATGTGTCGACGACCCGCATCGGCATAGCTCTTTTGACGATCTTGGGCTATCCGAATGCGATTTCGAATCAACTTAATCTTCGAGGAAGTATCTTGGATCATTTCAGGCCCAACAAATTTATTATCACCCACTTCCAACCAACAAGCGGGTGATCTACACGGCCTTCCATACAAAGCCTCATAAGGTGCCATTCCAATAGTGAATTGGTAAGAGTTGTTATAAGCAAACTCAACCAATGGGAGATATTGTTCCCAACCACCTTTGAAGTCAATCATACACATGCGAAGCATATCCTCCAACATTTGATTTACCCTTTCAGTTTGGCCGTCTGTTTGAGGATGGTATGAAGTGCTTAACCTCAATTCGGTCCCCATCGCTTCTTGGAAACTCCTCCAAAAGTGGGAAACAAAAAAAATTTCTCTGTCGGAGACTATATTCAAAGGAACCCCATGGAGTATCACCACCTCCTCGATGAATAAGAGAGCATACCGAGCGGTGTCATAATCTGTCCGCACAGGTAGGAAGTGTGTCGACTTTGTCAATCGGTCGACAATTACCCAAATAGAATCACACCCTCTTTGTGTTCTCGACAAGCCCGTGATAAAATCCATCGATATACTTTCCCATTTCCACACGGGGATCTCTAGCGGTTGCAACAAACCTGTCAGTTTCTGATGATCAATCTTGACCAGTTGACAAGTAGTGCATCGGGACACAAATTCCAAAATATCGCTCTTCATACCCGACCACCAATATTGACGGTGCATATCTTGATACATTTTGTCCCCACCAGGATGAACCGTAAACCTAGACCCATGAGATTCGGCCATCACTGCCCGCCTCAAATCTCCTTCCTCCGGAACGATGAGTCTTCCATAGAAGTGTAACCCACCCTTGGAACCAATCGAGTAGGACTCTGCTCCCTCCGACAACAATCGGAAAATATGGTCTTGACACTCCTTATCCCTTCCTTGAGCTTCTACCACCCTTGCCACAATGGTAGGAGTAACAGTCATTACCAACATGAATGCTCTCGCCATCGCATCCTCCTGACTGAGTTCCTTCCATTTAGCTTTCCAAACCTCAGCTAATTCTCCAGTAGGCTTCCTACTCAAGGCGTCCGGTACCACGTTGGCCTTACCCGGATGATAATGAATATCAAATTGATAATCTTTGACGAATTCTAACCATCGGCGCTGTCTCATATTCAAGTCCTTCTGTGAAAACAAATATTGCAGCGATTTGTGGTCCGTGAAAAGACTAAACTTCTCTCCCAAGAGATAATGCCTCCATATTTTCAAGGAAAAAACAATTGCGGCTTGTTCTAGGTCATGCACCGGATAGTTTCTTTCATGGGGCTTCAACTTACGGGAAGCATAAGCGATAGCCCGTCTCTCTTGCTGAAGTAATCCTCCTAATCCTTGAAGAGATGCATCGGTGAAGACTAGATATTCCAATCCTGGTTTTGGCAAAGCAAGGACCGGAACCGAAGTCAATCTATCTTTAAGTTCATCAAATGAGTTTGGCAAAAATCATCCCAGATAAAGCTCACCCCTTTCCGAGTTAAGTTGGTCAAAGGGCTAGCAATCTTAGAGAAACCCTTGATGATCCGATGGTAATAACCCGCTAATCCCTGAAAACTACGAACTTCGGTAGGTGTCGTGGGTTCACCCCACTCCCTCACCGCAGCTACCTTGCCTGGATCCACTGATACCCCCTGGAACGTCACCACATGACCCAAAAACTGTACTTCCTGCAATAAAAAGCCACACTTCTCGAACTTGGCATACAGTTGATGGTCTCGTAGTCTCTGTAGAACCAACCTCAAATGCATAGCATGATCAGACTCCGTTCGGGAATAGACTAAAATGTCATCGATGAACACAATAACAAATTGGTCTAGGAAATCCCGAAAGACCCTATTCATGAGATCCATAAATACAGCAGGGGCATTGGTTAGTCCAAAGGGCATAACCAAAAATTCATAGGATCCGTACCTTGTAAGAAAAGAAGTCTTGGACACGTCCTCCTCTCGTATCCTCAATTGATGATACCCCGTCCTCAAATCGATTTTAGAGAAGTACATCGCTCCTCGAAGTTGATCAAACAAGTCATCGATACGAGGTAAAGGGTATTTATTCCGGATGGTGACTTTATTCAATTATCTATAGTCCACACATAATAGGATAGAACCATCTCTTTTCTTAACAAACAACACTGGAGCACCACATGACGATGTACTACGCCGTATAAATCCCTGCTCCAACAACTTTTGAATTTGATCTCTTAGCTCCCTCATTTCAATAGGAGCCATTCGGTATGGAGCCCTCGCAATATGCCTCGTTCCTAGCACTAAATCAATCACAAATTCAATCTCTCGGCTAGGAGGTAAACCCGATATCTCTCGGAAAACATCCTCAAAGTCTTTCACAACTGGAATGGAATCCAAAGGAATGACTACATCCCTAGAAGTCTCCTCGGCAATGCAATACAAATAAGTACAAGTACTCCCCTCTAAACGAGGTAAAACTACCAGGAACATTTCTTGTCCTGGCACGGCGAAGACTATACTCTTCCCGTAGCAATTTACAATAGCATGATATTTCATCAGCCAATCCATACCCAAAATCACGTCATACCCGACCATATCCAGGACGAGTAAATCAGCCTCAAAACATAAGTTATCGAGAGAGATTTCTATATTTTTACAAACAAAGAAGATGAGTGAACCATCACCCATAGAGGATTCCACACTAGTAAAAGTTCTTTCGGCAGATTTAATCAACTCAGTGGTCTGAGAAAAGCTCCTAGAAATAAACGAATGTGTTACACCGGTATCAAATAAAACACGACCCATATGTCCCTAAATAAGGAACTTACCCTCAATGGCTGGCGGTGCAGGCGGAGCTGGAGGAAGCATAGCATCCTGAATATGGTAGACCCTACCATATTGTAACTGACCCTATTGTGGAGGAGCAACTGGGTTAGGTACCTGTGGAGGGAATTGAACGTACGGCTGCTGTGGAGCTCGAGGAAACTGTCCCCCGATCAACTGAGGGCATTCCCTCTTATAGTGACCCTCTTCCCCGCATTGGAAACACCAACCTATCATATTCTCGGCATTTCTACCACGATTGTTTCTAAACTGATTTACGCCCTGGCCCTGCTGGCCTCTGCCTCCCTGACCACCACAGCCAACTTGCTGTTGTGGGGAACCCTGACCTTGTCTATTATTTTGGTTCCCCCCATTAAATCCACCAAAACGCTGCCTCTTAGACGAGTCCCCCTGCTGGGGATCCCTTTCTTTCTGTTTACTGCCCGAAGGTTGGGAAGAGGGAAAGACTCCTCCTCCAATCCCACCACCTCCCGGCCTTCCACCTTGACCCACTACGGAGGTCTTCTTTCCACTTTGCAAAAAGAGTCTATGCTCTTGGCAATGTAATAGAGTTGCATTCATCACTTCCCCAAAAGTCTGTAAAGCAGGATTACCCAGCAAGTGTTGTCGGATCCTCCAGTTCAACTCTCTCAAAAACTTTGAAACTTTCTTTTCTTCGGGAGTCACTTCATCCGGTACGAAGCTTGCTAACCGGGTGAATTCCTCCTCATATTCTGCTACTGACCTCTCCCCTTGTACAAGGTCCTGTAATCTCCTTATCATCTCTCCTTGAATTGCAGGAGGAAAATACTAACGATCAAATAAAACCCAGAATTCAGAGATGGATATGGTATCCCTGTGTTCTGGCGTAGTCACGGACTGCCGCCAGTGTAATGCGGCACCAACCAATTTAAAAGTAGCAAGGACTTGTTTCCTATCCTTACCACACTCCACCATACGTAGATGGCGTTAAATATCCTTCTTCCATTGATTCCCCTTAATAACATCCGAGGTCCCGTCGAATTCCGAGGGCTGACCCTTCAGAAAAGATTCCCTGGTTCTCTCCCACGGAGAAGGTCCAGTCGGAACTTGGGCATCTGGCGCTCTCTACTGAGCTTGTGGCGCTTGTTGGGCCACTACTGTCATGGCCGCATTAACGGCTTGAGCCACTATATTCTCCACATCTGCGGCATTAAATGTTCCTTGTGGAGGCGGAGGAGGACCAACATCCTCATCTAAGATCCTATTGCATCTCGCCGGGCGACCTCTTTTAGGTGGAATCTAAGAGAGAGAACAATAGAGTTAGAATTTCACTCAAAACAATCTATAGTTGCAGAAGATCGTAAGCATAAACAACAAGTAGTCCTAACATTAGGCTATATGTCAAAGAACGCTACGGTAGAACGTGAAAAGTCCACAAGATCCAAAAGACTCTAGAACCTGATGCTCTGATACCATCGGTGACAACCCGCTCTCCGAAATAAGGGGTGGCCAGCCCGATACCTCGACATAACGGAATCATGGATGGATATCATCCTCAGCATCATAAAAAAAAGTAGGTATATAGGCAAGCCACTCCATAAATCAGAAAGCAGGTTGTCAAAATTTTGATTTAAAAGAAAGATTTAAGAAATAAATTAAACAACCCAAATCTGACAAAAGTGGAACTTCCATAGAACACATAAATAGTTAACCAAAACAATATACAGTAAAAGAACCGAATAATCTGTCGGTCCACAGTTACATCACAATGTTATATATGATACATACTACATCCATCAACAATTACAATTTATGGGCCACTAGCCCGAATGTAAGACCCGATCATAACTAGATTCCAAAAATGAGGGCGTCTAACAACATCCTGTAATCGTCCGCAAGGTCATACAACTCGTAAAAATCAAAAGAATGGAAATTCATAATGGGCGCCCTTGCGGTGGAGCACCTGAGCGGATACCACAATATGCACAACATAGAAAGACGAACGGGTCAGGGCCCGATTTATATATGATTCCCAGAAGAGTAAGAAACATGATAGATATGGACAATGAATCAATAATAATGTGAATGAAAATCTAACAACCTAACCATAAAATGTGTTAATGCAATTATATATGTTCCTAAAAATTATAAAATTTGGCAAAAGAAGTTAAATTAATTCTCATTTCTTCCCATACCTTATCATTTTCCATTCCTTAGCAGGAATATAATTATCATCACATATCTTATGGCAATTTACATACCTCAAGTCCCACTTGAGTTAGAAAGGTTATATTCATATACATATAACGTTTCTAAGACCACCCCTCCGAGTTTCCCCACTGGGCGCGCCCCTAAATGACTATCATCTTCCAGGGCCTATCTATACAAGACAACCTGGGCACCTAACGCACGTCGGGAAGTGGCCATATGCCTGCGAGTGAGTCATAACCACACCCGGAATTACCTCACTAGCGCAGAAAAACATACACAAAACCCGCATATGGTCGACGACTATAGTCAGCCTGCATTCAATAGCCAGGGGACATCACCTTATGCGCGAGTTTCCCTTATGATAGCATTTAGAGAGGTGTGTTTAAGTAATTTAACAATTACCAATTTATCGCATTTTCATTATCATGAATCTCATGTATTTCATTTACTTGAAACATTTATCTTTGAATATTTCTTATTCAATTTCATCATATATTTAAGTCCCGAAGTATTGTCCAAACAGTCCCCCAAAGTCTAACAAATCCCGAGGTTTCATACACCTCAAAAAGGGTTTCTAACATCTCCACATATGGGCTTAGAACTCTAACTTTAACTAATTTCCTAAAAGTAAAGTGATACTTAAGCATCACTTTAAATACCCCTGAATTAACCCCAAGTATTCCCATTGAACTATAGGGTAACGACCAAACTCAACTAGAACTCTAAAATCCTTGTTTTACTTCTTACAAGAAGAATCCTAGGTCATAATCCGAAAGAAAAAGGGGTAAAATTTAAAAAGAAAAAAAAATAAAGGAAAATAGGCTTTCCGAATCGATTTGGGTTCTTAAACGCGAATCGATTCGGAATAGCCAAATCGATTCGGCCAAGAAAAGTGGGTTTCTGCATAATTTCCGAATCGATTCGGACGAGCCAAACCGATTCGGACTACCCAGGCTTGGAAACTATCCTTTAATGCTACCAACTGATCATAAATACATCATCCAACCATAATTTACCTCCAAATCATATCAATATAACTTCCAAAGATCTAAAGCCCATAAATCAAACCAAAAACCCTAACTTCCATAAACCATACATAACCATGACTATGAATGCTAATTACTCTACTTAAATCATAAAATAGCAAGTAGAAAACTTGCCTCAAGTTTGCAAGTTCAGATTTTGAAGAAGTTGAATGCAAGAACAATCACCCAAGCTTCAATCTCTCACTTTCTCCCAAGATTTCTTCTTCTCTTTCTTTTTCTAGGTTTACTAATGTAATTAGGGGAATAGTGACTTAGTTGAAGACATAAATCGTGGCTTATGCTTAAAATTCCAACTTAAGAGATTAATGTGCGGTAAAATAATACGCATCTACTCATGTAAACTACAACTAGTCAAAAGTGCCTGAAAAATAGAAATACAATATGGCACACAATTTGACTATCTCAAACCTCCCGGAACTAATGGCACCCTCCAAATTATCATTTGGAGATTTTATAATTCAGTTTAGGTTCCGGTTCCATTTTAAGCCCAATGTTATTTTAAATTATTAGGACATAATAAAATATAACATAGCAAAATTTACCTCTACATACGGTAAATATGCAACATCATAGTAGATATTAACTTATCTTTCTTAAATAAATACCTACTCCACAAATCAACATCTTTAATTAATCACTATAATTAGCAGATTAAATATAAAATAGAATCTCAAAAGTGAGGGTTGTTACAAGGACTATTAAATGGGTTACGAATCCGAACTTCCGATTGAATTGTACCCTTGTATGTTGTAGAGATTAAATAACTTATGGATAAAAATCTAAAAAACATTAAAACCATTTGAGACTTAAATTCTATAATTTAGGACTTGAATTGGATACTAAATCATGTAATAAATGATCCCAGGAGGGTAAAAGAGGCCATGGAAACCTGTATTTGAAATTTTTTTTAGAAAGGAGCCTTAGATTTGGGTTTAGGTGGAGAAATCAAATTTCTGAGCTAAAAATAATTATGGGAATATGGGGAGGTTCGTCCAGGGGTGAAGTAGTTCGCCCCTGGTCCGAACTGGTTTTATTTTTGGTGGTACATGCACGGGGTCTACTGTTGTGTTCGAGGTATTTTTAGGTGTCCATAAGAGTTGGTGTAATAGTGTTTGGGCAACCATGGAATTTATTAAAAATGTAAACTTGATGCTAATAGTAAGAGGATGGCTAGATTAACTAGATAGTTAATGACATTTTTATAAAGATGGAATATTTGATAATTAATAGGTTGGTTGATTATTAAATAAGGGTAATTTATTGGGTAACTACCAAGAGGAATTAATTTGGTGGTTTAAAGTACAATCCGAAGGATGAAAACTTAAATACTTAACTGGATGGTTAAGTGTACTTTATGAGAAAAAGGAATTTAATAATTGACGAGATGGTTAATTATTAACTAAGGATGTTTATGGATAAATCCTTATGGGCCAGCAAGGGGATAATTATAGAGTAATTACCTTTACATATTGTAATATGTATCTATATTTTGTGGGGACATACCTATGTTTGTGGATCGTCCTATCGGTTGGAGTTCGCGCAATCAGGACCAGAGCACACATCGGCACATGTGCACTTGGCATAGTTTTGGTCATATTTTAGGTACTACATGATAATTCCACTTATAGGAGTTAGGTGTTGATGCTAGGATCCATATGACATCGCTTGGTATGGGTTGTAGAGTGGTGTAACTACGTAGGTACTGCCCCACTTGCTTGTGTATTGTGATGTCTATGATGAATTCCTAGTTTAATGATGTAGACTATGTAGTATGCATGATAAATTGTTATGTCACATTATGAGTAGTTGTTGGGATACTTTGGGTTGAATTAACTGGAAATGTAAATGATACTATTTCGGTACGTCAATGTAATAACCCCCATTTTCTGGCGTATAAGTTGGCCAGACACGATATGCCGAAGATGGGGCATATTTGTTAGTTTATATCATTCTTAGCAACATGACAATGATTTTTTTTTAATTGCAACAATTGAATTAAAATTATGTTTCCTAATTAAACGAATACCAAATAGTCCAACATCTACAACCAAAGTAATGGAATAAAAACTCAACATAATAACATCTGAATTTGAATAAAAGGAAAATAAACGTCGATCTTAAGGCCCTGTAATATTCTCAAAAAAAATAATACTGAAACAGAGGAACAACCTAGTCTAGAATCAATGATATGAAGTCCGATACGCAAGGTGAGACTGCAAGGTGAGACTGCAAGTCTAGTCTCTCGATAGTCATGATATCCTTGTCTAGGAGAACTTAGGGGGAAACATTTATAATTTTGGGTCAATTCCGTAAAGTGTGCAAGAATTAACTTGCTAAATTTATTTGTGCAAAACTACAGTTAATTCAAAGCAAACATCTCCCATCGTCACTTGCATGAATTAAAAATTTGACCCCTCATCTAAGAGCAATGATAAATGTACAACCACCCAAGTCCAAAAATAAATAGCATATAAATGTGACAATGTAATTATAAGGATGCATCTAGTGTGATTATTGTAATGAAATAGAATCATTTACATTTCTAGTTACTTATACCCAAAGTACCCCAGTCACTACCCATAAAGTGACAAAACAATTTATCATTCATACTACATTGTATTGGGTCTGTGTTCTATAGTTTACATCATTTCCATTAATTTATATATATGTCCTTATATATATGCGTTAATAAGGCATCTACCAATAGCATCTCGTTCGTGATCTATCGATAAGCCCGGGGTAATCTCTTCTTCACCAGGGAAATCACTGTACACAAGCAAGTGGGTCATTACATACACAGCTACACCTTTGCACGTCTAATACCAAGTGGTGTCAAATGGATCACAACATCAAAAGTTAACTCCTATAGCTGGCGCTGCCACATAATACCTATAATAGGTTCTACACTACACCTAGGCCACTCGTGCTGACATGTGCTACTGTCCCAAACGAGCGAAACCCCAACCAATAAGACAGTCCATGAACATAGATATGTCCAGAAAAAATATAGATGCATATTACAATATGTAAAGGTAATTACTCTATAATTACCCCTAGCTTCCCTCGTAGGCATTTTTCGTAATTATCCTCATTTAATAATAAATCCACATATGAATTATTAAATAACCTTAACCATCTTATTAATTCCTTCCAGTAATTACATCATAAATTACCCCATAATTGCCCCGTATTAAATTTCTCACCAATGGCCTATGTCAATAGTTTACCATCTCATAAATTATTCATGTTCCTTTCTTTTATAGAATGAAATTAACATCCCTTTTAATTTAATTCTCATTCATGTTAGTAACACCACTAATCTATTTTTTTTAAAACTCCCCGATTTGGACATGGTGGCACAAATTCATACGAACTCCTAAAATTTCCTCGTATAATACACCGCCCCTATACCCGTATATATGTATAATCGCAAAATCCAGCTAATCCATGTCTATCACTTGAAGAACTAGCCTAAGTTTCCTGAGCCTACTCCCGACTCACAGATATTTAATTAGCACTAATATTCACGTAATCCGTCTAATCCATGCCTAAAATAAAGTCCAATCCGAAATTACTAACTAAAGATTTTAGTCCTGGACACCCTTTCGTAGGAAATTTATAACTAATTCTAAAAAATCATAAAAATTAGACACTCGCGGCCATGCATTCATAACGAAAAAAAATCTAGATTCATGATTTGGTCTAAGTAGGGGATTTGAACCGGTTCAGGCTAGGGGTGAAACGCTTCGCCCCTGGGCGACTGCACAACTTTCCCAGAATTTTTCAAGAATAGAAATTCTAATATTTCACCTAAACATAATTCCAACAGTTTTATCCTTAATGTAATTATTTGGACAAGTCCCCATGACTTTGTTTACCCTCTTATGATAATTTCTTACGTGTTTTAATATTCGATTCAAGTCCTAAATCATAGAATTTCACACTATAGGGGTGTTCATAAAATTTCAAATTTGTGTCCATAAATCCTCCAACTTTTACGACATGCAAGGGTTATAATTTATAGGTATTTCAGAATTTTAATCATGGATAAAATCTTCTACATGGGAATTATCATAACAAGGGTCATAAAACATGATTTTCTATCAGGTCAAACCCTTATAATGTACCCTCCTAAATTTTAAATTTCTATTATATTATCATAATCAAACCCTTTATGAATATGGTTGAATGTCATAATCAAACCATCACATATTCCTAAATTTCTATAATTTCTATACAAGACACGGTGAATTAAGAAATAATTTGGACTAAATAAAGTTAGCAAGAGAATTCTTTCCTGAGTTATTGGATGTTTTCTTGATGTTTTTTTAAATCCTTCCTCTCCTACTTACACATCTAGGGTTCTTTCCACTTTCTTCCCAAACTTGTAATCAGGGTTCTTGAATAATTGATAGGGGATTCCTTAAACTCCTAATTTATATAACTCCAACACAAATCTTGAGTTGGGACTTAGGCCTAAAATTTGGACCCCCAAATGGACCCAATTACCTAACCCAACTAGCCTGATAACCTCCTAACTCATGCGCGCGCGCGCGCACACACACACACACACACACACACACACACTAGAGGAATGTCCCTGCCTGAAGGGACAGAGAAAAAATTCCAAAGTACCGAATCTTGTATATTCAAGTAAAAAAGATTCTTTTACAACACAAATAAGTGTAACCACTTTAAAAATTTTGGGCGTTATTTCCTTTGTTTATAGGACTATCCACCATTTTAAAGAAAAAAGGTCCAACAACAATACTAATAGTCTATAGGTCGATCCACCTTGTTTAAAAAATAAAAAAATAATCCACGAAAATAATACTAGGAGGATGATCCACCACTAAGAAATACAAAATATTACAACAACAATATTCAAGCATACCTGATTTGTTAATGAAGATTAAATATTATTTCATTCACTAAAAGGGAAAATCAACCATTGAGAATGGTATACCAACAACTTACTATAATACATAACCAATTAATTCCATCTGGATCAGGATAACTAATTCCACAATCATATCATTGAAACACTCAACCGTCAATATCACTACCTGGGACAAAGTATTTGCACATTGTATTGAATCGTCGATATAATTACTAAGTGAGAATAAAAAACCAATTCCAAAAAGATCAAATAATAACCAAGAAAGGATGTACATTGCTGAATATAAAATAGAATATATCAAGAAAAATGGTAGTTAACTCCATAGATTATATATAAAACAGAATATTCAAACGTGATTTTCTATTATATACGCTAGCCCCTGACCCATCAACTCAATAGATTTGATATGCTATTATATACACCTATTCACGTTCTCTTACTCATATATAACTCAGTAGTGAAAAAAAATTAAGAGAATTTATTACCTAAACATGAACTTTATACATGTTACAAACTAAAAGTTTATACATAATTAAAACTTTAATAGATTGATCAACTCAAATTTACTACCTAAAAGTACCAAATCCATTTATATTCATCCAATCCCTAGAGTTATTTGAAGAAAACCAAAGGAAGAAGATGTAAATTTTCACGGCACTTGTGTTTTCCCAAAAGCTGTCAGGTCTGCCTCTTAAGACCTTGTTCCAGCTCCTATTCAAGGACAATTTTCTCAAATTCTCGCTCCTACAAACCCAGTATCAGGTTACATACATGATTGTACTGGCAGTGTCAAGAGTAGTTTGATGTGAAATAAACTAAATCTACTACCATTTATAGAACCTTGACTCATGATGCAATAGCAGTGTCAAGAGGAGTTCATGACCACCATTTGTTGGGTAGCAAACGACAAATGTATTACAACATGTACATTAAAAACACTATATCAATAACTAACACTTATTAAGGAATAAAAAGGCCTGAAATACACTCAAAAAGGCCTGAAATACACTTTTGTGTATAAAACCCTTGAAATTAAAGGAAATAAAAAAGGCCTTTAATCAAAACAAAAACTACAATACATCACTAAACCACAAATGTTGGAGCTCCACATACACTTGCATATTCCCGAAAGTTCAACATTTTCGTTATATTCCAACTTTGTATTGTGAAAACAAATTAGAGAGAAAGATGTGTATATGTCTGGCATTTGATGTATCGTAGTTGGTGGTGAGCTTTCAGTCACATATACATTGTTTGGCATGGGCAGATAAGGGAAAATTGTCTTCTTCTTAGTACTTTACCTTGAATTTAAATCTCTCTTTTCATATTAAAAATTTGTGTTTAGATATAAAGGGCTACAAAAATAAACTAATAGCACATTAGGTGTATCAGAGATATGGTATTACCTGGATATCAAGTGCGAAGAGTTTGGTTGTCATTTGTTACATAGCAAGATCTGTAGTTACATAGAAAGGGTATCTTCCAAATATTGATGTCTCACAACTACGGCTGGTACCATAGTTAGTTAAAAGTCAAAACATATTTACCAACACTAAACAAATTGAAGGCCAAATCAAAATTTCCAAGTTCTGACGTCCTCGAAGAATGTCAATTCAGAAAACAACTCAATTCAAACAAAATGTAAAAACACTTTAAAAGAGTTTAAATTCAACCTTTAAAAAGTCAATTGAGAGAAATTGTAGGCCAAAAAAACTCAAGACCAAGTCTTAATAACATTAATAATAACTATAGTGCAGATTAAAGTGGTTGGAGTAGTCCATAACCGGAGTACCAATTTAGAAACTACGTCCTCGGCCTTCAACACCTTCCCTGAGTCATCCGCCTTGTACCATGAAATTATAATAAGAATCTTGTAGTTGGTTTGTTTTTTACTGTATCAACCGTTTCTCCGATGAATATCAAGCATCGGCGTTCAAATGATCAACCTTTTTTTCCCTGGAGCTTGGCTTTGAGTATGATTCAGGCTTGTCTATCATCATCCACTGTTCAAAGAGAAATGAATCGAAAATAAAAACGTCAAGGATATTTATTTATTAAATCAAATGTGCACAATTATGATCACATGACCGAACATGAATGAAGAAAGAAGAAAGTGTATAAACAATCAGTCGGTCTTATTACCACAAAAAGTAAATTAGTTGCTATTACGAATCTTGATGTCCCCTCAAATTATTCCAAACCTCAAAAATAATCATTTCCCAAATTCTTTAGCAGCTAAAAAAATATAAATCTTTGAAGGTACTCCCAGTAAAAATAATAAAAAACCAATGAAACATTAGAGAGATTTCCGCAACATCACTGCCAATGAAAACAATTAAAAACCAAAATCTTTGAAGATACTACCAATAAATAATAAGAACTTTAATTCAAATAAACTATAAAAATAAATATAATTCACAATGATTCAAACGATATGAATTTATGAGGAGATGAACAATGCCCTAGCTAGACGTAGGGCACAAACAACGACTTAATAAATACGATCACGATGAAGGCTTCACATCTTACAATATTTTCTTTTTTAACATGTTATACAATTAGATATTTCTAAAAAGAACAAATTTTAAATTGTATCAAAAATAGATTAGATTGATAAAAAACAGAACTATCCCCTTGAAATTTACCGCTGATGCGCTATCCCCTTGAAATGACTCTACAAACTCTGCATATAATCGAGTTGTTTCAGTAAAATCCAATCAGAAAGTTAGATAAGTTGTATAAAGCCGAGCTATTTCATTGAAATCTAAAAACATAAGAGGCGTAAATTTGTTACATTCAAAGTACATAATCGTAAAACGGTGAAGCCATTCTCATACCGAAAATTCAAGAAAAGAGACTCCTGAATGGGAAGAGCAATTAGTAAGATTAATAAACATCATAGATGATTACTGACAATCTAAAGAGATTAGTAAAAAATGAAATTAGTCAGAAAGAAAATAATCAGTTGGAAACGCAATGGATACTATATTTTTTTTAATAATACGTATAAGGGCCATGTAGCAGGGCCACATCGACACTTTTTATCGCTGACATGGTAGCTTATAGTAGGGGCAACTGCTGTTGAGTTTGATAGTAGAAGTAGGGGCAACTGTTGTTGCTTTTGGGTCACATCGTCTTCAAGTTGTAATAGCTATAATGTCAGATAATATTGACTCTGATTATCAATATACATTTGATCCTTAGTTTTGCTGGTAGGTGAGCGTTGTTTCTGAATATATAGAATATCGATAACATGTCAGATAATTTTCATTTTCATTTATTTCCCCCCACCTCCATCGCATTCTGCTAGCACAATGCATAAGTGTGTGGTGGTTTTTTTGGATTAGTTTATTGTGTGTAGGGGAGCGAGGGAGGGGGGAATTACTTTTAGTCCCAAATCCAATCAAAAAAGGATTTCCCCCAACCTTCAAAGTTTGAGCATACCTAAGATCTTTTATAGTTGAACCCTCGTGGTGATTCCGTACAAGAGTCGAAACTTTAGGGGGAGGAGGCATCCAATCCTCCTCTTCCTTATCTTCACAATCAACAATCTGAATCACATACCTTTGATGTGGGTTCTAGTTCCTCTACACAACATACCTTTGATGTACATAAGATACATTCGATGTTTTATTTCCACCGGAAGAAGATGAAAATGCAAAAACAAAATTTTAAATAATCGTTCCAGCATGTTTTTAAATAAAACCATTTCACATTCCAGTATATTACTGAATGAAATTCCAAGAATAAAAATTCAAATTATGAACAAATAATCAACTAGATTTTAAATCATATACAATAAAAACTTATACTCCAAAATCACCTTCTTATGAAAACAATAGGGAATCTAGCAATTAAAAACTAGTTAATACCCTTGTAACTCATCAAAGATTTGGTATAGGACTGGCTGCTGCTACCTTCCATGCTGGATTATCTATTGTTTTCATAAGAAGTTGATTTTGGAGTTACTACTTTTAAAAATAAGTTGTTGTCTTAGTAACTCATCAAAGTGTTAGTATGGGAATGACCGCTACTACCTTCCTCTTAGCAAACTCATTGGCAATGATAATTGCAGTCTAAGTGTGACGCATAAAGAACTACTAAACAAAAATTTTCTTCTATTCTGATGTTAGATCACCATGCCCACCAAATTTTAAACCTGAAGGTTGTAAACTAGGTTCCCGAGGTTGTAAATTATTTATTGCGGGGATGGATCACAAACCTAGAGTCCGGGTTCTATTTAATTGCATCATCTTGATGATCAAGAGAGCATTCAATATAATTCTGCGAAGGATCTAGAGTTTGTTAGAGATGTTCCAAAAAATCAGTGAGGGTATGCTTCTATGGATCCAACATCTCTCATTAATATCAATAAGCTATTTTATCAATTTCCAATTTGAATTCCTTCAAAACAAATCTCGATTGTGCATCCTAGTTTCCCTTTGTTAGAAACACTCTAAATTTGAAATGTATCACATATTCTTATCTTTTTTTTATTAAAAAATGGAAAATCCACCATCCTCCACAAGCTCGCTAGAACTTGATTGCACGTTGAGAGAATAGTCATTATAGTTTTGCCCAATATCAAACCGATAATCAACGTTACCAGTTCATTGTTTGGTTTCCTTGTCTTCAAGAAGCTCTCCTATATACTCACATATAAAACTTTTGAAAGAAATTGAATATAGAGATCTGACACCCCATCCCTTAGACTCCGTTTTGAAGATCTCGAGCTAACTTTTAGTTCCATGCTGACTGACTATATTGTGGCAAGAAGGAGGGAACTTGCAAGAAGGATCGCATTTATATACCAGTGGATTTGCTTCCACGCTCAAACTATCCAACTTCTCAAAAACGTGACGAACCACCAGCTTTTCTTGCGCATCTCGTGACTCTTTTCACTTCCATACGAATAAAAGTCATCGCTCATACAAATATTTGTTAGACGTATCGACCTCTACTCTGCCTTGGTCCATAAATCCTTACGCAAAAGACAAAAAAATATTTGTTTAGTACACACAGTTCACGTGTAACCAGTTAGGAAAAATACATTACAAAATGGAAAGTGCCCCCACCCCTCTCCGCACACGGAAAAATAGGGACAAACAAAGTATACCTTATAATTAAACGTTCAACACGTACTGTGTAGGTGTTTCCTACTACCGTAGTGTTTACCATATATAACATCAAAACAAAGGCCTACTATTACTAATTATATAAATTCCAAAAGTTTACGTAAAGAGTACTGTTGGAGTATTTAATATCTAGGTCCTAGAAAAAAATTACCAAACGGAGAAAAACAATCAATAACTATAACATTGGAACCATTTCAACTTTGTAGCCACTACGGTGAACTTTTGTACATTCTAAAATCAACTCTTTTGTGTGAACTCTCCAACTTCAGTTTTGACACAAACGAACTTTGAAACCACAAATAAATTATAAACCTATGGGGAACTAATTTGCAGCCATCAGACATTACATTTCTTTAAGAGTCAACCAAATATAGATATCTAATATCAAGTGCTCAAGAAATAAGAGGCATTCTTAAAGATTACCATGTGTCTTTTGAATGATTTTCTTTCAACTAAAATTTCCCACGCTCTTTAAATTTCTACGAGAGAAAACAAACAAAAAAAGGTCTCTAACAAAATTAACAAAAACCCTAAAATAATAATCTTGCTAGTGAGAAATCGATTTTAAACCCTTTAAATAACAAAACCCCAACAACTAAAACCAAGAAATCGATTAGGGGGAGAAAAAACTAAGCCAGTGAGAAATAAAACCAAAAACCTTCACCATGGGACAATGTAATGATGGTTGTCAGAATAAAGATTAAATCTAAAAGAATGCTCAGATCTGCAAAATGTAAATCAAATATCAATTTTTCCCAAACAGGTTGAAAAATAGAACACATAAACCTTATTTTTCAATCACCAATCAACAACACAAAATGAAACCCATTGATAAAACATTGATTATTCCCATTGATAAACCTAAACCCATTACCTGTTGAACGAAATCAATCCAGTTGGGAGAGAGAGTTGTTGAGAGAGAGAGAGAGAGAGAGAGAGAGAGAGAGAGAGATAGAGAGGTACTCGACTAAAGAACAGATGGAGAGATTGGATGAGTTGTTTCAGCGTACTTAATTGGCGTAAAAAAGCATCCAAAGTGTTAATTTCCTATTTTATCCTTGTTTTTGAATTTTGGGTAAAAGGAAGAAAGGATTAAAAAAGTGGATGAAATCAAATTTTTAAGGAACAAAAATGGTAAGAGGGGTATTTTAATCTCGACCATTGGATCGTTGCGTTGTTGGATTAAGCCTAACATCTAAATGGATTATCAACTTATGAAATAGTGTCAAACATTCTACTCCCTATTATATAGATATAAGGAGTAAAACTTATGTATGTCATAAGATTTGTTTATGATGCCATAAGATGTTTTTCCTTCGATACCCATTTTACCCCTCAAATCTTTGGTTTCCCCCTCTTTTTACACACTCTAATGTATTTTCCCCCATTCTTCAAAATTCAAAAACACGGGTAAAGTGGTACTCTTACTCTCATTACCCCTCTCACCTCTCACATGTACCCAAAATCTTTCCTCCCTCTGTAAAAAACACGACTCTTTTGCTCAGATTTGAAGCCCACATATCATTCGACTCTTTTTCTCTCTCTCACTCTCACTTTAACTATATCTCAACACCGCTGCCAGACCATTACTTGTGTTACATGAAGACCACCATTAAAGGTAGTATTTGGGTTTGTTTTTACTTAATTTCGGTTATTTTAAGGTACTATCTGGGATTTCCCAAAAACATTCTGACCATTTACTTAATTTAGATCATTTGCAGATGCTCAGTTTTTTTAGTTCACTCTCTATTCGAACATTACGAATTCAAGGTACTTTTCTCTGTTTGGTTTATGATCAAAATTTGTTTGGGGGTTTGCATGAGATTTATTTTTGGGTTTATGATTTTTTGGGGTTCAATATCATTATAGTTGTTAACTTTGTAGGTGAACGGAAATCAGTGTCTCAGTGTAAACACTAGAGAAGGTCAGGTCTTTTATTCATTGAGTTTATATTTTAAAAAAATTTGATCTATTTTTAAAATCAAATCTTATACTGCTATTTTTTTAAACGAACTATTTAAAAAAAATACATCACATATCAGTTTTTGTTGGAAATAAATCTAATTGGATTTTGTTTCTATTTTTTTAATCTCAGTTTGGGATTTTGTTTTAAAGAACTGATCGAAGATTTGAGTTTTACTTTATTTATTTTTTTAATCGAGTATCTCTCTCTACCCACCTCGATTTCAATTGTTAAGTTTTTTCTTTAGGTTTTCCTATTTGTTTGTTCTTTTATTTGAGATTATTTTCCTAATTGTTGGAGATGGTTTTACATATTTTTTAATCGAGTATCTCTCTCTACCCATCTAATTGTTGTAGATGATTTTACTAATTGTTTAGGTGTGATGGTTTACTGATGGTTAGCTTAAAAGTATTTATAGATGGGACTGATTTTTAATCTTGGTAGTGGGGTTTTGAATGAATTTCGACTAGGTATAGTTTTTTATATTTGAGTTTAGTTTTCAACTACTGTGATGTGAGTTGTTTTTATATTTTACTCATTTAAGTATTCCATATCCACCCCTTTTACACATTTATATATGATGCTTTATGTTGAAACTTGATAGTTTTTGTGTCGCTCCTCAACTGTTCAAAACAATGTGAAAATGATCATGGTATGCATTAAATGGCTTTGCATCCACATATTTGTTACAGTATATATGGATGGTATTTGGGAACTATGCATTTTTTATTAAATAGTGGCTTTCACGGGTGGTACTTTACACATTGTCAATAGATATAATTAATTATCGTATCCCTCATTTGCTTTCTTTACTTTTTTGTTTAAAATTCTTCAATCCCATGCTACTATAAGTATTTTCCATAAAAATTTAGTGTGACATAATGTGGTTTGAATGACTAATTACAATAAGAGTTTGAAAATTCATCATAAATGCACTACACCAAAACAGGTCAATTGTAATGGGCAAAAACCGTTACAAAAAATATTTGTAACGGATTAAATCCGTTAAAAAATTGGCATTATTTATTTTACCAACGAAATTTGTAACGGATAAAATCCGTTACAAATTTACTATTTGTAACAGGCTAAATCCGTTACAAAATATTTTGTAACGGATTTTTCATTAGTACACATCTCATATATTAGTAACAAATATACTAACTTGTAACGGTTTTTATCCGTTACAAATATAGAATTTGTAACGGATACAAACCATTACAAAATACATTGCAACGGATTGGGAGTGTCATATATTTGTAACAAATTTTTTTATTTGTAACGGTTAAAGTCCGTTAGCAATATTATTTTATTTTTAAAAAAATATTAATTTTTCATTAAACGAGTAGATATCAATACACTAATAAAAACTTGTGCTCAACCAATGTCAATGTAGAACCAATTCCCACAAATTTCACTCAAAACATAATTTCAAAATACACATGGAAAAATGAACAACACTACATTTCGATGATATTAAATCGATCTAAAAATATTATTCTTTCATAACCATTGAAGTTCTCAAAACAAAATGTATTACAAGATAAACCATTTAGCTTTTAACCATAAACTTTAAACGAAGTCTAACATCATTAAAGTTCTAAACATATTAGTCTCCCAAAAGTAGTGTTCATGATATTCCTTGCAAAAGTAGACTTCATTCTCCAAAGAGTAATCTTCATATTTCCCCACAAGAACCTATTGAGCAAATTCAATCTTAGTAAATGTGCAAGCATAAATGAGTAAGTAACATAAAATATTGGTACATTCATGTGACATTGGCATGCATGTAATTTTATTAGGGATTAATCGATACACAACAAACGATCATACTCGATGAGAGTTAACGCGGTTAGTTTAGATAAGTTACTTTGGTATCGTTTGATGTGTTTGTACCTATTTTTAGGCCGTTAGCTTGTTTTTTATTTTTTTCCCCCAAACACCCATTTTTAACCTCAAAAGAATAGTAGACTAGTAAATTAGACCAACTGAGAGTTGAATGAGGAAGTGGTTAGTTTATACAAGTTGCTTTGGTATCTATTGTTGTGTCTGTATCTATTTCTAGGAAGCTAAGTTGTTTTAAGTTTTAACCCCCCAACACCATTTTTAACCCTAAAAGGAATCGTATAATAGTCAATGAGGACAACTAAGAGTTCAATGATGATGCTTTTAGTTTAGACAAGTTTTTTTGTTTTTTATTTATATATTAATATATATACTTTTTTCTTCTTCTTTTAGGGAGTGGGGGTGGGAGGGAGGAGGGTGAGTTCAAAACGAAGCAAAAGAAAGAAAATAATAGTGAACTAGGTTCTGAGGACTTAACTGCCATGGATCATCCCCAACCATCATCATGTCATCCTTGTCGTCAATATAGACAACCTTCAATTTCTTTCTTGATCCACAAAGTTCACCTTCAATATCAAACATCTCTTCAAGTTTTCTGAGCAAATCTTCATTCTCACTAAACCTTGTCAAATCTACTGCCCTGCCAACAGTCATCACTTGCATGTGAACCTGCAAACCATATATTTTGTAGTTGAGTATTAAATGTCCTCGAGTGATATTAAACCGAAAATATATTGGGCCACTGGGAGGGGGATTTTTGAAATGAAAAAGAGAAGTAAACCAAGTTCAAATATTATATGAAAGATCACCTTGAATGAAAATGTCTCCATAGATTCCTTACAATTGGAAATTTTAGAAAGAAGGCAAGTAGAGGCCATCTAAATGACTCTCTCATAAAAATTAACATATGTAGAAAGTCACTTGTACATGGCTCTCCATATAAGCATAGTGTTTTAAAGAGGTATAAAGTTGGTCCAGAATTTTTTGGCTTGAGGATTAATAGCAAGTTTGAGTTTGCATTGTTTATAAGCTTCGCCAAGAGTAAGATACCCATTCAAATCCCAAATGAGTTTTTCATTTGTGTCAAGGGGGAGGTGATATATTCAATCATTTCAGCAATACGCGAGTAATTTCTAACAAAACTGTGATGGGTACTTTACCTTCTATTATGCATTACGTCTGCAACTTTAGATCTCTGTTTATACCTGAACTCTATTGGGATGCTCAATTCTTCTTCCAAAGGACTATAAGTCCAATTCTATCCACAAGTGAATAGAAGTTCCATCTCCAACTGTCCATCTGGAATGTAATTCTATATAAGGCAAAATTTTCCTAATTCCTGGCCATAAATCAGACTCATAGAGGCTGCAAATGTTCTTACTCTGACTCAGGCATTTGTTCAAATATTTATTAATTTGACTTTGAATATTGAGATGCTTTACTATATAACATTCTGGATTATAAAATAAGTTGTACTTGCAGACTCATATTATGAAGCTTAGTCCACAAAAGTGACTATTGAGCTTATTTTTACCTGTTGTTCAGAAAAAAACTTTTGGTCCATATCAAATGGAATATGCTTATCAGATGCTAATATATTATCTAACAATAAGGAAATCAAACATATTTTTTCAACTTGCCTGTAGTTTTAAGAAGACATGGGGTTAGTTCATGTCCTGATTGTGCTAGAGATGGTCCAAAGATGCTGATACTAAAAAAAAGACTGATGGTCCTGCATAAATGTAGCAGGAATAGAGAACTGCCTGAGTCAAAGTTGAAAACAAGAAAAATGAACTAAAAATAAGCAAAATGAACTAAAAATAACAACAAATTTTCACTAGAATAATGAAGGAACATATTCAAAGTTGAACTTCATAAATATTTTCAAAATATAACAAGTGCAAAAGTTCAACAAATCCGAAGTGGTTGCAGAGAGTGTTTAAATTAACTTACCCAACATAGCATGATAAGCATGAGGATCCAATGTTTTGACTTTGAATTATTTCGTGGACTTGTGGCATGCACTTGTGTAGCCAACTCGATAGCAGAGAAGATGCTTCTGAACCAGAACTATTGCCTGCTCCCAATTTAGCCCCTGTATAAGCCAACGACAGGTCCGTTTTCTGATACAGTGTTCATCATGGAATCTCAACAAGCATTTCCTAAAACATATACAGATAGTTAAGAAGTTTAAAGTTGACTAGGTGGAACATAGGAAGAAAGTTATGAAAAGTTGATCAAATGAGCCAAGTCCTACATTAGTTGGTGACAAGTTGATCAGAATACCAAATTGGTGAACTATATAAGTTGGATAAGTAGACAAATTATAATTATGATTGAGTCAACATGTATATATCTTATAATGACTAGAGACATATGGGTCTTTGTGTATTATTAAGAGTATGCTTGTAAGCTGAGTGAGAGAGTTCCTTCCATGAGCCTGAGATTCATTCTTGTGAGAGATTGGGTTGTTTGTGTGTTGAGTAATTACCTTTTAATCTTGCTCGATCTCTATAATGAAAGACCTTGGCTCTCCGTGAGCGAAAGCATGCATTGCTGAGACACATACATTTCTTTTGTGGTTCACTCTCGCTTATATATGCTTATATTACCTCATCATCATATCCATGTATATCCACTGAGGGTCATGGTCGATTGGTAAATGCTATTGTGATTGTGACTCAACAATGTTCGGTGGCTAGGTAAACTACAACATTTTTTTTTGCTAATAAGAAATTTTCATCTGATCCTCTTTTATATGACATTTTATATGTGGTAGGTTTGGGCAGGTGTTCAATATATCAGCACCTACATTAGTTTATCTTTGATGTACAAGGGGCCGGGCCCTGATTGTGTAGGAGTATATACAGTTATATCTTTCCTCAACCTTGACAACCAGTTCGAAGAGATGAACCAATTAAGCTCTCTTCAGTATGAAATTTCAATCTATATTGAATATTTATAATAAGTCACTAATGATTTTTAGTTTTTGTACCAAAATGGCTCACCTTTAATTGGAACTGCAATGCATGCTTGGTCATGTTTATATTAAAAACACCTTCTTCAGGCGATACAAATGGACGAATAATTCTCCAATAAATTTTTTCCTGAAACGAACAGAATACCCCCTACTAACAATCAAAATACCCCCTACTAACACCTCCATTGTATCTTCATAAGAGATTGAACCAAAAACTTGAACTAACACCACTTCTTGGCAGAGCAGAGCAAGTGTTTTGCACACTCAATTAAGCACCATTTGTAGATTACATTACATGAGCCAAAAAAAGACCAAAAAAGATAACAGTCCTAATGAGATGGAAAGTGCTATGAAGATACACATGGAAAGTATGGAGATCATTAAAAGTTCCATTCAATAGGAGGCGCAAATGGAATCGATTGAGGCTGGTATAACAGTGTATGAGAAAAATAATAATTTGGAAGAGGATGGCAGCGGGGAGAGATTGCATACTGAAGTTATTCAAAATTTCCACTTATCTCCTAGGCAAATTCCCACTGATAAGGATATCTAGCCTCAACCAATAGAGGAATGGACACAAGTATCAAACAAGAAGAAGAAGAAGAAGATAATGCAGAAGGCCACTGATCACACAGATAAGAAGGTATTAAGGTCTTTATCTAAGGCTCTCCCAAAACCTTTGGTTAAATGATCAAGTTAATGATTTGGAATGTTAGGGGAATCGAGAAGAAAGGTGTGGTTAGAAGAATTAAAAAGTTTGTGAATATGCATCAGTTGGATTTGATGGTTTGCTTAGAGCCTAAAGTGGATCCATCTAGATTGGAGGAATATAGAATCAAAATTGGTTTTCAATATGCTATTGCAAATGAAGTAAACTCAATTTGGAGTTCTTTTCATCTTAAATCTTGGAATAAATATCAACATGGGAATCTATTCCAGAACACTACTAAGGCTGAAGATTATGCTCTCAGAAGTGAAATTTCTTTTGAGAGTGATCCAACTAATTCTAAGAGGGAGGAGATGAATAGATGTCAGCCAATCTAGCTCATCATTTAAAAATGAAGGAACTCTTTTGGAGACAAAAAGAAAATTGTAAGTGGGCTAAAGAGGGAGATGCTAATTATAATTTTTTCCACAAATCAGTTCAGGTCAGGAGATAAAAAAAAATTCATTCATAAGATTAAAAATGGAGCGGGAGCCTAGCTTGGTTTCTCAATAACTGTTTCATCTTCTCTGTATCCTGATCGAAATAAGTATTATGTTCTCAGAATGCTGGTCCTAGTGCTTCATACAGCTCACAACCAGCAGAAAACTTGAAAGACGCTTTCAATATGTCCATGTGATCGATCTTTGTTTGTACCTCGGGGTTCTTTTCTAAATCATATGGAATTTTAAAAAAAAAAGAAGGTTCAGGCACACGAGGTGCAAAGTTAAGGAAATCTGAAGACCAGTATGAAGTATCCACTCCGGAGTTGCCAGCAGGAGGTGTAACAATGTGTAAATAAGATTTGTTACCAATGGAATCATGCGAATATGGAGAATCTTTATACTCTGAACCGACTCCCACATCCTTAAAACCACTAGTCTTCACACTTTCTCTCATTAACCTCTTTTGAAGTTACTTATTTCTACTGCTCCAGAAGGAAAATTTCAGGATTTGATTGGAATATGTCAGCACTTTCACCAAATAAATAAGCGAGATACACACATCAACAAACTATGTAAGTTTCAATTTGTTTCTCATATATGAACAAACATACATCAAATAAACTATCATTTGTGAGTCGAATAGAAAGAGAAACCATAGGTCTTGATGTCCTTATTCCTTTGAAACCTGAACAACTATGTATATAGCATATTGTCCCCTCCTTGTTACATTACCTAATTAAATAAGGTGATTATTTGATATGTATAAAGAAAGCACACCCGTTACTTTTGTGTTGTTCTTTTTTAAAATTCTGAACACACATGTGCAGAAATTGCAGGCTTGCAGTACACTAAATTTGAAATTAAGTAGCATAAAAGAAAATTTATATGCTAATAGCATAAATGATATCATCAAACCCTGATATCAAAAGTTTAGAATGTTAAATACCTCCGCAAAACAATAACATGGGGGCGAGTTGGAATCTTCAATTCAATCACCAATATATGGTCATTCTGTAGGAGAACAAAAAATGAATTAGACCTTTACGGAACCAATGACCTCTCCCCTCCTCCTTTATCCGGGCTTGGGACCGGCAATGCAAAGATAAAACATTGCATTGGCGAAGTTAAAAAGGTTTTACCTAACATAGCAAGCGATATTAATGAGAAAAACAAGCATATATAAAATTTAACAATTGTCATCTAAATCATTAACCCAAAAGTATCATTTACCCAACATAGCAAGCGAGATTCATGAGAAAAACAAACATACATAAAATTTAATAACTGTCATCCAAATCATTAATCCAAAAGTATCTTTCCTACACTAAAATTTAAGAACAATCAACGAAAACATTAATCCAAAAGTATCTTTCCTACACTAAAATGTGCCAAACTAAGATGAACTTTCTAAACATACTTCAACCAACTTTCCATCCAAATAACAAATCCTCCATCTGAAAAGCCTGCCAAAGTTTCAAAACCGTTTTGAGGAGCATTATACAGAGAAGCGTCAGGTTGAAGCACTGTTTCAACCCAAACTACCTTTTCTACAAGTCCAAGGTGTTTGAAGTGACACATGTCACAATTATGTATCCCAACATGTCCCTTTGCCAATTCTGCACCAAACCTATCAAGTACAATGACGGGGGATTTTTTTAAAGGAGGGGGGCGGGGAGGGGGGTTAGGAATATGAGTGGGATTGAGAGTGGGGGAGGGAGTGTTGACAAGATTACTCAAATTTTGAGATAAAGTGATAGGACGATGATCTGAAGTGGAACCAAACTCGCTATGTGGAGTCACCCCTACAGGGGAGCTCTCCTTTCCATTTTCCAGTTTTGACATAAACATATGCAACATACTGGTAACCTCTTTCAACTGTGAGTGAACATTAGAGATCTCATTCTTCATCGAGTCAATTTCTTCATTTCCTTTCAAATGTTGTACAAATTTTGCCTTCGCCACCCCAGTGTGAATTAATTGTTTCTTAGAGACGTAGGACCCCACTCCACGCATTTGGCCTTTAACATCCCTTCCAAACACTTGTGTTAGTTTTTTGCTGTACATTGTTAAAATTAACAAATTAGCTAAGAACATTTTTAATGTTAAAAGTAAAACAAAAATGATACACACCAACAAGTATTTCTTTTGGGCATATGTACGACGATCGAGACAATGGGTATACTTCAGCTTTGAGCAGTTCTCAACATTTTTTTGTTTTTGTTGCCTTTTTTTCTCACCATTTTCCATTTCTCTAAATTTCTTCCATATTTTAGGGTCAACACCTTCAGGCTCAGCGCCATCATCCTGCAAATGAGATCGCAATGTATTTTTGAAAGTCCTGAATTTTTGGGACCATGTCTTCTCCACTAATGGGAGAGCCACTTCCGGGGGAACGTTAAGATCAAATTCTCTCTGTTATCATTAAGCAAAACAAAAATAATTAAAAGAATAATAAATAACAAAAGAATAAAAATAGAAAAGAAGAATAAAAAATGAAGATATGAAGTATAAGATCATATTTACCATCAAAGCATTCCAAACATCATTTTTACATTTCTTTGCCACGTGCCTCCAGTCCGAGAAGTGAATTGGGCAATTAGCTCTCACAAAATACCCGGTACGAGAACTCCACAGCTTTGCATTATCACCGACTATAGACCCGTCATCTTCAACAATGACTTTGATTTTCTCATTTAGGGTTTTGGCCATTGAGGAGGAAGGTTGTGCTAAGCCTGTACCTGATGATATTTTAAATTTCCTAAATTTCAAAACGAAGCATTAGTTCGATGGTAATATTATAATAAAATAAAAGATAAACAGTATACTTATTGAATTAAAAGCATATAACAATTAATGCATCATTTCTCCTTATTAGCATATTACTAATCATGATATAAAGACAACAATTATGGCAAGAACAGTTGAATTTAAAGGATCAGTCTAAACTGATAAAAACATATCAACAACTTATGCGAAAATACCACTCGATTGCATTAAAAATGTTACAATTCACCAACAAAAACACATTAAAAACTAGTGAAAAAACAATAGCTAGACTTTGTCATGTTGCTTTAGCAGGTTCTCCAAATGAGGTTCATCTTCAAGAGTAGATTGGAACACAGTTGGTATCTCTAGATCATCTACTCGACTAGTTAATCTCTTCGGAGAATGTATAACAACCCACCAATTAGGAGTGTTAAGATCTTTTGAGTAGAAGACTTGACTGGCATCAGAAGCGAGAATTGCAGGCTCATCAATCTCATTGTTGGTACTCTTGAACTTATCAAAATTAACCATTACCAAATTGGAGTCTGGACAATGTTTACAACCATTGATCTTGTCCTCCACCCTCACCCAATCACAATAAAACACTACATCCTTAAATAGCGTATAGTCCAACTCAATTATTTGCCTGATAACTTCGTAATACATTGTCCAAGCATCTTTAAGATTTTTATAACTTTTCCTTGCCCTAAATTGAGTCCAAGCCTTCATGCAAACACCACTGTCTTGTGTCACAATAGTATCATCGTGATACTTGGGAGAGAATACAAAGCCATTGGTGCGGTATTTTTTTATATGTTTTAACCTTGTGTTTTGGCCCTTGTACTAACCGCCACAACATAGCATTTGTCTCTGTCTCTCCAGAGGTGACCAGCTGCGCAATAGAAATAAAATTATAGCTATAAAGTGAGTCTGGATAATAAAGAATATAACTTAATATACTAGTAAAATCAAGAGCACCTTATCATATAACCACGGAATGAAAGAAGTTTGCATCTCTACTTCTGTTAATTGTCTCCCATTTCCTTTACCACGCCAAGTGGATTTTAGTAACGTTTTATACTCACTGCAATTTATTCACATAAGTTCTTGTATTAGTATTTAAATGTGAATTTCGATAAATACTTATTAAATTGCTCAAACCTGTAGAATTCTTCAAGACCATCAACGTCAAGTCGAAATAGGACCCATCGACGTATTTGTTGAAACTGTTTAGGTTCCAACATCACAATCTTGTCATCTAACAACGGTCCTTCGTCAATTGACCTTTTATACCATGCCTCCTTAACTTCAACATTACAATTCTCATTTGCATCACCCATCTTTCGCTTATTACTAGAAAATTTTGGAGACTTTCCCAGTGTATACTCGATGCAATGTAACTTCTTTACAAGTGCGTCCCCATTCAACCGACGTGGAGGACGTGTATACTCTGTTGACCTAAGCCCCAAACTCCCACCTTTTCGAAAAGGGTGATCCATGTCAAGGAAAATACGATAGTTTTTATAAACTATCTTATTACTGTGTACCAATCGGATGGATGGAGTATCGTCCCCACAAACAGGGCAAGCTTTATAACCATGTGTAATACACCCAAATAAATTCCCATATGCAGGGAAATCGTGAATCCCCCACATTAACATAGCTTTCAATGTAAAAGGCTGCATCGCATACATGTCATAAGACGAAACACCTACTTCCCACAATTCCTTCAACTCATCAACTAATGTCTGAAGAAAAACGTCGATGTCTTGACCCGGTGCCTTTGGACCAGGTATTAACAAAGACAACATTTGAAACTCGCTCTTCATGCACAATGAAGATGAAAGATTAGTCGGCACCGTGATAACAGGCCAACAGCTATAACTGGCAGACTGAATGCCACGAGGATTAAACCCATCGGTTGCTATTGAGAGACAAACATTGCGTCCTTCTTTATCAAATTCGGGCCATTTTGATTTGAAACTCCTCCATTGGGACGAATCACATGGATGTCGTTGGTAATCCCATGAAGTGGTTGCCCTATGGTGCCATGTCATTTCTCGGGCTATCCACGGAATAGTATAAAATCTCACCAACCTTGGAATCAGAGGGAAATGTCTCAACACCTTTTTAGGTTATTTGGTAATCCTTCCCCCTTTCCTCATAGTAACTGAATACGTTGATTCTCCACATTGGGGACATTCATCCATATATTCATTCTCCTTCCAATATAAGATATAGTTATTGACGCATGCATGAATGTAATTGGCCTTCATCCCCAAGTCTTTCATCATACTCTTCATCTTTGGATATTTTTCTGGTAGTGTATTACCTTTTTGGAGCCACCTTTTTAAGATAGACAAAAGTGCCGTGACACTATTTCCTGACCAACCAAATTGCTTCTTTAAGTTGTGAAGTTCTATAATTGAAGAAAGAGTTGTTTCAGGACCCTCGCATGAAGGACATAATTTCTCAACTGATAATCTCTTATATTCATTGTACTTGTCATTTACGGCATGATCTTCTTTGGAAACTCGCGACTGACCGCATTCAACATCTACATAAGGTTCCACATGCACTCCGTAACAAACATCAACAAGATTTTCCACCCCAACACCTTGTTCCTCGATGTTTTCTTCTGCTATGATCTCCTCAACTTGTTGTACCGGTGGGGGATCAATAGTGTTCACAGATGTATTTTCACCGTGAAAAAACCATACAGTATACAATTTATGCATACCATTCCTCCACAAATGTCTCTCTACTTCTTTCGATTTCAGACGCAATTTATTGCGACACTTCGAACATGGACAAGGTATCGTTGTCAACCCCTGGTCATTGTTCTCTTCCACAAATTTAATAAAATCTTCAATGCCCTTTAAATACGACAAGCTGCCTTTGTTCTCTTCAGTCATCCAGTCTTTGTTAATCGGTCGTGAAATTCTATAAAACAAGATAAAACACACATTAACAATAAGTTGCAACTGTAATCTTCGATAATGATTGGTGTCTATTTATGGAAACTAATTATACCACGACTTATGCTAAATTTCTGGTTTCTAAATTCTAAACACATTTTTGACGAATAAAAAGAAAATTTAAGCATATTCATCAACAAAAATGCTTAAATTTAAGCTAAATTTATGTTTATATTCACCCATATTTTGCTCCCACTTTGTTTGAAGACTTTTTTCGAAATACCTCAACAAAATATTACCCTAAATTTTAAATTACAATAAAAAAATTCAACATAATTGCCCTAAATTTGAAAATATATTCCAAATTATGTTTCGACAATTAAAATTAATAGAAAATGAGAAAACTAATATAATCACGGAATAGGCAACAACCCAATAACAAATAATCAATACTTTTATTTTTAAAATACTAATAACCCAATACCCAACAAATCTATATTTTCAAAAATTTAAACAAATATAAGCTAAACAGGGAATCCATTGGACTTGAAACAAATATAGGGTAAATAGTGAATAAAAAATTAGCAGGTAACAAACACCCATTGAACTTGAACTCAAAAACAAGATAAATTAAATAATAGCAAACCAAACCTTATCGCTCTCTCTCTCTCTCACACACACACACATATTATAACAAAAGAAAAATTAAATAACAATAATTTTGAGAGTAGAAAATTACTGATAGAATAGTTGAGAAAGGGAATTAACACCAGCCAGAGTTGACGACAGTACTACTGTGACGACCACAATCGACGACGACTTTGGGTAAATTTTCACTTGCTAAATAGTAAAAAAAAAATGCACAGATTATATGGTAAATGAAAAATACATAAATTCATAATTTTCTTAAAAGCAATGCATATAATCTCATCTAAAAGAGTTCAATACTACCCCATAAGTTAATTCGCTAAGTAGTTAGTGGATTTATTTAGAGATGAAACGTAATCAAGGGTTATAAGTGTCCGCATGAAATATATCTCAAAGTAATAATTCAATTTAAAATTGTAAATGATAAAAAAGAATTTAAATTAAATTGAAATTCCTTTAATCAATAATCACTTACGTATTTATACACAATAAATGATTGATGGGATAATTAGACAATGAATCTATGAACTGAATGAACAGTTGTGTGTGAATCCATTGACAAATATGTTAATTTACCTATTGAGTGAATTTATGTGCCGGAGGAGAGGGTAAGGGAAGATCTCTGGCCGGAGGGAGGAGCGCGCGACTGTCGGAACACCAACTTCGTGCTTCAACTATGTTAATTTACCCTTGTGCATCAACTTCGTGGAGAGAGACTAAACGCGACGGTATACCAATTTCGCAGGCTGTATGAAGAGACGAACGGGTTGGGGAGGTATAGAGAGAGACGGGAGAGAGTTAGAGAGTGGAGCCGCTCGCTCCTCTCCCACTTTCTCTTTTTTTTTTTATTAAATGGCTTTTGCATTTAATTCTAATATATTTGTAACGGATTTTTGCTATTGATAATGGATTTTGTCCGTTACAAATGTGTAATGGACAAAATCCATTACAAATAGAAAAAAAAATCCGTTACAATTTTCCTCATTTGGTGTAGTGGGGGTAGAATTGTTTCCACCAAAATAGATTTTTTTTTCTTTGTAATTGCAGCAAAATTTAATTGACATTGTAGGGAGTACCCTGCTGCAACTCTACATTGTAAGGGATCAATGTGAGAGTTGAGAATGCAACCAATAATTTTACCCTGATTGGGTGTGGATCATAGTTTACTAACTCATACTATGGTATTGTTGCTCTTATAGAATCTCTTCACAATAAAAACATTAGTTTACAAATATGTGATGTGCATGTATAAAAACGTTTGTACACGTCAAGAATACAATATGGTAATTTAATTTTTAAGTAGATTTAATTTATTATAGTCTTTGTAGTTCTGTAATCGATTATGTTGTTTATATGACGTCTAGGATGGACTATTAGCGTTATTGTTGTTTAAGTAATTTTTATTTGTTAAATAAGGTTGATGGTCCAATAAACAAAGGGAATTCCGCCCAAATTTTGTAAATTGTTTACACTTAGTTTTGTTGTAATTTATTTTACTGAAATTATGATGTTTATACGAGGTTCAAGACGGACTATTATTATTGTTGTTTATGGGAGTATTTTTTTTTATTTTTCAAAAAGGGGATAGTACTATAAACAAAGGAAAAATTTTCCAAAATTTCTAAAATCTTTAGATGGTGTTCTAAAAAAACTTTTGGACTAAATTAGATTTTTTATGAATATGATGTTGTTTAGGCGAGACCCAAGATGGACTATTAGTATTGTTATGTGTATTTTTTATTTCTTAAACAAGGTGGATCGCTATATAGATATAGAAACTTTATCCAATGTTTTAATTTGTTTACAAATATTTGTGTTATACAATAGTTAACAATTATTTTGAGATTCGTGATGGTTAAACTGGTGAATTGTTATATTAACATATGAAAAATTTGCATAAATTTTTTAAAATTGTTTACAATTATGTCTTGTAATTTTTTTGACATAATAGGTTCGTATCACGGTGTATGCATGTATGTACTTAAAAAAAACTTACTAAATTTTTCCTATTTTTTTAAGCTAATGGGTTCGTACAATAGGTTATTTTAAAAATTGTTTGTCTCTTGTGAACTAAATGACGTATGGTCCAAACAAATACGTACACTTTTGGAAATTTGCATAGTGCCTTTAGGCACGAGCATACCCAGTATGTGTCTATGTGTGTGTGTGTATATAGGAGTTCGTAAAACCCCCCGTAGTACGTCCCAATTATTTTAATTCCATATATATGTTTTTCAATTATGACGAGACTCGTTTAATCATTTTTATTCCAAAAATAAAATCCAATTAGGATTTATTCAAACGAGTGAAGTCCAATTCACATAATCATAAATAGTAACAAGTCTATAATACTTAGAATGATTACAATGAAATCCGCAATGAGTCCACCGCAGAAAACCCACATAGACCGCAACCTAGAGTCAGCAAGAACCCCAACTTTAAGAGAAACTTAAAACAAGATGTGTTTTTCGGTTCCAAAACAACTCACATAAACTATTGGGATCTTCTGAATTGAAAACAAAAGGGACTAAAGCCCTAAAAGAGAAGACAAACGTTTCTACAGTAGCAGTTTTGATAAAACAGTAATCTCTTAGCTCTTCTAAACAAAAACAAAGTTGGAAAAACCAATTTATAGAAAATCTAAGGCGGCGAGGAACGCTCGAACGAAAACCTCATCTCGCTCGAATGGGGACACTAGTCTCTCGAACGATCTTCGTGCGAGACAGGCTTGTCATTTTAATGACAATCCATGTCGCTCGAACGATCTATTAAACTATTAATATTTTTCTTTCTCCGCTAAATGTTTCTCCTTACAACTTTGAAAAATATTTTTTTTATCAAAAACTTAAAAAGTACGCTCCAACACTTATAATATATTTGATAAAAAATATCCCAACACTCTAAGTGAAATGCTAAGGAATTAAAAAAAACCTTTACAAAATTTATCTCGGGGAGGCTTCAATGTTGAAGAACTTTGATATTCGGATCCATCCTGACGGCGGAATGATCTTGAATATTTCTTCGATGGTTGTAGCGATATACGACATACTCGATTGTGAACGGACAATGTAAAATAATGTCCTTACAAAACTCTCCCATTGTCTGTGCCGGTACAAAATCAAAACATCAGAAATATCAAATCAAAATTCCTATACAAATCTAATTCTTCCCAATAATCAAATCTCCCCCATAATGTAAAAACTCCCCCATAATTTGTTCTCACCCTTTTTATTTGTCTGAAATATACAAGGAATCGAATAAACAAAATAAACATGGAGTGTCACGACAAATATGCATAGAAAATATGAATAAAACTATGATCATGCAAAGAGTAACTCAAAAGCTTCCATAAACTATTTTTTATTTTTCAAATATTCATACAAAAATGCAAAAATAATTTTACAAAAATCACACACCATGAAATTTCACTATGACAACCAAATCATGGAAATGAAATGAACAGGTTTGAACATATTCGATAGGTAAATCAAGGCCATCAGACATAACATTTGTGCACGATGAATATGTGTACTCCTAACGAATGAATCTCAAAATCATCGTTAGGTGTCAAAAATATTGAAGTTAAATGGCATCGACTCAATTCATCAACACATCAAAGTCAAGAATGATTCCCACACCAATAACGTCTAAAACTATGAATGCTTTTTCATGACGCTGTCAAGACGTGCAAACCCATTTTCATTTCTTTCCATCCAAATTCCCTCATAAATAATAATGCTTTATGTTTTTTCTTTTGAGGTGGCCCTTTTTGGCATATTTATCTTTTTATTACATTTAAATTTTTTTAGGCTCCTTTAAACGGTGGCTTCAACGAAGAGTTAATTTTGAACTCTCTTAGCCCTTTCCCAGGATTCACTCATCATATTTTGTTGCAACTAAATCCTCACGATAAACGGTTTTTACATGCACTACTTCCATTGTCAAGTTTTATCGCATATGGTTCGTTTTAAAGACAGAATTGACATAACAACACTCCGACCAATATGTGATGAACAAGTAAAATAATCAAACAAATCCGTGCAGGTGTGCATTAAAGGCACTTATGAGTCAAACATGTAAATAATAATCAGAAAGTACATCTCAATGACTCCAAACATTGTAAAGAACAAAATGAAATGATGACGTATATCAAAACACTATCAAACAGTCACAAGGATATGGAATGAAATCCTGACTCGATCATCTTAAATATCCATTCATATACGGTGAAAACACAAACTACAAAACTCTTTTTGACTTTTTCAAAAATACTTATCAGAGTAAAATCTTTTTTGTTGTTTCAAATTGTTCTCCAAGAAATGAAAATAATTTTGAATTTTTCAAAATATATCAAAAAGGAAAACATAACTACAAAAATGGTACACACTAGAAATAGGCCAAAGGATATCATCATGAAAATCAACTTATGCTATCAAACAAGTCTAAACCTCAATTGTTAGGTGCGGTGGAGTTTTACAAAGGTGGTGACATCCTATGAAAAACATCCATCAAGTCATGTGAAGTCTTCACCAAAAAATTTACCTGCTCCCTAATATGTGCAAACTCTCTCCTTCAGTCCTTCGGAGCATCAGGTGTGGGTGCATGTGTGTGAACATGTGTTGTATCAAAATGTGACACATGACCCATTTTAAAACAAAACTCCCTAAGTTGTCCTCTCTTCCTGTAATGTGTGAAAACATAAATAGGCCTAGGTGCACCTCTCTCATATCCTATGCACTCACCTATCAGGTATGGGATGCCCAGGTGGGTTAGGTTAAGAGCCATATGGATCAACCACTAAAGTAGGAACCATCTCAGGTATAACATGGGAAGTAGAAGCACTGTCATGACCATGACTTATTCCTAAACTCTCACCTCTACCCAAAATGGGATTAAGAACCATATTTCCAACCTTCTTAGATGCGTTCTATGAAGGAAATTTGATCTCCCGATAACGTTCGAGATCACTCTCGAGTTGGGATACACGTGTCGTCAGACTAGACACCGTGTTGGTTAAATCACTTTTTTTCCGACCTAAAGCTATCAACTGTTCACGCAATGAAACCTTCACCTTCTGGAGTTGAATCGCTTTGGCCTCACAATCCCTCAAAACCTCTAACTCTCTCTCCAAATATCTCACTTTAAGACTCAACTCCTTATTAAAATTTTTAGTCTTTAAGGTCTCGGCGTATAAATCTCTAAATGCAATTTGGATATCACTATCACCCTCACTATCTCACTGACTCTCGGACTCTCTAGAAACACTCAAATCATCTTAGGGTGTCTCACGTTCACAAGTATCCTCATCGTCGTGGAACAAACTAGTTGTGCTCTCATGACTAGACAAAAAGGCAAAAAATTTCCCATGTGATGACTCATCCCCGAAATCTTTCACCCCTTCCTCACTATCACTAAGAGTGGCTTGCATGGCAATCTTTTTGCCCTATCTCTTTAGCCTAGTGAGACACTCAAAAGATCTATGGCCTATCCTTTCACACTGAAATCACTTGTCCTTTTTCCTCTTTCTCACATTCTTTCTCACCGCTCTCTTTGGCCTCATTTTTATTTTTCTCAAAAACTCTTTTATGGGATCCATCCAGGAAGGTCCCATGTCAAGAGTGACAAACTTTACTATCAAATCTTCATCAATGCTTCAGTCTGCCAACATCTCAATGTGAATTATTCATCGTATCTTAGTACGAGTGGCTGAGGCTAATCAAGCAAGATCGATCCGTGCATTCTCCAATCTTGGTATTCTAACCATTTGGAAAACTTATAAGTTCTCTATAATCTCTATAGCTTTGGCGTGATACCTAGACATGAATTGTCCTTTTGCTGTGTGCATCCCGAGCATCTCGTTTACCACTAGTTGTGAATCACTAAACACTGTAACTTGCTTTGGATTCAGTGATTTAGCTAAATTGAGTCCCATTCAACATCATTATTGAAAGCCTTGAATTGGAAATGCAAAGTGTATTCTATGTCTATCCCATCCGGACTAGTAAGAATTATTCCATCTCCGCATCCCATTGTACATGAGGAACCATCAACATATATGTTACATATAGGAATACCTTTATCAAAACCTTAGTCTAATTGGGTCCCCTGATGGAATACTTAGTATTTCCTTACATCTCCCTTCAACTCCGGGCTTTTATCAGAGGATTCTCGTTGCTCAGTCACTGTTCCTTCCAGCAGGTCTGCTGTTGGGAGTTGATCGGGGATAGTTTCTAATGATCCTCTATCATCTGAGTTGTTCTACATTAGACCCCTGTTTGTCCGATTCCCCTAACTCCACTACCCAATACATTAGTCTTCCAGATTTTTTTGCCTTGTGTAAAGCCTGTCTGAGCGGCAGGTCAGTATATACCACTATTGTGTGGGACTGAAAATATGGATTCATTCTCTAGCTCATCTCGATTAATGCCAATGCCAATTTCTCCAATTTTGGATATATGGTCTCTGTTCCCCTGAACACCTTGCTTATATAATAAATTGGTTTTTGCACTCCGCCATTTATTCTTATCACAGCTGAACTAACTGCATTTTTTTAGACAACCAGGTACAAGTATAACTTTTTTCCTAACATTGGCCTGGACAGTAAAAAAGGTGTCCCCAGGTATATCTTCAACTCTATGAATGCTTTCTCACACTCATCATTCCATTCAAAGGTCTATCTGAGCACCTAGAAGAATGGAAGACATCTATTAGTTGCTCAGGAGACAACCCTGTTGAGAGTCGCTACATGCCCCGTAAGGCTTTTCACTTCCTTCTTAGTGGATGGAGATCATAATTCTAGCAATGCCTTTATCTTGTCAGGATTTGCTTCAATACCTCATTGATTTACAATGTAACAGAGGAATTTGCCTTCACGTACACCGAAAATGCACTTGGTCGGGTTCATCTTCATTTGATACTTATCTAACTGGTCAAATTTTTGGCTCAGGTCAGAAATATGTTCATCAGCTTTATTTCTCTTGGTTAGCATATCATCGATGCAAACCTCCATGCTTTTGTTGATTTGCTTTACTAACACCTTGTTCATCAGCCGCTGGTATATAACACCTTCATTTTTAAGACCAAAAGGCATCACATTGTAACAGTATGTTCCCTATGGGGTAATAAAATAGGTACTCTCCCTGCCCTCTGGTTTCATCTTAGTTTGGTTGTAATCGGAATAACCATCCAAGAAGCTCAACAACTCATGCCCCGAAGTAGCATCAACCTGCTGATCTATTCTGGACAAGGGGGAGTGATCTTTCGGGCAAGACATGTTCCATTAGCATTCTCCATTTATTGTTCTTCTTTTTCACTATCACCACGTTGGCTAACCAATCAGGATATTTAACATCCTCAATGAAAGATGCCTTTTGTAGTTTCTCTACCTCCTCCTGAATAGCCTATTTCTTCTCTGGGCTAAAGACCGTTCTTTGTTGCTTCACCAGCTTGATCTCTTTATTAACATTAAGCTCATGGAACAGGAAGGCTGGGTCTATCCTCGACATATCCTCATGACTCCATGCAAAAGCTTTCTTTTGATGCTTCAAAAATGCCACTAACTCTTATTTTATTATCGGATTAAGTGAAGCGCTAATTTGAGTTGTTCTCTCTGGTTTCTCGTCGTCTAAAATGATGCTCTTAGTTGCTTCCATGACTTTTCCCTTCACGAGCTCCAATTCATCTCTGGAGTATAGTGTTTCAAACTCTGATTCTTTAGACTCATCCACTTGGTAAGTGGTGGTTTTCTTCCTAGCTTCCTTCAACTCTTCTTGTTTGGCAGATGAGTAATAGCATTCTCGAGCTACTTTCTGATCTCCCTTCACAAGTCCCACACCAAAGTTGGTTGGGAATTTCAAACATTGGTGTACCGTGGATGGAACTTCTTTAAACTTCTTCAAGACTACCCTTCCCCTGATTATATTATAGACCGATTGGACATTTTTGTCCATCACAAAGAATCTTATCTTCTTCGATCTACAGGATGGCCAGGTACTAATCAGCATATCCAACTTGATCGTCTCAAGCAAAAAAACTTTCTCACCAGAGAAACCGATAAGGGGCCTGTGATATGGTTCCAACTGGGCGAGCTTTAGGTTCAAACTATCAAAACAAGGGTAGAACATGATGTCCGTTGAGCTGCCATTATCCACTAATACTCTTGAGATGATCATATCCTTTATCCTCATCTTGATAACCAAAAGGTCATCGTGAGGATACAAGACACCTTCCAGATGAGTTTTGGAAAAATCGATGACTAACTTATCCTTGTTAACCTTCCTCAAATGATCCTCTTCCACCAGGTTTACCCGTTGTATATAGGAACAAGCTTGAGCCTCATTGAGGTAAGCTTTTCTTTCTACAGTATGATCACCACCACCTGCGTCTCCACTTGTTATCATATTACAGTCAAATAAACTGAAACGGATTGAAAATACCTCGCGTTCTGGCTGTCTTGGATTTAGGGTGAGATCGGGGTCTTCTTTCGGTTAATCTTTTTGATCCCTTTTCCTGTCATTCCTTGATCCGTGCTCTGTTTTTGGTTTTCTCATCGTTTCGATGATCAACAAACCGGTTCATCCTCCCTCGCCTAATGAGTGTTTCTATCTTATTTTGGAGAGCTATGCATTACTTGGTCATATGACCATGATCCTTGTGGAACTCGTAATATTTGGACTTATCTCTCTTCTCAGGAGCTGTCCTCAATTTTCTAGGCCAATTTAATCCCTCGCTGTTCTTGATTTTTTTTAGTACATGGTTTATATCGACCTTTAGCGGGGTATAATTTTAATATCTCCTCAAGTGCTCCAATCTTTCCTTGCCTTTCGACTGCTTATTCACCCCATTTTGCTTATGATTTTTCGTCTCTGACCTACCTTCCACTTTAGTCTCTACTTTTTTCTCACCGTTGTTCTTCATAGCCACAACTTCTTCGGCATTTATATTCTTGGTTGTTTTAGCCATTAATTCTTCCATGGATTTTAGGGGATCCTTAGCCAGAGTGTAGTACAACTTATCTGGTAAAAGACCGCTCATAAGGTCTGTAATGGAGGATTTGTCTTCATAGTCAGTGACTTCCAGTTTCTCATTATTAAAATAAGTGATATAATCCCTTATACTTTCTCCGTCCCTTTGCCTTACACTCAACAGATGTGCTAACCTCTTAACTAGATTCGTACCAAAATAAAAGTTTCCTATAAAGAGCTCTGCCAGTTGATGAAAAGTAGCAATCCGTCCCTGAGGAAGATTATTGTACCATATTTGAGTAGATACAGTGATAGTCCCCGAGAATTCCCTGCACCTCATCTCATAGAGAACTGCGTAGATATCTGCAGCAGCTTGGTACTGCTTTATGTGGAGGATAGGATCAGTTTTTCCATTGTACTTTGGTGTAACTACAGGAGCTTTAAACTTTGATGGTGTGGGAAAATCCATAATTGCCTACACAAAGGGTGATCCTTTGATAAAGGTTCTTTGGAGAGGGTTTTTGGCCTTAGACATTTCTCCTAGCCTATCTTCTAGTCGCTGAATAGATTCTTTCCATAACTCCTTTCCAGCTTCGGGTCTACGAGTGCAAGCAACAAATTGTGTTGAGTTCTCATCCTGGGATCTTTCTAAGCGAGCTGCGGGCTTGATATTTGGACGTGATTGGGATGATCCTTCCCTTAACTCATTTGGTCATTGAGAATTTATTAACGCAATTTGAGGAGGGTTTCTATTCCTCTTGGGGCCCATACGGTCAAATGGGGAAACTCTACTCAACCTCTCCAGAGCGCTCGTTCATTTTGGAGTCAAAGTGGTGTTTTCTCGAGACTCTACGAGTCTTATATAAGACGTATGGTTGGGTTGATAAGATGGATCATTTGAGGTTTCAGTAAGGTGAGGTTCATGATGTCTGGATCGTGAAAACGGTGGTGGCATGGCACTTCGTTGAGCTGATGGGATGGAATCTTCCTTTTGAAAAGTCTGAATGAATTGTCGTATAGTATCTTGCATGGTTGTTTACCCCTAGCCAAACTAGCCAAGATTCCTGTGATATCATTTGCGTTCGGAGGAGCGGAAGGGTTAAGAGTAACCCCATCATTATTTTTATTGCTAGATACTGGGATTTCACCCATTTATGATGAGTTTTTGGGTGAAAAATGCACGTATAGTCATTCCCACAGGCGGCGCCAATCTATTAACGTAAAAAACTAGATTTGATCTAATTAATAAATCACAGATAAATATGAGGAAAGTAAATACGACGGAGGATTTTTAAAGTGGTTTAGCCTTAGGAAAATGGCCTACATCCACTGTTTTGTATTGCTGGGTATTTGCCTTTGTCTTTTTTTGTTTGCTTATGGAAGCTGTCCCAGTAGGGGGGGTATTACAAGGTATTTATAGCCCTTTGGGCTTTCCATATGAATATATAATATGCCGTTATTTAATAGAAATATATACATCCATACATGATAATAATGTTCAGTGAATCTATTTATGTTGCTTGATCATCCTAATTAGATGCTTGGCATGATGACTAGCTCGGTAAGTATATTTTGTGCCACGCATAATGACACGTGTCTTCATATAATTGGTCCATGTCAGCTGACTAATTTTTTTTATCAACAATTGCATTTATTTATCCCTCAAAACATATCGTTATTAGTATTTAGTCTATGTTTATATCCCGAATCGAACATTCATTATTTCCTTGATTTTCAGAAATACTTTAGTATCCTATCCTGAAATCTTTACATTACTATGCCCGCTCTCGATAAGGTAACTTTTCATAATTCATGGGAATGTTGTGTCTATAGTCCCAGTGCTCGTATAAACTCTCACTAAATGATGTTTATAACTCCCTTGAACCTTCATGGGTCCTACTATGCTATCTCCAGACGTTCATAATTGGACACCTACTTGTCCACTTATCTACCATAGTGCATCAACAAAACCCACATCTATGCTTCACAAGCCACACATACTCGTATAAGTTTTCTAACTGGGTCGTCGCCCCTCATATTTTAAAATTACATGGTGACATTGCTCCTAGGTCCAAAAAACTGCACTTGATTTTCACCGAAATCAATAAGGATGTAACAACACAATAAATCTTGCCCAATTTGAGTACATCAAAAATTAATGCTCTCTACTCAGATTTTGTCCGCCCATAACATCTTTTCTCAAAATCTTCACAATCGTATCCCTACGTAGTTCTCTATAATCATTATTAAAAACATCATATCAATTCGAAGTTTTCATTGCCATCGATTTTACCACATAATTACTTTTCTTCACTCATGTCCATAATATGAAAATAAACTCGTCATTGTCCAACTATCCCTCGTAGCCATCCAATAATGTAACTGCCACAAGCATTTAGCCTATGTCAATACTTCGAACTCAAAAATGACCTCCAATAGAAAACTCGTATCGTAAGCCAAAAATCAATTTTTATCATCACAATCACTATGATAATCCACAGTAGGGCATCACAATGCCCAAGAATTACAACTAGAACATATAAGGTGTGTACAAAACCCATCACCAATTAGGCCCTCTCCCAATATAGAAATAAGTAATAATAACTTAGGGGACACTCACATGGCCACCAATATCCAATATCTAGGGGAGAATATCCACATCAACCACCCATACGTGATAAATCTCATAGTCACTTCCATATGGAATGTGGTCTCTTACCATCAACACCAAATCCTAGTGAACACCGATCGATAATCAATGTGGTTGCATCAACAGTTAGTCCACTTATAAAGAGACAACTCTCGACAAGATCATTATTCCCAAACAAGATAAATCACAATACCATGCATAGATATTATAAACATTATACTTTATTATATATACTCCTCTAATGCCATCAATATACAACTTAAAATCATCATATCATCGCACCCACTCCCATCCAGGCGCTACATCACTAACCAAATGAAACCTCCATCTATAACCCCAATTCCCGTAGAAACGTCCACCATATAAAATGTATAAAAACTTAACTGAACCGTCCTTGGTTCTATTCTATGATATCCATTATCCACATTCAGGAAACTGGTAAAAATGTTGCCACACATCACATGTCGTAAAATCGAAATCATAATTCACCTTTGGAGTCCTCCCTTTCATCTCAACTCACAATTTCGTAAAATCTTCTTCCGTTTTCCCTTAATTTCCTCTAACATGAGTACTCTTAGTCCTACATTCACAATTTTAATCCTTACCCAATCCATGCTCTTTCATCAAGTTTCTTGGAACTAACTTGTTCCTAAATCTTGTTTATACCTAATACACTAAAAAAATGCACTCATGTGGTGCACATGTACCTCTATCCTCATACAATTATCAATTTGGTCGTCTCAACTCGAACCAACCAGAAAATCGATGCTCTCCTTTCCAATTTCCACTCACCCTGGTGTATTACAAATTACCTAACTAGTATCCAACCCATATTTCATGACCACATGATGAACGTACTACTAATTTTACACACCAACATCTTATTCTCACCTATATCACAAATGGTTTTAACGTTTAAATGAACATTGCCGAATATGAGCACAACACCAATTTAAACTTTTAATTAGAATAAATCCCCACTTAAATTTTTCATCAAAATCCTTATATTTTGCTAAAACACAACAATCCATTGCCCTCTCTCTTACGTGCACAAATTTTTGTAAGGTCATTCTACTAGGCTAAATTTCCATCACAACCCATATTACCATAAGTAAAACCTAAAACTCCCATCAGCTCCCCAATAACTAAAATCCTTTAATATCTCCAAAAATAAAGTCAACGTGAAAGACATATGTTAACTTGTGCCCCATGAGTCCTTAAGTTGTAGATTTTACCCCAAACCCAGATCATTTCCCATAATAATTTTCACAACTATGCTGAACACCCTTGTCCAACCACTCGTTCCACGCTTGACTACTAACTCACAAGAGTCCACATTCTCGTGCTTCTTTAAACTTAAATACTCTCGAAGTATTTTTAACTCTCAAATGAAAGCGAGCGAGATTGACACACACATCATCGTGACATCGGGTAATAAAATCATATAATACGATATAGACATATCAAAGAACACTCAGTAGAGAACGAAACAAACACAACATAGATCCCAAAGATAATAGAACCTGGATACTCTGATACCTACTGTAAAAAAAAACCATTTTATCACGTAAAGGTTGGTCAGACACGATATACCTAAGATGGGGCTTGTTTGTCAATTTCTATTATTCTCATCATCACGACAATAATTTTTTTTATTAATTACCGTAACTAAATTAAACGAAGTATCACAATTAAATGAATACCAAACAATCCAACATCCCCAATCTAAGTAATGGAATAAAAAATAAACATAAGAACATCTCAATCTGAATAAATGGAAAATAAATGTCGATCTTATACCCTTAAAATATTCTCAAAAAAAAACTAAAACAATGGAACAATCTAGTCTATAATCAATGATATGAAGTTCAATACACAAGATGAAACTGCAAGGCTAATCTCTCTATAGTCCTGCTATCCATGTCTAGGAGTACCTAACTCAAAAACATTCATAAATTTCAGTCGGCACCCTAGAGTGTGAAAGAATTAACATACTAAATTTATTTTTACAAAAGTATAGTTAATTCAAAGTAAACACCTCCCATCTCACTAAGTCCAATGCTAGGCATACAACCACCCAAGTCTAAAAATATATCGCATATAAATGTACCAACGTAATTATAAGAATCCATCGTACATCATTTACATTTCCAGTTACTTATACCCAAAGTACCCCAATCATTATTCATAAAGTGACATAATAATTTATCATGCAGATTATATAGTATTGGGTATGTCTTTTATAGTCTACATCATTAGACTAGGAATTCATCTTATTAATTTCCATTAATTTATATATATGTATGTATAAATATACGACAGTAAGCATCAACTAAGTGTCTCATTCGTGCTCTATCGATAAGGTAGGGGGAATCTCCAATCCACCACGGACATCATAATACACTAGCAAGTGGGGCAGTACCTACGCAGTTACACCATTGCACATCCCATACCAAGCAATGTCACATGAATCCCATCATCAACACTTATCTCCTATAAGTGGCGCTGCCACATAGTACCTGAAATATAACCTACATTATGCCTAGCACACCTGTGCTAATGTGTGCTCCGGTCCTGAATGTGCACAATCCTAACAGATAGGACGTTCCACGTACATAGGTATGTCCACACAAAATATAGAAACATATTACAATCTGTATAGGCAATTACTCTATAATTACCCCCTGGTTGCCCCGTAGGCACTTCCCGTAATTATCCTCATTTAGTAATCAATCCACGTATTAATTATTAAATTATGTTTTTTTGTCATACTCAATTAAACATATAGTTAATTCCTTCTCGGAATTACATCATAAATTACCCATTTGTTGCCCAGTATTAAATTTCTCGTAAATGACCTATGTTAATAGTTTACCATCTCCTGAATTATTCAATTTTCCTTTTTTATAGAATATAATTAACCTCCTTTTTCATTTCGTTCTCATGCCTATTAGTAACACAATTAATCTATTTTTAATAAATTCCCAGACTATCCTCACACGGTCCCACCAACTCGTATGAACTCCTAATATTTTTTCGTATAATATACCACCTCTATAACCATATATATATATATATATATATAATAAAGTAGGAAACTTATGTATGTCATAAGTTTGATTGATGATGTCACTTGAGATGAATTTTTTCGTTGTTCCCTCTTTTACCCCTTAAAAATTTAAGCTCCATGTAATTTCTTCAAGGCTACAAGAGTAATAAGGGAGGAGGTCATTTACACTTACAGCACAAGGCTCGAGGTAGAGGGCTCTCTAACCAAACCTCCCTCTCTTCATAAACTAGATTTTCATTTTAAGTTTATCCCTCCTCAAGTTTCTCTCTCCTTAAACCTCTCTCTCACCGTGTATTCAGATCTAAAGTGCTAATGCCGTAATTATTAGTTTAGCATTAGGAAACGACAAGGGTTTGGTGGTTTAGGGCTGAGCCAAGGTGGAAACGACAAGGGCTTGGGGGTTTAGGGCTGAGACGATAGGGAGGGTTTAGTATACTCTCTCTCTCTCTCTCGACCCAAAATTTTTCTCCACGGTCAGCGAAAGGTACTCTCTATGGTTCAGTATACCTTTAATTTACAATTTCATTTTTTCTTAAATGTTGATGAAACAGGGGTTCAACATACATATTTGATACATGATAATTTTTGTTCTCCTCATTTAGGGTATTTCTTTATGGTATTTTTTGGGGCTACTACACAACACAATAAGTTTATAATCTTTTTGTTTTTTTGATACATTGGAAAACAGATTTGATGGTTGTACATAATTGATAGTTGTACAAATTTGAAATTTATAAATAACGTAAGGGTGCGATTTTTATTGAATCTTTGTGATTTTTATTGAATCTTTGTATTAGTCATATTGTATTTCTGTTTATGTTGACTGTAAGATATAATGGTTGTAATGATGTAACGAGAATAATAATGAGTTTGTGTCAGGTCAAACGATACTTGCGAGAGACCAGGCTTGGCAGGTCCTGGGAGAGCTTTCATGCTCTATCAAATGACCTCATCGTGGGAAATTTAGAGGGACTTGGTTTGGAGGATTGAGAAGTGAGGCACCGTTGGGTCTTTTCCTGACCATCTTAGATACACCTGGTAAAACACCGAAGGACCCTGACCGTGGAACCTCGGGCGGAGTAGCCTTGAGTTCCATCGAGCGTTGAGTTGTGAACCAAACAACCCTCTACTTAATGTTACATCTACTGTAAGTGATGTCACTAGCCAGCTAAACAATGTCAGACCTACACTTGAGTAAACCACCGTGTTATTTGGGACTGTTAGGCAGTTGGTGAGCCACCTCTGCGACAATAGCCTCCTGACACACAGTGGTTGGGGCAAAAGGCATATCTTGGCATTTAATGTTCATGACATGGAGATAACTAGTGCATCAGGCATTTAATATTGTAACATAAAGCATAAGGGATGTCTTTCATAGTCTTTAATGACTGAGTTGCCTCGGGGGTGGTGTGGGGGGCTATTTAAGGACCCCAACCACCTTTGAGGAAGGAGGATCTTTTGAGAGTTTAAGAAGTTATTACTAGGAAAAATATACACTCAAAGAGAGTTGTTTCAAAACCAGAGGGTCTATCCACCCACCATTGTTATTTATTACGAAGCTTTTAATACTTGACAGAGCTTCTTGAGAGTATTAGGTGTGTTTTTTTACCTGCCTACCAAGGTGTATCTAGGGTGCTTACTTCTCTCTCCCCCTAGCTAAGTTACTTCTAAGGTTGACTACTATTTTTTGAGATTATACACGAGAGTTTTGCGAGATTAAACTGAGTCTTGTCTTCATTGAACTTGTGTCTGGATGTTCTATTGCTAATCCAAAGCTTTGTCCAATTAGCTTATTATTACCATACTCAAACAGGGGTTACGCCTCCATCTATAATCTAAAGTACCCTCCTATATTTGGTGACTCTTCTAAGGAGGCATTCTCCTAGGCAAGTGTAACACCCCGCCCGCCCGGGGAGAGCGAACGGAACGCTAATGCGATAAAATAAATCCAAATCCACAAGTGACAAGGTATAGAGCATCTAAATAAACCCACTAATCTCAATGTCTTCAATTACAACAAGTCTCTCGAATTAAAATTACAACTATCTAACTCTAAAATAAAATACAAATCTCCAAAGCTCTATACATCAAAATAATACAAATATTTCCCAAACAATCCTCGCTAAAATCAATCTCCATAGCGCCCCAAAATCCGCGCTAACCTGCCACTAAAAGAAAATATGGGGAAGTACACAATACGACATGAATTATGCTCAACAAATACGGATTAGCAATGAATAAAACATAACAACACGAGTACGGATATTCAAATCAAAATGCAAATCTCAATAGTATTTTATCAATAAATTTCTCAACAACACTTTAACCGGGTCACCAGGCCTCACCACATCCGTATATGCTTTATCAAGCCATAGCCCGGGAAACAGGAATTTTGGCGGGTTCCCAACATCCGTGCCATATTAAAATCTCATGACAACATGATCAACAACAATATAATGATACAACATGAATCAAAATAATTTCAACAATTATTTTCCAGATTTCAATGAATTTAACAATTCAAATATGAGTTCAATTAAACAAGAATTCAAAGAGAATGACACTCGCGAGATTTAAGGAGCATATTGTGTAAAACCCCATACCTCAAACCAAGATGATAAACCAACGATCACATCCTCAAGATCAACACAAAAGATCTACAAAAGCTCCTCCAAGAACCTCCAACAAAATAGCCCCAAGAACACCTCTAATCTAAGGTTGGAACTCACAAATCTCAAGGGCCAATGTGTAATTAAAAAGAAGAGGAATATAAAATATATTTGCTGCCAAAATTTGTGCCAAAAGTATGTTAAAAGGCTTGCCCACGACTTCTTTTTATATTGCAAAGAAATAAAGAGTTGGAATCCAAAAGACTCCATTAAATAAGGCAAAGAAATGAAGAGTTGGAAGTCAAAACAACTCCAAGAGTTAAAAACATTTAAAAATCATTTTAAAATCCATTTTAACTCCGTTTTTGAAACCGTTTGAAATTCTCGCCTTTAAAAATAATAACCAACAAGTTTGAGCAATAAAAATAATTTTATCAAAAACTTTATTTTCCTCCATTTTCCAGAAATGAATTAAAATAGCCCAAAATTACGCAGGTTATTACAGCAAGGAGTATGGTGCAAGATAATGCTACTCGAAGACTCAACTTTGATGATATCGAGCATAATGAAGAACAGGCTGCGAGAGAACTGGAGGCCCTAAGGGATGGGGCCCCTCGAGTAGAGGTACCTCTTGTTCCGACGGCGTCAGGCGTTCCAGGGGTAACACAACCTTCCACGAGCGCAGGGTTGGGTCCCGCCCAGATTACGCTCCTCATGAACAAGTTTTATGATTTTTTGCGAACCCCAGTAGCTTCAACTATGCTGGGGGGATTGGAGGGTAATGCCTTCGTAACACCAGGAGTAGTTCCCACGGCCCCACCAGGTGAAGGTATTACTGGAGCGATCCCACTAAACGTACCCTATATTATGAATCTGACAGTGGGAACCTTAGTAGATTCGACGTCACCACCGGTAATGTTCGTTTCAGATACGACGGGCATTCAGCCCATGGTACCGTCGCTGGTTGCCTCGGTAGCATCGCCCATGGAGGAAATGAGAAAAGAGATGCAGAAAGAAATGTTGAAGTTCATGCAAGATTCCTCACAATCCACTAGCGAGGTGGCTTCGGTTTATGACGACTTCCGAACACCTTACCCTCAGAAATACAAAAATGAGCCTTACCCAAAAGACTATATTCCCCCTATCTTTGAAAAATATACAGGGAAAGGTGGAAACCCGAATGAGCACATTTAGCATTTTGTTGAACACTTGGGAGTACATTGCAATGATAAGAAGATTAGATTAATGGAGTTTTCCAAATCCCTAACTGATAAGGCGTACACCTGGTACTCCCATTTGACTCCCAACAGCGTTTCTACGTGGGAGGAGATGCATGTATTCTTTGTCCAACAGTTCTTTCGGGCAGAAGATGAGTTCACCTTGACCCAACTTGGTATAGAGAAGAAGAAACTTGAGGAAGAGTTGGTGGCCTATGTTCGAAGGTTCAGGGAAAGGTCCCTCGATGTCAGGGAAGAAGCTAAAGATTCCAAGTTGTTGCAGATTTGTGCTGAGGGACTATTTCCTGAATATATTTGTCACCTTATCAACGAGACGCGAGAGGGAACTTTTGCAGCGTTCCTGAAAGCGGAGAGAAATATCTCTTTGGTGGTGCGACCCATCTCGGTGATACCACCCATGATGTTTCGTCAACCGATGCAACCCGCGGGGGGAACGTCTCACCCCCCACGGGTAGGGTACGCCGAGGGGGAAGATAGGGGCAAAACACCGAAGAGGGACAACAAGAGGAAATTCGAAAGGGACGGGAAGGATGCACAACCATTGCCTTGCACGATAGAAGAGGCTATGAGTTATTACAACACAATGGTCCAAGGGGGAACAATTTATGAACCAAAAGGCATTCCGATGGAAGAACCCGATGCTGCAACAAAGGCGGATCCTAAATATTTCCAGATTCATCGGAAGATCCAGCATCCAACGGAGAGCTGTTTCACACTCAGAAGAATCATTGATAAGTACATAAAGGCGGGAACATTGCAGATCCCCCCATAAAACATTAACAGCAACCCGCTACCAGCACACGGGGCCAATCTTGTGGTGGCCTATAATGAAGAGGCAGAGAGAGGAGAAGGAGAGGAGTACGAGGAAGCCTAAGAAATTTTCACCAGAGGAATGGTGAACGTTGTGTTGGCCTACGACGAAGCAAGTGCCAAGGATGCAGAAGAGGTGTACAGTGTTGAAGGCGAGGAAATAGACCCAGCTCTGGAATACTGAGCAGTTTTGAAGTCCCCGAAGTTCACTTGGTTCTTTGACCAGGTGGGGGTACCGAAGGAGATTAGGCTCGAGATAACCCGGGCAATACTTGATATTGCAAGGAAGAATTTAGTCCCTTCGCTAAGATGTAGGGGACCCATGGCCAGGTTAGTGAGAAGGTTTTCGTCAGAGGTAACCTTCAATAATGCAGATAGAGCTGTAAGATTCCCTCATAACAGGCCATTATATGTGACGGCCAGTGTCAACAGAGTTAGCTTCGCAAAGATTCTCATGGATGGAGGAGCATCCATCAATATTATGCCAATCAACTCCTTTCACATGGCCAATATTCCAGAAGAAAGACTGGTCCCCATGCGTTTAGTAATTTTGGGGTATGATAACCAATCATGCAAATATATTGGATATGTTAATGTGGGGATTGTGATGGGAAACTTGATTTCCCATATCAAGTTCCACGTGATAGAGAGTGCAACTTCCTATCATCTGCTAATAAGAAGGGTGTGGATATACAACCAAGGCCTAGTTCCTTATACATACCACCAATGTGCTAAAGCGAATGTCAAGGGAATAGAGGTGACCATTAGGGCCACAAAGAGGCCCTTCGCAGTTGAAGAAGCTCACTTGGTGGACGCAGCATTTTATATGGAGTTAGAGGAAGATGTCCGGATCTTGATGAGAAGAATGGAGGGAGCATGGGTTCCATCGATCAAAGAAAGGATGGGGCCCTTAAACGAACAGAAGGAGGTTACGAGCGGCCCAAAGAGAATAGCCGAAGAAGCTCAACAGGTGGCCCCTCGGCCCCAAGGCATCTCGAAGCAGCTTAAAGACAGGATGAGACCCAGAATGGACCAGATAGAGCATGAGGCTCAGTGGCAGAGCATACTGAGCCGGTTCTCAGGAGAAAAAGCGTCTGAAGCTTCTAGAGGGAAGAAGAGGAAGGCGATCACCACTACCAGCAGTTAATGCAAGAAAGTCGTTACCGAGGAAGGAAAGGTTGTGTACCAAATATAACGGTGTGACCGAGCGACCAAAGAAACTGAGGATGAGGTTGACCCAATATATGAATGTTTGTTTGGTAGATCAACGGGGATAGTTCATGGTGATAGACAATTCTAGCATACAGGAATTCGTGGAAGAAGTCGTTGAGGAACCAGATTACATGGCAAATCAGCCAAAGCCCCAGGCACAAGAGTTAAAGTAATTAAATCTGGCAGAAGAAGGAGAGGATCCAAGACCCATCTTTATCTTGAAGGACTTCAACACTCAGAAACGAGAGGCATTGGTTGAATTGATTTGGGAGTTTATAGATGTGATCGCGTGGAATACACAGAAATTGAAGGGCTGGATGAGGAAGTAAGCTGCCACAGGTTGAACGTAATGCCTTCATCCATTCTAGTGAAATAGGTAACAAGAAAGTACAAACCCGAGCTGGATCTGAAGATTAAAGAAGAGGTCCAGCACCTACTAACAACAGGGTTCATCGTACCAATACAACACCCACTCTAGATATCCAGTATTATCCTAGTGGGAAAGAAGGACAAAAGCTAGATAAGGATTTGTGTGGACTTCAGATATTTGAATAGAGCTTTTCCTAAAAATGAGTCCCCTCTACCCTCCATCGATAGCCTGATAGACGCGATGGCTGGTCATGGGATGTATAGCTTCATGGATGGGTATGTGGGGTATAATCAGATCAAAATGGACCCCTCGGATGCAGAGAAAACAGCATTCAGAACATCGTTGGGTAACTTCATGTACAGGGTGATGCTGTTCGGCCTCAAGAACGCTGGGGCAACTTACCATAGAACGATGATGGACATTTTTCATGACTTCTTCCACAAATTTGTAGAATTCTATGTGGATGACTTGGTCATCAGATTAAAGGAGGAGGGGTCCCACCTGAGCGATTTGAGGAAAGTGTTTTCTCATTGTAGAAGGTATAAGTTGAGAATGAACCCATTAAAGTGTGTTTTCGGAGTAACGAGTGGGAAATTCTTGGGCTTTGTGGTTGATCGACAAGGGGTACAAATGGACCAGGACAAACAGCGAGCGGTCTTAGAAATGCCAAGTCCTAAAATAGCGAGCGAGTTGAAGAGCTTCCTCGATAAAGTCTCCTATCTTAGGAGATTTGTGCCTGGATTGTCCAAAGTAACACACCCGCTGATGCAGCTATTGCGAAAGAGCACGAAGTTCAAGTGGGAGGAGGTTCACCAAGAGTCTTTCGCTAGGCTGAAGAAGCTGTTGGTTTCACCACAGACCATGATTACCCCACGAGCAGGAATGTCGTTGCAGTTATATCTCACATCTACCACGAGGTCCATCGGAGCTTTACCGGCACAAGAGATTGATGGGAAAGGACGACCAGTCTACTACCTCAGTAGAATCATACATGGGTCGGAGATTAGATATAATAGCCTAGAAAGGAATTATTTAGCCTTAGTCTTTGTAGCCCCAAAACTTAGGCATTATATGATGTCTTTTACGATTCATATTGTAACTAGATGCGATACTATTAAGTATTTGTTAGCAAGAACTATACTGATTGGCAGGGAAGCTAGGTGGTTCCTCATCCTCTCAAAATATGACTTGAAGTGTGTAGTTCCTCGCGTGATCAAGAGCCAGGTGTATTCTAATGTATTGGCAATTTTTCCATCAGGAATGTTTGAACCACCCAAAGAAGCTATTCCAGGAGATGACCTACAAGCCAATTATCTAGGTGCAACTGAGGAGGAGTGGACGATGTAGTTCGATGGATCTTCGATAGAAAAAAGTGAGGGGCAGGGGTTATTCTTTCAAAAGCAATAGAAGAGATTTGCCTTTCCTACAAGTTAAATTTCCCTTGTTCCAATAACGAAGCAGAGTACGAGGCATTGGTACTAGGGTTTCTGGAGGCTCTTCGAAGAGGAATTCATTCACTCTGCATTAAGGGTGATTCGAACTTAGTAATCCAGCAAGTAAGCGAAGAATATGCATTGAAATACATGAACCTTGCGCCATACATGACGATCATCCAGAAACTCCTCGGCTAGTTCCATCAAACTAAGATCAAGAGACATCCTAGAATGATGAACCGCCATCTAGATGCGTATGCAACTATTGCCCAGAAAATGGTCATGAGGAGCGATAAAACTATCATCATGATCCAATGAAGAACAACTCCCTCGGTGGTACAATCAATTCTACCGATAGAGGAGGATGCGAACTGAAGGGGAGAGATTAGGAAGCAACTGGAGTCTAGGGAGGGAGCTATGGGGCTAAGAGAATTGGCCCAATATTTTACAAACCAGGGAAATCTCTACTTCAGAAATGTAGGGGGTGGTTATGAAGATGTATCGGTCCAGAAGAAGTAGAGCGAAGGTTGAAGAAAATGCATGAGGAGCACTGTGAAATAACTGAGGTACCTCTTTATAGGAGAATTCAAAGAGAGGGATATTTCTAGCCTAGAATGAGGCAGGACGTGGTGGAGCTACAACATAGGTGCGATAAGTTTCATCTCTTCTTCGAAGCAGCTGAATATCATTTCATTGAAACTCAGGCCAATTGGAGGCAACCTTATATTGACTTCATTAAAGATGGAGTTGTCCCGACAGATAAAATTAATGCAATGGGACTAAAGCGAAGGGCCCCAAGGTTCTATATCCAGGAGGGGCAGCTCTATCGAAGGGGATACTTCAATAGGCCATTGAGTTGTATCACGAAGGAAGAAGCGGCGAAGATTCTCAAACAGGCGCACGATCCATCTCATATAGGAGGAGCCAAGTTGTATGATCAGCTGATGAAGTTGGGATATTATTGGCCAACAATGGAGAAAGACTCTGCTAAGTTCATTCGAAAATGCAAGGCTTTCCAACTACATGGAAACATAATCCATGCCCCATCGGTAGACTCACTCTCTGGCAACGCCTTACCCTTTTCACACCTGGGCGTTTGACCTGGTGGGGGGCAAACACCATTCTTCGAGGGGAAAGATATGGATATTAGTTACAACAGAGTGCTTCACAAAGTGGGTCGAGGCAATACCACTCAGAAGGGTAACGGTTGGGGTGGTGAGCAACTTCATCAGAGAATACATTATTTATCGTTTTGGGATCCCAAAGGTTATTCTCTCAGATAATGGGATGCCCTTCGTCAATTCAGAAGTAACCATGCTCACAGATAAATACTCCATAGTTCACCATACTTTCATAGTGGCATACCCAAAGGGAAACGGTAAGGCCGAAGCGACTAATAAAACATTGGTTAATATTCTGGCCAAGGTGATGGAAGACTTCCCAGGATTGTGGGATGATAAGATACCAGCTCTGTTATGGGCATATCGAACAACCAAGAGGAAACCCATAGAGTACACTCCGTTATCGCTTATTTACAGGGCGGAGGCAATCCTTCCAGTAGAATTAAAAGTTCCCTATGCCTGATACACCTTGCGAAGAAGCATGCTCCCTCAAAATAGACACGTGCAATTGGAAGCGTTAGACGAGCACAGAGATAATGCAATGCAACACTTTCAAATGTACACGAAACAGCTCTCCAGGGCATATGATAACTTGATAAGACCCAGGAAGTTCATGAAGGGGGGCCTCATTTTGAAAGCAACAGTGAATCACATCCGGGGACTTCCTCTACTGAAGTTTACAGCCAATTGGGAGGGACCTTTTGTTGTAAAAGAAGCTCATGAATCAGGATATTGCTTAATTTCTAGTTTGGAGGAAGACAAGCCATTTAAAATTAACAATAAATGGCTGAAGGTCTATTATGTGTAGAGAATTTAGTTCGAACAATGATTGTAATTAGTTGTTGTTATGAATATGCAAGTTTTAGCTATGACTTGAGTAGAGTGAAAAAGTTACAGAAATATAGAAATTTATAAAAGTAGTTGTAACATACAGAAGAAGTGGAAAATATATATTTTTCATTCATTTGTAAACGATGGAGCATTACAAAATTGGGAACTACTACCCACGAATTACATAGAAAGAAGCAAGAGGAAGATATAAACAAGTGCTGACTAGCCTAAGAGGAACCATAGGTCTGAAGATGAGAAAAAATCTCCGGGAAGGTCCGAAGAAGCTGTAGTACAAGACTGTTGGGCATTGATGGAAACCTACAACCTCGTTTGTACTTGTGCACATCTGATAAGGAGTCTTTCCCGTTTCAGCTTGACCAGACGTAAAGCTTCTTCGGCATCATCTACCTCCTTATCAACTTCTTCTAGAAGAGGTGCTATTTCGGCCAACCTGGCTTCCTCAGCATGTTGGTCCTGCTGATACTTATGTAATAATTCCCTCTGCTTGATCAGTTGATGGCTCTTTAAATTTTTAAATACGATATAAGCCAATTAAAATGAAAACCATCACGACCCAAATCCTTCAAATTACCAAGAAATTGGTTAAGGAGTGGTCTGGGAACTATCGCAGTGGGAGTGCTATCAATTTCCGCAACAACAGTAGCCATGCCTTGCAGCCTATAACTCATGACAGAGATGTTGGAACGTAGACTGTCCACTGAGAAGGTTTCAGGATGGTGATTCGTGAGTTGCTCGATCACCAGTCGATGAATGGCAGGCATGTGGGGAGAATGTTGATGCACCATTAAGCAGAATGCATGAGGAGCCAGATCTGGCAGAGGATGCTCGCACCCGAATTCACTCTCCGCTACAGCACCGGTCATGGAACCTTGATCATCATGATCAAAATCTTCCGAGACGGCAGGTTCCAGGTGAGGTGAGCCAATAGGCAAAAAAATGGGTGGAGAGGTCTCTCGTGCAACCTGAGATAAGAAAAGTAATGAGTTTATGAAAAAATCTTAACAAGTGTTTTCATTGTTAAGTCACCGTTATAGGTGGAGTTTATGAAAAATCTTAACAAGTGTTTTCATTGTTAAGTCACCGTTATAGGTGGAGTTTATGAAAAATCTTAACAAGTGTTTTCATTGTTAAGTCACCATTATAAGTGGAGTTTATGAAAAATCTTAACAAGTGTTTTCATTGTTAAGTCACTGTTGTAGGTGGAGTTTATGAAAAATCTTAACAAGTGTTTTCATTGTTAAGTCACCATTATAGGTGGAGTTTATGAAAAATCTTAACAAGCGTTTTCATTGTTAAGTCACCGTTATAGTTGGAGTTTATGGAAAATCTTAACAAGTGTTTTCATTGTTAAGTCACCGTTATAGGTGGAGTTTATGAAAAATCTTAAAAACTATTTTCATTGTTAAATCACCGTTATAGGTGGAGCTTACGTTATAGGGGAGTTTGTGAAAATTCTTTGACAAAAAAAATGCATAGAATTAAGGAAAATACGTCATACACTGCCGGGTCAAGAACGGGAGTCACCATGGTAGTCATAGAGGTAGGAACCGTTGGGGGCATCACCTCAGAAGCCACAACGGGATCCCTGGCTGCAGAAGCCTCAACGGCAGGCAAAACTCCCCCACCAACATAGGGGACCAAGGCCAGCATGGGTTGTTCACTAAGGTAAGATGATGGGCTCCCAAATGAAGCCTCAACAGGGGTGGATGCAGAAAAACCAACACTAGGGGCAGAAGCACCAACCTTGGCCTTATACGCGTGCAGACCTTCAAGAGAAGGTGGGGCGAGATTGGGAGAAAACTGCAACATGAAGTTCAGTGTTAAAAAAAAAGATAAGAGGAATAAGCACAAAAAACAAAGGGAGAAGCACCTCTAAATGTCACTTACCTCAGTTATGGTACGAAAGAGGGGAATTATGGTCAAGGGTCTCGTTAGAACCGTGGGAAGACAAATGTTGGCTAACAATGAAGACATTTCAACCTGGGGCATCCCAAAAATCTCAAGGTTTGGCATGATAAATAGATAAAGGAGTGAGACTGAAAGGGCATTATACCAAAAAAATTATAGACGAAACCATACCTCGGGCTCATTCTCTTCAGCTAGAACGATGGGTAGAAGAAGCTCGGGTGCAGAGGATACACCAGAGGGGATAGAGAGAGTCTCCTTTGGTTGAGAAGAGACGCCCACAGAGTCAACAGCCTCATCACCCATGGACACATCTCTTGCACGTTGTGAGGCTGAAGGGAGAGAATATGTAAGCCCAATCATGGGAGAATGAGGAGGAGGAAAATCGGGTGTTGAAGCACCAAAATGTCCCCCCACAAAAGGGCTCACAGGGGGGCTAGGGGGATTTCCACTTTCTTCTTCAATTTCCTGCACCAAAGTTACCAAAATGCATAACCAAATGCACCCTTTTCCCTAAGCAAATGGGAAATGACAAAAGAACAGGTATACATACCTCATATCTGACAGGCGAGGGGGAAGGGGATAGGTTCACCTAGGAGTTTGTCTCTTCTGGGACTTGGTACCCAGAGTTTTCTTCCTCATTCCTGATACACCAGGGCCACTACCTCGAAGAACGTTTGAGCTTTTTATCTTCTTTGCCGTGGGCTCGGTGGGATCAATAATGATTGTGGGTAAGGTTCCAGGTGGAGGAACAGCTGGAGCGTGCCATTGGAACTCAGCGTTTATGCGAGCGACCCCAGCTTGCACTTTCCTTCTTAAGTCCTCAGCTATCTCTGCAGGCATATGAGGAGGAACAGAGGCAATGGAGAATGACTCCTTAGGAGCTTGAGATTTAAGCTGAGACTTGGTCTTGGACTTGGAAGAAGTCCCACTCTTTGCCTTTTAACCTGAGGGTTCATCAGTAGTAACCTTGGTCGAGGGGACAACTCTCTTAGAGGCTGCAACACTCTTGGGTTTGGGCGTAGTAGTGGGAATCATGGAACATAGGGGAGGAAGCTCATTGGGACATGCCTTGGGGGTTTTACTCATAGGGAAATCAACCCCAAGGATGGAGTTTACTTTCAAACCCAGTTCCAAAGAAGAAAAGGAACGAACTGGAGGGTACACTGGATCCCCCTCGATGAACTCTGCAATATCAGCCAATTATTTGGGACAATATCGTGTAGCGAACAGAGAAGACACATTCCTTTGCCTTTTGTTGCTGGGAATGGTTACTCACCCAGCCATTGTAGAACTTATTCCCCATGCAGCGGTAGATGAGAACAGGGAGCAGGTCTCGCTAAAAGAAACCTTGGGGTTTGATGACTGAAAAACTGGGCGAGGAGCCCCCTGATCAAAACCAAATTGATGGCTGTATCGATTGGGATTATAGTGCTCACTGGTATATCCCCACTCGGTGTAGGAAGGCAGATACCCAGGGGAGAACAGAACAATAACGGCAAGCGAAGGATCTTCAATATCCGTGCCTACCTCCACTAACCTGGCCTCATGCTGGAAAAAGCCACAGTTGTGAACAAAGACATCCTCTTCGTAGGGCCTCATAACGAAGTCTTCAAAATGATCAATTACAGAGATCAACTCCTTTCGACTCAGTTTCTTATGATAAAGATAAGATCGTGGGGGCAGAATTCTTTCCTCGGAAGGAGGGCGGTTGATCTTGGCCGCTACGGAAGGGAAACGAACATAGAGGAAGCCCGTCAAAAGGACACAGTTGGAAAAATTTTCCAAGTTATAACGACCAAGAGATCATTCCATGTCGAAGAGGGTCCTGTCGAGCCATGTATAGAGAGATCCCAGAGCGAATGCACCCAATGGAAGCTTGGTACCTCAGGCCAAATGAAGGGATATATTTATAAGGTCCCTTCGGGCTAATCATTGGGTTATCCCGGTAGAAAGAAATGAGAAAGAATGATAAGGATATAAGCAGGAAGTTCTAGAGATGTACCTTGACCAGGGACACCTCCAGAAGAACTACCTTCGGCAGAATCCTTGAAGAAATAATTGATAAGTGGGGAGAAGGTGGCCTTGTTTGATGAATCGGTGCAGCTTCGACATATTCAGTCCAGCTCCAAATGATCAGTAGTCTCCTGGGCATCTAGAGCCTCATCAGTATAGGGCTCGTGGCCTGTTGCTTCAAGGCCCAGGGGCTCACACACATCTTTTAACGTCACCGTGAACTCACCCTATGCAACGATGAAGGTGTGGGTAATAACGTTCTAGCGAGACACCAGAACAGGAAGGACAATATTATTCTTGGATAGAGTTAACTAACCAAACCACTTGGCTCGTTGCAGCTCGATCTTGGTGAGAGTTTTAGCATAAGAGCTCTGCATGTGGGAGTTCCACACATCAAACTGAGCAGGAGAACCCCCGGGCGCTTCGAACTCTATGTGGGACCACGGGAAGTCCCCTCGGGAGGAAAAAAACCCCACTCAGTAGAGGCTTCGTCCTCATCACCCAACAATAGAGGGTCAAACTTTGAAGAAAAATGGACCCTCTTACATGCACTAACAAAATCATCACCTTGTCCAAAAATAGCTGATTGACGGTAAAACCTCAGTTGTTCCTGACGGGAAGCATCAAGGGTGGTGGCAGTGGTAGGAGTGGCAGGTGTAATACCGGTGGCAGACACGGTGGGCTTGCTTGAGGAAGCCATGGCAAATCATGATAAAGTAACAGAAGAAACTTTGAGCAACAAGGGTTTGAGAATGAGAATAGAGGAACACGAGCACAAGTAGGGGTAGAAATGGTAACAGAAGAAAGAAGTCAGTAGGTAAGAGCTTAACAACAATGGAGTTCTCACAGTTTTTTTTCTCTCTCTAAGGCAAATGGAAGCTTAAGGACGATGAAAGAAAAGTAAGAGAAAATAAAAGTAAAGTGTTGGGCTATGGACGTTTGAAATTGTCGAGTTCGGCGTTTAGATTTCCCCACCCTCGCACGTGCGCAGCCGCCTATAATCATTTCACATGAACACGTGGCACTTCGGGAAGTACCTTGGCAGTTAAAAAGACAACTCCATGGCATTGATGAAGTGACGCATAGAGAACATAAAGTGTTGCCTTCTCCAACAAGCTTCCGTTTTTTGGCGCCAGAAATTTTTGTCAGGCATATCCAATAAATTTCTAACGACGAAGATCCCACATGTCCCAACGTTTTTTGAACATAGAGAAGCACCACGGGGGAGAATCTCATTTATCCCAAACGAGTATTCGAGAAGGTTAGTACGTCTTTTGGGAGCACTTTAAATTTTAAAGCTAGAACGGTTGAGGATCAACACGAGGAAAAAGCCGCGATGTCCCCTCACCCCAGCTCCATTAAGAATGGCGCTTCGGCTTAGGTACATCGGCGGGGGGGGGGGGGGGGGGGATTTTACTTTTCCCAGAAGATTATATCGTTGCGGTTCTAACAGGGGAAAGAAGACCAGGTTCACGCAGAGAAGGTTCCTTGAATTGAGAAGTTTTCATGCAGACATTTCTTGTTCCCACAACAAATCCCTCCACGAGGGGGCAAATGTAGAGGGGACTTGAAGGTAATCCTGAGATTAGAGATAATTCCCTAATTGGCAATAGTGTTTGAGATTAAGCAACCTAGACAGCTTGGCGTGGAAACTCATACATTAGCTTGTGTATTAGTCATATTGTATTTCTGTTTATGTTGACTGTAATCTATAATGGTTATAATGATGTAATGAGAATAATAATGAGTTTGTGTGAGGTCAAACAGTACTTGGGAGAGACCAGGCTTGGCAGGGCCTGGGAGAGATTTCATGCTCTATCGAATGAGCTCATCGTGGGAAATTTAGAGGGACATGGTTCGGAGGATTGAGAAGTGAGGCACCATTGGGGCTTGTCCTGACCATCTTAGATACACCAGGTAAAACACCGAAGGACCCTGACCATGGAGCCTCAGGCGAAGCAGCCTTGAGTTCCATCGGGCGTTGAGTTATGAACCAAACAACCCTGTACTTAATGTCACATCTACCGTAGGTGATGTCACTAGCCAGCTAAACAATGTCAGGCCTGCACTTGAGTAAACCACCATGGTATTTGGGGTTGTTAGGAAGTTGGTGAGCCACCTCTGCGACAAAAGCCTCCTGACACACAGTGGTTGGGAAGAAGGCATGTCTTGGAATTTAATGTTCATAACGTGGAGATAACTAGTGCATCAGGCATTTAATGTTGTGACATAAAGCATAAGGGATGTCATTTATAGTCTTTAATGACTGAGTTGCCTCGAGGGTGGTGTGGGGGGCTATTTAAGGACCCCAACCAACTTTAAGGAAGAAGGATCTTTTGAGAGATTAAGAAGTTATTACTAGGAAAAATATACACTCAAAGAGAGTTGTTTCAAAACCAGAGGGTCTATCCGCCCACCATTGTTATTTATTACGAAGCTTTTAATACTTGACAGAGCTTCTCGAGAGTATTATGTGTGTTTTTTTACCGGCCTACCAAGGTGTATCTAGGGTGCTTACTTCTCTCTCCCCCTAGCTAAGTTAATTCTAAGGTTCACTACTATTTTCTGAGATTATACCCGAGAGTTTTGTGAGATTAATTTGAGTCTTGTCTTCATTGAACTTGTGTCTGGATGTTCTATTGCTAATCCAAAGCTTTGGCCAATTACCTTATTATTACCATACTCAAACAGGGGTTACGCCTCCATCTATAATCTAAAGTACCCTCCTACAACCGAAAACATTCTCACTCGCGTATATGGCAAAGCTTCCCAAGCCCTTCTCTAGGTTGTATTTAAGTGTCAATTATTGGACCTTTTAACTCATTGTGGGATGTTATGCCTGTAATTCGACATCACCATCTATCCACTTCAATTTCTTCATCAGCCTTCATCTTCTTAGGCCAAACCGATCTCAACAAAATAATTTAGAATGTTTTGATTCGGGCGAACAACAACGTGATTTGCAAATCGTTGCAGTAGACAAGACTGCTTAGAAGACAAAGGTCTCTCACAACTCAAATACCTCTAATCAGCAAGCTACTTATCTTCACACAGGTTGCTAGAAGGAAGGCTGCACACATGTTGAAGTACCCTGACGTACAAGTAATAAGTCTTGAAATTGGTGACACTATTGAGCCCATTCTAGAAGTTATAACTTCTGCCATGGCAAAGAGGGAACTTTCATTGTCCACAATGGATGGTTACAGTGGTTATGGACCTGAACAAGATGAAAAATTATTAAGAGAGTAAATTGCTACACATTTTTATGCCCTTTACCTTTTTTTTAGATTAGTGATTCAGAAGTATTTGGTGCTATTATTTCCTTATAAAATTTTGTACAACTAAAAATATCACTTTGGAATTTCATATGTCTCCCCTAAATACTTCATGTTTTGAAGGCTTTTAGTTTTTTATGGAGTTATGTTCATTGTATTATATAGGATGCAAAACAAAAAGAGACTGTTTAAAGATGTGGGCATTCCCACGTGCACAAAAATTATAAGGTCTGGTCATGTCGTTTCATATCTATGTTGTCTTCCTTATCTTCTATATCTCTTAAGGGATTTTCATGACTTATTATGTAGATATCTTTCGAATATCTGTTGAATAATAGATGTTTACATTTTCTAATCAAAATGTTTTTTTAATATTTCGGTCCAATAATATAAAGAGGGGAAACTGAGTAAAGAATATGATACTCTGACCTGATTGTCATATCCTATCAAGTTATTCCATTCTCTTCAATTCCCCACCATCATCTATCCTGCAACTTTTGATTATAATTCATTTTCCTTCGTATAGAGTGTGTATTATGGAAGATGACAATTGAGTCTAATAATTTGATTTAGTCTTTTAGTGTTGTAATCTTTTTTAAGGAGTACTTGGAAGAATAATGGCTTCATTGAAGGCTAAAAAAGGAGTTGACACTCAAATCTTTGGGCAGGTAAAAAAGGAGCAGGCCAAGACTAGCACCTCTACTACTCTACTCCCAAAGCTCCTACTTGTAAACCCGCCTCCAGGATGACCTCCAAACCAGTCGCGAATAAGTTAGATTCAAATACATATATACATAGACATAAACATGATGCACGTGCACACACTGAGTATGTGAGTAATGTCGTGGAAATGCGATTGGTGGTTTATGGGGCTAAAATGACTATATTTTTCTGAATTTGAGGATGTTGGGACAATTGTGTATCATTTATGTTAGTTAGAAAATTTGCTTGGTACGGATTGCGGTGGTTGAAACACTGTCAAAAGTATTTGATGGTAGAAAGTAGTCTTTGAACGACAGTATTCAAAAGGCCCAAAAGTAGGAGAGAGATGAATCGGGAAACCCAATTTTCTTAGATGTGGGGGCGTGGTTGAAATCAGAGATGAAAAAGTGGTGGGATAGGGTCCACCCTAATGAATTATTTACGGTGAAATATATAGATCCTACGTATATGATACACGCGGTTCCGACTAACGCGACAGATAGTCTTTATTGTACACTTTTGGCACATCCCGCTATACACGGGGTGATGGCAGGGTACACGGGGTTTGTGCCAGGTTCGATTAATGGGAACTATGTGTATATTCCATTAGAGGAGGTGGCAAAGGCTAAAAATAAAGTGAATACAGGAGATCACAAATGGGCATGGGTTAGATCGGTGACTAATCAGCCTGATCTTGTGAGGAGCTGCTAAATTGGTTATGATTCTGATTCTGATTCTTTCAATTTGGATTATGGTGGATATATGTCTTTTCATTTAGGATTTAGTTTCCAAACTATTGTAGGCTTTTTATGCTTTAAATTTGTATACTTTAAAGGGGGCATTTACGCGCAAACCCCCCAATCTCGACAATTTTTATGTGCGTCGCGAAAACATCTGGACTTTGGGTTGGGGCCTTTGAATTTGATATAACAGTGTGTGTAGTTTGTGGTGTCATATTATATAACAAAGTTTGTGTCCTCAGTAAATATTTTTTGTATTCAAAAAATATATTGTCATATTAGATCACATTACCTAGGAGAGCACACGAATACACCCCACTCCCTAGGGGTTGCAATGCTTCAATATCGTTGTATTTATATTTGTTCCAAATATTTTTCTTATGATGCATTTATATATTTATACAGGTTTAAGATACTTTTCTTATGATGTATTTGTAAGGACACAAATTTCCAATTGAGTCCATATATAGTTTTGGCTCAATTCCAGACAAAAACATTTATTCATAGGATAGTATTTAATTGTAATATTCTCAAGCCTATGAAGTGTTTGTTGAAGACGTAGCGGCAAAGAGTATAAAGCTTCATCAAATATGCCAGTTTTTGTGCCTCGTTTCTACGTCATCAACCATAGTTCCATGCTCCCAAGGTATGAATGAAATATTATATATATAGGAGCTTGGAACAAAGTTTATTGGGTGTTAGGTTTTGTAAAAACTTTGTTTTAATTTTCAGAAAGAATTAAATAAAACTTTAAAATAAGTGTATAAATTTTTCTGGGCTAAAATTGAATTTTCCAAACTTTCTGGTTTTTCGTTCGATAGAGTCGTTCGAACGAACTTGCCAACGAATTCCCACCAAAGTATACTAATCCGTCGTTCGAAATGTCGTTTGAACAAGATTGTTCGTTCTAATGAGATTTCCAACGAGATTCTAACGAGTTCAACCTGGAACGTCGTTAGAAGTCTCGTTCGAACGAGATTTCGTTCGAACCAAATGTCGTTCGAACGAGATGCCAGGAGGGAACAGTTTTTGGCAGTTTTTTGGCAGTTTTGCACCCACTTCCCCACTTGGTTTTTAACCAACTTTTTCAGTCTTTAATATGTGCGGGAAGAACATTTTCCACCTTAACTTTTCCATACCATTTTCATCTCTTAGAGAGAGTTTGAGAGAAAATTGTTTTAAGGAAAATGTTCATGTTTTGAGTGAGATTTTTAGAGAAAAATATCCATCACTCTAGTGTTTTACACCCATATTGTTTATCCAAGTTCTTATATACATATCAAATTGCTTGGAGTTTGGCACCGATTTATCTCTTCCGTTTCAAAGAGAAGTTTTGGTTTGCTTCTACATCCATCAAAGAAGAAGACGTTTTGTTGCGATTCTACCCACTTGGAGAAAGGCTCCTTGCTCGGGTGACGGTGACCACATAAAGTCCTATCGGTGGATTCCGAGACCGCGGTGGTATTCCAAGGTTATTCGCTAGGAAGAGGTGTCTACAAGAAGAAGCATCGGGGCTTGAGAGGGATCGAGTCGTGTGTTGTAAGTCTTTTGTCTTGTACTTGTAATTTTGTATCTAGTGGATTTATGGCTAGGGTCGTCCGAGGTTGTTTCCCGTCTTGGGTTTTTTCCTCGTACATCGCGGCGTAGTGTGATTGATTTATTTTATCTTGCAAAATAACGTAGAATGCATGATTAGAATAATTCAAGATAAAATTTGGTTTAAATCATCACACTCACTTTAATTTGGACTAAATGAAATATTGGGTAAAGTTTATTTAATTCAAGTCATTTGCTAAAATTTGGTTTCGCCTAATTTGCTAATATTGATAAATATGACTTAGGCAAATTCTAGGACTTGGATTAATTAATTGGTTTAAGTGAATATATTAATTGATTAATTTTACTTCACTTGGTGTAATTTTAATTTGTTTTAAGGAATTAAAATTTGTTGCTTTAAAGTTGAACCATCTTCTTTTCCGCTTCCGCATCATCTCGAGTTTTATATAACAGAGGAAATGACTATATTAGAACTTTGATTTTAATTGAGAAAATCATAATCAAGGGATTAACAGTATTTATTTATTTTCTTATTTTTAATTTGTTGTCTTCGTTTACGAGGTTAGGTGATTTTCACGAGTTCTTGGAAGGCCTCAATAAAAATGGTGAGTTTTAATGTTCGACTACACCAGCAGCATTGTTGAGGTAACCCAGATGTACTATTGTGGGGATTCCAGTAGATCTTCTTCATAAGACCTGATCACTGAGTGACAAATGTACTCTGTGCTGAAATGCATTGATACTTGAATATTTTTCATTAAAAACATGAATGCATTGATGCTCGAATGCGACCTGATTCATTTTTGTTTTGTAGATTTAACAAATATGGTTTTCCTTGCTATGTTCGTTATTAAGGTGCATATGTTCGGGCATGCCACAGTCACATTAACTGAGAGAAATGTGGGACTAAGCAGCTGAAAAAGAACATCAAACGACATCTAAGAACTCATGATGCAAATGGGGCTACATTTGAGAGGATAAAATGGAGCTATAAGCGTTGTCTCCACATATTTTCATCCATTATAGAGACTTTTATGAGGAGAAGCGTTATGCATATTCCAACAAAGGGCTTGATGCTGAACTGAATAAGTAGTTGAGTTATTATTAGTGCTTAAAATGTAGATCAAGAAATGTATAGGTCATGTTTGTGTTGGTTTGTTCATATACTATCACAAATACTCTATATACAGGTAGATTAAAACTTTGTATTAGGTTTGTTTGAACATTTTGAATATTCCACGACTGGTTGTTACCCCTTAACCAGGGTGGGTAGTCGAATATACAAAGGAGACTATGCACGTTTTTTTAGAATTGACACATTGATGTGAATTCGAGTGATGAATTTAAACTATTTGAACATTGTTGGATTATTTATTTTTTTTGTTAAAAAGGGTGGTTAGTACTATAAACGATGGACATAATGACCAATTTTTTTAAAATTACATTTTGTTTTCTTGGCAAACGAAATTTTTGTCTTTTTGCAATTATGTACTTTGAAATTTTTTGCTATTTACGATTATAGGCGTGCCTTCAGGCACGGGCATATATATATATATATATATATATATATATATATATATATATATATATATATCCGTACCTAATACCCGACGCATTAGCCTAAATTTCTCGAGTCTACTCGCGACTCCCAAATATTTAATTAACCACTAATATTCAAATAATCCTGCTAATCCATGCCTTAAATAAAATCCATCCCGAAATTACTCACTAAAGATTTTGGACTCGGACACCCTTCTGTAGAAAATTCATAACTAATTAAAAAGACTGCAAAATGCGAAATCGGTGGCCACACATTCGTAACGAAAAAATCTAGATTTCTGACTTGGGTAAAGAGGGGGATCCGAATCAGTTTGGGATAGGGACGAACCGTTTCGCCCTTGGGTGACTGTGCAACTTCCGTAGAATTTTTTAAGAACGAGATTTCTCATCTTTCACCTAAACATAATTCCAATAGTTTGATCCTTAATATAATTATTCGAATAGGTCTCCATGACTTTGTTTACCCTCTTAGGATAATTTATTACGTGTTTTAATACCATATTCAATTTCCAAATAATAGAATTTCAAACTATAGGGGTGTTCATGCAATTTCAGATTTATGTCCACAAATCCTCTAACGTCTACCACATGGAAGGATTATAATTTATAGGAATTTTAGAACTTTATCATGGATGATATCTTCTACAAGGGAATCATTGTAATAATCATAACAAGGGTCCTATAACATGATTTTCTCCCAATTTAAACCCTCATAATCTACCCTCCTAAATTTGGGATTTTTATTATGTTATCACAATCAAGCCCTTTATGAAAATAGTTGAATGTAATCATAAAATCATCACAAATTTTGAAATTTCTAGCATTTCTACGTGGGATACGAGACGCGATGAATTAACATATAATTTGGAATAAATAACGTTAGTAAGTGAATTCTTGCCTGAGTTATTGTATTCTTTCTTGGTGATTTCTTGAATCTTCCTCTTGAATCCTTCCTCTCCCAATTCCACAACTAGGGTTCTTGCCTCTCGGTTACCAAAGTTGTAATTAGGGTTCTTTAATAAATGATAGGGGATTGCTTAATCTCCTGATTTATATAACTTAAACACAAATCTCGAGTTGGTCCTTATACTAAACTTTAGATGCCAAAATAGACCCAAATTCTTAATCCATCTAGCTCAATAAGCTACTAACTCATATATATACACCCCATAACCATTTCCAAAGGTCTAAAATGCCCTAATGAGTTCATAAAAATGCTCAAAATACGTCTCAATTATTTTTATTCCATAAGTATGTTTTTCAATTGTCACGTGATACATGTAATCATTTTTATTCTAAAAATAAAGTCTAATTAGGATATATTCAAATGTGTAAGGTCCAACTCACATAATCCTAAGTATTAACAAGTTCAATTATTCATGACCTTAATTAATTAATTTCACCGAATTAAATTAATTCCTACTAAATTTTATATTATTCTAAAAATATGGGGTATTAGAGATAATTATGCTAGATGCATCCGTATAGTTGCGTTGTCACATTCATACGCTACGTAGTTTTGGACTTGTGGGTGGTTATACGTTTAGAATTTCTCTAGATGGGGTGAGATTTTTAATGCTGGTGAGTGACGATGGCAGATGTTCACTTTGAATTAGTTGTACTTTTGGATAAATAAATTTAGTACGTTAATTCTTGCACACTCTAGGGCACTGGACCAAAATTATAAGTCCCCCCCCCCCCCCTCCCCCCGCAGTACTCTAGACAGGGATAGAAGGAGTATCGAGATACCTTATGTATCGGACTTCATATCATTGATTCTAGACTAGGTTGTTCCTCTGTTTCAGTTTTATTATTTTCTGAGTATATTGTAAGGGCATAAGCCCGATGTTTATTTTCCATTTATTCAGATTGAGGTGTTATTATGTTCAGTTTTTATTTCATCCCTTAAACTATGGATGTGGATTGATTGATATTCAGTTAATTATGAAATTTCATTTTATTTCAATTGTGGTTAATAATAAATATTTTTTTTATGGTCTTGATGCTAAGAGTAATATAGATTGTATAGCAAGCCTCATCTTCGACGTACTGTGTCTGGCAACCTTTATGTGAGAAAATAAGTGTTGTTGCACTAAAGAATTCGTTAAATTTCGTAAAAGTTTAATTTTATCTTAATAATTAAATAAATTATTTTTATTTCAATTAAAATTCACCATAAAACATTTTTATTAATTTTTATAATAGATTCCTATTAAAAATATTTTTTAATTATAAGAAGTTTTTTTATTGAAAACATTACTTTTTTATTTTTATTTATTTATTTTTGAAAAAAAGTTTCATATTAAAAACATTTTTTTTAATTGAAAATACAAATTTTTAGTTTTTATCAAATGCATTTGTGTGGGAGGCAAAAAAATGAACAATTTTATAGGCACAATGATCATTTCATACTCAAATAGTGTGGGAGAAGACGTGAAGGGTGTGAGAATAACCATTTCGTATATATATAAACTACAAGAATTTGCACCATTAGAAACAATATTTAACAACTCAAGCTATTTTCGTTGCCAAATGGCCATTTTACATTGTACTTTTGGAAACATAAAATAAAACTTGTTGCCAAAGGTTAAAATTTCAAGCGGGAAGCTAGCAAAATAAGGGGGGGGGGGGGGGATTTTAGCTTTTAGCATCATATTTGTTTATTTACAAACATGACTTAACATTTGGCAACATAGGAGTGTGTTGAGAAAAATATCATACTTTTGGCAACAAAGAAAATTGTGATGCCAAAAGTATTTTATTTCACTTGTTACGTATTTTTGTTATGTGTTAAACAAAAATACACAAGCAAACGTGTAAAGATCTGTGAAGCCTCAAATACCGCCTACAACTTGTTACCTCCGCTCAGTGAAAACAGGAACCCTAACCTCCGACCACCCGCCTCTGCTCTCCCTCCAGCCACCCGCCTCTGCTCTCCCCTTCGGCCACCTCTGCTCTCCCTTTGGTTGATTTTTGCAAGGACCCTAATAGTGATATTTTGCAAGGGTCCTAATAATGAGCTTTGCATTTTCTATATAGGACCTCAGCCATTATAAGTTTCTTTTCACTTATTTATTTCCACTGATTTCTGATTTCCTTCATAAATAAACATTAAAAGATGTTTTTAATTTTTGATTTCATTTTAAGACATTTCATTGTGATTTCATTATAATATTAGTTAGATGTTTGTAATGAGTTATTTTTTTGTTAACAGTTATAATTTAAAAGCGTGCAAGCTTCAGACCTGCTTCTGGTTGACCTCTCTGGCTCCATCTCTATTTTTCCTCTCTCCGGTTCCAACTTGTGGGTAACTTGTTAACTCATCCATCATTTTTTTTTAATTTGACATAATTGGTTTGAAATTTAAATGACGTTTAGATTTATGTTTCCATTCAAGAATTTTTCAAACTTATAATTTATGTTATTTCCCTTTTTCAGTTTATAATGTTCAAATTAATGTTTAAAAGATATGTACGTTGATTTTTAATTATAGTTTTAATAGTATTTTTGCAAAGGGTTGATTGTGGTCTAAGAATTTAAAAGTAAAGTATAAATAGTATTATCTGATTGGTTGTTTTTATGTGGTGAGAAATATAAATTTTAAAATATCAATTGAAAGTAGGGTAAATTATACATAGTTATAAACCTATTTATTTACACATAGTGTTCATACATACTAGTCTTATAGTTCTTATGTGTATGCATTCAATAGCCCTTAGACCCGTTTGAGAGTCATTACCCCTATAATGAGATCTCTCGAACTGTCCCATTTGGACAGTTTGGGAATGCATAGTTTCTATATAATAATGTACTTAGTGGGGTAAACTTGTTACTTTGGGGGGAACTTATATTGTCGTCTTTTAATGTTATCTGGGTACATACTAGATTGATGCGGTGTTTAGTGTTATTTCAATTGATAAATTCACATCAATTGAAACAACACGACCACTTGCGAATCTGTGTCGTGTACTTGGAGAAATATTGGGATATGCTGCCGAAATTTCCTCAGGTTGAAACAATATGGATGACCTCCTGAGTGTGTAACAGGAATATGCGGTCTTGAATGGGATACGACCACTCACCTTTTAGAGGAGATGGAGGAGATAAAATTATATTGTTTTATATGAGATACACAAGGAAATAAATTGTAACTTCTAAGTAAAAGTTAATTCATCATTTGTTGTTTATATACTCTCTCAATTAGCGAATATGTAAGGGATGAATAAGAGTTTAAATTATACTGCTTTGTATGAAATACACTAGGAAAAAGGTAACTTTTAAGTAAAATTTAATCAATCAATTGTTGTATATGTAATCTCTCAATAAACAGATATGGAAGAAGTGGACAAGAGTTGGATGACATCTAGGCATAGAGTAGGTGAGAGGTATAGTGAGGGCGCTAAGCCTTTTGTTGATAGAGCAATGGACAAAGTGAGCAAAAATGGAACAATTCAATGCCCGTGTAATAATTATTGTAATCATTATTGGAACATTGACCATGTTGTGATGTATCTTTTAGTGCGATATGGCATAACGGAAAGTTATAAGGCCTGGGTTTGTCATGGGGAATCTATTTCGCAACACCAAATTGATGAATCTGATGATGACGCAGATGTTGAAATTGGTGATAATGAAGACGAGGATGATTTCTTCCCAGAATTTGTAGAAGACTTTTGTAGGGGGCTTATACGGGGAATTATTCAAGGGATTTTGGGACTGGCGAAGCGTATGATAAAACCAAAATGAAAGATGTGCATAATATCGAAAAACTACTAAAGGTTGCCTAACATAAAGTGTACTCGGACTGCAAAACTTATACGCTATTGAAATTTGTGATTACAATGTTTCATTTTAAGGTTGTGAGTCATTTGACATGTTGATGGAGGTATTATTGGATCTTATGCCTCCAGGAAATTTAGTTTCAAAGTCTATTTATGAACCCAAAAAGTTTCTACATGAATTGGGCTTGGGATATGAGACAATCCATGCATGTCTACATGATTCCGCTCTCTTTTGGAAGGAGAAGGCTTCTCTTGATAATAGTCCAATATGTGGGGAGTCTAGATAGAAGCCCAACTTTGTCAATGGTAAGAAGATCCCTCCAAAGGTACTACGCTACTTTCCATTGACACCAAAGTTGCAAAGATTGTTTTTGTCAAGGAAGACGGCTATAAGCATGAGATAGCACAATGATAAGCACGTGGATGATGGGATTTTGAGGCATCCGGATAATAGTGAAGAGTGGAAGGACTTTGATCGACGTTATCCCGATTTTACTCAAGATCCCCTTTGAGGAACATGAGCACCTCTTATAGTATGTGGCCTATGGTAATGATGCCATATAACATGGAACCCTGAAACTTCATGAATGATCCATTTTTCATGATGACATTACTTATTCTCGAGCCTCATGACCCAGGTAAATACACTAATGTTTCTATGTGATCGTTGATCGATGAGTTGAAAGATTTGTGGGAAAATGGTGTACTCACTTATGATGCGTCTAGTCAACAAACTTTTCGGATGCATGCAGCTGTAATGTGGATGATAAATGACTTTCTTGCCTATGGTAACTTATGTGGGTGGAGTACGAAAGGTTATCTTGCTTGTCCCCCATGTAATGGGGATACATTATCTCAACGCCTACGAAGTAATATTGGTTACTTGGGCCATTGACGTTACCTGCCTGAGGATAATACTTGGTGAAGGAGCAAGTCATTTAACGGCATGTCTGAGAATCAAACTCGATCCTTGGAGTTACTGGTGGAAAAATTACTAAATCAATTGAATTGATTATCAAATGTGAAGTTTGGAAAGCATCCAAGCAACAACAAAAGGCCTCGTGACCCAATAAAATTTAACTAGACAAAGAAAGGAATTTTATATGAGCTCCCATATTGGAAAACACTAAAGCTTCGTCACAACCTTGATGTGATGAACATTGAGAAAAATATATGTTACAATTTTTTTGGAACAATATTGAACATGGATGGGAAGAACAAAACCACAGAAAAATCACGCCTTGATTTAGAAGACATGGGCATAAGGGAAGAACTGCACTTACAAAAACGTCCTGATGGGTTGTATGTCAAGCCTCTCGTAACATATACATTAACCCCAAAGGAGAGGGAGTGTTTCCATGATTTTTTAAATCAGTTAAGTATCTAAATGTCTATGCTGCAAACATCTCAAAATGTGTGACTACAAAAGCTGGAAAATTATTGGTCCTTAAAAGCTATGGTTGCCATTTCTTGTTACAATGAATTCTTGCCATTGGTATGCGTGGATTCCTTCCTAAAGATATTTGTACTACAGTGGCTAAGTTTAGTGAATGGTTTCAGGAGTTGTGCTCCGAAACATTAGTGCAGATGAATTTGGAGAAATTAGAGGAACGAATAATTCTGATACTTTGTAAAATAGAGAGGATTTCCCCACCGACATTCTTTGATGTAATGGTCCATTTGGCGGTTCATTTGGCACGTGAGGCCAAACTTGATGGACCATTACAATATCGATGGATGTTTCCGATTAAAAGGTAAATGCAACTATTATAATGTTAATTTATATTAATACCTTGAAAATTGTGTAAAATGTATAATATTCATCTAACTATTATTAATTTCAAGGATTCTTGAAACTTTGAAAAAATTTGTAACTAATCGAGCCAGGCCTAAAGGTTCCATTGCGAAGACGTACATCTTGAAAGAGTATTTGACTTTTTGCTCAATGTACTTGAGCCATGTTGAAAACATATTTAACAGAGAAGAACGCAATTGTGATGGTGGAGAACGTGACTCAAGGCTAGCAGTCTTGAACCAAAATGTTTGTCCTTTATGATGTATCTTAAGGGCTCTTGATGTGTTTGAAAACAAGCTCAATATGGCTAACTGGTTTGTGATGTATAACACTGATGAGGTTGAGCCATATCTAGAGTACGTTCTTCAGATTTATAAAACTCATGATATTGAATATTTTTGTTTGGTTATCCATTTATTAATAAATCAAATTTTCTTAATTAGGGAACATAAAAGTCTACTTAAAATTCAAAATAGGCATAACTTAACGGAGATTCAACGTCAATAATTTTTGAAGTGGTTTAAAGAATGGGTAAGATATATAAAAAAGTTATTTTACATCACTTTAACATTAATTTAATACGACTTTCATATGTTGTTTATGTAGATGAATCTTTTTCGAGCGCAAGGGTCGCCTCAAGCAACGGATGAGCTCTGGTCATTAGCAAATTGACCTAATGTGATAGTGAATCAGTATTTGGGTTGCATTTGCAATGGAGTTCAATTTCATACTAGGGATCGAGACATGCATCTTAGGAGTCAGAATAGTGGGCTGGTCTCCAAAGGGGAACACAATGGTCGTGAGCTAGACTTTTACGATTACATGTGAAAAATTTATGAGATGAATATATTTATGGGTATAAACTCATGTTGTTCCAATGTGAATGGTTCAACACCGATAATAGGAAGACAGTGCGCACTGATGCACATTTTATTAGTATTGATGTCAAGAGTCGGTGGTATAAAGATGATCCATTTCTCTTACCTAGTTAGGTACAACAAGTTTTCTATGTCAAAGATACAAATTTAGGTGCATAATAGCAAATCGTACAACGAGTCCAACATCGGGGAACCTGGGATGTACCAGTGTTAGATGATGATGATGATACCGAGGCAGTAGAATTGTGTGAATCTGGTGACGTGTTCCAACAAGTCAAAACAACAAATGTTATCCCAGTCATCATTGAAGGTACTACTACTCAGTTTCATAGGAATGATGCAATTCCTGAGGTTATCCCTAGTGATAGGGTTCCACATCCAATGGGGGAAAACATTAATGATGATGATGATGATGTCATCGATGATGAAACAATGTTAGATAATGGAGATAACGAAGAAGATTGGAAGAAAATGGATTACGATTATGATATTGATACGGATATATAATGTTAAATGTTGTGTTCCTATTTTGTTTTGTATGTGGACAAACTTTATATGTCTCTATCTAGTGTAATTCGCTATGTGATGTCTCAAATTAGTTTAATCAAATTTTATTAATCAAGTTAAATGTTATCATCTAGCATAATTCGTTATTTAATGTGATATTCATTCTATTGTATTTTATTTATGTGCTTAGTCAAAAAATATGCCCCCAAAGGAAAAAATATAGCTTCAACCTAAACATACGAGTCGTATGGTGTTAGCATATGAGAAATAAAGGTTGAATAATATTAAGAAGAATCAATTGTGATTGAATGCTTTAGTGCCTAACGAGATCAGATTCGGTAAGACTCAAAATTTTATTGTAAATGTACAAAATGATGATGAGTACAGATTTCCGGAGGGTGAAGAGGATCTTAGTTCATCTAGTGGGGATGATGTCAATGATGATAATAATGAGTATTATAATCCTCAAATGGAGAAGGTAATGCATGTGGGGTAGTGTAATTGAAATTGAGTTTATGTTCATTACCTCAATTTACTTTCAAAGTACATATATAGATTCTATACCATTTTAGCGACACTAATTAAATTGTATTTTGTATTGGCATGTCTCGAACATGGCGCCTGTAAGATGATAATTTCATTGTTCTCCCTCCCCTACATCGAGAAAAGCCTCATTTGAGGAGGCACTCAACACCCAAATCAATATGTCACGAGTACCACCAGTGGGCAACAATGCGGGTAATTATATATAACCAAATGATTTTGACTCAGCCCAATTTTGACCTTTTTACATTCTTTGATTCTTTAAAAATAAATTTTCCATGATATGTAAATCATTTATGTTTAGGTTGTTTTAAATTTACTTCTTGTATATATAATTGTCTTACTTTCTCATTAAAATGGGAAACTCGAGTCACTCCTCGGTGCGTTTCCACCAAAGAACATCAAACGATAATGTCGTCGAAAATACACAAGTTCATGTTCCTGACGTTTCCATGACATGTAAGTTTTTTTTTATCTTGAATTGTTACTATTCTTTTCATAACAATAGAACCTTTGTTTATAGACAAGCCTCTATGATGTTTATTTCTCAAAAATGAAACCCAAAGTCTAGGGTCGCACTTATATTTTCAATAAAGTTTGAGATTTGATGCTGTGATAATTTCTTCTAAACCTTTGAAGTTGAGAACTCCTTCCTCAAACGGGAAACAGGTTTCAAACCACTTTAACCATTGATAAATTTTTTTTAAACAGCCTCCCCAGTAGAATTTACGGCATAATGCATTTATCCTTTTGATAACAGTTTTCGGAGGATATAAAATTGATAGGATATATACAAGCAGTGATTGGAGAACATTCCTTATTAGTACAAATCTACCATCTTGAGATACTCGAATTGATGTCCAAGAATTAAATTTTTCGTTGATATTAACTTGAAATTATATATCTTTTCCTCATGTCTTTTCTTCTGAATTTATGACCACATTAATATAACCAATTGTTAACCAAGGTTGATTTAAAAAAACTGATATGTTTAGAAATTCGATTTGAATATCTAAGCACATCAATTGATCTGTCTCTTTTACCAAATTAACCTTCAAGTCTTTGTTCCATAGAAACCAAATCTTGTTTGATGTGTTCTGGTCATTCTTTTAATTCTTCTATTTGTGCCTTTATATGCCACTCCCTTTACATTCCAACATATAAAATTTACATGCTGAAATGTTCCATTTTATATTTAACCATGATGAAAAGATTTGGAGTTCTTCAATCAAAGGAATTGTTGTTAAGCCTTCTTTTCGATCTGAGTTATAGTCTTTCAATCCTGCTGAATTCATTTCTTTGTTTGGGAGTTCTGAATGTTTTGGGGAGAGTTTGTATTGATCTCTAGTTGAGTTTTATATGAAGTGAATTCCACATGCTGAATATTTTCTTTTGAGTGAAGGGAAATCATATTTGACTGAGTTGATATTTTATTGTGAGATCTATTTGGTTTGGGAAGCTGAGTGTTAATCGTTTCTTGACGTAAGTCCTTTTTGTTTAGATTTTTTATATTATCTTCCTATATATATAATTGTCTTTATTTTTTATTAAAATAGGAAACTCGAGTCACTACTCAACGCATCTCCCACAAAGAACATCAGTCAATGATGTTGTTGAAGACATACAAACCAATATTCCAGATGTTTCCTTAATATATAAGTTATTTTGATTATTTTATTACTATTTTACTGTTTAATACTTAACATTTATTATGTTACTTTATGATATTTCTTTTTCTACATCCCCCATAACTAAAAAACGAGTGTGAGGATTAACATGTGGAATAAAAGTCGAGAAAATGGTAAAAAGATATGGAAAACTTGAAGTGTGTGCCTTAGAAAGTGATGGGGCACCTATAGGTGTAAATTTTACTTCTCTCGAACAACAAATCGGAGTCGAGGTTCGAAATATGACACCACTTCAAGAGGTGACTTGTTGGAGTGATATTGATTTTGAGACACAAGATGCAGTAATCGCCCGGATTCGGGTAGTTATATTTGATTCTTTGAGTTAGTTATTCTTTGAATGCTATCGTGTGTATTGGTAATTAAAAAGAAATTTTATACCCTAAATTTAAAATTGTTAACTATGATGAGGATGAGTTTGTCGAATATGCTATTCATAGGAAGTGTGCATGGAGGTACAGTGGCTAGAGGAGTAAAATCTACATACATTACAAGAAATTATTGATGGATGGGTTCGACTCTAAAAAGAATCCATACGGAAGGGTTACACTAAATGATTGGAAGTACATGATAGATGATGTTCGGAGTGGTAAGAAGTTCAAGGTAACTAATTTGTATTTCATTATGTTTGTACTTTAGTTATTCCTTGAAAATTACATTATTGGAGATCCATTTAGTATTTTTTTATGTTTTTAATTAGGCATGGTCACTAAAAGGTCAATTTGCACGTGCTAGTTTGCCTTGGAATCATACTTGTGGATCGCGATCATTTGTAGTTGCTATGTCAATTGAGGTGATGTGTTTTGTAAATTATGAATTTAATTACTTATCAATGTATAATAATATTCTCATTGGTTCCATTTATTAACAGACTGGAGAAAAGGGTGGTGAGAGACCAAATATTACTGACTTCTTTAAATCATCTCATTAGAGTGAGAAAAAGAATGATTGGGTGGATCCAAAATGCAAGGAAAAATATGTATGTACATCTTTCATTAATTAATTATATTACGACAGATCCCTTATTGCTGACTTCTTTATATTGTTATTTTAAAACCCGTTGACTAATTATGTTGTGAGCTTACTATTTTAAATATAGAACGTGAAGTTTGTGGAGCTCAAAGAGAGATCCCCGCAACCAAATGCACCATTTATGTCATAAAAGGAGATGTCGATTGAAGTTTTTAGAAAAAGATCGGGTCATATTATTGGATGGGGGGTAGGCCAGAAGCCCTCTAAAGATTCAACTTCAATTGGACAGTTGAGGGCTCGTGATGACGAGGTGAGACAACTAAGAGAGCATAGGCTTTGGTCGAGGAGAGAAATGTTATCCAACAACAGAAGATAGATGCTCAAGACAAAAAAGTTTGAGGATTTTCAGGAATACACGATGCAAATCTTTGCACAAATACATAAGGATTAGGAAAGAGGGAGATTATTCGAGGGATCTGAAATTGCGAATCAATTTGGTAATTATTTTATATCGACGATAGAAGATTTCCTATGTATTGCACCTTTACCAAAGTAAAATCTTCATTTAGTTATGTGTGCATGTGTGTTGTGTTAAATCTTTGTTTATCTGTGTGTTGTGTGTATATATATAATAGTTATACATGTATATATAACTATTATAACTATATATATAATAGTTATATATAACTATTATATATATAGTTCTAATAGTTATATAACTGTTATAACTATATATATAACAACTATATATAACTGTTATGTATAGTTGTTATATATATAGTTGTAACAGTTATATATAATTGTATAACTGCTATATATATAGTTGTTACGACTATATATAATGTATATACCTATATATAACGATTATATATACTATTATATATAGCTATATACTGTTATATATCGTTGTAACAACAATATATATAACAGTTATATATATAGTTGTTACAGCTATATATAACAGTTATATATAGTTGTAAGCTATATATATAACAGTTATTTATATAGTTACATCTATACATATAATAGTTATATATATATATATATATATATATATAATCTTTTATCCTTTTGAAGAAGTGGAGTTTGCTACTATCGTATTAGATAAGATAAGAATTACGGAATTGATATAGCGGAATCCAATCCCCTAGCTAGGCTTGAAAGAAGAAGTGCATCTTAATTTGAGATGAAATCTAGCAATAGCTCTAGGGTAGGTTCTGAACTTGATAAGAGATTTGGGATTGAGCTTGAACTAATAGAAATAGAAACGGGACTCCTGGTTTTAGTATACGACGTAAATTTGCAAAAAGTAAGACTTAGGACTAAAAACACACCGTTAAAGGGTGAAAACATAAAACAACCACAATATGGTCCCGTAAGAGATATGAACAACTAGCACAGGACCAATGTAATTCGTAGGGATCGAGCGCGTAGTCACGGGGCTCCCGATTTGAGTGTACGTCATAAATTTGCAAAAAGTTAGACTTATGCATAAAAACATGCAGTTAAAGGGTGAAAATGTAAAACAACCACAATACGGTCCCGTAAGAGGCACGAACACCTAGTACATGACCAATTTAACTCGTAGGAATTGACCGCGTAGTCAGGAGACTCTCGGTTTGAGTGTACGATGAAAAATTGATAACAATTGAACTTGGTCTTGAAACATGCCATCAAAGGGAGAAAACTTAAAACAACCACAAAACAGTCCCGTAAGAGACACGGACACCTCTGACATGACCAATGTAACTCGTAGGAAACGACCGTGTAGTCACGTGACTCACGGTTTGAGTGTACGATGTAAATTTTCAAAAAGTTAGACTTAAGCATAAAAACACGCAATCAAATGGTGAAAACATAAAATAGCCATAAAACGGTCCCATAAGAGGAAGCAACACCTCGTACAGGATCAATGTAACTCGTAGAAAATGACTGCATGGACACGAGACTCCCGATTTGATTATACGATGTAAATTAGCCAAAAGTGAGACTTAGGCGAAAAAAATGCCCCAAAGGGTGAAAGCTTAAAACAACTACAATATGGTCCCATTAAGAGATATGAACAACTATCACGGGACTAATGTAACTAGTAGGAATGACCATGTAGTCAAGGGACTTTCGATTTTAGTATACAACGTAAATTTGCAAAAAGTTAAATTTAGGTATAAAAAAATGCCGTCAATCGGTGAAAATGTAAAACAGCAACAACACGGTCCCATAAAAGGCACGAACACCTCACACGGGACCAATGTAACCCGTAGGAATGGACTGCGTAGTTACGGAGACCTCGGTTTTGATTATAAAACATAAATTTTCCAAAAGTTAAACATCATATAATCAAAGGGTGAAAATGTTAAAAGGCCACAAAACGGTCCCGTAATAGGCACGGAAACCACACGCATGACCAATGTAACTGGTAGGAAATCGACGCATGGCCACGGGACTCCTGATTTGAATATATGAAATAAATTTTCCAACTGTAAGACTTGGGCATAAAAACACGTTGTTAAAGGGTGCAAATGTATAAAAACCACAATATGGCCCCGTAAGAGATACTAACAACTAGCACAGGACCAATGTAACTCGTATGAATCGATCGTGTAGTCACGGGACTTCCAATTTGAGTATACAACGTTGATTTCTAAAAAGTTAACCTTAGGCATAAAAACATGTCGTCAATGCATGAAAACATAAAACAAGCATAAAATTGTGCCGTAAGAGACACAAAAACCTTGAACGGGACCAATGTAACTCATAGGAACTAACCACTGTAATACCCCGTATTTTTATGCTATATTAATTTGGGATTATTAAAGTTAATGTGAATGAATTATTTAATAAAAATCCGAAAATTAATTATGTTATAATTATTAACGTGATGAGAGTTAGTAATTATGGGAAATTTGTTGAATATTACTAATGAACAAAGTAATATATTATATTGGTTATATTGAATGTCATGAGTGAGTTAAATGATAATTTCGGAAATTTAAGTCGGAACATGCTCGTGTCGCGTCGGGACTAAATTTTGATAAATAAAAAGTGAATATTTTATAAGTTTCCCGTATGGTCGTTTTGAGTGCTTCAACGCGTCCGGAAGGGTCGAGATAGTCAAAAAAGTGTACCCGGGGGTGTAGTTTGGGTCTCGGGGCGTTTTTATGCCTAATTAGTAACCCGGGAGGGCATTTTGGTCATTTTACATTTATGGGTAATTAAACCCACGAAAATTAGAGAGACTATATCTGATATTGAGGTTGTCACTTAGGGTTAGAATATTCAGAACCCTAGAACGGCCATTGGAGAAGAGAGGAGAGAGCTCTCAAGGCAATTCAAGGCCAAAAAGCCACCCGTTTGCACCGCCGTCACCGCCAACGCGTAGATCGCGAGACGAGGAACGCAACCATACGAAAATTAGCCGTAAATCAGAATACCAAAAATCTCAGGCAACCATACCGAAATTTTGATGATGTATTAGGAGGAAATTCTGGTAAAAACAGATTAGAACCATGATTAAGAAAACTCTAGGGTTCTTGATGATTAGATAAGATTTTGGGTTGATTATCCATGTTTAATGATAGAAATACACATGCTTTACGTTGAAAACATCTGGTATAATGTTATAATGTTAGTAGTAGAATTTTTGGGACGTTTGGAGTTGAAAAATATGGATTTGAATGAAGATAGATGGTAGAACCCGTAACTGCAATTCTGAAGAAATCAAAATACATGCTTGATCGATCGATCGAGCATAGAGCTTCGATCGATCGAAGGTTTGATTCGATCGACCCCTCCTGGCAGACTCCTATTTCCCTTGTTTAATTAGTTAAATTAAATTTATCGTGAAATAATTCTTGATTATTCTTAATAAAATGTTTTGGGAGATAGGAAAGACCAGTAGGACATATGAATAAGTGTTGGGAAGTTTATTATAAGACGAGAATTTTGCTTTTGGGATAATTATTTAATGAACGATGAAACTACGTATTTCAAGTGAGAGATTACGGCGAATATCTACGATAGTGAATAGAGGTATATCTACTGAATTTTCTACTTGGAAGGATAGAGTCCACGAGTGTCACGTAATAAGTGAGAAAACTCTTCGAGTTAAAGTTAGAGATGAAACCTTATACGTAATACTAATAATGTGAAATTAAGGATAAATGTTGTAATTATGGGTGACGAGAGGAACGTATATTAATATGATAAAAGTGGTATATTTATATGATTGTGTGTACATATATTATATACATATGAAAAACATACCGCGCTACTTGCTATCCTTGAGGTTACCGCGCTGGGACAGTCTTATCTCGATGGGACCTTTATGGGGCATATTGACTTGTACCCTAGAAGATAGATATCCATGGTACATGCTATCGAATTGAAAGTTCAGACGGTCCTAAGAGACGTGAGTATGTTCCATCCTCTTAGAGACTTGGAATCTATGCTTCGCCTCGATATTGTTTGTGTATGTGTTAATACAGTTCGAGAGTGATTCCGAATTTGTATTCCCCTTGATATGAGTGGTATGGGGTTTGGATAGTAGAAGTATACACGCACCATAGTTTTATTTGGGGTGCTGTTATTTTATATATAAATTATACGAGTAGTTAATATATATATGAGATTTGGAAATTTGAAACTGCCTACTGTGATTTGATAAGTAGGACATGGTTGATGACTCAAATAGTAAATACTTGTTTTGTGAAAGTATAATATGACACTAGGAAACTTTATGAATTAATAAAGTTAAAACGAGAGTTGTGCTGCTAATTGGAAGTATTATTTTTAAACAATGATATTGTTCGGTTTTGAAATCTTATGAGTAAGTTAAGATAAGCTAAATTATTGGAAAGGTTAGTATGATAAAATGATAAGATAAACCGTTGGGAAGGTTAGTACGATAGGCGTGCACATTAGAAGAGAGGTGCGAATTTCTTAAGAGAGTGTCGCTCTAATATGTTGTTGCATTGGCCTGTATCAATTTAAATACTTGCTAAACAAATTTTAAATCACACACACTATCGGGATCTGACCCGTTTCTTTTTCTCCCTCTCTCTTGTATATATATGTATATATTTCAGGTTCCCAGCCACAGGGGCGTCTTGTTTAGGATCCCTTGAAAGGAACGTGCTGCAGCTTAGATGGGAGTTGCAGGTCACTTGCGTAGACGGTTTCCTTTATTGACTCCACTTCTAGCATTCTCATTTATTGGGCATGTGTCCCCCTTTCCATTATTTCATTGTTATTGGGACATTTGTATTTCAGTTATTTCTAGTATTGTCACTTTGGGATTTATTCAGTTTGAATTGTGTTACCTTATATTTCGCATGTTGACATTCGATTGACGAATGTTTTAAATTAATTGGATTGTATTCCAGGTTTATTGTGGTGTGATTCTTAATTGTTGAAATGTTGTTAATAAATAAATAAAACATTTTCTTTAAATAAAAATTTGGAAAGTAACGTTTAAATATGGTTTTGACACTTAGCTTAATTATTTAGGGTGTTAAATTGGAAAGTTTATTTTTACGACAGTGGTGCTAAGAATGAACCAAACTGTTCACCTTGATTTAATTTAATAAAGGAGTGATCGCCCGGTATTTAATTAGGCGGGGTGTCACAACCACATAGTCACGGAATTTCGATTTGAATATACTATTTAAATTTGCAAAAAGTTAGACTTAGGCATAAAAACATGTCTCCAATCAGTGAAAACGTAAAACAGCCACAACACGATCTCGTAAGAGGCACGAACACCTCGCACAGGACCAATGTATGTCTTAGGAATGGACAATATAGTCACGGTGCTCCCAGTTTAATTATATGACGTAAATTTTTCAAAAGTTTAACTGAAGCATAAAAATATGCCATCAAAGGGTCAAAATGTAAAACAATCATAAAACGAGCCCATAGGAGGAACGAAAACCTCGCACGGGACTAATGCAACTCGAAAGAACCAACCACGTAGTCACGGGGCTCCCAATTTGAGTGCATGACATAAATTTGCAAACAATTGAACTCGGTCTTAAAACATGCCATCAAAGGGTGAAAACTTAAAACAACCACAAAACAGTATCGAAAGAGGCACGAACACCTTCGACGGTACCAATGTAACTCGCATGAATGGACCGCGTAGTCACGTGACTCACGGTTTGAGTGTACGATGTAAATTTGCAAAAAGTTGGACTTAAGCATAAAAACATGTTGTCAAATGGTGAAAACGTAAAATAGCCATAAAACGGTTCTGTAAGAGGATGAAACACCTCGTATAGGATCAATGTTACTGGTAGGAAATGGACCCATGGCCACGGGACTCCCGGTTTGATTATACAACGTAAATTTCCAAAGTAAGACTTAGACATAAAAACATGTCGCTAAAGGGTGAAACGTAAAAAAATTTCAATATGCTCCCCTTGAGAGATACGAACAACTACCACGGGACCAATGTAACTCGTAGGAATCGACCATAAAGTCACGAGACTTTTGGTTTGTGTATACAAGATAAATTTGCAAAAAGTTTGACTTTGGCATGAAAACATGTCGTCAATCGCTGAAAATGTACCATAGCCACAACACAATTTTGTAAAAGGCACTAACACCTCGCACGTGACCAAGGTAACTCGTTGGAATACACAGCGTAGTCACGGATCTCTCGATTTGATTATACAACCTAAATTTTTTGAAAGTTAGACTTAAGCATAAAAATATTCCATAAAAGGGTGAAAATCTAAAATGACCACAAAACTGTCCCATAAGAGGTACGAAATCCTTGAACGGGACTAATCTTACTCGTAAGAACCAACCACATAGTCATGGGAATTCCGGTTTGAATATACAATGTAAATTTGTAAAAAGTTAGACTTAGGCATAAAATCATGTCGTCAATCGGTGAAAATGTAAAACATCCACAACACGATCCCGTAAGAGGCATGAACACCTCGCACGGGACCAATGTAACTCTTAGGAATAGACATCACAGTCACGGAGCTCCTGGTTTGATTATACAACGTAAATTTTTCGAAAGTCAGACTTAAGCATAAAAATATGCCATCGAAAGGGGAAAATGTAAAACGACCACAAAACTATCTCGTAAGAGGCAACAAAACCTCTCACGACATCAATGTAACTCGTAGGAAATGGTTGCATGGCCATGGGACTCCCGGTTTGATTAGATCATTTAAATTTTCCAAAAGTAAGACTTGGGCATAAAAACACGCTGCTAAAGGGTGAAACCATAAAACAACCACAATATGGTCCCGTAAGAGATACTAACAACTAGCATGGGGCCCAGGTAACTCGTATGAATCGATCTTGTAGTCACGTGACTTCCGATTTGAGTATACAACGTAAATTTGCAAAAAGTTAAACTTAGGCATAAAAACATGCCGTCAATGGTTGAAAATGTAAAACAAGCATAAAATAATCCCGTAAGAGGCATGAAAACCATGAACGGGACAAATGTAACTTGTAGGAACCAACCATAAAGTCATAAGAATTCTGGTTTGAATATACAATGTAAATTTGCAAAATGTTAGACTTAGGCATAAAAACAACCCGTCAATCGGTGAAAACGTAAAATAGCCACAACACGGACCCGTAAGAGGCATGAACACCGCGCATGGGACCAATGTTATGGGTCAGAACAGACCACATACTCACGGAGATCCTGATTTTATTATATGACATAAATTTTCCAAAAGTTAGACTTAAGCATAAAAGTATGCCATCAAAGGGTGAAAATGTAAAACATCCACAAAACGGTCCCATAAGAGGCAAAAAAACCTTGCACTGGACCAATGTAACTCGTAAGAACCAACCACATAGTGACAGGGCTCTTGGTTTGAGTGTACGATGTAAATTTGTAAATAATTGAACTTGGTCTTAAAACATCCCATTAAAGGGTGAAAACCCAAAACAACCACAAAACGGTCCCGTAAGAGGCACGAACAGCTGCGATGGTACCAATGTAACTCGTACGAATTGATCGCGTAATCACGTGACTCACGATTTGAGTGTATGATGTAAATTTGCAAAAAGATAGACTTAAGAATAAAAACATGTGGTCAAATGGTGAAAACATAAAACAGCCATAAAACGGTCCCATAAGAGGAAGAAACGCCTCGTATTGGATCAATGTAAGTCGTAGGAAATGGCCTAATGGCCACGGGACCCCCAGTTTGATTATATGACGTAAATTTTCCAAAAGTAAGACTTACACGTCGCTAAAGGGTGAAAACGTAAAAAAAACACAATATGGTCCCCCTAAGGGATACAAACAACTAGCACGGGACCAATGTAACTCGTAGGAATCGACCGTCTAGTCAAGGGACTTTTTGTTTGAGTATATAAGGTAAATTTGCAAAAAGTTAAACTTAGGCATAAAAACATGTCATCAATGAGTGAAAACGTCAAATAAGAATAAAATTGTCTCATAAGAGGCATAAAAACCTTGAACGGACAAATGCAACTCGTAGGAACCAACCACATAGTCACGGGAATTTCGATTTCAATATACAATGTAAATTTGAAAAAAGTTAGACTTAGGCGTAAAAGCATGTCGTCAAATGGTGAAAACATAAAATAGTCATAACACTGTCCCGTAAGAGACACGAACACCTCGCACAGGACCGATGTAACCCGTCGGAATGGATCACGTAGTCATGGAGCTCCCGGTTTGATTGTATAATGTAATTTTTTCAAAAGTTAGACTTAAGCATACAAATATGCCATCCAAGGGTGAAAATATAAAACGACCACAAAACGGTCCCGTAAGAGGCATAAAGACCTCGCACGGGACCAATGTAACTCATAGAAAATGGTCGCATGGCCACGAGACTCTCGGTTTGATTATATGACATAAATTTGCCAAGAGTAAGAACTGGGCATAAAAACATGCTTCTAAAGGGTGAAAATGTAAAAAAAAACACAATATGGTCCCGTAAGAGATATTAACAAGTAGGATAGGACTAATGTAACTCGTATGAATCGATCGTGTAGTCATGGGACTTTCAATTTGAGTATACAACGTAAATTTGTGAAAAGTTAAACTTAAGCATAAAAACATGTCGTTAATGAGTGAAAACGTAAAACAAGCATTAAATTGCCCTATAAGAGGCACGAAAACCTTGAACAGGACGAATGTAACTCGTAGGAACCGACCACATAGTCACGAGAATTCCGGTTTGAATATACAATGTAAATTTGCAAAAAATTAGACTTAGGCATTAAAACATGCCATCAATCGGTGAAAACATAAAACAGCCACAACACGGTCCCGTAAGAGGCACGAACACATCGCACGGGACAAATGTAACTCATAGGATATGGTGAAAGCATGTGGTCAAATGGTGAAGACATAAAACAGCCATAAAACGGTCCTGTAAGAGGAAGAAATGCCTCGTAGAGGATCGATGTAACTCGTAGGAAATGGTCGCATGGCCACAGGACTCCCAGTTTAATTATACGATGTAAATTTTCCAAAAGTAAGACTTTGGCATAAAAACACGCCGCTAAATGGTTAAAACGTAAAAAAACCACAATATGGTCCCCTTAAGAGATACGAACAACTAGCACGGGACCAACGTAACTCGTAAGAATCGCCAGTGTAGTCACGGGACTTTTGGTTTGAGTATACAACGTAAATTGGCAAAAAGTTAAACTTAGGCATAAAAACATGCTGTCAATGAATGAAAGCGTAAAATAAGAAAAAATCGTCTCGTAAGAGGCAAAAAAACCTGGAACAGGACCAATGTAACTAGTAGGAACATACCACATAGTCACGGGAATTCCGATTTGAATATTCAATGTAAGTTTGCAAAAAGTTAGACTTAGGCATTAAAGCATGTCGTCAATCGGTGAAAACGTAAAAAAGCCATAATACAGTCCCATAAAAGTCACGAACACCTAGCATGAGACCAATGTAACTCGTAGGAATAGACCACGTAGTCACGAAGCTCCCGATTTGATTATATGACGTAAATTTTCAAAAAGTTAGACTTTAGCATAAAAATATGCCATCAAAGGGTGAAAATGTAAAACAACTACAAAACGGTCCCGTAAGAGGCACGAAAACCTCGCACGGGACCAATGTAACTCTTAAGAAACAACCACGTAGTCAAGGGGCTCCCGGTTTGTATGTACGGTGTAAATTTGCGAACAATTGAACTTGGTCTTAAAACATGCCATCAAAGGGTGAAAACTTAGAACAACCACAAAACGGTCCCGTAAGAGGAACGAACACCTCCGACGGTACCAATGTAACTCATAGGAATGGATCGCGTGGTCACGTGGCTCACAGTTTAAGTGTACGATGTAAATTTTCCACTATTCTTAAAAACCCGCCTAGGCTTGAGGCTTGAGAGAAATGCCCCGAATTAAGATTCTTACACCTTATTCTTGGCAAAACCCTTAAGGCGCACTTTTTTCTAAAAACTACAATGATTTAGTGAAATGATATCACATTTTAAAGAATTTTTTTACAAATCGGACCATTATCTCATCCAAAATAATCAGGTAGTATTTTAATCTGCATATATTGATAAATAGTTTTTTGATATGTAAAATTTTAGTATTTTAATATCCTTATTATGGTTAAAAAAATATTAAAATATATTAAGAAGGCCTAAACGCCTTTTTACGCCTAAGGCCCCATATGTTTCTAAGGCTTAAGGAATGGCCTCCACACCTCGATCACGCCCCGCAATTTTTAGAACCTTGAAATTTGCAAAAAGTTAGACTTAAGCATAAAAAACATGCGGCCAAATGGTGAAAATGTAAAACAACCATTAAACGGTCCCGTAAGAGGAAGAAACACCTCGTACATGATCAACGTAACTCATAGGAAATGGTCGAATGGCCACGGGACTCCCGGTTTGATTATACGACGTAAATTCTCCAAAAGTAAGACTTAGGCATAAAAACACGCCACTAAAGGGTGAAAACATAAATAAAACACAATATGGTCCCCCTAAGAGATACATAGCATGGGACCAAAGTAACTCATAGGAATCGACCATGTAGTTACGGGACTTTCGTTTTGAGTATACAATGTAAATTTGCAAAAAGCTAAACTTAGCCATTAAATCAAGACGTCACTGAGTGAAAATGTAAAATAAGAATAAAATTGTCCCGTAATAAGCACGAAAACCTTGAACGGGAACAATAAAACTCGTAGGAACCGACCATATAGTCACGGGAATTCCGGTTAGAATATACAATGTAAATTTGCAAAAAGTTAGGCTTAGTCATAAAAAAATGTCATCAATCATTGAAAACATAAAATAGCCACAACACGGTCCGGTAAGAGGCACGAACACCTCGCACGGGAGCAATGTAACTCGTACGAATGGACCGCGTAGTCACGGAGCTCCCGATTTGAATATACAACGTAAATTTTCCAAAAGTAAGACTAAAGTATAAAAATATGCCATCAAAGGGTGAAAATGTAAAACGACCACAAAACGGTTCCGTAAAAGGCACGAAACCTCGAACATGACCAATGTAACTCGTAGGAAATGGCCGCATGGCCACGAAGCTCTCGGTTTTATTATATGATGTAAATTTGTCAAAAGTAAGACTTGGGCATAAAAACACGCTACAAAAGCGTGAAAACGTAAAACAGCCACAATATGGTCCCATAAGATATACAAACAACTAGCACGGGACCAATGTAACTCGTATGAATCGGCCGTGTAGTCTAGGACTTTCGGTTTGAGTATACAACGCAAATTTATAAAAAGTTAAACTTAGGCATAAAATTGTCCTGTAAGAGGCATGAAAACCTTCAACGGGACCAATGTAACTCGTAGGAACCGACCACATAGTCACAGGAATTTCGGTTTCAGTATACAATGTAAATTTGCAAAATGTTAGACTAAGGCATAAAACATGTTGGCAATAGTTGAAAACATAAAATAGCCACAACACGGTCCTGGAAGAGGCACGAACACCTCGCATGGGACCAATGTAACTCGTAGGAACGAACCACGTAGTCACGGAGCTCCCAGTTTGATTATATGACGCAAATTTTCCAAAAGTTAGACTTTAGCATAAAAATATGCCATCAAAGGGTGAAAATGTAAAATAACCACAAAACGGTCCCGTAAGAGGCACAAAAACCTCGCATGGGACCAATATAACTCATAAGAACCAATCATGTAGTCACAGGGCTCCCGATTTAAGTGTACGACGTAAATTTGTAAAAAATTGAACTTGGTCCTAAAACTTGCCATTAAAGGATGAAAAATTAAAACAACAATAAAAAAATCCCGTAAGAGGCACGAACACCTCCGGCGGTACCAATGTAACTCGTAGGAATGGATCGTGTAGTCACGTGACTCACGTTTTGAGTGTACGATGTAAATTGGCAAAAAGTTAGACTGGAGTATAAAAACATGCGATCAAATGGTCTCGTAAGAGGAAGAAACACCTAGTACATAATCAATGTAACTCGTAGGAAAAGGCCATATAGCCACAGGACTCCCGGTTTGATTATATGACGTAAATTTGTCAAAAGTAAGACTTAGGAATAAAAACACGTCGCTAAAGGGTAAAAATATATATAAAAAACACAATATGGTCCCCCTAAGAGAAATAAACAACTAGCACGGGACCAATGAAACTCGTAGGAATCGACCGTATAGTCACGGGACTTTTGGTTTGAGTATAAAACATAAATTTGCAAAAAGTTAAACTTAGGGATATAAACATGCAGTCAATGAGTGAAAACGTAAAATAATAATAAAATTGTCCCATAAAAGGCATGAAAACCTTGAACGGGACCAATGTAGCTCGTAGGAACCGACCACATAGTCACAGGAATTCCAATTTGAATATATAATGTAAATTCGCAAAAAGTTAGACTTTGGCATATAAACATGCAGTCAATCGGTGAAAACGTAAAACAGCCACAACACGATCTCATAAGAGGCACAAACACCTCGCACGGGAATAATGTAGCTCGTAAGAACGGACCACGTAGTCACGGGGCTCCCGGTTTGATTATAAGACGTAAATTTTTCAAAAGTTAGAATTAAGCATAAAAATATGCCATCAAAGGTAAAACGACAACAAAACGGTCCCCGTAAGAGGCACGAAAACCTCGTACTGGACTAATGTAACTCGTAAGAAATGGTCGCAAGGACACGTGACTCCCGGTTTGATTATATGACAAAAATTGGCAAAAGTAAGACTTGGGCATAAAAACACGCCGCTAAAGGTTGAAAATGTAAAACAACCACAACATGGTCCCGTAAGAGATACTAACAACTACCACGGGACCAATGTAACTCGTATGAATCGATCGTGTAGTCACGGGACTTTCAGTTTAAGTGTACAACATAAATTTCCTAAAAAGTTAAACTTAACCATAAAACCATGTCTTCAATGAGGGAAAACTTAAAACAAGCATAAAATTGTCCCATAAGAGGCACGAAAACCTTCAACGGGACCAATGTAACTCGAAGGAACCGACCATATAGTCACAGGAATTCCGGTTAGAATATACAATGTAAATTTGCAAAAAGTTAGACTTAGTCATAAAAACATGTCATCAATCGGTGAAAACGTAAAATAGCCACAACATGGTCCGGTAAGAGGCACGAACACCTCACACGGTAGCAATGTAACTCGTACGAATGGACCGCATAGTCACGGAGCTCCCGGTTTGAACATGTAACTCATAAAAATATGCCATCAAAGGGAGAAAATGTAAAACGACCACAAAACGGTTCCCTAAGAGGCACGAAAACTCGAACAGGACCAATGCAACTCATAGGAAATGGCCGCATGGCCACGAAACTCTCGGTTTGATTATATGATGTAAATTTGTCAAAAGTAAGACTTGGGCATAAAAACACTTTACTAAAGGGTGAAAACGTAAAACAACCACAATATGGTCCCATAAGAGATACTAACATCTATCACGGGTTTAATGTAACTCGTATGAATCAATCGTGTAGTCACGGGACTTTCGGTTTGAGTATACAATATAAATTTGTAAAAAGTTAAACGTAGGTATAAAAACAAGCCATCAATGAGTGAAAACGTAAAACAAGCATAAAATTGTCCTGTAAGAGCCACGAAAACCTTAAACGGGACCAATGTAACTCGTATGAACCGACCACATAGTCACAGGAATTTCGATTTGAATATGCAATGTAAATTTGAAAAAAGTTAGACTTAGGCATAAAAATATGCCATCAATCGGTGAAAATGTAAAATAGCCACAACACGGTCCCGTAAGAGGCACGAACACCTCTTAAAGGACCAATGTAACTCGTAGGAACAGACCACGTAGTCATGGAGCACCTGGTTTAACTAAATGACTTAAATGTTCCAAAAGTTAGACTTAAGCGTAAAAATATGCCATCAAAGGGTGAAAATGTAAAACAACCACAAAACGGTCCCGTAAGAGGCATGAAAACCTCGTACTGGACCAATGTAACTCGTAATAACCAACCACATAGTCACGGGGCTCCCGATTTAGTGTACGACGTAAATTTGCAAAAAATTAAACTTGGTCTTAAAACATGCCATCAAAGGGTGAAAACTTAAAACAACCACAAAACGGTCCCGTAAGAGGCCCAAACACCTCCGACGGTACTAATGTAACTCGTAGGAATGGATTGCATAGTCACGTGACTCACGTTTTGAGTCTACAATGTAAATTTGCAAAAAGTTTTATTCAAGCATAAAAACATGGGGTCAACTATTGAAAGCGTAAAATAGCCGTAAAACGGTCTCGTAAGAGGAAGAAACACCTCGTACAGGATAAATTTAACTTGTAGGAAATAGCCTTATATCCACGGAACTCTCGGTTTGATTATACGACATAAGTTTGCCAAAAGTAAGACTTTGGCAAACAAGCACGTCGCTAAAGGGCGAAAATATAAAAAAAAACAATATGCCACCCTAAGAGATACAAAAACTAGAACGGCACCAATGTAACTCGTTGGGATCGCCCGTGTAGTCACGAGACTTTCGGTTTGAGTATACAACGTAAATTTGTAAAAAAATAAACTTAAGCATAAAAACATGCAGTCAATGAGTGAAAACGTAAAATAAGAATCAAATTGTCCCGTATGAGGCACGAAAACCTTGAACGGGACCAAGCTCATAGGAACCGACCACATAGTCACGGGAATTTCGATTTGAATATACACAGTAAATTTGTAAAAAGTTAGACTTAGGCATAAAAACATGTCGTCAAATGGTGAAAACGTAAATCAGCCATAACATGGTCCCATAAGAGGGATGAACACCTCGCACGGGACCAATGTAACTCGTAGGAACGAACCACGTAATCACGGAGCTCGCAGTTTTATTATATGACGTAAATTTTCCAAAATATTGAATTAAGCATAAAAATAGGCCATCAAACGGTAAAAATTTAAAACAGGCACAAAAAGGTCCTGTAAGAGGCTCAAAAATTTCGCACTTGACATATGTAACTTGTAGGAAATGACCGCATCCTGGTTAAGATTATATGACGTAAATTTACCAAAAGTAATACTTGGGCATAAAAAAATGCCGTTAAAGGTTGAAAACGTAAAACAACCATAACATGGTCCCGTAAGAGATACTAACAACTACCACGGGACCAATGTAACTCATATGAATCGATCATGAAGTCACGGGACTTTCAATTTAAGTGTACAACATAAATTTGCTAAAAGTTAAACTTAAGCATAAAAACATGGCGTCAATGAGTTAAAACATAAACGAAGCATAAAATTGTGCCATAAGAGGCACGAAAACCTTGAACGGGACCAGTGAAACTCATAGGAACCGACCACATAGTCACAGGAATTTCGGTTCAAATATACAATGTAAATTTATAAAATGTTAGACTTAGGCATAAAAACATGTCGTCAATAGGGGAAAACATAAAACAACCACAACACGCTCCTAAGAGACTCGAACACCTCGCACGGGATGAATATAACTCGTAGGAATGGACTGCGTTGTCACGGAGCTCCCGGTTTGATTATACAACGTAAATTTTCCAAAAGTAACACTTAAGCATAAAAATATGCCACCAAAGGGTAAAAATGTAAAAAGACAACAAAACAGTCTCGTAAGAGGCACAAAAACCTCGAACGGTACCAATGTAACTCGTAGAAAATGTCTGCATGGCCACGTGACTCCTGTTTTGATTATATGATGTAAATTTGCTAAAATAAGACTTGGGCATAAAACCATGTCGCTAAAGGGTGAAAATGTAAAACAAATAAAATATGGTCCCATAAGAGATACTAACAACTAGCATGGGACCAATGTAACTCATATGAATTGATCGTGTAGTCACGGGACTTTGGGTTTGAGCCTACAACAAAAATTTGCAAAAAGTTAAACTTAGGCATAAAAACATGCCATCAATGAGTGGAAGCGTAAAACAAGCATAAAATTGTCCAGTAAGAGGCACAAAAACCTTAAACGGGACCAATGTAACTCGTATGAACCGACCACATAGTCACAAGATTTCCTATTTGAATATACAATGTAAATTTAAAAAAGTTAGACTTAGGCATAAAAACATATCGTCAATCGGTGAAAATGTAAAACAGCCACAACACGGTCCCGTAAGAGGCACGAACACCTCTTACGGGATCAATGTAACTCGTAGGAATGGACCACGTAGTCATGGGGCTCCTGATTTGATTATATGACATAAATTTTCCAAAAGTTAGATTTAAGCATAAAAATATGCCATCAAAGGGTGAAAATGTAAAACAACCACAAAATGATCCCGTAAGAGGCATGAAAACCTCATATGGGACCAATCTAACTCGTAAGAACCAACCACGTAGTCACGGGGATCCCGGTTTAAGTGTACAACGTAAATTTGCAAAAAATTGAACTTGGTATTAAAACATGCCATCAAAGGGTGAAAACTTAAAATAACCACAAAACGGTCCCTTAAGAGGCACAAACACCTTAAACGGTACCAATGTAACTCGTAGGAATGGATCACGTAGTCACGTGACTCTCGTTTTGAGTGTAAATAGACATAAGCATAAAAACAAGCGGTCAAATGGTGAAAACGTAAAACAGACATAAAACGGTCCCGTATGAGGAAGAAACACCTCCTACAGGATCAATTTAACTTGTAGGAAATGGCCGTATAACCACGGGACTCCCGGTTTGATTATATGACGTAAATTTGCTAAAAGTAAGACTTAGGCATTAAAACACACCGCTAAAAGGTGAAAACATTAAAAAAAATATGGCCCCCTAAGAGATACAAACAACTAGCATGGGACCAATGTAACTCGTAGGGATTGACTGTGTAGTCACGAGACTTTTGGTTTGAATATACAACGTAAATTTCCAAAAATTTAAACTTAGGCATAAAACATGCAGTCAATGAGTGAAAATGTAAAATAAGAATAAAATTGTTCCGTAAATGGCACAAAAACCTTGAGCAGGACCAATGTAGCTCATAGGAATCGACCACATAGTCACGGGAATTTCGATTTTAATATACTATGTACATTTGCTAAAAGTTAGACTTAGGCATAAAAACATGTCGTCAATTGGTGAAAACATAAAAAATCCACAACACGATCCTATAAGAGGCATGAACACGTCGCACGGGACCAATGTAACTCATAGGAACGGACCACATAGTCACGGAGCTCCCCGTTTGATTAGATGACATAAATTTTCCAAAAGTTAGACTTAAGCATAAAAATATGCCATCAAAGGGTGAAAATGTAAAATGACCACAAAACGGTCCCATAAGAGATACGAAAACCTCACACGGGACCAATGTAACTCATAGAAAATGGTTGCATGGCCATGGGACTCCCAGTTTGATTATATGACATAAATTTACCAAAAGCAAAACTTGGGCATAAAAACACGCTGCTAAAGGTTGAAAACGTAAGACAACCACAATATGTTCCCGTAACAGATACTAACAACTAGCACAGGACCAATGTAACTCGTATGAATCGATCGTGTAGTCACGGGACTTTCGGTTTAAGTATACAACGTAAATTTGAAAAAAGTTAAACTTAGGAATAAAAACATTCCGTCAATGAGTGAAACATAAACCAAGCATAAAATTGTCCTATAAGAGGCACGAAAACCTTGAACGGGACCAATGTTACTCGTAGGAACTGACCACATAGTCACATGAATTTCGATTTCAGTATACAATGTAAATTTGCAAAATGTTAGACTAAGGCATAAAAACATGTTGTCAATTGGTGAAAACGTAAAATAGCCACGACACGGTCCTGTAAGAGGCACGAACACCTCGCACGGGACCAATGTAACTCGTAGGAATGGACCACGTAGTCACGGAGCTCCCAGTTTGATTATATGACAAAAATTTTCCAAAAGTTAGACTTTAGAATAAAAATATGCCATCAAATTGTGAAAATGTAAAATAACCACACAACGGTCCCGTAAGAGGCACAAAAACCTCGCATGGGACCAATATAACTCTTAAGAACCAACCGCGTAGTCACGGAGCTCCCGGTTTGAGTGTACGGCGTAAATTTGCAAAAAATTAAACTTGGTCTTAAAACATGCCATCAAAGGGTGAAAACTTAAAACAACCAAAAAACGGTCCAGTAAGAGGTACAAACACCTCCGACACTAAAGGGTGCAAACATAAAAAACTACAATATGGTCCCCCTAAGAGATACAAACAACTAGCCCGGGACAAATGTAACTCGTAGGAATCGATTGTGTTGTCATGGAACTTTCGGTTTGAGTATACAATGTAAATTCGCAAAAAATTAAACTTAGGCATAAGAACATATCGTCAATGCGAGAAAACGTAAAATAAGAATAAAATTGTCCTCTAAGTGGAACGAAAACCTTGAACAGGGCCAATGTAACTCGTAGGAACTCACCACATAGTCACGAGAATTCCCGTTTGAATATATAGTGTAAATTTGGAAAAAGTTAGACTTAGGCATAAAAACATGCCGTCAATCGGTGAAAATGTATAATAGACACAACACGGTCCCGTAAGAGGGACGAAAAACCTCCCACGGGACCAATGTAACTCGTAGGAATGGGCCGCGTAGTCACAAAGCTCCCAATTTAATTATACAACTTAAATTTTCTAAAACTTTGACTTAAGCATAAAAAAATTCCATCAAAGGGTGAAAATGTGAAGCGACCACAAAACGGTCCTGTAAGAGGTACAAAAATCTCGAACGGGACCAATATTACTCGTAGGAAATGGCCACATGGCCACGGGACTCTCGATTTGATTATATGACGTAAATTTGCCAAAAGTAAGACTTGGGCAAAAAAAATACGCTACTAAAGGGTGAAAACATAAAACAACCACAACATCGCCCCGTAAGAGGTACTAACAACTAGCACGGGACCAATGTAACTCATTTGAATCGATCATGTAGTCACAAAACTTCCGATTTAAGTATATAACGTAAATTTGCAAAAAGTTAAACTTAGGCATAAAATCATGCCGTCAATGAGTGAAAACATAAAATAAGAATAAAACTATCCCATAAGAGGCACGAAAACCTTCAACGGGACCAATGTAACTCGTAGAAACCGAATACATAGTCACTGGAATTTCGGTTTGAATATACAATGTAAATTTACAAAATGTTAGACTTAGGCATAAAAACATGCCGTCAATTGATGAGAACGTAAAACAGCCATAACACGGTCCCGTAAGAGGCACAAGCACCTCACATTGGATGAATGAAACTCATAGAAACATACCACGTAGTCACGGAGCTCTCGGTTTGATTATATGACGTAAATTTTCCAAAAGTTAGACTTAAGCATAAAAATATGCCATCAAAGGGTGAAAATGTAAAATAACCACAAAACGGTCCCGTAAGAGGCACAAAAATCTCACACGAGACCAATGTAACTCGGAAGAACCAACCACGTAGTCACGGGGCTCCCGATTTTAGTGTACGACGTAAAATTGCAAACAATTGAATTTTGTCTTAAAACATGCCATCAAAGGGTGAAAACTTAAAACAACCACAAAACAGTCCAATAAGAGGCACGAACACCTCCGACGGTACCAATGTAACTCGTAGGAATGGATCGTGTAGTCACGTGACTCACGGTTTGAGTGTATTATGTAAATTTGCAAAAACTTAGACTTAAGAATAAAAACATGCGGTCAAATGGTGTAAACATAAAACAGCCGTAAAACGATCCCGTAAGAGGAAGAAACACCTCGTACAGGATCAATGTAACTCGTAGGAAAGTTTTACATGGCCACGGGAATCCCGGTTTGATTATACGACGTAAATTCTCCAAAAGTAAGACTAAGGAATAAAAACACGCCGCTAAAGGGTGAAGTCATAAAAAACCATAATATGACCCCCTAAGAGATACGAACAACTAGCACATGACCAATGTAACTCGTAGGAATCGACAGTGTAGTCACGAGACTTTGTATTTGAGTATACAACGTAAATTTGCAAAAAGTTAAACTTAGGCATAAAAACATGCCATCAATGAGTGAAATGTCAAATAAGAATAAAACTATCACGTAAGAGGGATGAAAACCTTGAACGGGACCAATCTAACTCATAGCAAACCACCACATAGACACAAGATTTTCGGTTTGAATATACAATGTAAATTTGCAATAAGTTAGACTTAGGCATAAAAATATGCCGTCAATCGGTGAAAACATAAAACAACCACAACACGGTCCTGTAAGAGGCACGAACAGCTTGCACATGACCAATGTAACTCGTAGTAATCGACCATGTAGTCACGGAGCTCCCAGTTTGATTGTACAACGTAAATTTTCCAAAACTTAGACTTAAGCGTAAAAATATGCCAACAAAAGGGTGAAAATATAAAACAACCACAAAACGGTCCCATAATGTAATACCCCGTATTTCTTCATATTTATAATTTAATAAATTTGGGTAATTAAATAGAAAATACATTTTAATTTAAATTACGTGAGTAGAGTAATTTAATATGATTTAATAATTATTATGATTATTAAGCGTAAATAATAATTATGATTATTAAATATTAATCGAGAGATAGATACTGATTAATATTATGATTCAAATTTACTAAGTGTGAATAGTAAATGTTGATTGTTAAATTTTACGACATAGCGAGAGATATGGATGTACTTGATTATACATTAACCGAGCGTTGCGTGTAGACTAAATTGAGGATGAGATAAGAAAAATATTTTTGGTGACTCAAATGATAATTTAGAGGTCAAAAATGATTCCGAATGGGTCGAATTAGTCAAAATAGTATACCCAGGGGTACTAGTTGGGTATTGGGGCATTTTTGGGCTAAATCGAGACTGTACGGGGGCGTTTTAGTCTTCTGGCATATGGGGTGAGGAAACCTACGAATTTAGGAGTGTTTTATCAGCTGATTAAAAGTTGGTTAGGGTTAGAAACCTCATAACACAATGGAAAGACATTACAGTGCTAAGAGAGATTATTCTCAAAGCTTAAGGAAGAATTGGTGAAGAATTCAAAGGGTTCTTGCACCACAAACTAGTTGGGAAGGAAGATTGGAGGAGAAAGACAATCAATCACCAACAATAATCACGAAATCAGATCATCTCTGAATAAGGCAAGTTCTTATTTATAAATTATTTTGAGTTATAATATCCATGCGTAGGATTTATGAATAATCGAATTTGATTAATATTCTAGGAGAAAAAGAATTGATTAATTGGATGTTCGGATAGAAATAGAATGTAGTTAGATTTATATCTATAGAGGATTGAAAATTAGAGGAATCATGATTGTTAATACGAATTAAAATATGGGTTTAGAATTTATAATATGGGAAGAACATATTTTTAGGGTTTTTGAATAATTAGAGGATTTATATTATTCTGGGCTAAATTCGTGAAGGTTTATGATGTTTAAATCGTTGGAAATCAACCTAGAGTATGTAAGAATGGTTAGAAATCATTGGTTTCATGTTTGGTGTATTATCATATAAGTTGGAAAATTGAAAATTGTGAGAAAATGCATGAAGAAGACGAACTGCACATGCACCTTCTCGATCGATTGATCGACCCTTGAATGTCGATCGATGGATGGTCCTGGTCGATCGATTGACCCAGGCGGATTCTGGGTTCTTTTGTTGGGTGAGTTCTAATCGTTTGCCAATAATTAGGGGGAAACCTTAAGGATGATGTTCTACTTATGTAGGGACGTAGAGAGTACTAGTAGGTGTATAGTGGAGGTCTGTTATAATCATAGAGTGCAAGATTGGAAGTGATGGAACTACAAGTATAAACAGATCGAGTAGTATATCAAATATTCGGGATTTGAGTTACGGAGAGTGTAAAGTAAGACCCAGAGGTGTATCAGTAGGTTAGAGATAGGTTAACTACTAAAATTAATAGAGGGGTAACTAGGGCCCTTAGAGGTGTGTGAATACTCAATTAAAATACGATAGTTAGAAAAATCATAAGTAAATACGTATGGTGAATATTAAAGAGAAAATATTACATACGAACATTATTATTAGGTTGTGTGTATACCTACTGAGTTATATGGATACTTAGGTGGTGAGAATACCAAATGTATAAATGCCTATATTAGGGTCGAGGTAGGATTCCGAACTAATATATGGAAATAGTAAGCTGGGGATGTGATGAAAGAGTTTCGAACCAATCTACCTATAATTTTTGTTAATGGCGTCGAGGTGATTATTCCGAACCACTTCATGAAACGAATTTAGGTTCGAGGTGACATTCCGAACCAAATTCTTACTTGGTGTCGATGGACCATTCCAAACCAAGAGTCCTTGATGTGTGTCAAGAGGACATATTAGTAATAAATGAGTTTATAAGTATATGTTGTTTGTGAAATATACACTGTATTAATAATCTACTTCTACGAGTTAGTAGATATTGAGATGTCGCGATTACATCTAAAAGCAAATTAAGTAAGGAAACTTAATTATAAAATGGTGAAAGACAACAAGGCGTGAACAGTTGTCTAAGTATATAAATCATGAGATATAATTACTATTACATACTAAGTGTATGAAATGGGAACTTAGTAGGGTAGATGGGTTTAGTTGGATACCATATTTCAGTTAGCTTGATTAGTATAGCTAGGTTGGCTGGGTACGGGACGTTAGGCGTGCATGATAGATGAGGGGTAAGGTAACTCAAGAGAGTGTACGCGAAATCTTAACATGTGTAATCAATAACTCATCTTATTGTGATAATCACTTGAAAAATAGTTTCAAAACATTTTGAGTACTTACTCTTGCTATTAAAAATATTTTCAAAACCTTTTAGGTGTCCAGCCACAGGATTGCCAGACTTGAAGATTCTGTCCAGGGACTCGTAGCTGCAGCATTGTGGAGGCTAGCATGACTATGCAGAGAGGCTGCATCTATTAAGATCTAGTGTAGGATCTCATTATAGTATTCTATATTTGGACATGTTTGTCCATAGTCTTTATTTCAGATTCAGTTTTAGATTATGTGGATTTTATTTAGTAGTTTTGGATTGTTAGACGAATGTTGACTCTGAAAGATTTTATCCTTTATATATTTCTACATGGTTTGATTTATAGTTTGTTGTGAATGGTTATCTTTTACTTCCACGTGAATATTTTGGCTTGGGTTAATGAAAGATAAAATTTGGCACCGTTCTAATTTCACTTATGTGATTAGTAATTAAAAAGTTTTTTGACATTGATGCTAAGAATGAACCAACTGAGAAACCTATTTTAATTTAATTTCGAACTTATCACCCAGGATTTAATTAGGCAGGGTGTCATAGATGGTATCAGAGTTTCAGGTTCTAGTGTCCATAGGATCTGAGCATCTTACTACGATTTCATTGTTTTGTTCTTTGATGTAGAGCCATATTTTAGGACTGTTGCTTTTGTCCATACGTGTTTAAAATATCGTACTTCTTCTATTAGATTTTTTATAAACTGTGTACTTATTCTCAGACGCCACCTAGGAGACAGTGAGTAGAGAGGGTTGAGGCCAGAGATTGGTTGAGGGAGGCTCATCAGGAGCCACAGGAACCGCCACCCCCACCCGAGCTAATTTTTACTACTCAGGTGGTAGTGATAGTGGCTCAGGCAGTTGAGACGGTCATGAGGGACATGGCAGCTCATTTTCCTCATTCCTAAGTACAGCCTCCAGTGGCACTAGCAGTTTAAGCCCTGGTAAGGCCACCTTCTTTGCAGCGAGCCAGGGAGACCTTTCAGAAGGGCTATAAGTCCGAGTTTCAGGGCAGTACTTATGTGGTAGAGGCTTACGACTGGAAAAAAAACATCTACTGCCATCTACGTATGCTTGAGTGTGCCGAGGTACAGAAGAAGATTCTTTCTACTTTTCATCTATCAGTAGCATCTTTAAAGTGGTGGGAGTCAGTTACCACTATAGAGGATAGGGACTTGATGACGATTTCTGAGTTTTGGGTGCGGGTTGACTGCAAGTACTTTCAGCTTGCAGTAGAGTTAGAGATGAGGAAGAAATTTAGTGAGGTGGTCCAGGGTGATCGATCAGTGTCTGACTATGAGGAGGATTTCACCCGCCTTGCTAATTTTGTGCCAGATGAGGTGAGCAACGAGTAGCGTAAAAAGTCCAAGTTTATGGATGATTTAAACTGGAAGATCCAACAACATTTGATCGATAACCCAGCACTATTGACTTATACAGACATCGTCAACACCGCACTAGTGCACTATCAGGATCATCACTTTCATGTGAAGGGAAGCAAGAGGAGTGAGCCTAGCCAGTCAGGTAGGGAAAATGAGGGTAGTGACAGCAGCACACCGCAATAGCAGACAGCGGGTCAGCAGGGGCAAGATTCTCAACAAGGGAACTCTGCTAAGAGATTTAGGTATGGATGACATCAATATGATAGGCAGGGACAATAGGGTTACCAGCAGGAGGTTCCTCAGGGATGTTAGGGCCAATGTCAGGGCTAACATGGCTAAGGGTAGAGACAGTTCTAGGGGCAGTGTTTCACATGTGTCCAGCACGGTCATAAGAGTAGGACTTGTCCATACGGAGATAGGGCACAATAATAGGGTGCCCAATAGGGGCAGTAGGCTCCGTTAGCCTCAGAACCACCATAGGACCTACAGCAGCAGCCGGGCCAAATACACTATGGGCGTGTGTACAATGTTCGAGACGTGCCTTTTCATCCATCACCTTCGGCAGCACTGGCAGTCGCGCGTACCTTTCCTATCCATGGGCATGGGGGCAGTAGATTATTTGACATGGGTTCGAGGCACTCTTTTATTGACACTAGATTTTCACGAGAAGTCGGACTTTTAGAGATAACCGACACTCATCTTATGAATCTAGGGTTAGCAAAATACCGTAACTCTACCTAGTCCCACCATTTATACTTCCTCCATCTAGGATGAAACTCATAACAACAACTTAGCCAATCTCGTAGCTACTCCAAATGGTACTTGGACATGGTACACTTGTCCTAACGGAATCAAAAACTACTTTACTCGATGTCCCACTTTCGCACCCTATTCTTGCCCTTTAACTCCTACCGGGAAAGACCAAAGCGTGTAGTTACACACTTTACATTACAACATTCTCCGTCTCTGGCCACCCTGACCATGTTAAAGTTATTAGCATCTTGGAATCTATAGCCTCGATCCTGACAATCGTCTTCATATTCCCCTTAACTTTTTCGTTAAAAGGAAACTCCACCACTGACCTCAACAGCCCTAGTTCATTAAATTCCCCGGGTGGATGTCCACCGATGGGGTTCCATGGATACAAATTTTCCGTAAGTGTTAGAAACACTTCTTTAGTGAGCCTATCATTCCTCTGAAGGACTGTCTCTTCATTGTACTTACCTTGATTCAGTACAAAATTCACCTATCCATAACTCTCTTTATTCACCGTCAGCCTATGACCGATCCTTAGGTGAATAGTTTAGAATTGCATTAGTTCTATTCCTACTAAATCAAGGGAGATCATGGTTAAAAACTATCCTTAAGGTCCCTTTAGGGGCAAAACATCATTCTTCCCCAAATATGGTTACTAGCTTTCCCACCATTTCAATATTGCTCCTACGAGTGAAAAAATTTCCTCAAATTTTCGTATATGGTTATTTCCACACCCTGCTCTAAGCCAAAGCTTCCAAGCCGTCTACTCCCACTTAATCACACTACACTTACGCCGCATAACCTAACTTCAAGGTATAATCCTTATCAAAGACCTTTCAAACCTTTTTCCAACTCAACCTCACCGGGTAGTTCAACTTTAACACCACTTCCTACTACAGCGGTACTTGTATAATTATAACTACTATTCCTTGGTAGTCGTTGCAATAATCCTTAGAAATCTCCGTAAGGAGAGTGACCCCTACCGCGGTTCTAGTCTCCGACTTCAACTAACTGCTCCAACTAAGCCCCGCCTCCAGTTTCCCTCATCATGGCCTTCCTTGGTCTCCCTTCCTCAATCAGCACATGAGTCTCAAATGAGAGCGCAAAAGATTTACTATAATCTTATATAATAGAAGTAGAATGAAATCTCACAATAGGAATCAATGATCCTAATCCTAAGTCTCTATATCAAACCGAGAGCAATGCTGGAAGCGTAGTACGTCCGCACAGATTCCTAAGGACACTAAAACCTGATTATCTGATACCATCTGTAACACCCCACCTAATAGGATACCGGGCGATCACTCATGTACCAAATTAAAACAGGAGTCACATATGGTTCATTCTTAGCATCACTGTCGAAAACCAAATTAATTACTAATAACCTATTAGGTTGGCGTCAAAATTTTATTTAACTAATATTTTTAAATAATTTAATCAATTTAAAACATTCACGCGGTATATATAAATGAAACATAATAACCGAACACTCGGTTTAACAATTATACAGCCCCATTGAATTCCACACTAAAAGGCGGTAAAAGAATAAATAAATGCAGTTGGGTTATCAGCCAGAATTTTTAGACAATACCTCCTATCTAGATTACAAGGATAGAAGCGTCTATAGAAAAACCTGCATGCATCCACAACTGCAGCAGAAGACGTCTAACTCGCAGGTATTTTCATCCAGTCGTCCCTGTGTCTGGACACCTATATATATGTATGTATATATATATATAACAAAAGAGAAGAAAAGTAGATAAACGGGTCAGAGCCCGAGTTGTGAAAATATTTTGCAAGTGCATAAATGCTTTATTTTAAAAATATGATTTATCTCATATTTAAGTTGGTATCGCACTCCCATGAGGTACCCCTCACCCCTCCTCTAATAGTGCACACCTAACGCATCCATTTCAAACCCCTAGTTAAGCTACCCCTCCTAACTACTTTATATCACCTGACCTCTAGAAACTTCGAAACTCGAGTACTAAGGGCTAAACATCTCCCCATTCTCAACACTGCACTACGTTCGTGTGTGGGGGTGTCTCGTGAAGCGAAATCCAGACAATTAACCCCCCCCCAATACACTACTACTTGGTAGTGTCAATCGTCGATATCCATTAGGCCCTCAGTACAAAACGTATATATATACATACTCATATAATAATATACATATCACACTCACTCTCATGTTCATATCACAATATACATTCGGATAAAATCTCCCGGACTGAGATTTACTCTATATTCGTTTTAATAATACACAATCGGATAGAATCTCTCGGACTGAGATTTATTCTATACTCATTTATCTCTATACTCTAGCAGAGATACATATATATATTCTTTCTCTCATACACAAGTAGTTTACTAAACACATAAGTACAATAACCATCCCAACGAGCTATAACTCGAGGATGCGGTCTCATAGTGCCAATCTAACTCCGGGTTTACTCACTGTACCACGGTACCAAGAACGACTTACTCAATGGTCTTGGTAAAATATACACAACGGTGGAGGCGGTCATGTTCCCTATGTAAGTGGAGTACACACATCGCACTCGAATGTGGGACGAGATAACCTGGGGATATACTCACCCTTCTCCTCAAGCCAGGGTATTCACCCACATCGTGCAACCTCCTTGGATCACACTAGAGAAAATATATAACCTGGCTATTCCAACCCTACGCCAAGGGAAAGCCCGTGGAAATCAGCCTCTAAGACACACACACACACACACACACACACACACACACACACAAATATATATATATATATATATATATATATATATATATATATATATATATATATATATACACGTATCATATTATATATATTGTAATCACATTGTATATATTTATAACCCATTTCATTTCTTAAATATATAAATGGCTATAATTGCCAACTCATATAGCAATAGGCGAACCCAGATGCTCCCACTGTAATAGCATAAGTATTTACACACTTAAAATACTAAGCCCATAAGTATTCCCTCACTTCATATATAACTCGTACCTTTATCACTTTTAGGGATATATATACTCTCCAAATATCCAAATTCCATCCGAGACGCCTCATAGGATTTACTCAATTATGGTCGGCATATAATCACATTATCTACGCGTACCATTATCTATATATAATCACCCACCGAAATATTTCCTCGAGTGTTATTCACCTTAAATACCCTCGAATAAATAAGTCATGGATCCCATTTTCCATGAATCCAAAATTTACATCACGCTCCAAAATTTATTTAGAGGTCCCCGCTACATTTTAGGAGCCCTAAACATTCAATTCTTCAATCTATTTATTTTCCTCGAAAATGTACTTTCTGTGACACACATCTTAGCACCCTCCTAGACCCTATAAATCTCCACAAATGGCTAGGTATTAATTCCCTCTATGAATATTTAATTTATTAATTAAATAGACTAGAATTAATTAATATTTGAATTTATCCCATCTAATCAACCTAGGAAAAATTGCCAAAAATTTTGGACCATCGATCAATCGATGTTGGACCATCGATCCATCGATTAACCCGGACAGCTTCTTGTCCGAGAAGATGTTTCGGCCATTAATGCTTCTCCAAAGCTTTTTACTCCTCTCCTACCCTCTTCCAACCTCAATCAATGATACACAAACACATAATAAGGGTTCGAAATATCCTAGAACCCATAACCAACAACTAATTTCGATTAAATCCTAAGTTTTTCAAATTGGTTAATATTCGGGGTTTACTCGTTTAACTTTCGAAAACCCGTTTTGATTCACGAAAACACAACCCCAAAATCTTCTAATTTGTTATTACCAAATTTTAATATGAGACTTATTCTCAAAAGGAAATAAAGCAAGTAAATACTTGCATCGTGGATAAAATCCGATGACCCTGAGTTGAATCCCGCGGAGTTTGGTTGGAACCTCCCTTTTCTTGCTCTTTTCTCTCCTCCTTTCCTATCCTCTTTATTTTCTTTCTTTTCTTTCCTTTCTTTCCCTCTCTCGTGCCTTATATAGGTAGAAGTAAGGGTTTATCCCTTTAAATCCAAAAATGACTCGTTTACTTAATTACGAGTCCTTATTAATCCAAAAATTCCTAGAATCCAAACACTACTCCCAGATACTCGATTATGACTATGTCGGCCCTTCCTAAATCAACCGCACACTCGAAATCTCAATCCGAGGTACTTGATCGCAATCCACTAATTAAACCCAATACATCTCAATGCGGGTTTTCCAATTAAAATATTATCCTTTGTCTCTTTATCCAACTACGACATGTAATTAAAATAATCCAACTCATTTACTTAGTCTTAAAAGTAAATGAAACACACATTAGTAATAATCAAATGTTCATAAATCCCAAAATTTCTATTTACAAAATTTCCCTTAATATCCAAATTACACTCACTAATGTAATTTAAAAATCTCTAAGAGTGCGGGGTGTTACGTTGGTACACACCGGCATGTGTGGTCGTAAGAGGACACCCTCTCATGAGAATAATAGGTAATTCATCTTATTCATTGATGACTATACAATAATGATGTGGGTCTATTTTCTCCATGAAAAATCAGAAGTTTTTAGTGTTTTAAAAAAATTTATAAACTTCATTGAGAAAAAAAGTAGTCACTTCATCAAAGTTTTGAGAAGTGATAGAGGAAAGGAGTATAACTCCAATGAATTTGATAAGTTCTGTGAAGATGAAGGGGTAGAACACCAATAAAATGTTGGGTATGCTCCAGAGCATAATGGAGATTCTAAAAGAAAAAATAGGACAGTTATGGAGATGGGCAAAACGATGCTCAAGGAGAAAGGCCTTACCAAGGCTTTTTGGGAAGAAGCAGTCTACACTACAGTGTACCTCCTAAATAGGCTTCCCACCAAGGCTGTTTAAAACAAGATGCTGATCGAAGCTTGGAGCGGTCAAAAGCCATCAGCAAAACATCTCAGAGTGTTTAGGTGCATATGTTATGCTCATGTTCCTTGACAAAAGAGAAGCAAACTCGACGATAAGTCAGAGAAAGGAATCTTCTTAGGCTATAGTACTCAATCAAAAGTCTATAGAGTCTATAACCTGAGAACCAAGAAGTTGATGATCATTCGCGATGTGGAGTTCGATAAGAGTTCTACCAGGAACTGGGAAGAAGACAAGATTAAAAGAAGAAGCATCGTCACATCTACATCACCACAACAAAGTGAATCTACGAAGACTACAACTACACCGACAGTAGAAACAATACCTCCAACATCACCAAGGCAAGAAGACTCATCTCCAGAATCAACTCCTAGACGGACCAAACCACTAGCTGAAAGTTGTAACTTTACAATTCTAGAACCCACGAGTTATGAAGTTGATATAAAACAAGAAGACTTAGTCAAAACTAAGGAATGAGCGATGAAGATGATCGAGAAGAACAAAACTTGGGAGTTGATGGATCGACCAAAGGATAAAGATGTCATTGGAGTAAAGTGGGTCTACAAAACAAAAACCTAATTACATAATCCAGAAACACAAAGCAAGGTTAGTAGTAAAAGTCTACTCACAACAATTTGGAGTTGACTACAATGAAACTTTTGCACTAGTGGCGCTATTAGACATCATTAGAGCACTAGCAGCTCAAAATCGCTTGAAGATTCATCAACTAGATGTAAAATCTCAATGGATATCTCGAGGAAGAAATCTACGTTGAACATCCATAAGGTTTCGAGGTGCAAGGAACAGAAGATAAAGTCCTTCGATTGAAGAAAGACTTGTATGGTGTAAAGCAAGCTCCGAGAGCCTTGTACAACAGAATTGACGGATACTTCACAAATCAAGGATTCAGGTGGAGCCAAAGCGAGCCAACTCTCTACATCAAGACCCAAGGTCAGAACCATACTGTTCATACCAAATTTAGTCATATAATGTGGACCAATCATATGAAGACACGTGTCCATCTACATGGCGAATACAAATACTTTCAACGAACAACATACAGCACCGAGAAACATGGTGTACCGAGCTACTCAGGTGTTCTGAGCAACGTGGTTTACCGAGTTACTTAAGTGTTCCGAGCTACTTAGCATTCAGAGAAATTTAAACGCTTTGAGCTACTTGGCGTGCAGAGCACTTCATTCAGAAGATAATTACGCATTTAATGCATATTCTTAGTTCACGGTTGTTTATGACTACTAAATGACATCTTATACCTTTTCATATGTACAGCCTCAAGGCTAAAAATACAGGGTAACCCCGTCATAAGGGGGACTTCAGAATCTCTTAAAATTCAGAGAGAAGCAAATACTCATGCAATACATTAACAGTGGACGTAGGTCATTTTCTTAAGGCCGAACCACTTTAAAAATCTTGAGTCTCATTTACTTATTATTTATTTATTTGTGATTGATTAATTAGATTGCATCTAGTTTTTTACATTAACAGATTGGCGCCGTTTGTGGGAAACGACTATATTTATCATTTTTCCATCAAAAATTACCATCTATGGCTGAGATCCTAGAATCCAGTGACCGAAAAACCATTGGGGTCCCTCCAAATCCTTCTAATCCCCTAACTATTCAAGACATGGCTGGCATTATGGTTAATTTGGCTCAAGGGCAGACAACCATGCAAGAAACGATGCGTCAGCTTATACAAACTATTCGTGACGAAGTACCTGCCCAGTCCGGACAAAGAAGTGTTTAGAGAAACACCCATCTACCATCTTCAAGGAATAGATGTACGCTATTTACAGAGGACTCTCGATCTAGGCGTACCGGTTCTTATCATACTTAAAGATCTCATGATCCTTCATATCAACTTGGCCGAATTTCTTCGATATGAGTTACTGATTCTCATCGAAATGTTTCTTTAACTCCAAGGAGAGCTAGTGTTCTGGAAAGGTTGAGTAGAGTCTCTCATTTTGATCGTTTGGACCCTAGGAGAAATATAAACCCTCCTAGAGTTGAGTTGAGGGACACTCAATAACCAATCGATTTAAGAGAAGGTTCTTCCCAATCACACCCAACAACTCAACGAGAAAAATCTCAAGAAGGAAATTCAGCGCGATCAGTTACACGAACCAATCATTCTGAGACTGGAAATGATGCATGTAAGGGCTCCATTCAAAGATTGGAAGACAGGTTAGGGGAAATGGCTAAAGCCAAGAATCCTCTTCAAAGAACTTTTGTCCAAGGATCACCTTTTGTAAAAGTAATTGTGAATTTCCCCACACCATCAAAATTCAAAGCTCCAGTAGTGACACCCAAGTATGATGGGAAAACAAATCCAATCCACCACATAGAGCAATATCAAGCTGTTGTCGACATCTACGCAGTCCTTGATGAAATGCGGTGCAGGGCATTCTCATACACTATCACTGGGTCAGCCCAGATATGGTACAATAATCTTCCTCGAGGGAAGATTACCACTTTCCATCAACTGGCAGAACTCTTTATAGGAAATTTTTGTTTCGGATCAAAACTAGTTAAGAGAGTGTCACATCTATTGAGTGTGAGGAAAAATGCTAGAGAAAGCACCAGGGATTATATCTCTCATTTTAATAACGAGAAACTTGAGGTAATTGATTACGAGGAGAAAATAGCAATCATTGCTCTGATGAGTGGTCTATTACCAAACAAGTTATGAACGCAACAAAGACCCTCTAAGGTCTATGGCAGAATTGATGAAAAAAGCAACAAAGATAATGAACGCCTAGGAAGCCATGGCTGCGAAGAAGAATGCTAATACCAAATAAATCAAGGCTGAAGGTAGAAAAACTGAGAAGAAAGATCAGAAGAACAATGGTGGCAGCAAGTAGTCAAAGGGAAATACATTGGAACATCTGAGAAGATATGGGAATAGCACTCCTTTGACAGTAGATGTAAATCACATTCTAGAGGAAATCAAGAACAACAAGGAGCTATCCTGGCCCGAGAAAATGAAGACAGAACCAGACAAAAGGGATAAGTCAAAATATTGCGACTTCCACAAAGATCATGGGCATACGACCAAACGATGTATAACCTTCCAGAATGAAATCGAAGTGATCATTAGACGAGGAAAACTGACCATGTATGTTGATCGCTAAAATGGTGGAAGGACCAGTGACAAAGGAAGGCAAAGATCCAAATCACCTCACCGAGCAAGAGATGACAAGAAGAGAGATCACGAAGATGATCCCGACCTACCTAAAAAACCCAGGCATCCCGAACGTGAGGTATTTTTAATCCATTTCGGATCATTTGAATGCGATGTAATTACAGGGGGAGATATAGGTGGTGGAGATCATACTGCAAAGATAAATGCTTATCTCAATGAGGCATAAGCCTTCTTTTACATACAACACATTAATTTGGCTGAAGAGGATCGCCCGAGGAAGGTAAACAAGGAAAATCTAGTCATTGGCTTCTCCAAAAATGATTTAGCAGGGGTACTATATCCTCACGATGATCCTTTGGTGATCAAAATTAGAATGAAAGATGTGGTGATTTCTAGAGTATTGGTGGATAATGGTAGCTCGGCAGATCTCATGTTTTATCCATGCTTTGACAGTTTGAACTTAAAGCTAGCCCAGTTGGATCCATATCATAGGCCCCTCCTCGGTTTTACTGGCAAAAAAGTTTTTCCACTTGGGACGATCAAGTTGGACATGCTTATTGGTATGGGGCCCACCTATAGAACAGAGAAAGTACGTTTTTTCGTAATGGATAAAAACGTTCAATCATCTTACAACATCATCATTGGGAGAGTAGGTATGAAAAAATATGAGGCAGTACCATCTACGATGCATCAATATTTAAAGTTTCCAACCAATTTCGAAGTGGGAGTGGTGAAAGTCGATCAGAAAGTAGCTCGGGAGTGATACTATTCATCTAACGAACAAGAAGAACTGGAGGAAGCCAGGAAGAAGACCACCACATATCAAGTGGATGAAACATAAGAAGTAGAGATTGAAACTTTGGATCCAAGAGATGAATCCCAGTTGGTCAAAGGTCAAGTCATTGAAGCTATAGAAAACATAATTCTGGATGAGGAACATCTAGAACGAACAATTCAAATTAGTGCTTCATTGGATCCACCAATAAAATAAGAAGTTGTGGCATTTTTGAGATGAAGAAAGCATACTTTTGCATGGATCCATGAAGACATGGCAGGGATAGACCCATCTTTCCTATGCCACGAGCTGAATGTGAATAAGGAGATCAATCCTGTGAAGCAATGAAGAAGAGTGTTCAACCCTGAAAAGAATCAAGCCATACACGAGGAAGTCAAGAAGCTGCAGAAGGCCTCTTTTATTGAAGATGTCAAGTATCCTGATTGGATAGCCAATGTCATGATGGTGAAGAAGAAAAACAATAAGTGGAGGATGTGTGTGGACTTCACTGATCTTAATAAAGCCTGTCCAAAAGACTATTTTCCTTTGCCCCGAATTGACCAGTTGGTGGATGCTACCTCAGGACATGAATTACTGAGTTCCATGGATGCTTACTCTGGTTACAATCAGATCAAAATGAAACTGGAAGACAGGGAAAGTACTTCTTTTATAACCCCAGGAGGAACTTATTGTTATAATGTTATGCCTTTTGGACTAAAAAATGCAGGTGCAACATATCAACGGCTAATGAATAAAGTGTTCGCGAAGCAGATTGGCCTTAACATGGAGATTTATGTTGATGATATGCTAACGAAGAGTAAGAAGGCTGCTGATCATCTAGCTAACCTAAGCCAAACTTTCGATGAGCCAGGAAAATATCAAATGAAGTTGAACCCCGCCAAGTGTGTATTTGGTGTACAAGAAGGCATGTTTTTCGGGTATATTGTTAATCAACGAGGCATTGAGGAAAACCCTGAGAAGATTAAAGAATTACTAGAGTTACGATCCCCTACAACGAAGAAGGAGGTGCAAAGCCTTACAAGACGTGTGGCAGCACTTAACATATTTGTGTCACGAGCAACTGATAGGTGTCTATTATTCTTCAAAACACTTAGAAAATTTTTTGCGTGGAATGATGAATATGATGAAGCCTTTCAAGAATTGAAGAAATATATGGGAAAACCTCCACTATTATCCATGCCTATAATGGGAGAAGAACTATATATGTATTTGGAAGTTTCAGAGAATATAGTGAGCTCGGTGTTGATAAGACTGGAAGACGGAGTGCAAAAACCAGTGTACTACACCAGTAAGGCTTTATGAGGAGCAGAGATTAGGTATCCAAGGTTAAAGAAGTTGGCATTAGCACTGATTGAAGCCAGCAGGAGAATGAGGCCATACTTCCAAGCCCACACTATAGTGATATACACTGATATGCCATTAAGACAAGCTCTGCACAATCTAGAGAAATATGGAAGATTGATGTACTGGGCAGTTGAACTGGGTGAATATGATATTTTCTATGAACCCAGATCATCACTTAAAGGGCAAGAAGTTGCATACTTTATCACAGAGTTTACATATCTGGAAGCACCCAACCAACAGGAGGCTAATATCGAGCCACCAGTGGATGTTACGGGACCATAAAAAATAACTCCTGACCAACTCCCATTTACAGATCAGCAAAAAAGGATAGATAGCGAGCAACAAGAAGCGTCGGGAAACTGCCCCTTGATGAAGAAAGATGAAAGGAAATACCAAATATTCCATCAAGGAACTTTGTCAGACCAAGAGTTTGATAATGATATGTCCATATGGAATTTATATGTAGATGGGTCTTCATGTGCTACAGGTAGTGGAGCTGGAGTGATTCTTAACAGCTCGGATGGAGAGGATATTGAATATGCCTTACGCTTTCAATTTAAAGCTTCCAATAATGAAGCTGAATATGAAGCCATGATCCTGGGTCTCAATTTATCCAGAACCATGAATGCCAAGAAAGTTATTATTTTTAGTGATTCACAATTAATTGTGAATCAATTCTTGGGTTGTATGCAGCAAAGGGGGAATTAATGGTTAAGTACCATACAAAAGCTATTGAAGTGATATTGACTTTCACAGCGGTTCAGTTGATTAGAATACCCAGACTGAAAAATGTTAGAGCTGATGCATTAACTCGGTTAGCTTCAGCAACACGCATTGAGCTACAAAGAACAATCCCAATTGAAGTTTTGGCTGATCGATGCATATATGAAGATTTGATGGTGAAGTTCATTACCCTAGATATGGGACCATCATGGATGGACCCCATAAGGGCATACATTGATGAAGGAGTTGTACCAACTGATTGATTGGTGGCTAAGAGATTGAAATTCAAAGTTGCTCATTATGTACTGACCAATGGCATTTTATATAGAAGAGGCATTATAACAGGGTAATAGAGATGTGTGCATCCATATTAAGTGAAAGATTTGATTGAAGAAATTCATGAAGGGTATTGTGGAGCTCATGTAGAAGGTCGGACACTCTTACAAGAATGACAACTCACGGTTACTACTGGCCAACGATGAGAGATGACTGCATAGCTTATGCGAAGAAGTGTGATAAATGCCAACGTTTATCCTCCATTCGAAGAACTCCCCAAGCATTGCTAACACCCATCACTTCTCCTTGTCCATTTGCCATGTGGGGCATAAATTTAGTTGGACCACTTCCAACAACCAAAGGGAGATTTAAATATCAGGTGGTAGCGATAGATTACTTCACTAAATTGGTGGAAGCTGAACCCCTCATTGATATGTCATATAACAGGATTTATCAATTCATATGGAAGAACATCATTTGCAGATATGGCCTCCCACATGCATTCATCAGTGATCATGGTACTCAATTTGACAACGAGGAGTTCGATGCATATTGGCATCAGTCCAATGTCCAAAAGATCCATTTTGCACTAGGGCATTCCCAGTGTAATGGACAAATAGAAGTAACGAACAAGACTCTGTTGAACGCTCTGAAGAAAAGGTTGGATGAAGCAAAGGGAAATTGGATCAACGAGCTACCGTCTGTTCTATGGGCCTATCACACTACTCAACGAACATCAACTAGGGAGTCTCCATACATGTTAGCCTTTGGAAGTGAAGCTGTCATACCTACTGAATTGGGCATGCCTACTCACAGAGTGCTAAACTTCAACTCTCTTGTAAGCGATTTGATGAGACACTTATATTTGGACATGCTCGAAGAAGTCAGAGAAGAAGCCGCAATTAGAAATACAGCCTACCAACAACGAACATCTTTATTATACAACAAAAGAGTGAAGAATTGTGATCTGAAAGAAGGAGACTATGTATTGAAAAAGGTGATCCAGAAATACAACAAGCTGGAGGGCAACTAGCATGGGACTTACCGAGTAACTAAAGTTGTTTGTCCTGGAACATATAGAATAGAAACCTTGGAAGGGGAAGAATTCAAGAATGCATGGAATGCGGAACACTTGCGCAAATATTATCAATAGCACATGTAACATGTTTTATATTAAGATGAATAAAAGTGACGATTTGCCCATATCTCCTCTTTTGTTCAATTTCTCTTTCGGAGTACTAGTGCTACACACTACACAAAATCAGCATCGGCAACCGTTAACTACGATTGGTCGGTCAATCAATTACCATCAACTACGGTTGGTCGGTCATCAATTACCACCATCTAATGTTGGTCGGTCATCAATTAACACCAACTACGGTTGGTCGGTCATTAATTACCACCAATTACGGTTGGTCGATCATCAATCACCACCAACTACAGTTGGTCGGTCAATCAAATTCCACCAATTCCGGTTGGTCGGCAACATGGTAATCCTAGTAAGAGTACTACAAATGAGCAGGAATATGGAACAAAAATCATTCCATTATTTAAAAAGTGATAAATCACTTTAAACAGACTACATATTTATTCAGCAAATCATAGGAAAAACATTTTCGAGAAAATAAAGACTAAATTTTCATTCATTAAATGCAATCATATTACATAGAGATGATCTAAATTTTCACTCAATTACAAGTTTCCTATTCTATGGGTTTCTTTCCTTCTGACTATGATACAGGTTCCACCCCAGCTGGAGGATCATCTAAAGCGTAAGGGGAGTTGATAAAGTTCAGATATCGCAGCATTCTTACGTTGATAATAGATGGTTGATCAAGCAAATGCTCAGGACGAGCTATCTCAAAATTGGCGTGAAGATTATAATCACCAAGATACTTAGAGATCAAAACTCGAGGAATAGCACGAGCTGGAATCCAGCTAAGGTCAAGTTTGAAGGGAGGTACAGATAAATCAAGAACTCCAAGTTCATAATAGTCCCATAAGAAATGACCTTGCTCCAGTTTCAGAACACACAAGGCGTTCAACCATCCCTTCTTATATCCTTCGTTGTTCGACTGCTCCAAACATACATCAAGATGATAGAGAACTTCGTTATACCCCTCCATCCAGAACTCTCTGGGTTACTTATGAAATTTATAGGTTAATCTCTCAAGCTGCTCGTGGAGTTTTTTAACAAAAGATCTTTATTTTCCAATGCAGAGCTTTGAACAGAGAGTTGATCGGTAAGAACTTGCAGTTTCTGAGACATTTTGACCAAGGCCTGAGTTTTGGCTTTTATTTGAGTAGCTTGATTTATTAAAGTCTGGCCAGTCCTTGTCTCTTCAACACTTTTTCGGACAGCTCAACCTCTACCTCTACCCCTTGAGGAGGATGTCTATTTTGCTTATTTCAAAGTCTCCAGCTCTTCTCTCAAAGCAACATTTTCAACCTCTAAAAAGGAATAACCCTCATCGTTGATAGGAACCAAGGCTCCCGAGGAAAAAGAGGCCTCAGTTTTGAGTCATTTCAGCTCCTATAGCAGAGTGACATTTTCTTCTTCCAATAGCTTGGCAATGTGCCTATGTTCTTCAGCCTCGTGACTCAGAACATTTTCTCTTCTCTTATGAGCAGAGAGATACTAATCATAACTCCGATCAACGCTCAGTTGTTTGCATTTTTGCTCGTAACCCTCATGAAGGAGTTTGCTAGACTCTTTGTACTGCTGTTGAAGTTCCTCGATCGTTCCTTGAAGATCTTCAATCATTTCATAATAAGCCACATTATTGGCTATAGCACGATTAAGTAAACACTTCAGTTATTGATAGGCATTAATTGCTCGTTCAGAGGCATCGAAGCCAAGAATGTCGATTATTTGAGCTTCAGTAAAGTCTGTATGACCAACTTTAAAATAATCATTGCATTTCTTCATCAACTCTGTATCATGAGTTGATAAGAGTTCCATCCTGGCCACAAACTAGCAACGAGAAAATAAAAAACAAAATCAACAATGGTGAGAACAGAGCAAGTAAGAGAAAAATTCAAGAAGAATAACAAAATTTCATTTTTATTCATCACAACAAAGGAAAATACATTTCAGGGTTACAACCAAGGAACAATGCAATAAAAGAACCAAACAACTTTACATCTTCTCCTTATTTCCTACAACATCTTCAGATGGTTTGGATTAAGGGGTTGGTTGCTCCGAGGGCAATGGTAGTTTCTCGACAGATGTGCTAGCTTATTGGACTTGCTCGGAGAGTTGAATAACATCAACAACAGGGACTTGCTCTCCTATCATCATAGAAGACTCATTTGATGTAGCTTCATATTCTTCTTCTTCTCCAGGAGAGGGCGGAGGGCCATAAGTATGCTCCTGGAACAACTCATAATTTTTAGCAACTTTCAATTTCTTCAAAGCTGCTACCCATCCATCCCTAAAATACTTAACACTGGCATACTCCATCTGAGAGGACATAGCATCCAAGCCCTTATTCCAACCTTTGTTCTAACCAGCACTAAAAGATTCTTTAACAGCAGCTTTCCTTTTTGCCCTCTTCGAGGAAGTTTTTTCCCTGAGGAGCTCTTCGGTAGATTTTAGTTTCTCTTCCACCTCTTTCTTACGTCGTTTAGCATCTTGAAGTTGGGTGACAACTTCCTCAGAAGATTTAAGCTTGACCTCAATCTCTTCTTTACATCTTTCAGCATCCTTCAAATTCTTCTCCAACTCTTTGGAGGCTTTCACAGCTTCCTCCCGATTTGTTTCAACAGACTGAAGATTTTTCTCCCATGCATTTTTGTCTTCCTTGTACTTCTGATGAGATTCCTTCAAAGATTGAGTTAATCCAGTAAAAGCTTCTTCTATTCCACCCGAGGAAGTGGAAGCCCTGATGGCTTCATCTTTTTTTTTAAATACTATTGAAACACGTCACATGCTGAAAAAGAAAGAAGTTTAAATCAACATATGAATATAACATTAGAAGATGAAGGAGTCAAGTTAATAGTACTTACTGACGCAATATGTTGAGCAACCAAAGTAGTAACTTTCTCACGAGAAAGAGTATTCTCAACGCCTTGGAATTCTGGAACAGTCCAAGATTTTATTAAACCCAAGGCAGAGCTCGGGGGAATAAGAGCTGGAACATTAACCTCAGCATTTGAAGGTCGAGAAATAGAGTCAGTAGGACCTCTTTTCAATCTCATCAGAGGAGTACCATCAAGCAAAGGTGCTGCATCTCCTTGTGAAATGGCAATAGGATCAATCGAAGGTGTTGCCTCTTTTGGAGGTAACGAGGGCTTCTTCCCAGTTTGCCTAGTAGCAGTAGATGAGGGTACTTCTACATTCTTTGTCCCCTCAACTGGGGCATCCTTTTTGTTCTTCTTTGACCCTTCAGCGGCAATGGAAGACTTGTCAAAAAATGTGGGAGCTCTCCTCTTCTTCATCAGATCAGCAATAGGAATACTTAAAGCAGAAGAAGATCCTTCTATACTGGTCTCGGAAGATGGTATCCGATCAAGATCAACCACTACAGGATGAGCAATAAAAGATAAGGTGGAGCTTATGTATCTAAACAAATATGAAGCGGACCTCACATGCTCTCCATTGATCGATTGATGCAAACTCCAGATAAGTTTCAAATCATTTAAATTAATATCAGCTTCCCTTGGAGGTTTCCTTTTTCTGTCAACTATAACAAATAAAATTAATGTTAGTGATAAATTTCATCAAATACAAAGAAAACAAGATCTCAAAAATAAAAAGCAACATATCCCATTGCCATAAAGCGTACATCTGGGACCTTGGTATACATCATCTCCGGTTAACGGGGGAGGGGGGGGTATTTGCCAATTTTTCATCACAACGCCATGATCAAAATAGTCCCTATTGGCATCGGGAAGATTGACAACTAAAGCTCTATTCAACAACCTAGTTTTTAAATAAAAAGTTGTATCACTGGTGACCCATCTATAACAATACATAATTTCTAGAATGCCTATATGGGTTCCGCGAATTTGATTTAGTCTATACACGCCATTAACGACCCTCCATGTATTTGGAGCTACTTTTGCATGAACAATATCAAAGTATTGGCAAAACTCCAAACACAGGGGATTTAGAGGGAAGGAAAAGCCACATTCAGCTACAAAAAGAGTCGGGAACCAATGTCCCTCCGCCAAAGAAAATAAAATAGAAGGACAAGGAGGTTCTTCCAAAATAACCCACGAAGGGATTGAAAAATCAGACCGAAATTTATCCAATGATTCAACAAGATAAACCATGGTGAATATAGAAAATAAAGGAGAAGGAAGAAAACCTTATAGAAGAAATAGAGATCGGTTGACAATAAACGATGGAAAGAATGAAGGCACAAGATAGAGAGAAAATGAAGAGTTCAGAAATAAATATTTGAAAAGTTGAAAATGATGGGATTTCTGTCGCACTTAAATACTTTACCTCGAGAATAGAGAAAGGCAATGATTACAAGGGAAGACGTTTGCATTTTAGGCGGCTAAAAGAAGAAAAAGGCTAAAATATCGAAGTGATCGTGAAAAATTCAAAATTTTTACGAATTTTGGCATTACGCCATGAGGAATTAAATACGATAAAAAAAATTTCCTAAAGCTCTAAAGACCAGTAAACCGAGAAACTTTCGAGAAAAATATTCCACACTCTCTTCCTCAAACTCAACTGTGAAATATTGGGGTCTTCTGTTGATACCAAATTTAGTCATCTGACGTGAACCAATCATATGAAGACACATGTCCATCTACATGGCGAATATAAATACTTTCAACGAACAACATACAGCACCGAGCAACATGGTGTACCGAGCTACTCCGGTGTTTCGAGTAACATGGTGTACCTAGATACTCAAGTGTTCCGAGCTACTTAGCGTGTAGAGTAACTTAAATGCTCCGAGTTACTTGGCGTGCAGAGCACTTCATTAAGAAGATAACTTCGCATTTAATGCACCATATATTTAATGCGTATTCTTATTACACAACTGTTTATGTCTACTAAATAACAGCTTATTACCTTTTCATATGTACAGTCTCAAGGCTATAAATACAGGGTAACCCCATCATAAGGGGGACCTCAGAATCTCTTGAAATTCAGAATCTCTTGAAATTCAGAGAGAAACAAATACTCAGGTAATACAATAACAGTGGACGTAGGTCATTTTCTTATGGCCGGACCACTTTAAAAATCTCGAGTCTCATTTACTTATTATTTATTTATTTGTGATTAATTAATTAGATTGCATCTAGTTTTTTATATCAACACATACTCTTATCATTTCCCTTTATGTCGATCATTTAGTCTATACAGGCAATGATGAAAAGATGATCAAAGATTCTAAAGAAGACATGATGAAGACATTTGAGATGAGCCACTTGGGCTTGATGCACTACTTTCTTGGCATTGAAATAAGCTAAGAAAAAGGTGGAATCTTCTTGTCACGAAATAAATACACCGAGAACCTCCTAAAGAAGTTTCGAATGTACGACTGCAAATTCATTGCTACACCGTTCGTGACCAATGAAAAACTTATAAAGGATAATGGTTCGCCTAAAGAAGATGTCTCTCTCCATAGGATCCTTATTGGGATCTTACTATATCTCATAGTGACTCGGCCGGACATATTGTATGCTACAAGTTTGCTATCTAGGTTCATGAACAGTTCAACTCAGATTCACTATGGATAGGATAATAGAATACTTAGGTACTTACAAGGCACGAAAGAATACAGTATAAGGTACAAGTCTACTACTTACTCAAGACTGATCGGTACACAAATAGTGATTGGGACAGATTGGTGGATGACATGAGAACCATTCCAGGAAATGCATTCACACTTGGTTATGGATTATTCTCGTGGGCATCAAAGAAGCAAGAGACAATCTTCAGCAGAAGCCGAGTATGTAGCATCCTCAAGCTCAGCGTGTCAAGCAATTTGGCTAAGGCAAATACTTCAGGATATGGGAGTAATGCAGAATGAACCTACAAAAATCTACTGCGGTAAAAAATCTTCAATAGCGATGGAGAAAAATGCAGTCTATGACAGCCAAACAAAGCATATTTCAATCAAGTACCATTTCTCGTGAGAGGTAACATCTAACAAAGAGATCGAGTTGAATTATTGCAAGACTGAAGAACAAATTGCAGACATTTTCACAAAATCTCTACCAAGGGATAAGTTCAAAAAACTACGAACCATGCTTGGGGTTTTAGGATTTAGCATCAAGGAGGACTGTTGAAATGTGATACTAACTCCTAGAATAGTTTAGAATATTCTAGGTAATTCCTAGAATGGTCTAGAATATTCTAGATAATGTCAACTATTAAATATAAGTTATTCCATATTAGATAAGATAGAGCTTACATGTAATGTATAGAATATTCTAGAATATTAAGGAAGAATGCAGGCATCTAGAATGTTCCCTTGAAGACGTGGGAACCTTCTGGAAAATTAATCTAGACCATTAATGTATTTTAATCTCTACCATCCATTAAGGGGTGAAATGCCTATAAATAGGTGGTGAAGTCATTTGGCCAAACCATCCCAATCCAAGCTAAGCATTATAATTTATCATCAAGTTTAATACAAAAACTTTCCTTCTTTTTCTATATTCCCAAATTCTCCTCAAATAAGTTACCAACTAATTCTCTCCCTCTAAATTCTTTGTTGCCCATATCTAGAAATTTTAATTTCCTAAACTAAACATTTAACTTCATTCCAAACTACCTCCTAAAACTAGCACCAAAGACCAAACTGATCAACTTTAAAACTATAGGCTGGAGTGAACAAACAATAGGCCGAATTGAACAAGCTCAGGACAAAGTGACTACAAGCCTGAAATAACTCAGGTTGATCTCACATATTATATAAGCCTGTATATATAACAAATAAAGTACTTTTTTTTAACAATCCTTTTAGCTCCACCATAATTTTATTACAACAGAGTATGAGATGTGTGAGGAAAGTGAGGTATAAGAGAGTGGTCAAGTGTAACGGGTTGAAGGAGATATAGAGGACATAGAGGGGGAATTATTATGAGTAGAGTTGCGGGGTTATTTTTCAGTATATGTTTGTAGTGGGTTATTAGAAGTTTTAAATGTACAAATGAAAATCATGCATGTTGTTTAAGTTTTCAAATTCTATTGGTTACAAATTAGACTCCCATATGGGGACACGTGTTATTTTATAAGTTTAAGAAGTAAAAAAAATGAGAAAATTAGATTTCAAATTTTATTGTTACGAATAAGAGTCCCATATGGGGAAACGTGTTATTTTATAATTTTAAAAAATTAAAAAACTGAGAAGGTTAGATTTGAGATGTGGGAGCTTCTTAGTATTTGAATGACATATCTATATATAATAACATATAATTGTTGTTTCCTTCCCGTATTGACACGTGAATCTCATAAATTGGTAACCTCATAAGTTATACTTGGTGGTGCAAAAATTTCACAATGAATGATCCCAAATAATTAAAAATAAACAAAATAAAACAAGTCACATGACATAAGTATTTACGTGGTTCAGAAATGGCCTATGTCCACGAGGTGTTTCTCCTTTCTTATTACTCTTTTTCTAAGAACAAAAATTAGGTGTCACTTTTTCCTAAGGTAAGGGTACATTTACAAGGCTAGAAGGTATGGAATTGTACAAGACTCGAAAACTTGTTGATGGAGTTGCGATCTGATCGTATTATTCTTGATATGAGACCCTCACTCGTGGGAATCTTCTCCGTTGTTCTCTTGAGTTGTGATCTTTTATCCCATCATGGCGGTCTAGTGTTATCTAAACCGAGTTATTTGGGTTGTTCGGATAATTCCTTCAAAATTTCCCCTGAAGCTCTATAGCTTGAATGGGATGGAGAGGTTCAGAAATGAATTTGTCGGCTGAGGTGATTGGTCATAGTTTGAGATGGTGGAGTTTTTTCACTCTGATGAAGAAATTCTTAGGGGAATAATTTTCTCTACTCTGATCATTGGGCCCTTAAAGGGTAATCGCATAATTTATCACACTAGTTGGGGTGCACTGTAAAAATCCCACTTAAAAACTGAAGTGCCTCTGCTAATAATGGCCTTGGGTTATATTTTAAATGAAGAAATGCCTGAAAATTTAAACCAAGCTATCAAAAGTTTTCGACCTCCATTTTGGTCCATCAGTTCAAATGTTTAAAGCATCGTAGGTTTCTGCAAAGTTCTTCATTTGAAAGTTTCCTTCTCATTCATATCATTTATTTTTCTTACAAAAATCCTCCAATTTTCCTCATTTCCATTGCCTTTTACTTTTGTACTTGAGAAAAATGGTTTAAGTCATAAAAGATAGTACTTCAAGGGAATTTAAGGGCAAATCCTCCACTCCTAATTAGGTAACTGTAGAGTGTGACGGTATGCTGACCGATTGCAATAATGCTGAAGGTTGTCACTAGATTTATACTATCTTGGTGGTTGAGGAGCATAAAATGTTTCCCCCAATCAACTCTTCTTATAATTTTATGAATTCTTTCATGTGGTTTCCGCTTAGTGCTATCCAAACACATTGAGGATCATGAATGGAATTCACTGAATAAATGAACTGTATGTGTAATACACGTTCCCTCGAGTTTATCTCCTTTCTTATAAAAGTTATAATTATATATGAATATTGAGATTTAATCATCAATGTAGCCTTCATACTTTTTGAATTGTGATTTCTATAACACAGAGTTTAATTCGAGGAAAACAGAAGTCGTTTGAACGAGGGGTTACTCTCATACGAATGAACGAGGTTCTAACAAGGCTTCTCATGACTTAAGTTTGATCCATTCCTCGCACGCATTATAATCTCGTTAGAACCTCTAATTAGAAATGCCTTTAGAACGAATGATCAATCTCATTCAAATCAGACTTAAAAGTCGTTTGAACGACCGAACCTGAATTTTATCATTTCGAGATGCCCTTGTGTGCTTTCACATATTGCGACTTTGGATTGATGATCTTTCAATATCTGAGTGCATATGATGAATAGAAATGTGTATAGTGGGGGAAGTTTTTAAATCATTTGTGTGGCTTTATTTGGGTTATAAGAGCAGAGAAATGGGGAGGCTCTTCCCCCATAAAAATTATCAACATTTTTCTCTCTCTCTAAAGTCCATAAATGTATCTTCTTCCCCAATCTATTTCCCCAGAGCCACACCTTCCACCACCTCCAAACACCATTACACACCATTTCTAAGCTTTATCCTTTATCTTCAATCTTATATCAAGGAAAGAAGTGGGTAGAGCCAAGCTTGTTGATTAGGCACAAATTCTTCACATTTATCAACTTAATTTCGATATTTTTATGATCCCGTGCATGGTAAATAGCTTGGATTTGTCTCATATTTATGCTACTAACCATTTTTGGCAAGTATTTCGTATTTTGTGTATCTCTTATGTGTTTTACAGGTATTTCATGCAAGTTAGTGCCAAAGAGAACTCAAAACAGTGAAAGAAAACCAAGAAACGGGGAATTAAAGGGCATTTTCATAATTTTGCAATATTATTCTGGAGGTGGGGCCAACTGGAAAGTTGAAGAGCTTTCAATTACAAGAACACTCGAAAAAACAGAACCTCAATCGGAGTCCCGGTGTGAAAGTTATGAGCAGTCAAAGATAGAAGAAAAAGTTACACAAAATCGGACCGATCCGGATCGGACCAGTCCGAAATACAAAATTCCAGAGAACCCCGGACCGAAAATGGATCGAAGTTGATAAAAATTAAATGGACCAACCCGGATATTTAGTCACGCTCAAAATCCGTTACAAAATTTGTCACGCTCCAGATCCGTTACAAAATTAGTCACTCTTTTTAAGTGTGACAAATTGCCAGATACGGGATTTTTATTTTGTGCTTATCTTTTAGCCAAAAGAGTTTTATGTTTGGGGGACTCTTCTAAACGACCTCTAGCCTATATATTTAGTCATTAGGACTCTTTTTAGGAAGATTTCATGGATGAAAAAGCTCCATAACAAGTAGGAACATCTAGGAGAAGGATTTACATATTTTGCACCTTTAATTCAAGAGCTTTTCCGATTTTTCTTCAAATTACCTAGGAGAAGGATGCATGAACCCAACCTGATGTGGTAGTTGCATGTGTATAAAATTCATCCTCTAAATTTATTGGTTTATTACGATCGTATTACGTAGAAACGCGACAATTGTAGATCTTTGGATCTCGTTTGCTTCCAGGTAACCTGGATGCTTCAGAATGCAATTCGAGTGTAACTATCGCAATACCGATTTACTTGTCCTCTGATTAAGTATGGTGCAAGCTTGAACCTCATATACATAATGCTTGGGAGTACTAAATTCTGGGTCTAATTAATCACTTAAATTTACGATTAGTTTTATACCATCAATACACTCGGGTTTAGGGATTGTATTCCCGACCTGTTTTTCTCATCATATAGTTCAAATTTTAGTTTAATCATCATCAGTATTTTAGGTAATTTAGAGTAATTGCATTCCATTCATTCTTTACTTCATTAGTTAATCATTATCAAAATTGCATTTAGTTGTAGATATTTCACCATTCAGATCATCTTTTCCTTTTTCTTTAGAGTCAGAGTTAGGGTTCCTTCGTCTGTCCAACGTCGTTACAACTTTGTTGTCCTAGTTCCATGTGGATTCGATACCCAGACTTGCTGCTATACTCCATAAGAGTGTAGTTACATTTTAGGTTTTTTGTATTATGGTCGGAAGCTGATAACGAGTAGCGTATTACACGGACGCTCGATTTCCACCTCGATCACTTGTAGGATGGTTTTCGGAGCTATATTAAAGAAGTTTAGAGTCTTTAGAGATAGGAACTTCTATATCTATCTTCTCTTTGTCTCCTCTTCAAACATTCAGGTAGGGTTTTCCTCTTCCACGATTTTCAAGGTTTCTAGCGATGAAAACATATAGAATGATTGCTAGATGATATTACATGCATATAATGAAGCTATTTGAATAAAGTTTTATGGTCTTGTAAAAAAATGAAGTTTTGACAAGACAAACCCTAGATGGGTCTATTTTGAATAAATGGCATTTTTACCTTGATTTTGGAATAAGCATTAAAAATTTAAACCCATGAATATTATCTTGTTTAAGTGCATTTTGAGGAGTTTTTTGGCCTTAAATCCTCTTTGACATGTGTATTATCATGTAGTAAAATGGAAAACGGTATTTTAGACTTGATAAAGTATGTTGAAATGGGTTTATGTAAAAATGATAAAATGGCTAAAACAGCCCTAAAAATGAGTTATATATATATTGTTAGAATGAATAAAAATTATATTTGAAGTCACATGTGATAACATGGCAAAGTTATGGACATTTGGTTAAAAATAGTCTTGAATGATTAAATGTATTTTATCTGGTAAACATAAACTGATAAACATGATTTTAGATATGAAATCATAAAAAGGGATGTTTGGAAAGGAAATGTTAGTTTTAGTGCCAAAATGATTTATAAAATATTTTCGTAAAGTTACGATGAAAGAGAGGGTAAAATGGTAATCTTTACTAAACTTGAGGGTCCTAATGGTTGGACTTATTATTGGAACTAATCGGTCAATATCTGGGTTAAATGGATAAAGTTAATGAAATGGAACATAACAAGATGAAATGGTGATGTAAACCATAAAATGATAAAAACATTGTAATTATGGAATAATGTGGACATTAGAGAAAATGCTAACACACATTGAAAATGAACTCAGATGACACCGAAATAATTGAGGAGGGCCCAAAGCCCTGGGGTGGAAGATCCAAAATCACTGGCCAGAGCATCTGGTAGCATAGACAGGAGTGTCGACCCCAATGCGGCTAAGGCATGGGCATGACTATTGTTCCCAGAACGAAATTATTGAATGTGGTCCTTCTCAAACATAGAAATTAAGTCTTGGTAGACATTTAGATATGTGGAAATTTTTTCATCTTTGGAATTGTAGCCTCATGATACTTGGTTAGAAACTAACCTTGAGTCGTAATATATGTCAAAGAAAATTGTGCCCAAAGAGGAGGCTTTGCGTAATCTGACGATGAGGGATTCGTATTCGGCCTCATTGTTGGATGTTTTGAAACCAAGTATGATCCCATGTTTGATTATGGTATTTTCAGGAGAAATGAGTATAATTTTAGAAATGGTCAAACTCTTAGTTGATTGGATGGTTAGTAAAGTCCTTATCGCTTGGCATTTCTTCCCCTATCGACTCGAAAATCAAATCTGCCAATAAGTGGGTCTTTATTATGCTATTTGGTTTATAGTGGATATCGAAGCTTCCAAGTTCCACCGACTATTTAGATATACGTCCAAATTGATTGGATTTTATAAGGATTGTTTTGAGAGGGAAATATATGATGACTATAACTGAGTGATCTTTGACGTAATCTTTTAATTTCCATAAAGAAATAACTAGAGAATAGTCTAACTTCTCAAGTGGAAGGTAACATTGCTCAACGTCGAGCCGCGTCTTGTTGAGAGATTAAATTGGAGCCTAGGACAATTTTTCTCTCATATCAAGGTCGAGATAATTGGATGATCTGACACCATGTGATAGAGATAAACTGGATCCCATGGATTTAGGATTGAGAGAAGAGGAGGTTGGACCAGGTATGTTTTTATTTCATCAAGTGCCTTTGATAATACCTCATTCTAGGTTAGGAATGTATCTTTCTTCAATATATGAAAAAATGGTTGATATTTCTCGAAATATTTAGAGATGAAATGGTTGATAGCTTCCATCATTCCTATTAATATTTGAATATTACATGTGTCTTTAGCGGCCGAACGTTATTGATTGCCTCAATCCACCTTTGGCAAACTAATTACCCAATGAACTCCCAGATTAGACTCCTAAGGAGCTCTTGGTTGTGTTGAGATTTATCCTATAATATCTAAACATATCAAAATTATTTTGTATGGACATATTTTATATAGTCTCCATTACATTAGATTATGTAGTATATAGCTACAAGCATCGAAGAAAAGTTCAAGTTCAATCATGCATCAAGACGAATCCGAATATCAACATTCTTCAACAGAAAATCCTCTGCGATATAGATTTTGGTAAAGTTGTGTTTAAGTCCCATAATGGTTCATTTAAAGTGTTGGGATAATTTATCTCAAAAAATTTTAAACATCCGAGGCGTCATTTTTCATCAAAATAATTTTTTCTAAGTCCTGGGGTGGAGTTTTAAAAATAAAATATTTTTCGCTAAGGTCATTCAAGCAACATTGGGTTGTCATTCAAATGACAACTTGAAGTCATTCGAATGAGGCTTCAAGCGACATTGCATCTCGCGCGAAGTAGTCATGAGAAGATTGCTTGATGGTTTCATCTAACAACATGCTAATGTTTCTCATTTATCAGTTTCGTTAGAAGGTCGCACGATCCTCTGGATCAAATGACATTTGATGTCATTTGAGCTACCCCGCTGACTAAATTTTCTTATATATGGCACGGTTTTAAGTCCTTTTTTCTTCGGAAGACCTCAGATTTTCATTCTATGAAAACTACTTTTGCAGAATTTTTGTCTTCTCACTCTTTGGGGGTTTTTAACTTTGTTTTGATTAACAAATCATCCCAATAGCTTTAGTGAATCAATTTGAAACCCAAGATACAATTTTACTAGAGTTTCTCTTATGGGGAAAATTTCTCAATTGTTGATTTGGTACCACTTGAGGGTGGTGATGGTTAAATACGACTGCGATCATTAGGAGTGCTTGAGGGTGTTCCTTACTGAAGACAGAACTGCGGGTTCTTATGAGTTCACTGCGGTTAATCCATTGCTGAATCTAGGTTGAGGTCTATGTGAGTGTCTGTGTATATTCATTTCATATTTCATTGTGTATGTAAGTTGCCATTTACCTCTTCATAGTGAAATATAAGGTTTTACCCGAAATGGGTTTTTTCTTGAAATTTGTGTGTCAACAATATTTTATTTGTGATGACTTGATTTATACACCTAGATGAATGTGTTTTGGTTTAATTAATTTGGATTAAAAACTGACATCTAGTTAAATAAGTTTATAATTGGAAATTTGACAATCCACATACAATCGATATCACATAGCACTCTCAAATTTGTATTAGAGAAGGTTTCTCTAATTTATCGAGTCATCCTTATTTTTTGCAAAAATTTTGTGATATTGATTTTAAAATTTTGCAATGTTTCTTAATGAAAACTTATATAATCGGATTTTAGTTTTTTATGGGTCTAATTATGCCTATTAGAAATCTCGTATCGAATATCATTTAAAGTTAATCGATGAGAGAGTTTAGGTTGTTTGTGAAAGAGGGTGGACTCCTCCCACTATCACCGGTAATAATGTTACTAATTTGAAGCCTGTGACCAACAGGACTAAGGAAGAATTTAAATGGAGCACTTTTAATTCTCGTGGCCTTATTGAAGTTTTTAGAGACATCACCCCTGACGAGTTTTGACATATCATGATGTGCACTACGTCAAAAGAAGCTTTGAATGTTTTACAACTTACCCATGAAGTCAGAAATGCGGTCAAAGATACTAAATTGTAAAATTTAACTACTCAATTTGAAACGATTATCATGCTTGAATCTGAGTGTTTTGATGACTTTTATGCCCGTTTACCCGACATTGTCAACACTAGTTTCAATCTTGGTGAGAACATACTTGATGCACGAGTGGTTAAAAATCTTTTGAGATCTTTACCTATACTTTTTACCCCAATAGTCACTTTTTAAATTCGTTAGGAAATTTGAGAAATCTTAAGTTAGAAGAACTGGTAGGAGACCTCCAGACATAAGAAATTGACATGTTTCCTCATACTATCAAGCCTAAGGATAAAGGGATAGCACTTAAAATCCAGTCTATGGAGAGTGAGAAAGTGTCCATGAGAGAGAAGAAAATTAAAGTGGGAGTTTGTGATTCTGAGTCTGAGGGTGAGTTTGATTTTGATGATGTGTCCATGCTTGTGATTTTTTTTTTAAAGTTTCTCAAATTTAACAAAGAAAATTCTTCCAATATAAGATTTTTTGAGAAACATAAAAAGAAAGATGAGGCCAAAGAGGGTGGTGGAAATAAAAAGAGAAAAGGGAAGCGGAGAGATGTTTTGAATGTGAGGGTAAGGGGCATAGGGCATTTTAGTGTCCCACTAGGCTAAAGAGAAACGGCAAGAAGATTTCCATGCCATCCACTCTTAGAGATAGTGAGGAAGAATTGAAGGATTTCGGGGTTGAATCTTCACATGGGACGTATGTTGCATTTTTAGCTAGTCATTTTAGCACACCTAGTTTGTCCCACGACGATGAGGATACTTGTGCACTTGAGAGCCCCGGGGATGATTTAAGTGTTTCTAGTGAGTGTGAGAGTGAGTGCACTAGTGAAGGTGAAAGTAAGCTCTAAAAAGCGTTTAGAGATTTGTACGTTGAGACCTTAAAGACAAAGAAGTTGAACAAATAGTTAGGTCTTAGGGTGTTAGATTTGGAGAGAGAGAGAGAGAGATGGAGGTTTTGAGGGGATTTGAGGCATCGGCGAGTCAACTCGAGAAGGTGAAGGTTAAAGAGTGAACTTGAAGCTTGTGTGGTCCAATTAGAGAGAGATCTCGAACGAGCCCGAGAGGTAAAGGTCACTCTAGAGGATGCATCTAAGAAGGTTGGAAAGATGCTCCTCGACCCCCTTTGGTTAATGTTAAGATATTAAGAATAGGTCATGACAGTGCGTCTACTTCTCATGTTGCACCTGAGCTGATTCTCAAGCTTGTGATTGATCCTTATGGCTCTCAACGCCACCCACCTAGGCGTCTGTTACCCGAGAGGAGAGAACGTTCTAGACATTTTGGGAGAGGTGTTCCTAGGACCGTGTATGTTTGCACCCATTGCTAAAAGATGACACCTTACGGAATTTTTCTTTAAGTTGGGTAGTATGTTGCATAGAACTTTCCCACATGTTCCCACACATGCACCCACACATGATGCTCCAGATGATTACATGAGAGAGTTTGCACATACAAGGTAGCAATTAAAGTTTTTGATCAAGACTTCAAATGACTTGATGGATGATTTTCATAGGATGTCACCATCTTTGGAAAACTCCACCTCACCAAACGGTTGAGGTTTAGACTTGTTTGCTAGCATAGGATGTTATTCATGATGACATTTTATGACTATTTCTAGTGTGCGCCACCTTTGTATTTATCTTTTTCCATTTTTGATATATTTTTTGAAAAAATAAAAATATTTTTGTTCCTGAAAATTTTTGGAAAAAGACACAAATTTTATATTTTTATTTGAGAAAAAGGAGTGAAAAAGCCAAAAAGATTTTATTTTGATAATTTTTTTTGGAAGAAGACAAAAAGAGTTTTGTATTTTTTTACATCGTTTATGGATGGACATTCTGGATGATCAATTCACAACATCATTCCATATCCATGTGACTATTCGATAGAGTTTTGAGACGATACATCATTTCATCCACGTGGTTTATAATGTCCGGAGTCATTAAAATGAGATTTGAGATTACTTTCTACATTTTTGACACATGATTTCCTTTAATGCACACTTGCACGAATTTGTTTGATTATTGTACTTGTATATCACATGTTGGTTGAAGTGTTTCCATCTCAATCATGTATTTAAAATGAACCATATTTGATAAAACTTGACATTGAAAGTTGTGCATGTAAGAACCATTACCCGTGAGGAATTTGTTTAATATGAAAAAATGATGAGTGAACACAGGAAAGGGCTGTGAGTGAATAATAATCACGTCATGAAATCCACCGTTTAAAAGAGCCTGAGAAAAAATTAAGTCGATAAAAATAATCATATGCCAAAAAAAAAGGGCTAGTAGGATTTCTCTAAGTTGAGAAAAAAATAGAAACCTCAAAATAGCTTGAAAAAGAAATATATATATTTGAGGGCGTTTGGTTGGAAATAAATCAACAGGTTTGCACGTCCTGACAAAGTCTTGAAAAAGTAATAAATAGTTTTAAGACATTATTGGTGTGGAAATTAATTTAGACTTTTATTTGTTGATTTGATTACTTCGATGTCATTTAAATTCAATAATTTTTACACCTAAGGATGATTGTAAATTTCATTCGTTAGGAGTATCCATATTCATCATGCACATTTATTATGTATGCTAGAGTTGATTTACCTATTGAATATGTTCACACCCATTCATTCCGTTTCCACGATTTGGTTATCTTAGTGTAAATTCCTAGTGTGTGATTTTATTTTGTAAATTTGATTTTCTTGAAATAATTGAAAAAAAAAAATAGTTGGGGAATGCTTTCAAGTTTATCCTTGATGATCATAGTTGATTTTCTTTGCTTTTCGTGACACTCCATGCTTATTTTTATTTATTATTTTATTTGTCTATTTCGAACAAATAAAGAGGGGTAGAACGAATTATAATTTAATGGGGGAGTTTAAATTTTGGGAGGATTTGAGATTTGATATATGTTTTTATTTATGTTTTTCTCATTTCAAACTTGATACGTCACGAAGGTATTTCTTTCTTGTCTCATTTGTGTAGGTACAAAAGTTAAAGATCATTATTTTGCACACCCTGATGATGACAAAGAAACATTGTCCTTCAAAGAAAAGTTGAAGATTTTTGAAGAAAGTTTAAAGACTAACATTTTTAGTACCTTTTCAGTTTTAGGTTCATGGGAGGGTATTAGATTTGTATTGGACATTTGATTCGATAATTAGGATGATTTAATTTATACCAGCATAGAAATAGGGGGAGATTTGTAAGGACATATTTTATATATTCTGGTTTACATTAGAGTATGTCGTATACCGCTACAACCGTCAAAGAAAAGTTCAAGTTCAATCATGCATCCGAATATCAACATTCTTCAATAGAAAAGCCTCTGCAAGATAGATTTTGGTAAGGTTATGTTTAAGTCCCTTAATGGTTCATTTAAAGTGTTGGGATAATTTTTCTAAAATGTTTTTAAAAATTTGAGGCATCATTTTTCATTAAAATATGTTTTTCTAAGTCTTGAAGCGTAGTTTTAAAAATAAAAAATATTTTTCTTAGGTCGTTCAAGCGACATTGGGTTGTTGTTCAAACGATAGCTTGAAGTCGTTCGAACGAGACTTCAAGCGACGTTGCAGATCGCGTGAAGCAGTCGCGAGTAGCTCGCTTAATGGTGTCATGTAACAACATGCTATTATTTCTCATGTATCACTGTCGTTAGAAGGTCGGGCAATCCCCTAGATCAAACGACATGACCTTGTTGTTCGAGTGACCCCACCGACTCAATTTGTTATATATAGCACTGTTTTGAGTCCTTTTTGCTTCAGAAGACCTGGAATTTTCATTCTATGAAAATTGCTTTTGCAGAATTTTTGTCTTCTCACTTTTTGAAGGTGTTTTACATTGTTTTGATTCACAAATCATCCCAATAGATTTAGTGAATCAATTTTGAACCCAAGATACAATTTTTTTAGATTTCCTCTTGTATGGAAGATTTCTCTACTGCTGATTTGGTACCTCTTGAGGGAGGTGCTGGATGACTACGACTATGGTTATTGGGAGTTCTTGAGAGTGTTCCTTGCTGAAGACAGAACAGCGTGTTCTTGTGAGTTCACTGTGATTGATCCATTGCTGACTCTAGGTTGAAGTCTATGTGAGTTTCTATGGATATTCATTATAGATTTCATTGTGTATGTTGTGATTTACCTCTTCATAGTGAAATAATAGGTTTTACTCAAAAGGGTTTTTTTCCTGAAATATGTGTGTCAATAATTTTTATTTTGTGATGACTTGATTTATACACCTAGATACATGTGTTAGGGTTTAATTAATTTGGATTAAAATTTTACGTCTAGTTAAATAAGTGTTTAATTTAAAATTTGCGAAACCATATACAATCAATATCACATGGCATCTTCATATTTTCGAAGTCCTTCAGGTGGTTAGCTTTACACTTGATTTTGATGAGCACGTCATCTATGTAGACTTCCATGGGGTCTCCTAGTTGTTCCTTGAACATTTTAGTGACCAACTGCAGATATGTAACTGGCGTATTCCTAAGATCAAATGGCACGACTTTTTAACATTATAGATCGAGAGTGGTGATGAATGACGTCTTTTCTTAATCGAGACTGAACATAGGGATTTGATGGAACCCTAAGTACACATCCAAAAAACTCATACGTTCCTGGCTAGTTATGGCGTCTACCAATCAGTCTATCTTCAACAAAGGAAAATTTTATTTGGGATAAGATTTATTGAGGCCGGTGAAGTATATGAACACTCTCTACTTTCCATTACTTTTCTTTACTACCGTTGGGTTTAACAGCCATTTAGCAATTGAGCCTATTTAATAGTCCTTGCCTCCAGAAGTTTCCCTACCTCCTTTTCCACGGTCTTTACTTTTTTTAGGGTTGTTCAATAATCATTTTACGTAATCAATGAATACGTTGGGTCCTCATGAAGTCTATGACACATGACTTAGATATTGATCCCATGCATATCGCAAGGTTGCCATGCAAACACTAGCTGATTTTCCTTCACCGGAGAAGTTACTTATTTTCTTTCTTGGTTGGTGAGTGAACTACCGATTAGAAATTTCTTCTATGGGTGTGAATCGTCGAACACTAACTCTTGGAATGGTTCTATGACCCTATCTACGGGGGATACCCTTGTCTCTAATACCCCTAATCTACCATACTTTAGTTGTTAATTGGATTGTGTTGCTATATTTCTCAATTTTTTTCTCTTGTTTAGGCTTGATGGCGATAATAAAGCATTGCACGTCAACGACCCGATTTCCCATAATATCCATTATTCCACTATCAATGATGTATTTGAGCTTATGGTAGTAAGTGGACAGGATATCTTGCATAGAGTGTAGCCATACTCTTATAAGGATATGGTTGTAAGGATAATGAATGTACACAAATAGGAATCTAATAAACTTTTAGATATTCCTAGTTTAGACATGTAGGACCACTTTTCCCAATGGCATAGTTATCTTTCCAGTGATGCGGACAAAAATAATGGTCACTTATTTCAAGTCCTGCATCTTGATATTAAGTTTGTTGAATAGTTTAAGTTACATAACCACCGAGTAGCTTTCCTGATGAACTAGTTACTTATCCACGTCCCAGTTTGCAATCCTAAGGGTTATTACTAGTGCATCATGATGTAGAGTCATAACTCCAATCAAGTTATCCTCTATGATGACTATATGCTCGTTATAATTTATGTCTTTTGAGCATCGTCGCTTGCCTTTTGGACTCTTCGCATCACTACGGTGACTACGTTTAGTTCCATCTTAACATATTTGCCTTGGATTTGCTTCTGAGTTGAGGCACCTTAGATAATAGTAAACTCATGCCCTGATTCATCTTCTAGGACATTATCTGGATTTTTTTCGACATCAGTGATGGATTTGGTACCCCTTCTTATTCACGTAGTCTCTCAAATGGCCTACTTGGGAGAATTCTTCTAGAAAAGACTTAAGGGTCTTATAGTTCTCTGCTTTTTGCCCATGATCTTTGTGTTGCATGCACCTCAGTGCATCATTTATCTTTATTAGGCCTCACACCATTTTCTTTATCCACTTGAGAAACTTCTGATCCTTGTTTTTACACAAGTTCATATAAATTCGCTCCTTCAATATAGTGTTGATTGCTTGTAAAGCCTTGAAAGGATTTACATTGTCTCCATTCTTTGATCCTCTAGTATGCCTCTTTTCGCCTCTCTTAGGGGCATTCTCTTTATCACTATTCTTAATCGTCTTCGAGTGCTCCTTGTCACTCTGTGCACCAGTGATCACATCTTCCACCTTTGTATATTTTTCTATGCGAGACATGGGGTCGCCAATAGTGCATGACTCCTTCTTAGTGAGGGAATGGTCTAAGATAGAGCTTCTAGGCAACCCTATCTTGAACGTGTCCACAAAAACCTAATCGGAGCAGTCATCAACCTCGTAGTAAATTTCCCACTACTGCCTAGAGTATTCTCCCAAGGTTTCTGGGCCTTTTTCCTCATAGTGAGGAGATAATCCATTCCCTACCTTCAAACGGGATCTATTAGTGATGAATCGAGTAGCGAAGGCTTCAATGAGATGTTTTAATTTATTGACCGACCAGTACGACAATTTTTCAAACCATTTTTGCATGACAACCCCCACACTGGAATGGAATATACGACACATAAGAGCATCGTTCTGATTCCATAGGGTCATGGACTATTTGTACTAAATATTGAGTAAATGGGTTCGGTATTTCCACCATATATTTTGAATCTCAGAGTTACAAACTTATTTAGTCATTCTGGTTCTTTAATTTCTCTTGAAAAGAGGACTACATTTTAGTGATGAGGGCCCTCATATCCAGTTCTGTGGTAGATCTAGCCCTAGGATCAGAGGGTTGTTGATCCATTTATTTCCTAATGATATTATGAATATCGTATTTATGATGTCCTACTTCTTGATCTCATCTTGTCGTATAACTCTTCTGCTCTAAATTCTCCTGACCACGATGTGAAATCCTTCCTCGGCTGCGAGTTTAACTCACCTAAGGGCTAGGGGTCCAACTATGGTGCCCATATTTATCTTCATTGAGATCTCACTCCATCATTTTTAGATGTTGCAATTAACATGAATTATCTTCCTCTTGGAGGCATGTGGCCTCCTCCAACTAGTGGAGACTACTTTCATATGCATCGATCGTTCGACATCTCAGTCGATCTAAGTTTCTCATATAATTTCTTATAGTGTGGCCCATGTGGGCAATAACGCGCATGAGGAGCGTCTTGAATCCTGTTGGGATGGATTTTGGATCTCATTCTGGGCATTGGAAGCCCATCCTGGTTGTTACCATTAAACGAAAAAGGTGCACTATAAGTATTAAAAATGATTGTTGTTTGGTTCTAACTGATTTAGGAAAAAAAAATCATTTTTGATATACGACGCCAATTGTAGGTGAAAAAATCCAACTATTAATGATCCAAATAATTAAAACCCAGTAGTAAAACAAGTCACAAGATCACACGACATAAGTATTTACATGGTTCGGCAACGGGCTACATCAAGGGGGTGTCTCTCCTTTCTTATTACTATTTTTCTAATAATGAGAATAACATTCCATGTTTCCCTGGGGAAAGAGTTACATTTATACGGGAAGAATATATGGTGTCGTACAAGGATCTTGGTCTTACTGAGGGATTTTCGGTTTGAATGTATTCATGTTTCTCTGAGATCCTCACTGATGGGACTCTTCTTCATCGTTATCTTGACCTGTGATCCTTTATCCTATCTTGTTGGGACAGTGTCACCCAACTCGAGTTATTTGGGTTGTTTACATAATCCCCCCATAATTTCCCCCAATAGTGAACATCTCTCCTGTTAAATAGTGTTATGTCCTTACATTAGTATGCCTTTCTTCATTCTTTTTGTACAAACAAATAAAACTTCAAAGTAACTTTTTTGCATTTTTACCTAACTCCCGGCATATAAAAGCATTTTCTTACCATTCTATATAACCCTTTCTTTACCTCTACTAATTATCCATGTCCTCTTACCCACATGACCTGGAATATGTCAATTTCCAACTTTCTTATAAGGGTTTTCTATCCCCCCCCCCCCCCTTTTAAGTTTTTTTATTCACAATATTTTTTCTTAATGGTTTAACATTGTGTTATGTTGTACTGGGATTAAATCTCAGCCCTCTCTCACCCTCACTAACACTATCACTAACACTATCCACCACCAAATAGGTAAGTTATTGGGCCTTTACTTTTGGGTTTTCTTTTTAGTGTTTTTTTCATTGTGTTTTGTTCCAATTTTATTATTTTAGTATATTCATTTTTGGTTTAATTTAGTTCGTGATAGATTTTTTTTGTTTAAAATAAGTTATTTTTCCATTTTTATTATATTGATTTTACATTTTTTTTCTTGTTGTAAGTTAATAAAATTTTTCTATGCTATTTTATATTGTAGTTATACCTATCTCTTGAATATCTTTCGACATTACACTTTGAAGTTTTTCTCTTTACTATTGGTCAGCTTGCAAGTAAAATTCTATTTTAGAGCCTTCATTTTAATTTATTTCTATTTACGGTATTTCTTAATTTGCCTCAATCTTAGTTGAGGTTTTCATTTACACTACACTAAAACACTAATTTTGTGACTGCCTACTTGTAATTGCTAATGGGAGTGACAAATTTTATCACTATCAGGAGAAATAACAAAATTATATGTAACTGCAATTAGAAGTGATAAACTTTTGTGCAAGAAAAATTTGAGTGAATTTGTTTATCACTATTAATGACAGTGACAAATCTTATTATGTGATTAATTTGTGACTGCTATGAACAATCAAAAAATTGTAACTACCACGAGCAGTCCCAAATTTTATCATTAGGCTTGATTTATGACCGCTAACTTCCACGAGAAGTCATAAATATTAGCATGATGCTTATTTGTAATTTCTCTTAGTAGTCATAAATTTTTAACTGCTAGGAGTCATCACAATTTATGGCATTAGGCTTAATTTTTTATTGCCATGAGCAGTCACAAATTTGTAACAACAAATTCATTTCCCTCATCTCTCCTCTTTGTGCTCTTTAAGGTTTTGCATATCCATTTTCAAATATCATATTTCCTCTCCTCTTCATGCTCTTATCAATTTTTGTCGCCATTTTTAGATCTCTTTTTTCTTTGGTAAGGCCTCTTCATCAATTTCTTACAAATATGGTTTATTTATCCTTTTTAGATAATAGTTTATTTATCATGTGTGTCTAGGAAGATTTGTGTTTTTAGATAATACACAATTTATATTTGTTGAAAGTAGGTACACAAATACCTAAGAAGGTGCTGAAGTATTTCCCTCTAGGTCCTCGATTAAAGTAACTTCAACTATACCTTGGATAATAGAAGAAATGACTTAGCATGGTCGAGCAACGGTGGGTAATAATCTCATGCGACATTTGATTGATTCATCCATGTGGAAATATGTAAATCAATGATACTCAAACTTTTCTAAATAAATACGCAATCTTAGCCTCGAAATATCAATTGATGGGTTTAATCCGTTTTGCAAATTTAGCACAGACAAGAGTATATGGTCGGTGTTCGCCATGCCTTTAAATTTCCACCATTCATTACGAATAAGAAAGGGGTTCTCAATTTTGTCATTGTTCATACAAAGTCCAAAGGCACCGGTTAGTGACATTGATGTTTTCCTTGCTCCACTAGTAAATGAATTAAATGAGTTATGGGTTGAAGGTGTGAGAGCGTTTGACTCATATAAACAGGAGGAATTTGCTTTGATAGGTACGTTAATATGGCCAATTCATGATTTTCCTGCTTATAGGACCTTATGTGGGTGCAATGTTCATGGTTACTTGTGTTGTCCTAATTTCAAAAAGGATACCAAAGCCAACTCTCTTAAAAAAATCGATAAACTTTTTTTTTATCATAGTCACCAGAGATTTCTTCCTCGGAGTCACAAATTCAAGTGAATGCAAAGCAATTTTCTCCTAGAAGGCACCGAGATTAGGCCACCTCCATAAAAAAAATTTGGTTTAAAATTGAACAAGCAAAGGATCATAATAAGTTGAGGGTGAAACACACCATAATTTTTGCCAAAAAGCGTAAAAGAATGGATGTTGATGTGAAGACAATGTGGTCGAGCAGATCAATTATGTTTGATTTTCCCTACTAGAAGGAACATCATGTTCTGCATGTGATAGACATTATGCTTGTTGGGAAGAATATTATCGATCATCTCGTAGTCACATGCATTGATGGTGCTCATTCCGAGGATGCCCTTGAAGATCATCATGATTTGAAGATTAGAAGATCATTAGGGTTTAAAGAATGCCATAACACTGGAAAAAATCATTTGCCTGTTGAATATTATACTTTGAGCATTGAAGAAAGAAATATGTTCTTAGAAACATTAAAGTCATTGAAGGTACCTTATAATTTGCCATCCAATTTATGCATGATTATCTCTGAGGCAACAAAAGATTTGAAAAAAGTACAAGTCTCACGATTGACATGTGATTATGCAACTTGACCCTCTATTATTGGGACATTGCTTTTCGAAACACAATGATTTTCGTATGGCCTAAAGTTTTTTATTTTGGTTGACCCTCTAAAATAAACAATGGCTTTGTCTTTAACACTCGAAGCATGAGAACAAGACGAGCCATTACCATCACTGCTTAAACTACTCCAGTCTATTAAGTAATCTTTCAACTTCAAAATTTTAGACTCAAGCAAAGAATTTAACTTTTCTAATTTTCGGGACTCCTTCTTCATATTTTCAACCATTCCAAGAAGTTTATCTCGCTCCCCCTCAATGAAAGAAAAGTTATCCCTAAGAGTCTTCTCACGTGCTTTAAAATTATCATTCAAATTATTTTCATCCTCTTTGGTACAAACACAAACCCTAGAATTTTTCACTTCCTCTAATTTTTTTTCTGAAAAAAGGACTCTATTCTCACTTTCTTCCTTGGAAAATTTTAAAGATTTAATTTCATCATACAATGTAACAAACTTCTCACGAATGATACTGTAACAACCCTCGCTTCTGAGAACCTATTTTATATTTATTTGCTAGATATAGTAACTAGATATAAAATGCTAGCAAGTGGAGTAAGTATTAATTTAGTGAAGAAAAGTTAATATTTACTATGAGGTTGCATATTTACCATACGTGTAGGCGAATATTGCTATGTTGTGTTTTATTGTGTGATATGATTTAAAATGACATTTGGCATAAAATGAAACCGGAACCTAAAATGAATTATAAAATTTCCAAATGATAATTTGGAGGGTGTAGTTAGTTCCGGAAGGTGCGAGATAGTCAAATTGTGTGCCATATTGTATTTTGAAATTTTGGGTACTTTTGACTGATTTTAGTTTTAATGTGTAGTTGCGTATAAATTTATCGCGATAATCATTATTAAGTTGGTAATTATGTATTAAGGCACGTTTTATGTCTTGATTAAGTCACTATTCCCTAAATTGTATCCTTAAGCCTAAAGAGAGAGAGAAGAAAAAAACACTAAGTGGAGAAAGGAGAGATTGAAGCTTGGTGATTGTTCTTGCATACAACTTCATCAAAATCTGAATTTGCAACCTTGAGGCAAGTTTACTACTTGCAATTATGTGATTTAAGTAGAACAATTAGTGTTCATAGTTGTGGTTTATTTATGGTTAAATGAAAGTTAGGTTTTGTTGGATGTATGGGCTATAAATTCTTGGAGATTGATTTAAATTGATGGGGGTATAATTTATGGTTGTTGGATGTAATTAAATTCCATTGGTGATCATAAATGGGGAGAGTTTTTGGTTGGAAGCAGATAGGAGTTTTTGGTCTGCAATGATCGGTCGACCGCGGGTCGAGGACCGGTCGACCGGGACTTCAGGGGAGGGCATACTGCTTTCCTACCAAGCCCTGATTTTGGTGTACGGTCGACCGCGGTCCGTGATCGGTCGACCAGTCCATTCTTTCCAGGCTTTCTGCTTTTCTACGAAGGCTAAATTTTTTAGATGCAGTCGACCGCGGTTTGAGGACCGGTCGATCGGTCCCCTGTTTTTCACTCTTGAAACTTCATTTTTCTCTCTAAGTTTTTTTTTATAATTAGGGATTAGGAACCTTCTTGTATGAAGTAAACATAGAGTTCTAGAGTTTTAGTTGAGTTTGGTCGCTACCCTAGAGTGGAATGGGTTCACTTGGGGTAAATTCCAGGGGTACTAAAAGTGATGTTTAGGCGTCACTTCTCTTTTAGAAATTCATTAGGGACTATGATGTATAAGCCCATATTTGAAGAATTTAGGAGCCCCATGGAAGACTCATTGTTTCGGAAGAAGGGGACTTGAGACAGGCGGTGATGGCTGAATCTCACGGGTCCAAATTTATGATACATACTGGTGGGGACAAAATGTATCAAGATATGCGCCGTCAGTATTGGTGGCCAGGCATGAAGAGATATTTATGAGTTTGTGTCACAATGCACTACTTGTCAATTGGTCAAGATTGATCATCAACGACCGACATTCTTGTAGCAATCATTAGAGATTTCGGTATGGAAATGGGAAAGCATATCGATGGATTTTATTACGGGGTTGTCGACGTCATAGAGTGGGTGCGATTCTATTGGGGTGATTGTCGACCGATTGACTAAGTCGGCACACTTTCTTCCCATGCGGATTGATTATGACACTGCTCGATATGCCCGATTATTCATTGAAGAGGTGGTTAGACTCCATGGGGTGCCTTTAAATATAGTTTCCAACCGGGATAAAATTTTTGTTTCCCACTTTTGGCGAAGTTTCCAAGAGGCGATGGGAACCGAATTGAGGTTAAGCACTTCTTATCATCCTCAAACAAATAGCCAAACCGAGAGGGTAAACCAAATGTTGGAGTATATGCTTCACATGTGCATGCTTGACTTCAAAGGTAGTTGGGAACAATATCTCCCATTGGTTGAGTTTGCCTATAACAACTCTTACCAATTTACTATTAGAATGGCACCTTATGAAGCTTTGTATGGAAGACCTTGTAGATCTATCGCATGTTGGTTGGAAGTGGGCGATAATAAATTTCTTGGACCTGAAATGATCCAAGATACCTCTTCTAAGATTGAACTTATTCGAAATCGCATTCGGATAGCCTAAGATCGCCAAAAGAGCTATGCCGATGCGGGTCTATGACACATGGAATTGGAGATTGGAGACCAAGTCTTGGTCCGAGTGTCACCCATGAAAGGCATCAAGCGTTTCAGGAAGAAGGGGAAGCTTGTGCCACGTTTTGTTGGACCTTTTCCAGTTATTGCAAAAGTAGGTCCAGTGGCGTATCAGCTTGCTCTACCGAAACCATTGCAACAAATTCACGATGTGTTCCATGTGTCATCTCTGAAGAAATACCAGAGGTGCGATGGTGTGCTTTGGCATGTTCTTTTTTAGGATATTGACTTGCAACCCAACATTTCATATGAAGAACAACCGGTTGCTATTTTGGAGCATGGGGAGCGTAGATTGAGACCGCGAGTGTTGCCCTTGGTACGAGTTCAATGGAGTCACCATAACTCCAAGGAATCGACATGGGAACGCGAGGATGATATGCGGGAAAAGTATCCTCGTATCTTCATCCAAGGTACGCCTAAATTTTGGTGACAAAATTTCTCTCATAAGGGGGGGGGGAGTATGTAACAACCCTCACTTTTGAGAACCTATTTTATATTTATTTGCTAGATATAGTAACTAGATATAAAATGCTGGCATGTGGAGTGAGTATTAATTTAGTGAAGAAAAATTAATATTTACTATGAGGTTGCATATTTACCGTACGTGTAGGCGAATATTGCTATGTTGCGTTTTATTGTGTGATATGATTTAAAATGACATTTGGCTTAAAATGAAACCGGAACCTAAAATGAATTATAAAATTTCCAAATGATAATTTGGAGGGTGTAGTTAGTTCCAGAAGGTGCGAGATAGTCAAATTGTGTGCCATATTGTATTTTGAGATTTTGGGCACTTTTGACTGATTTTAGTTTTAATGTGTAGTTGCGTATAAATTTATCGCGATAATCATTATTAAGTTGGTAATTATGTATTAAGGCACGTTTTATGTCTTGATTAAGTCACTATTCCCCAAATTGTATCTTTAAGCCTAAAGAGAGAGAGAAGAAGAAAAACCTAAGTGGAGAAAGGAGAGATTGAAGCTTGGTGATTGTTCTTGCATACAACTTCATCAAAATATGAATTTGCAACCTTGAGGCAAGTTTTCTACTTGCTATTATGTGACTTAAGTAGAACAATTAGTGTTGATAGTTGTGGTTTATTTATGGTTAAATGAAAGTTAGGTTTAGTTGGATGTATGGGCTATAAATTCCTGGAGATTGATTTAAATTGATGGGGGGTATAATTTATGGTTGTTGGATGTAATTAAATTCCATTGGTGATCATAAATGGGGAGGGTTTTTGGTTGGAAGAAGATAAGAGTTTTTGGTCTGCAATGGTCGGTCGACCGCGGGTCGAGCACCGGTCGACAGGGACTTCGGGGCAGGGCATACTGCTTTCCTACCAAGGCCTGATTTCGGAGTGCGGTCGATCGCGGTCCGTGACCGGTCGACCGGTCCCTTCTTTCCAGGCTTTCTTCTTTTCTACGAAGGCTAAATTTTTTAGATGCGGTCGATCGCGGTTTGAGGACCGGTCGACCGGTCCCCTGTTTTTCACTCTTGAAACTTTATTTTTCTCTCGAAGTTTCTTTTTATAATTAGGGATTAGGAACCTCCTTGTATGAAGTAAACATAGGGTTCTAGAGTCTTAGTTGAGTTTGTTCACTACCCTAGAGTGGAATGCGTTCACTTGGGGTAAATTCCAGGGGTACTAAAAGTGATGTTTAGGCGTCACTTCTCTTTTAGAAATTCATTAGGGACTATGTTGTATAAGCCCATATTTGAAGAATTTAGGAGCCCCATTTAGGTACATAAAACCTTGGGACTCATATGATTTTGGAGATTAAATGTGGAATAGTTCGGTATTTAAAATATGGTGAATATTAATGAGAATATTTAAGACTAATGGTTTCAAACAAAATGAAACATACACGTGAACAATGAAAAATGATAATGTGATTTAAGGTTGTAAATGTTAATTAACTTAAACACACCTCTCTAAATGATATCATAAGGGAAGCTCGCGCATGAGGTGATGTCCCCAGGCTAGTGAATACAGGCTGACTATAGTCCTCGACCATATGCGGGATTTTATATGTATGTTTTTCTACGCTAGTGAGGTAATTTCGGGTGTGGTTATGACTCACTCGTAGGTATAGGGCCACTTCCCGACGTGCGTTAGGTGCCCAGGTTGCCTTGTATAGATAGGCCCTGGAAGATGATAGTCATTTAGGGGCGCGCTCAGTGGGGAAACTCGGAGGGGCGGTCTTAGAATCGTTATAAGTATTTGATTATAACCTTTCTAACTCAAGTGGGACTTGAGGTGTGCAAATCGACATAAGATAATATAATGGTAATTATATTCCTGTTAAGGAATGGAAAAAGGAACATATATGAGGAGTAAAGATGTTCAATTTAATTCTCTTAAATAAATTAACATTATTAGAATCATTCGATTTGCCATATTATTCATGTTGCTTAGGTTGTTAGAATTGCATCTACATCATTCGTGATTATTTGTCCATATCTGTCATGCTTCTTGTTCTTCTGGTAATCATATATAAATCGGGCCCTGACCCGTCCATTTTCCATGTTGTGCATGTTATTGTCTCCGCTCAGGTGCTCCTCCGCAAGGATGCCCGTTGTGACTTTTATATTCCTATGCTTTGACTAGCTGTATGATTTTGCGGACTATTACAGGATGTTGTGTTTTGACGTCTTCAATTCTTGAATTATAAATATGACCGGGTCTTTTCATCCGGGCATGTGTGGCCCAACTTTTGTAATTGTTAATGGATGTATTATGTATATTATAAACTGTAGTAAGAACTTGGGATGTAACTGTTGACCGACAGTTTATATGGTCCTTTTATCGTATGTCGATTTAGTATGTATATATGTTTCTTTTAACTTCCACTTTTATCGGATTGGGTTTTTAATTTATTTTCCTTAACTTTTAATAAATTTTGAAATTTGACAACCCATTTTCTGATTTATTGGGTGGTTTTCCCATATATTTATTTTATTGTGGTGATGCTGAGGATGATTTCCATCCATGATTTCGTTATTTTGGGACTGTCGGGCTGGCCACCCCTTACTTCGGACGGCGGGTTGTCACAGATACCTTTTTGAGTTTGAAACGTTTGCAAATATTCAATCATATTTTTTAAATTAGAATTTTCTTCTTCACGAATTTCAATTCTTTTTGCAAACTTCAATTTCAAAAGATTTAATTCATCAAAACTAGGATAATCCATCGAGATAAAAAAAAAATCGAAGAGAGAGAAACAAATAACCACCCAAAACATTGCAAACAAGGATTCAAACAATAGCTAAGAGAAACCCGTTCTAATACAAATTTGTGAATGGTAAAAAGTAGTTAAAAATTCTAATACCAATTTGTAAAAATGGATGTGATACCAATTTGTGAATGAGCACTATTTCAATAGATTAAAATTATTTAACTAGATGTTAATCCCAAAAATTACAATTTTAATTAAGCACTGAACATGCATCTATGTGATTGAAAGCAGAAAATAAAATAAGCATGCAACCAAACAAACAAGGAGGCAAATTTTAGGTAAAATTCCCGTAGGGAAAAACCTTCTTATTTCACTAATGATTACAAATCGCAAATGGAAACACTTTAGAAAAATACTACAATGAATTCCCGCAAGAACCCACAAAGACTGCAACCTTCAGTCAGCAATGAGTCACTCAAGAATCACAAGAACCGCAGTTCCTCTTTCAGCAGTGAATACCCTTGAGTATCCCCCAGATCAGCCGTAGAGACAACTATCCACAAGAATAACTTTGACAATGAAGTATTTTTGTCCGAAAGAAGATTCAAAAAAGTAATTGAGATTGATTTGTGTGAATCAAAAATATGTTTTTCCCTAAAAGATGAACACTATTTTGTAGTTGTTTTATAGTTTGCATAAATGAAAATTCTAGAAGTAAAATCTTCACGAAACAGGTTTTTATAGGCAAACACAAAATTCAAGGTGATAAAATGTCTTTAAAATGAGGTCTTAGGGTCATTCAAATGATCTTGACATCTCGTGATAAGAACACTTCGAACGACATATCAAATGACCTCAAAAACACAAAACAGTACAGGGTTGTTTGATCCATATGAGAAGCCGGGCTTCAAATGACATGTCAATATCGTTTGATCCATAAGAGAAGCTGAACTTCAGAATACCTATCAAAAGATATGTCAATATCGTTTCATCAACATCGCAAAGTCATTTGAACGACTATAAAGCGAGTTTTTTTAAGATTTCAAATTTGTTCAAAACTGTTTGAAAACATTTAATAAAAATGCCTCATTTTTATTAAAAAAATGACTTTAGAAAAATATCCTAGTACTTAGTAAAAAAATCTAAGTAACACAAAACTAAATCCATAGCAAACTTTCTTCAAGTTGTAGAACTTTGTTAAAGATGCTTGATATTTCGATCCGTCTTCTTGAACATGTGAACTTGAATTGCCTTGACGGTTAAAACGGGATATGACATACACAATGTAAACTAGGTAATAGGGACATGATGAAAATTATGTCCTTACAAATCTCCCCCTTTGGTTGTTCCGGTACAAAATAAAAATATCTGAATTATCAACAAATATCTTATACAGATCTAATACGCTCCCAAGAACCCCAAAGTGGAAAGATAATAAATATGTAAGTCTTCAAAAATCTTCAACTTTCAGATCTTCAAATATCCTTGATTTCTATTTTTCATTTTTTTTTGTGCTTTACAAATGTTCATCAAAGTCCTACACACAATAGTCAAAGAAAATACCTTTGTGGCGTATCGATATTGAAATGAGATAAAAATCATAAATCAAATCAAATCTCCCCCCATAATTCAAACTCTCACTCCCCCATAATTCATAATTCGTCCTCCCCTTTTTATTTATCCGAAATAAACAAGAAAAAGAATAATAAATAAATATAAAGGAGTGGGCCACAATAAGCATAGAAAATTGTCACAAACATATATAAAATAATATCATGCAAGGATAAACTCAAAAGGTTCACAAACTATTTTTATATTTCAAAAATTTTAAGCAAAAATAAGTTTACAAAAACAACACACCATGAACTAACACTAAGATAACCAAATCGTGGAAACGGAATGAATGGGTGTGAAAAAATTCGATAAAAAAATCAAATCAAACAAATATAACATATGTCCACAATGAATTTCAGATACTCCTGATGAATGAACTCAAAATCATCATTAGGTTTAAAAAAGTTGAATTCAAATGATATCGACTGAATCTAATCAACACATCAAAGTTTAAAATGATTTTTACACGAATAACGTCTAAAATATGTAATGATTTTTAAGACTTTTACAGGGCGTGCAAACCCATTGATTTCTAACCAAACTTCCTCAAAAGATAAACGTGATCTAATTTTTAATTTTTTCTTTTGAAATATCAATCAAACTAAACTATCTGGCCCCCTTTTGGCATATTATCTTTTTATTAACTTAATTTTTTCTTGGGCTCTTTTCAAAAGGTGGCTTTCACGATGATTTCATTTGCCTCTCGTAGCCCTTTCCCGTGTACACTCATATTTTTAAATATTAAATAAACTCTCACGGGCAACGGTTCTCACATACACTACTTTCATTGTCTCGTTTTATCGCATTTATTTCTTTTTAAACACAGAATTGATATGAAAACACGTTGACTAACATGTGATAGACAAGTACAAAAATAAAATAAATCCGTGCATGTGTGCGTGAAAGAAAATCATGAGTCAAACATAAATAAAGTAATCGTTAATAACATCTCAATGACTCAAAATATTACAAATAACATAAATGAAATGATGTTGCGTCTCAAAATGTTATCAAAAAGTCACATGAATAATGGAATGATATTGTGACTTTATCATTCTAAATGTCCATTCATATATGGTGTAAAAGGAAATATAATTTTTTTTGTGTGTTTTTGAAAAAAATTATCAAAAATAAAAAAATTCCTATTTTTAAAACATATAATAAAAAAAATCTTTTTGTATTTTTCAATGTGACTCAATAAAATAAAATATAATACAAAATGTACACATGTCACAACACTAGCAAACATATATCATGAAGTACAACTAGCGTATGCCAAAAAAAAAGCATGCGAGCAATCATCTACAAGAAATAACATGGGAAGCATCATGTGCAAGCATGTGAGAATCAACCAACCTAACATTTACCGTCTCCAAAACATATTTCCTAACCAAAACAGGTGTATACCTAACTCGACTGGTTATGGGAACTGACAGGACACTATACTTAAACTTCTTAAGACCTCTTCCAAGAGAAAAATAAAAATGCCTAAGGTGACCTTTCCTACCCCAATGTGAACAAGTGTACACGCGAGGAATGCTACATAACGTCCTTGGTTTTCGTTGACCCTATAAAACTAACAATGGTTTTGTCTTTAACACTCGAAGCATGAGAACAAGACGAGCCATTACCATCACTTCTCAAATACTCGAGTCTTTTAAGTCATCTTTTAACTTCAAAATTTTGGACTCAAGCAAAGAATTTGACTCTTCTAATTTTGGGGACTCCTTCTTCATAGTTTGAATAATTCCTAGAAGGTTATCTCGCTCCCCCTCGATGAAAGAAAAGATATCCCAAAGATTCTTCTCACGTGCTTTAATATTATCAGTCAAATTATTTTAATCATCTTTGCCACAAACACAAACCCCAAAATTTTTTACTTCCTCTAATTGTTTTTCTAAAACAAGGACTCTATTCTCACTCTATTACTTGGATAATTTTAAAGATTTAAGTTCATCATACAATGCAACAAACTTCTCACGAGTGATATCATTTTGAGTTTGAAGCGTTTTTAAATATTCAATCATATTTTTAAAACGAGAAATTTATTCTTCAAGAATTTCGATTCTTTTGCAAACTTCATTTCAAACGATTTAATTCATAAAAACAATGAGAATACTTTGAGATAAAAAAACATAAAAAGCCAAGAGAGAGAAACAAATAACCACCCAAAACATTGCAATTGAGGATCTAAATAATAGCTAAGAGCAACCCATTCTGATACAAATTTGTGAATGGTAAAAAGTAGCTAAAAATTCTGATACCAATTTGTAAAAACGGATGTGACACCAATTTGTGAATGAGAACTATTTCAATGGATTAAATTTATTTAACTAGATGTTAATACCACAAATTCCAATTTTAATTAAGCCCTGAACATGAAACTATGTGATTGAAAGAAGAAAATAATATAAGCATGCAACCAAACAAATAAGGAGGAAAATTTTTGGAAAAAGTCCCGCAGGGCAAAACATTTTTATCTCACTAATGTTTGGAAATCGCAAATGAAAACACTTTAGACTACAATGAATTCCCGCAAGAACCCATAAAGAAGGAAGCCTTCAATCAGCAATGACTCCCTCGAGAATCATAAGAACTGCAGTTCCTCCTTCAGCAATGAATACCCTTGAGTATCCCCCAGATCAGCCACAAAGACAATTGTCCACAAGAATAACTTCGACAATGAAGTATTTGGGTCCGAAAGAAGATTCAAAAAAGTAATTGGGATTGATTTGTGTGAATCAAAAATAAGTTTTTCCCTAAAAGATAAACACTATTTTGTAGTTGTTTTGTAGTTTGCATAAATGAAAATTCTAAAAGTAAAATCTTCATGAAACAAGTTTTTATAGGCAAACACAAAATTCAACGTGATAAAATGTCTTTAGAACGAGATCTTAGGGTCGTTCAAATGAGCTTGACATCTCGTGAGAAGAACCCAAAACAACATATCAAATGACCTCAAAAACACAAAACAGTACGGGGTTGTTTGATCCATAAGAGAAGTCGGGCTTCAAATGACATGGCAATATCGTTTGATCCGTTAGAGAAGCCGGACTTCAAACGACCAATCAAACGACATGTGAATTTCGTTTCATCAACATCGCAAAGTCGTTTGAACGACTGTAAAGCGATTTTTTTAAGATTTAAAATCTGTTCAAAAACTGTTTGAAATAATTTAATAAAAATGCCTCATTTTGATAAAAACGAGTTTAGAAAAAAATCCCAATACTTTGAGAAAAATCTAAGTAACACAAAACTAAATTCATACCAAACTTTCCTCAAGTTGTAGAATTTTCTTGAAGATGTTTCATATTCGGATCCGTCTTCTTGAACTTGTGAACTTGAATTGCCCTGACGGTTAAAACGGGACACGCCATACATAATGTAAACTAGGTACTATGAACATGATGAAAAATATGTCCTTACAAATCTCCCCCTTTGGCTGTTCCGGTACAAAATAAAAATATCTGAATTATCAACAAATATCTTATAAAATCTAATACGCTCCCAAGAACCCAAAAGTGGAAAGATAATAAATATATAAGTCTTCAAAAATCTGCAACTTTCAAATCTTCAAATATCCTTGCTTTCTATTTTTTTTTTTTGTGTTACAAAATGCTCATCAACGTCCTACACACAATAGACAAAGAAAATACCTTCATGGCGTATTGAGATTGAAATGAGATAAAAATCATAAATCAAATGAAATAAAATCTCCCCCATAATCCAAACTCTCACTCCCCCATAATTCATAATTTGTCCTCCCCTTTTTTATTTGTCAGAAATAGATAAGGAAAAAATAAAAAATATTAAAAAGGAGTGGGCCAGAATAAGCATAGCAAATCATCATAAACATATATCTAATAAACTCATGAAAGGATAAACTCAAAAGCTTTGCAAACTATTTTTTATATTTCAAAATTTTCAAGAAAAAATAATTTTACAAAAACAACACACACCATTAACTAACACTAAGATAACCAAATCGTGGAAACAGAATGAATGGGTGTGAAATAATTCGATAGAAAAATCAACTCAAACAAACATAACATATGTGGGCAATGAATTTCGGATACTCCTAATGAATGAACTCAAAATCATCATTAGGTGTAAAAAACGTTGAATTCAAATGATATCGACTCAATTTAATCAACACATCAAAGTCTAAACTGATTTTTACACGAATACCATCTAAAACTATGTAATCCATTTTCAAGACTTTGTCAGGGCGTGCAAACCCATTGATTTCTAACCAAACTCCCTCAAAAGATAACCATGATCTTATTTTCTATACTTTCTTTTCAAAGATCAATCAAACTAAAATATTTGGTCCCCTTTAGGCATATTTTCTTTTTATTGACTTAATTTTTTCTTGGGCTCTTTACAAACAGTTTTTTTACTACGAGTTCATTTTCCTCTCGTATCCCTTTCCCGTGTACACTGAAATTTTTTCAATATTACACAAACTCCCACGGGTAATGGTTCTTACATACACTACTTTCATTGTCTTGTTTTATCGTATCTGTTTCTTTTTAAGGACAGAATTGATATGAAAACACTTTGACCAACATGTGATATACAAGTACAAAAATCAAATAAATCCGTGCATGTGTGCATGAAAGCAAATCATGAGTCAAACTTGTATAAAGTAATCGTTAATCACATCTCAATGACTCAAAAATTATAAAGCACATAAATGAAATGATGTTGTGTCTCAAAATCTTATCAAAAGGTCACATGAATAATGGAATGATATTGTGACTTAGTCATTTTAAATGTCCATCCATATACGGTGTAAAAGGAAATTAATTTTTTTTTGTGTTTTTAAAAAAAATTATCAAAAATAAAAATTTTTCCTATTTTTTAAAACATATAATAAAAAAAATATTTTTATACTTTTCAATATGACTGAATAAAATAAAATATAATACAAAATGTACACATGTCTTAACACTAGAAAACATATATCATGAAATACAACTAGCGCATGTAAAAAAAAGCATGCAAGCAGTCATCTATAAGAAATAACATGGGAAGCATCAAGTGCAAGTATGTGAGTATCAACCAACCTCACATTTAGCATCTCCAAAACAAATTTTCTAACCAAAACAGGTGCATACCTAACTTGACTGGTTATGGGAACTGATGGGACACTATACTTAAACTTATTAAGATCTCTTCCAAGAGCAAAACAAAAATGCCTAAGGTGATCTTTCCTACCACAATGTGAATAAGTGTAAATGCGAGGAATGCTACATAATGTCGTTGGCTTTGTTTGACCCTCTAAAACAAATAATGGTTTTTTCTTTAACACTCGAAGCATGAGAACAAGACGAGCCATTACCGTCACTACTCAAACTACTCGAGTCTTTTAAGTCATATTTCAACTTCAAAATTTTAGACTCAACCAAAGAATTTGACTCTTCTAATTTTGGGGAATCCTTCTTCATATTTTCAATAATTCCTAGAAGGTTATCTCGCTCCCCCTAAATGAAAGAAAAGTTACCCAAAAGAGTCTTCTCCCGTGCTTTAAAGTTATCAATCAAATTATTTTCATCCCCTTTGCCAGAAATATAACCCTAGAATTTTTCACTTCCTCTAATTTTTTTTCTAAAACAAGGACTCTATTCTCACTCTATTCCTTGGACAATTTTAAATATTTAAGTTCATCATACAATGCAACAAACTTATCATGAATGATATCTTTTTGAGTTTGAAACCTTTGCAAATATTCAATCTTATTTTTAAAATGAAAATTTTCTCCTTTAAGAATTTTAATTATTTTTGCAAACTTCATTCCAAAAGATTTAATTCATCAAAACAATGAGAATCCATTAAGTTAAAAACAAAAAAAAGACAAGAGAGAGAAAAAAATACCACCCAAAACGTTGCAAATGAGGATCTAAACAATAGCCAAGAGCAACCCGTTCTGATACGAATTTGTGAATGGTAAAAAGTAGCTAAAAATTCTGATACCAATTTTTAACAACGGATGTGATAGCAATTTGTGAATGAGCACTATTTCAATGGATTAAAATTATTTAACTAGATGTTAATCCCATAAATTCCAATTTTAATTAAGCCATGAACATGCATTTATGTGATTACAAGCAGAAAATAAAATAAGCATGCAACCAAACAAATAAGGAGGCAAATTTTTGAAAAAATGCCCACAGGGCAAAATATTTTTATTTCACTAATGTTTGGAAATCGCAAATGAAAACACTTTAGATAAATATTACAATGAATTACCGCAAGAACCCACAAAGACGGCAGCCTTCAATTAGTAATGGCTCCCTTGAGAATCACACGAATCGCAGTTCCTGCTTCAGCAGTGAATACCCTCGAGTATCCCCCAGATCAGCAGTAGAGATAACTGTCCACAAGAATAACTTTGACAATGAAGTATTTGGGTTCAAAAGAAGATTAAAAATATTAAATGGGATTGATTTGTGTGAATAAAAAATGAGTTTTTCCCTAAAAGATGAACACTAATTTTTAGATGTTCTGTAGTTTGCATAAATGAAAATTCTAAAACTAAAATCTTCACGAAACATGTTTTTATAGGAAAACACAAATTTCAAGGTGACAGAATGTCGTTAGAACGAGATCTTAATATCTTTCAAATGAGGTTGACATCTCGTGAGAAGAACACTTAGAACGACATATCAAATGACCTCAAAAGCACAAAACAGTACGGGGTCATTTGATCCATATGAGGCTTCAAACGACCTATCAAACGACATGTCAATATCGTTTGATCCGTAAGCCGGACTTCAAATGACCAATCAAACGACATGTTAATATCGTTGCATCAACATCGCAAATTTATTTGAACGAATGTAAAGAGATTTTTTTTAAGATTTAAAATCTTTTCAAAAACTGTTTGAAAACATTTAATAAAAATGCCTCATTTTGATAAAAATGAGTTTAGAAAAAAAAATCCCAATACTTAGTAAAAAAACTAAGTAATAGAAAACGAAATTCATACCAAACTTTCTTCAAGTTGTAGAACTTTGTTGAAGATGCTTGATATTCGGATCCGTCTTCTTGAACTTGTGAACTTGAATTGCCTTGACGGTTAAAACGGGATACGCCATACACAATGTATACTAGGTACTAGGGACATGATGAAAAATATGTCCTTACAAATATCCCACTTTGTCCATTCAAGTATAAAATAAAAATATCTTAATTATTAACAAATATCCTATACATATCTAATATCCTCTCAAGAACTCAAAAGTGGAAAAATACTAAATATGTAAGTCTTCAAAAATCTTCAACTTACAAATTTTCAAATATCCTTGCTTTCTATTTTTCTTTTTTTGTGTGTGTGTTACAAAATGCTCATCAACGTCCTACACACAATAGACAAAGAAAATACCTTCATGGCGTATTGAGATTGAAATGAGATAAAAATCATAAATCAAATGAAATAAAATATCCCCCATAATTCAAACTCTCACTCCCCCATAATTCATAATTTTTCCTCCCCCTTTTTATTTGTCCGAAATAGACAAGGAAAAGAATAAAAATATAATAAAAAGGAGTGGGACACAATAAGCATAGCAAATCATCACAAACATATATCAAATAATCTCATGCAAGGATAAACTTAAAAGGTTCGCAAACTATTTTTATATTTTAAAATTTTCAAGAAAAAATAATTTTACACAAACAACACACACCCTGAACTAACACTAAGATAACCAAATCATGGAAACGGAATGAAAGGGTGTGAGCAAAGTCGATAGAAAATCAACTCAAACAATCATAACATATGTGCACAATAAATTTCGGATACTCCTAATGAATGAACTCAAAATCATCATTAGGTGTAAAAAAAGTTGAATTCAAATGATATCGACTCAATCTAATCAACACATCAAGGTCTAAAATTATTTTTACACGAATAAAGTCTAAAACTATGTAATGCTTTTTGAAGACTTTGTCAGGGCGTGTAAACCCATTGATTTCTAACCAAACTCCCTCAAAAGATAAACATGATCTTATTTTCTATTTTTTCTTTTGAAAAATCAATCAAACTAAACTATTTGGCACCCTTTTGGCATATTATCTTTTTATTGACTTAATTTTTTTCTTGGTCTCTTTTTGAATCGGTGGCTTTCACGACGAGTTCATTTGCCTCTCGTAGCTCATATTTTTTCAATATTAAACAAACTCTCACGGGCAACGGTTCTTACATACACTACTTTCGTTGTCTCGTTTTATCACATTTGTTTCTCTTTAAAGACAGAATATATATGAAAACACTTTGACCAACATGTGATAGACAAGTACAAAAATTAAATAAAACCGTGCATGTGTGCATGAAAGAAAATCATGAGTCAAATATGTATAAAGTAATAATTAATGACATCTCAATGACTCAAAATATTATAAAGCACATAAATGAAATTATGTTGCGTCTCAAAACATTATCAAAAAGTCACATGAATAATGGAATCATATTGTGACTTGGTCATCCTAAATGTCCATCCATATATGGTGTAAAAGGAAATAAAAAAAATTGTGTGTGTTTTTCAAAAAAAAATTATCAAAAATAAAATCTTTCTATTTTTTAAAAAATATAAAAATAATTTTTTTTTTTGTATTTTTCATTATGACTCAATAAAAGAAGATATAATACAAAATGTACACATGTCACAACACTAGCAAACATATATCTTGAAGCACAACTAGCGTATGTAAAAAAAAGCATGCAAGCAATCATCTATAAGAAATAACATGGGAAGCATCATGTGCAAGCATGTGAGAATCAACCTAAGATTTGGTGTCTTAAAAATACATTTTCTAACCAAAACAAGCCTATACTGTGACAACCCCCTACTAAAATAATAGGTGGCCAGCCCAATACTCTAATAATCACAGGAATCATAGATGGTCCATTCTCAGCATCACTGTCGACTAAAATAATAGTATGAGATAACCACCAATCATTTTAGAAAACGGACTGTCAATGTAAAAGAATTTAGAAAGTAAAAGAAAAACACTTAGACAATCCCATTTGTAAAAATGGTGGATATAAAAAACCGATGAATAAAGAATGAAAATAATAAATAACACCGAATAAGCTGTCGGTGAACAGACCAATACAAATAATAAAATGAGTATTTCAATTCAGTATTTACAATATAATGAATGAGTGCAACACTTGGGCAACACGCCCGAATAAATATCGTGAACATAACTAGAATACAATAGAAAGAAGCGTCTAAGACAAATAACCTACAACATCCGCAATATGCTGTAGCTCTATGACAAATGGAATGGAAATGTAAATACGAGTGTCCATGCGGTAGAGCACCTGTACGGCAAGGAATATATGCAGAAACAAAGAAATATAGATACGGGTCAGGACACGGTTTGATATAATTACCATGTGACTAAAAATGCATGACAGTTAAGTGCGTAATTCTCTCGCATATAACAGTAATATTTCTCACCTCTCTATCTAGCAGTAACCTAGCGCAATATCGTGAGGTGATTTAGTTAACCCTAAGTACTAAGGGATAACATCTCCCCAGTCTCAACACTATGCCCTATTCGTGCGTGGGGTGTCTCGCAAATCGAAATCCAAACAAGGAACCCCCCCGATACACTACTACTTAGGCAAGGTTGATCGTCGAGGTCCATTAGACCCTAAGCACGAAATAATCAATAAATATATATGTGTGTGCATAAGTGTGGGAGGTCACATCTACAGCTACACAAAGAAAATATAAAATAAAACCCATCCATCATCTAATGGCACAATTCCTAGTTTCTTTCTTTAGGAATATACATAAATGGTACAACATTTTATCAAATGTTTACCAAGTCAAACTTATTTACAAATTTTATTTCCTTTCTTCCATCCAGGAAGAATACATTTTTAAAGCAAGTTTTATTATCATAAAAAAAATGCTTTACCTTTTTCATAAAATCCCACTTCCCTTCTTCCATCCAGGAAGTGTAATCAAAAGTCATTTTTATTATCATAAAAACACTCTTGTATACCATATGCTTCCACATCCCTTCTTCCATCCGGGAGTGTTACCGAAGCCAAAACCATATCCCATTTCCCTTTTTCCATCCGGGAAATGTAAATTAAAGCCATTTTATTATCATAAAATGCTTTAACAAATCTAAGACCGTCCCTCCGGGTTTCCCCACTGGACGCGCCCCTAAATGGCTATCATCTTCCAGGGCCTATCTATACAAAACAACCTGGGAACCTACCAACGTCGGGAAGCGGCCATATTGCCTGCGGGAAAGTCAGGACCACACCCAGAATTCCCTAACCAACGCAGTAATACAAATGCCCATATGGCCTAGGGACTATATCCACCCTGCATTCATTAGCCAGGGGGCTTCACCACAATGCACGCGACTTCCCCTATGATAGCGATTTAGGGAGGTGTGTAACCATAAGTTAACACTTATGAAAAACATTACCTTTTTCCATTTTGAAAACATCCAATTTTACTTTTTCAATAGTCATTCATTTAGCCATTAAGTACCAAGTTTTAGAATGTGCATTTCATTCTTATTAAGTCATATTTTATTAATGACCTAAGACCCAAAGTGCCACTAACTTCAAACTAGCCTTCAAGAGTTCATACAATTTCGTAAACCCTCAAAGTGAGTCTCCATAAGGGAGTGTCCCCCAAAAGCTTCACACTAATATTTTAATTTCCAATTTTACTCTAGGTTAACCTCCTATATCATTTGGACATTAACCTATACAAACTAGCCCTCGGGTAACCCAAATATCCCATCTTGACCTAGGACATTAGTCTACCCAATACCACCCTCTAGGACTCCACATTACTTCCCAAAGGAAGGTTCCTACCTCGAACCTAAAAGAAAAGGGCTAAAGAAAAATAAGGAGGATTAAAGGTGAAAAACAGGGGACCGATCGACTGGTCAAGGGACCGCGGTCGACCGCCCTTACAGGTTTGGTCTGCTAACAAAAGCAGTAAGCTAGTTTTGGCATGGCCGGTCGACCGGTCATGGAACCGCGGTCGACCGCGCCTATCAGATCCATGAAAAACCCTTCTTCTACAAAGCCAAAACCGAACCCTAAAACCCATAATCCTCTACTTCCTTCATTCCCCTCTACCAACAACATTACCCCAACAATTATATACCAAAAGAAACCCATATAATAACCTTAAACCACACAATCTACAAGATTTAAGGTTTTAGCACCAAAATCAACCAAAAACCCATTTATGGTTTAAACCTCCAAAATTAACAATACATGCAAATTTATCACATTAAATAAATATCTAGCAAATAAGAAACTTGCCTCGAGGTTCGTAGTCTCTGATCACCTCCGGTAGCGACGGAAATCCGGCCCAAATCTTCCATTTCTCTCGTTCTCTCCATTTCTCCCAACTCTCTCTTCTCTCTCTCTCTCTCCTTTGGCTTCTCACACAAAAATGAAGAAAAAGAAAGGGGGTGGGGGACTTATACGGGTCTCAAAACATAAATCCCCACATTAAAATGTTAATACACCACTAAAATGACTCGTAACCACCAATTGAGTTATAACCCCTTAAAAATGCCCGAATCTCAAAAATTACAACTGGGCACTTAATTCGACTATCTCGACTATTCTAAAAACAACTGCACCCCCTATTTTGGCATTCGGGAAAGTGTGAACTATTTATGTGTTCCAGTTTCATTTTAATTCATAAATTTTACCCCAATTTAAAATAGAGGTCATAACCGTCGTTTTAAATATAACGACGTAATATCACAATATAATGTTATTTACCTTCTCATAATGGTAAATAGACAAAACATAGTAAATATTATCCCTAAGTCTCACGGAAAAATATTTACTCCAACATCCTCTATTTTATAAAATTAGCCCATCAGGAAAAATAGTATAAAATAGTGGCTCCAAAAACCCGGGTTGTTACATACCTAACTCGACTGGTCATTGGAACTGACGGGACACTATACTTAAACTTTTTAGGACCCTTTCCAGAGCAAAACAAAAATGCCTAAGGCGGCCTTTCCTACCATAATGTGAACATGTGTAAATACGAGGAATGTTACCTAATGTCCTTGATTTTGGTTGACCCTCTAAAACAAACAATGGTTTTGGCTTTAACACTTGAAGCATGAGAACAAGACAATCCATTACCATCACTGCTCAAAATACTTCAGTCTTTAAAGTCATCTTTCAACTTAAAAATTTTAGACTCAAGTAAAGAATTTGAATCTTCTAATTTTGGGGACTCCTACTTCATATTTTCAATAATTCTTAGAAGGTTATCTCGCTCCCCCTCAATGAACGAAAAGTTATCCCTAAGAGTCTTCTCACATGCTTTAAAATTATAAATCAAATTATTTTCATCCTCTTTGGCACAAACATAAACCCTAGAATTTTTCACTTCCTCTAAATGTTTTTCTAAAACAAGGACTCTATTCTCACTATCTTCCTTGGACAATTTTAAAGATTTAAGTTCATCATAGAATGCAACAAACTTCTCACAATTGATATCTTTCTGATTTTGAAACTCTTGCAAATATTCAATCATATTTTTAAAACGAGAATTTTCTTCTTCAAGGACTTCAATTCTTTTTGCAAATTTCAATTTCAAAAGATTTAATTCATCAAAACTATGAGAATCCATCGAGATAAAAACATAAAAAGAAAAGAGAGAGAGAAAGAAATAACGACCCAAAATGTTACGAACGAGGACCTAAACAATAGCTAAGATTAACCCGTTTTGATATGAATTTTTGCAAGGTAAAAAGTAGCAAAAAATTATGATACCAATTTGTAAAAATGGATGTGATACCAATTTGTGAATGAACACTATTTCATTGGATTAAAATTATTTAACTAGATGTTAATCCCACAAATTCCAATTTTAATTAAGCCCTGAACATGCATCTACGTGATTGAAAGCACAAAATAAAATAAGCATGAAACCAAACAAACAAGGAGGCAAATTTTAAGAAAAATTCTCACAAGGCAAAACCTTTTTATTTCACTAATGTTTGGAAATAGAAAATGAAAACACTTTAGAGAAATACTACAATGAATTCCCGTAAGAACTCACAAAGACAGTAGCCTTCAGTCAGCTATGACTCCCTCCCTCAAGAATCACAAGAACCGTCGTTCCTCCTTCAGCAGTGAATACCCTCGAGTATCCTCCATATCAGCAGTAGAGGCAACTGTCCACAAGAATAACTTTTGCAATAAAGTGTTTCGGTTCCAAAGAAGATTCAAAAAAGTAATTGGGATTGATTTGTGTGAATCAAAAATAAGTTTTTTCCTAAAAGATGAACACTATTTTGTAGTTGTTCTATTCGTTGCATAAATGAAAATTCTAAAAGTAAAATCTTCACGAAATAGGTTTTTATAGGCTAACACAAATTTTAAGGTGACAGAATTTTTTTAGAATGAGATCTTAGGGTCGTTCAAATGAGGTTGACATCTCGTGAGAAGAACCTTCGAACGAAATATCAAATGACCTCAAAAACACAAAATTGTATAGGGTCGTTTGATCCATATGTGAATCAGGTCTTCAAACGACATGTCAAAATTGTTTGATCCATATGAGAAGCTGGACTTCAAACGACATGTTAATATCGTTTAATCAACATCTAAAACTCATTCGAACGATTGTAAAGTGATTTTTTTAGCATTTAAAATTTGTTCGATGACCGTTTGAAAACATTTAATAAAAAAAAACTCATTTTGATAAAAACAAGTTTAGAAAAATATCCCAATACTTAGTAAAAAATCTAAGTAACACAAAATTAAATCCATACCAAACTTTATTGAAATTATAGAACTTTGTTGAAGATGCTTGATATTCGGGTCCGTCTTCTTGAACTTGCGAACTTGAATTGCCATGACGGTTAAAACGGGATACTCCATACACAATGTAAACTAGGTACTAGGGACATGATAAAAAATATGTCCTTACAAATATCCCCCTTTGGCTATTCCGGTACAAAATAAAAATATATGAATTATCAATAAATAGCCTATATAAATCTAATACCCTCCCAAGAACCCAAAAGTGGAACGATACTAAATATGTAAGTCTTCAAAAATCTTCAACTTTCAAACCTTCAAATCTCCTTGTTTTCTCTTCTTTTTTTTTTTGTGTGCTTTACAAATGTACATTAAATTCCTACACATAATAGACAAAGAAAATACAATCATGACGTATCGAGATTGAAATGAGATAAAAATAATAAATCAAATCAAATCTCCCCCATAATTCAAACTCTCACTCTCCCAAAATTCATAATTCATCCTGCCCCTTTTTATTTGTCCGAAATAGATAAGGAAAAGAATAAAAAAAATAATTAAATGGAGTTGGCCAAAACAAGCACAGCAAATCATCACCAACATATATCAAATAATCTCATCCAAGGATAAACTCAAAAGGTTCACAAACTATTTTTGATATTTCAAAATTTTCAAGCAAAAATAATTTTAGAAAAACAACACACACCATGAACTAACACTAAGATAACCAAATCGTGGAAATTGATTGAATGGGTGTGAACAAATTCGATAGAAAAATCAACTCAAATAAATATAACATATGTGCACGATGAATTTCGGATACTCCTAATGAATGAACTCAAAATCATCATTAGGTGTAAAAAACGTTGCATTCAAATGATACCGACTCAATCTAATCAGTACATCAAAGTATAAAATGATTTTTACACGAATAATGTCTAAAACTATGTAATGCTTTTTTAAGACTTTGTTAGGGCGTGCAAACTTGTTGATTTCTAAAAAAAACTCCCTCAAAAGATAAACATGATCTTATTTTCTATTTTTTATTTTGAAAGATCAATCAAACTAAACTATTTTGCCCCCTTTTGGAATATTTTCTTTTGATTGACTTAATTTTTTCTTGGGCTCTTTTCAAATGGTGGCTTTCCCAATGACTTCATTTGCCTCTCATAGACCTTTTCCCGTGTACACTCATATTTTTTCAATATTAAACAAACTCTCACAGGCAGCGGTTCTTACATACACTACTTTCATTGTCTCGTTTTATCGCATTTGTTTCTTTTTAAAGACAAAATTGATACGAAAACACTTTGACCAACATGTAATAGACAACTAAAAAAATCAAATAAATCTATGCATGTGTGCATGAAAGGAAATCATGTGTCAAACATGTATAAAGCTCAAAACATGATAAATCTCATAAATGAAATGATGTTGCGTCTCAAAAAATTATCAAAAAGTCACATGAATAATGGAATGATATTGTGACTTGGTCATCCTAAATGTCTATCCATATAGGGTGTAAAAGGAAATACAAATTTTTTTTGTGTTTTTAAAAAACTTATCAAAAATAAAATCTTTTTCTATTTTTTAAAAAATATAACAAACCAAATTTTTTTTTGTATTTTTCAATATGAGTCAATAAAAGAAAAATATAATACAAAATGTACACATGTCACAACACTAGCAAACATATATCATCAAGGACAACTAGCCTATGCCAAAAAAAGCATGCAAGCAATCATCTATAAGAAATAACATGGGAAGCATCATGTGCGAGCATGTGAGAACCAACCAACTTCACATTTAGCGTCTCCAAAACAGATTTCCTAATCAAAACAGGTGTATACCTAACTCGACTGGTTATGGGAACTGACGGGACACTATACTTAAACTTCTTAGGGCCTCTTTCAAGAGAAAAACACAAACGCCTAAGGTGACCTTTCCTACCACAATGTGAACATGTGTAAACGCGAGGAATGCCACCTAATGTCTTTGGTTTTGGTTGACCCTCAAAAATAAGCAATGGTTTTGGCTTTAACACTCGAAGCATGAGAACAAGACTAGCCATTATGATCACTGCTCAAACTACTCGAGTCTTTTAAGTCATCTTTCAACTTCAAAATTTTGGACTCAAGAAAAGAATTTGACTCTTCTAATTTTGGGGACTCCTTCTTCATATTTTCAATCATTCTTAGAAGGTTATCTCGCTCCCCCTCAATGAAAGAAAAGTTATCCCTAAGAGTCTTATTATATGCTTTCAAATTATCAATCAACTTATTTTCATCGTCTTTGCACATTATCTAAGTGCAACCTATTCTGATACCAATTTGTGAATGGTAAAAGTAGCTATAAATTTTGATACCAATTTGTAAAAATGGATGTGATACCAGTTCCAATTTTAATTAAGACCTGAACAGGCATCTATGTGATTGAAGGAAGAAAATAAAATAAGCATGCAACCAAATAAAAAAGGAGGCAAATTTTAGGAAAAATTCCCTCAGGGAAAAACCTTTTTATATCTCTAATCTTTGGAAATCACAAATGAAAACTCTTTAGAGAAATACTACAATAAATTCCTGAAAGAACCCACAAATACCACTTCCTTCAATCAGCAATGACTCCCTCAAAAATCACAAGAACCACAGTTCCTCCTTTAGCAGTGAATACCCTCGAGTATCCCTCAGATCAGCAGTAGAGACTACTCTCCATAAGAATAACTTTGACAACGAAGTGTTTCGGTTCCAAATAAGATATAAAAAATTAATTAGGGTTGATTTGTGTTAATCAAAAACAAATTTATCCCTAAAAGGTGAAAACTATTTGGTAGTCGTTCTCTTGTTTGCATAAATGAAAATTCTAAAAGAAAAAACTTCACGAAACAAGTTTTTATAGACAAACACTAATTTCCAGGCAATAGAATGTTGTTAGAATGAGATCTTAGGGTCGTTCAATTGAGGATGACATCTCGTGAGAAGAACCCCTCGAACGACATATCAAACGACCTCAAAAACATAAAAAAGTACGGGATCATTTGATCCATATAAGAAGCAGGGCTTCAAATGACATGATCGCAAAGTCGTTTGAATAAGTGTAAAGTGAATTGTTTTAACATTTAAAATTTGTTTGAAGACCGTTTGAAAACATTTTCATTTTTGTAAAAGCGAGTTTAGAAAAATATCTCAATACTTAGTAAAAAATCTAAGTAACACAAAACTAAATACCAAACTTTCTTCAACTGGTAGACCTTTGTTGGAGATGCTTGATATTCAGATCCGTCTTCTTGAACTTGTGAACTTGAATTGCCTTGATAGTTAAAATGAGATACGCTATACACAATGTAAACTAGGAACTAGGGACACGATGAAAAATATGTCCTTACAAATCTCCCCCTTTGGCTATTCCGGTACAAAATAAAAATATTTGAATTATCAACAAATATCCTATACAAATCTAATACCCTCCCAAGAACCCAAAAGTGGAAAGATACTAAATATGTAAGTCTTCAAAAATCTTCACCTTTCAAATCGTCAAATATCCTTGCTTTCTCTTCTTCTTCTTTTTTGTGTGCTTTACAAATGCTCATCAAATTCCTACATACAATAGATAAAGAAAATACTTTCGTGACGTATCGAGATTGAAATGAGATAAAAATCATAAATCAAATCAAATCTCCACCATAATTCAAACTCTCACTCTCCCATAATTCATAATTCGTCCTCCCCCTTTTTATTTGTCCGAAATAGATAAGGAAAAGAATAAAAAAATAATAAAATAGAGTGGGCCACAACAAGCATAGCAAATCATTACAAACATATATAAAATAATTTCATCAAGGATAAACTCAAAAGGTTCGCAAATTATTTTTTATATTTAAAAATTTTCAAGAAAAAATAATTTTAGAAAAACAACACACACCATGAACTAACACTAAGATAACCAAATCGTGGAAATGAAATGAATGGGTGTGAACACATTCGATAGGAAAATCAATTCAAACAAATGTGCTATAAGTTAGTCATTCAGGGTCCGATGAATTTAGGAGTTATAAAATATTAATTTAACACTTATGGAATATTGGTGGGATAAAAATATATCTGTTTAGGATAGACAAGAATTTTGGAAAAATTGGTACGTTATTGTATTCATTGGGTTAGTCGAGAATAGAAACTCGGATACGGGAACATGGGGGTTATGGTATGACTCAGGAAGCCTAGTGGCTAAGTAAATGATGTGTATAAATTACGTAATGGTGAACGACTATTTAAATTGAGGAATTTATATTTAACGGGAAGGCAGATAAACACCTAAATTAATTGGGAATAAATTATGGGAACGTTGGGGCGGTTATTTAAATACATAAACTAATAATTAATGAGGTGGTTGCTTAAATGAAAAATAATGATGGGCAAATCAATAATATATCGTGGGGGGAGGTAATTATTAAGTAATTACCTATAGACGTATCATGTGGTATATATAAGTAGCTATCTATTTTAGTGGATCATACCTATGTTTGTGGACGGTCCTAGGAGTTTGGCATTACCCGCGTTCAGGACCGTATCACACGTTGGCACATGTGGTCTAGACGTTATGTAGGTAATTATTATAGGTACTACATAGCAGTTTCGTCTATGAGAGGAAGGTGTAGTTACTGATATCCTTTTGTCACCATTGGGTAAGGACTGTGAACTAGTGTACTGCATAGGGTACTCCCCACTTATGTGTGTTTTGTGATGTCCGTGGTGGATAGGAGGTTCCCTCGGGCTTACCTATAGAGCACGAACGAGATGCTATGGGATTAAAAAATTAGATCCTAAATCTAACATTCATTCAAGATTAAAACTAAATCGTTTAAATAGATTTTGATGGACAACATGGATTTTCTAATTATCATGTAAATTAAAATCCTACTCTCATACCAATTGCTGGAGGACTTAAAATAAATCATGACCCTAACACTCCTTTTTATGTTTTTTTTTATCTAAAATAGATCCCACACTTAATAGGAGGCAAGTAGCTACTTATATAGGCTAGCACAGGAACCCCCAGGAGAAGTAGAAGACTAGCTTCCTACAAAATTAGGAATCCTAATTAAACTCTATAATTAATTCCATAATTCTATAAATTATTATTCACTCCACTAAAGAATGGTAATTTCACTCTAGTCTAGTATCTCAAAATTATAATTTTGAGCTCCTCGTTATTTAAGGCTTAATAATCTCCCCACGTTAAGATTTTAGATACCCGTCGATTAAATTAAACTACTGACAATTATATTTAATCGACCTCTTATAAATTCCTTGAGACCGTTCGCTTAAGTTATTTAATATGTTGGATAATTAAATCCACCATCCGGGTTTGACACAATCAAAACTTATAAGATACATCAAGATTCCATTCATAATTAACTTTCACCATACACTAATAATCTACCAAGCTTATTGATCCATAAATGAATCTCACTCAATAGGTCAAAGTAATGAACAATTGATGCACGTGTCGATCACTTATGAACGGATTAAGAGTCTAATCACTCGTAATATCCATGAAATATGCATTATCTTATATAGCAAGTATAAAGACAATTATCTTAAATTAGTCTTGTTCAATACAGACAAAGTGTACTAGCACAATAAGTCGAAACTATACTATTTTAATAATCAAGATAATCCCACTAAAATAGTGTTCTACAATCCTACTAACGGTGTGTCCATCTACATCTAAGATTGTGAACCAGACTTATATTCTACAAGGACCGACAATATGATCTTTCATGTGTAAGCCAAACTCTGCACGCCTAATCATCTACTGTGTAGAATAAAAGACACCTATGCATATATATATATATATATATATATATATATATATATATATATATATATATATATATATATATATATATATATATATGTATATATATATGTGTGTGTGTGTGTGTGTGTGTGTGTGTGTAAGCCGAACTCTGCCTGCCTAATCATCTACTGTGTAGAATAAAATACACCTATATATATATATATATATATATATATATATATATATATATATATATATATATATATATATATATAATATGATGTGAACATCACTTGTGAAGATTCTCATGAAATAGACATACTAAAATTCACTAGTGAACCATGACTTTTAGTATACAACCCCAACATGAAGGAATATCAGACTTTCTCTCACGATTTACTTCTCGAAGATTCAGTTATTGATTCTAGCTTTAGGTTGTTGCTTCTTCCTCTTTTTAATTATTTTGGATTATTGTAAGGGCATAATCCCGGAGTCAGTTTTTTTATTAATCGATATAGTATTTGTTCATGTTGGTTTTTATTTCATAGGATGTGGATGTTGGTTTCATTATTACATATTACAAATTAATTTAATCTAGTTTTAATTCAAATGGAGTTCAGTATATGAATGTTTTACTACGGTCGATGCTAAGAATGATATAGATTGTATAACAAGCCCTATCTTCGACATATTGTGTCTATAAAACCATTATCTGAGAAAATGGGGTTTGTTACAGTTGGTATCAAAGGACATCCAGGTTCTAGTTTCCTTAGGATCGGTGTTGTGCTCATTACGTTCTGCATTGCGTTCTTTGATGCATAGATCCCTATGGTTAGGAATTATTGTTCTATTTTTTATCCATTAGTAATACGAATCTCATTGGCTTTCATATGGAAAAGGTAAAAAATGTAGACCAAGACGTGTCACCGCACTAGCTACAGAGGAGGGGGCTCAGCAAGAGCCACAACAACCACCGCCACCACTAGACCCACCTATGGTTAGACCGACAGAGATTTCCACTATCATGTCTCAGGTAGTGTCCACCGTAATGGCAGCTAAATTAAGGCATTTTCCACCACTACAGCTTCAATAGCAGCTACCACCACTAACATAGTAGGCGGTGCTACTAGTCCAGAAATCTGGATTGATCTATTACAGAGATAGGGATGCCTTCACTAAGGGCCAACTGTTGGAGTTTGCCGACAGTTCACATATTTTAGTGGCAAGCAGGTGGAAGAGAGATATTCAGTGACATTTATGGATGGTGGAGTGTACACCAGTTCAGAGGCAGATATTGGCCTCATTTCGACTTGTAAGTGCAGCACTTCAGTGGTGGGAGTCCATCACTTGGCAGAGGGTGATTGTTTGACCATAGATGAGTTCTGGGAGAAATTTGATTGGAAGTAATTTCCTTAGTTGATGCCATCAGAAATGAAAAGGAAGTTCATGGACGTCAAAAAGAAGGGTCGTACTATGGTAAAATATGAGGAAGAGTTTACTCCTTTTTCCTATTTTTCTAAGGAGGAAGTAAATACATAACAGAGGAAGGTGGAGAAGTTTGTGTCAGGGATAACCTTGCACATCAGATAATCACTATTGGGGAATCTGTCTTTCACTACATATAATCATATTGTTAATGCCACCTTACTGCATTGTCCGAATCATAGGGCATTCCAGGAAAATAAAGGAGATAAGAGACACCACTCTGAGACGTCAAGCCAGCAAGGTAAGGTGAATGGTAGTAATAGCCAGGAGGCTCAGTAGTTTTAGGTTCCTCAATCTTCAGTGTAGCATAAGAGACTTAGATGTTCCTATGATCAGAATAGACAAGGGAAAGAGGGATAGGTCCAGTAGATCTAACGGCACTGAGACCACCTAGGACAAGGGAAGCATGATCACGGCTAATAGGGGCGACAACCAGATAGGCATCAGTTTTAAGGAAATTGCTATGTTTGCGGTGAGAAAGGACATTTTTCCAGAAAGTTCCCTCAGGGAAATCGGGCAGCACAGGAGTTAGGGGATAATGAGGACACTGGGAACCTCAGGGCAAGTGTGAGCCACTGCAGGTTCATCCAATGACAGTAGTGCCAGCGCTACTAGTTCCACCTCAGGGATAGTAGTCGCGGTTGCAGTACATACGTATGTAACACGTCGCATAAAGAGAGGGACCCGCACCAGTATAGACAGTAATGGTATGATCCCAAATTTATAATCTTCTAAAACATGCTTAGTTTAGTACTAGTGTGTAATACTCTGTAGTAAATACTATCTCGTTAGTATATTGGGGAGGGTAGACTCCATTTTATCAAAGTGTTTTACGTTGTTTCACCCCCGAGTTGAGGGGCATGCACCTATAGTGCCTCGTGTGTAGGGGTATAAGAATTGACCTTAGGAGGACTTATGGTTGCGGCAACCTTATTTTCATAAGTAATGTCATATTACGATAGTATCCTAGGGATGGATTGGCAAGGAAATCATAGTGCTTATGTTAATGTTACGGGACTATTTAAAGTTAATAGTTGAATGTAGTGTGACTAGTTGGACAATGGTATGCACCATCTCTTTGGGAAATATTAAGAAAATTATAATGCTATGAGTCTAAATATGGTAAAATGGAAGGCGGTGAGGACTGGGGAGTTGCACTATGATTTTATAAAATTTAGTGCGCTCAAGAGGGCACTACCTGACTTTTGTGTCATAGTCAGGGAATTAGCAATGCACCGATGATGGTCATATGGGCACAGTGACTTTATTTGCTAGACCCTTGAGCACCCAGAACAGTTGCCTTGTCAAAAGCGGGCACCGCGATGTGAAATCTCAAGATATATTACTATGAATTTTGGGAAATTAAGGATAACATGAGTGTTTGATTAGGTATACGAATGTGGTAATATATAAAAATAGTGTTATGTTTTAAGGATAAATAAATGTGATAATTATCCAGCGATGAAAACTCCTTATTTATGTTAAAAGTATGCAAAGAGGGACTAGTTTGTATTTTAAAAATATTTGGTTCTTTTGGGAATGTTAGGACTGGTGGTAGTCTAAGTTACATGATGAGGTGTACAATCATAAATAGTGTTACTATAAAAACGATGTCATTAGATGTAGGCATTAATAGCCTTTATAGGAATGAGTAGGCACGGGGAGCCTTATAAACTGATTAAGAACATTAATAGATGTCGGTTTGGGACTGATAGATCTCAGCGACTGATAACTCTATGTAGTAGTGTATCGGGAGGGTTCCTTATTTGGATTTTGCTCGCGAGACGTCCCACGCACTAAAGTAGAAAAAGGCATGAGTTAAGAGATGTTAGATCCTAGGACATTTTGGTTGTTGTTCTTGGCATGATCAAATCGATATATCTATCGGGATTAAGTGTATCCCTTCTAAGTAAATAAACTTTTTCTGAGAATGGTCATAAATTAAATTTTTTGTAATTTACGTAAACAATATTTTTTTTATTTTTGTCTTGAACGATCTCAATAACTAACTAAGCCATGAATATTTGAATTTCGCTTGCAAGACATCCCAGGCATGAAATAGGCAAAAGTCGGGAGTTAAGGGAAGTTGGTTATTAAGATGTTATTAGTTTTATATACATTTCACATATGTGGAGATATACTTTGCTTTCTGGATATGAATGGAATGTATGGTTCAGGTTGGATGTATATATTTCACACATATTTGATATTTTTGCATGTGTGTGCATGTAATTTTGATTTATGGACACCCCATTGATGTCATGGTAAGCATGGACGAGCCTTTTATTTTATCTCATGTGATATGAGTATGGACTAATTGGGTGTAAAACTTGGGTTAATGATGTAGATTAAAGTGTAAGGGTAAGCTTCAATGAATTTTGAGGACAGAATTCCTTTATTAGGGGAAGAATGTAATACCTCGTATTTTCAGAATAAAATACTATCACAGAAATAAATTTAATAATTTATGATTAATTTTGGGAATAAATGAAATTGAATGGATTTAAATTTAATTGGGTAAGATTTAAATTGAAAAAAATGTTTATTCGTGATTATATAATTACATGACTCAATTTGGCGTAGTGAGTTCCCTGATGAAAATAAATCATACATTAATAAACTTATGCATGCGTGTCCTTTAAAAACAATAAAAATGTAGATTTGGGGCACATTTAGGCCTAACTCTTGATTTAGGGTTTTTATAAGTTAAATAATAGTTTAGGAAACACCATTTCAATATTAAAATAAACCCTAGTATCCCCATACACAGAGAGGAGATACCTAGTTCAAAAGAAGAAGGAGAATTGTAGACTTAAGAGGAGGATTCAAGAAGAAGAGTTTCCACCTTCACCCTAAGGCAAGAATTTTCTTGCTTAAATTGATTTCAAAGTTATTTCTTAATTTATTTGTATAGGCTCGCATGTAGATTTATGGATTTAATTTATAATTTATGATGTGGAATAGGTTTCACTATATGCATGTAGAGGATCTCGCTTTGATGATTAGAAAATTATAAAATGGAAAGATTGAATAGAAAATCTGGAAAACAATAATAAGAACAACAGTAGTTTAGAGATGGATATTGTGATTTTATGATGTGGTAATATAAATCTCATGTATACCCCTTAAAAAAGAATGTTTCTTGACACAAACCTATACAAAGATACGGATCTTGAAAGTTAGGAGTCACCCACTTTACAATTTTTGGAGAAGACGGTACCCTTATGAATTAATAATCATTTAGGTGTTATTATAAGGTAGAAATTGTTGTTAGATGATATAAAACTAGTTAATGATCATAAATGATGTTGGGATTACTTTTGGGTGATGAATAATGGGTTAATTATGAAGAAAATCTGGGAATTTCGTCTGAAACACATAGCAGCCCCGAAACTGGAGGGGCGAACCGATTTGGCCTTCGGGGAAAACTGGTTCGGATGTCATGCTCTCCTCATGTTGGTTCATTTGTGTTATAGGTTATTTTTTCGGAATTTAGGAGTTACGAAATATTAATTTAACACTTTCAGAATATTGGTAGAATAAAAATATATCCGTTTTGGCTAGCCGAAAATTTTGGGAAAATTGGTAGAATAATGTATTTATTGGGTTAGTCAGGAATAGGATCCAAGATACTATAACATGGGGGTTACGGTATGACTCGAAAAGGTTAGTGACTAAGTAAATGAAGTGTAGAAATTTAATAATGTTGAACGACTATTTAAGTAGATTAATTTATATTTAACGGGAAGGTAGGTAGACACCTAACTTAATTGGGGATAAATTTTGGGAACGTGGGGACTGTTATTTAAATAAAAAAATTATTAATTAACGAGGTGGTTACTTAAATGGAAAATAATGATGGGAAAATCAATAATATATCCGGGGGTAATTATAGAGTAATTACATATATACGTATCATTTGGTATAGATAAGTAACAATTTATTTGTGTGGAACATACCTATATTCGTGGACATTCCTATCGATTTGGGGTTACACGCATTTGGGACCGTAACACACGTCGGCACAGGTGGGCTACACATTAAGTAGGTCATTATTATACGTACTACGTAGCAGCTCCGTCTACAAGAGATAGGTATAGATGCTGGAATCCTTTGTCACCCCTGGGTATGGGCCGTGAACTAGTGTACTACATAAAGACCGCCCCACTTATGTGTGGATTGTGATGTCCATGGTGGATAGGAGGTTCCCCCAGGCTTACTGATAGAGCAAGAATGAGATGCTCTTAGTAGATGCCTTAGTGTCGCATATATATATATATATATATATATATATATATATATATATATATATATAAAGTAGGAGACTTATGTATGTCATAAGCTTCAACTATGATGTCATCATTTGAGTTTTTTTTGCATTTCCAATTTTACCCTTGAAAAGTTTGAATTCCCACTTTTTTACCACACTCTAATTTATTTCCCCCTATTTTTCAAAATTCAAAAATAAGGGTAAAAAAGTAAATTGCTTTTCCAAAACCTCTTTTATTTCTCTCTCCCTCTCACACGCTTATTCTTGCAATTCAAAGAGCTGAATCCAATCCGTATCACAAAAGCTTCCTCTCTCTGACCCATCTCTCTCTCCCATTTCACTTGTTGTCTCCCCCTCCAACGCACCGCCTCTCATTCCTCCCACACCACCGCCCTTGATCTCTAACGATACCTCCCTCAGTGGTTTCGAGTTTGGCTTAGGGTTTTATGCATTTTGTGCTTGATGTGTGGAAAGGAGATCATTTAGGGTGTTGTTTCTGAACATGTTCAATAACTCGGTATATTTCTTTGCCCTGATTTTTGAAACCCCCAAAACCCGACATTTTATAAATTTGATTTGGTTAGATGTTTTTCTTTGTTTTGTTCAGGAGTTGTGTGTTCAGTAACAACAAATGTGTATCCTTCCTTTGCAAGTTTTGCTGTCGATAGCTGAGATTTATAACTGAGATTCAAGGTATACACCCAATAATCAATTTATAGCTGAGATTTTTCTTTTTTTGGATTTTTCTTAGTCTGAATGTTAATCAGTTTTTTTGAATATGAATCACTATTTGGAGTTGAATCAGTTTTGAACACTATGAATCACTGTTTGTGAGGATGTGAATATGTTAATTTGTATTCTAATAAATTCAAGCATTTTGAATCAATTTGTTTGGATTTGAATCTTTTTAATCGCTATAAATTAGTTTGTGGCGATCTATTTTAAAATATGTTAATTGTATTGAGAATTTTGTTTTATTTATGCAGGTCCCTTCATTAGCCCAATTTGTTTGAATTTTGTTTTATTGGTGGCTCTTTCATACCCAATCTATTTTTAAAAAAATCTCTGCGGTTTTGCGATTTCGACCAATATGAGTCTGGATTTAATCTAAGGCTTCATCAAAGTATATGCGTGCAAGCGTAATTACTATGTGTATGCCTATTGCGTTTAAACCCTCTCTTTCTCAGTATCGTATGTGTATGCCTATTGCGATGTAAACCATTCATGGTACTTCAATTTCAAATCGTGTAATTACTATCAAGCTTGGTTGGAGATTGATCTACTCAAAATCATATGTTTAACATGTTGCTAAATTGGTGCTTATGTTGGAGATTGATCTGCTCAAAATCATATGTTTAACATGTTGCTAAATTGGTGCTTATTAATGTGTTTATGTGTGTGTTTTGACCATTTCTTTTTAGGACATTCTGGTGGTCGAAGTTTGTCAAATTTTGCAGGTAACATGATTATAATATGGATCTTCTGAAGATGTATTTCTAAGAAAATAGGTATTTAGGGCTTTTATGTCTCACAACACTGTCGTACATATCACACCGCCGCACCACGTTGTTGCTCCTCTCAGGTACGGTTCAAATGGTTTAAGCTTCTATATGTGTTGTTTAACCTTTGATTTAAGTTTGAAATGCAATTAAGCTTCAATTTTAGTATCTGATTTTAATTTCAAATTAGGGATTTTTATGGATCTTTATTCTTTGGTTAGTTTATTATAGAGATTTGAACTTTGTTTAATACAATATTTGAACTCTGCAAATTTGAACTTTCTATTTTGCATATGGTGGTTGGGATGAAATCACAATCCGGGTGAGTATGTGAGATGTTTTGCTTCTATTTGTGTGTGTGGTTTTAATTATAGGGTTTATCATCTCTATGTTTTGGAGGTCTAGGTATTTTTTTATTTATGTTTTAGACTAATTATAGGGTTTCTAAGTTTGTTTGATATTTTGATTTCATGTTTTTAGTTTATATAGAACTTAGTCATATGTAATATAACACTCTATTTCTTTGGTGCCCCTCAGGTGTTTGAAAAAATTGCCAAGTGGTTATTAGTACTCAAGGTAAACTACACTATCTTGAAATTGAGGTTATTGGATTTACAAACTGTAATTGAGGTTAGTGGGTCTACACGACCTTTACGCCCTTCCACATGGATAACTCACAACTGCAATGACATAATCAACTTCATGATTTTGTGTGCTACATGTAAATGCCACTCAAATGAGTAAAACAAAGAACATAAAGTGTGTTTATCTTGCCGACACTCCATAGGTAATTATTTTGTTATTTAATCATTTTTTTGTTGGTTGTACATCTTATAAATCGTTTTGTTCTTTAATTATTTTTTGTTGGCTGTACATCTTATAATCGTTTCTACTCTTTTTGGGTTTTTTTGAAACCTAGACCCGTTGACATATAATGTAGTAGTCATCGTTTTGTAGTCATTTTTTTGTTTCATTTTTTTTGTTGCTGTAAAAATCCTGAGCCAAATTTTTTTATCAAGTTCACTCATTTGTTGTTGTAAAAGTCTCGAGCCTGTTTGGTCAATTGGTTATACCGGTTTGATAGAAGTCCTGAGCCAGTGTTTGGTTAGTATTAACACAGTTTCTAATCAATTAATCAGCAAGCCTACTTGGAGTATGTCTACTACGCTTACCTGTTCGTAATATCAAGTTCACTTATTAGTTGGTGTAAAATTCCAAAGCCTGTTTGGTCGATTAGGTTGAATTTTAATTATATATTAAAGCTACGGAGCGTGGCATAATCATGATACAAATTCGAGCATAAGAATAACGAGAATATATGGAGCATGTATGGAGAACGTTGTATTTTTGTATATGTTGCCTTTATAAATCTCATACATGTTGCATTATTAGCTTTGTGGGTGAGGTTATATCGATTTTTAATTTTTAACCATTATTTATTATAGTTGTTGCTTTGTTAAACTTATTTGTTAATCATTGTTTAATATCATTATGGGTGAGGTTATATCCGTTTTCATTCATCGATTAATGTGTAATCAAGGCCTGCCATTATGGCCGAGGTTAGACATGTTGCATTACTCCTCTTATAAACATGTTTCCTAAACAATTGCAGCCCAAGGGCACTGTCCAACCAAAGCCTTATAGTGCTCTGTTCTTTGCTTAGATGCATTGGGCAAGGAAGTAAGTGAGGACAGAAATATGGAAAATATGGCTAAATTAAACAAAATGATCACACTAAAGGTCAACATTAATAAGCGGAGCTCCAATATGGTGCATAGGTATTCTGTTTTTCAATATGGTGCATAGGTATTCCATTTTTATAGTGCATACATATTCACCTCTACTGATCTATTTTTATGGTGCATAGGTATCTAACAAGATGACCAACCTACGACTTAATCAACCATGTTTCCATTGTTCTTCAAGTTGATGAGGTGAATATGTATACATTAGCTTTTTCTCTTTTCTCTTTTCTCTTCGTGTCTTTTGTTTTTTGTTTATGGAAACTATGTTTTTTTCCTTTTGTGATTATTAGAATGTTGTGGTGTAATACATGTTTTTAAATTCACCTTCAATAGTATCAGTGTCGGATTGTGCGTCGATGAGTTTTTGTTGTAGTGCTATGATATGAAGTGAGTGAGCAATAGAAAAAAAATGACCCTGTAAAGTATCGGTATTCACTCATTCGACACTTATCTGAGTTGGGATTCCATTAGAGAGGCATTTAGAGATCTCGGGTGCTGCTGAAGGAGACTTTTAGGAGGTTTGTAAGAATACTACAATAATGTGTTAGTTACTACTGAAGGAGATCTCAGGTACTGCTAAAGGAGACCTCGGGTACTGCTGAAGGAGACTTTTAGGAGATCTCAGGTACCACTTTCTTTTTATTTGAGTAGCATGCTCACGATTTATAAGGATACTACAATAATGAGTTACTTATGAATATTATTGAATTATAATTCTCAAACTATCATCCCACTTTATAGCTTAAAAAATGTTTGTTAGGTTTTTTGTTGCCTTGATGATTTTTTTGTTCATGTACTGAAGTTGGGGTGCTCACATTTGAATTGGAAGGATCGTTGTCTTCTAAAGACGGCACGCACAAGTCTCCATGCATCAAATGGGAGTTTGGTTTGTAGCTGAATGCTTATGGACTTTACATGGTATGTGCTTTATGTTAATTAACTTTCTTCCAAGTTTTATACAAGCTTGGCTTTTCAATGGTCTTATGACTTTTCAATTGTTTCCAAGGTATATTATTCTCTTACTTTTTTTGGTTTGTTTTTGTATTTTGTTTCCTGAAATTAGGGTTAGAGTATAATTCATTTTGGGTTCTAATACTATTTGATTTGTTCTAATTTTTAACACTTTCTTTTAACTTTACAATGTTTTTGAGATTTGGGGTTAGGGTCATATAATTTTTACAGAGTATGGGCAGATTTACTACAGTTAGAATAGTTGTATTTAAGATCTAAAGAAATGCTTCATAATTTTTCTGTTGAGTAATTGGGGATTATAGTTATGTATATTTGATTATACCCTCTGCATACTCCTCATATATTTGATTCTACCCTCTGCACCTTCTATTATAAAGTTGTAATTTTCAATTTTCTGTCCTTAAGTGGTTACCTAAGATGTGATATATACAATGTAGTATAGTTGTGGAGTAGTTTTTGATAACTTAAATGTGTAGTACAATTGTGATATATGCATTGTATTGCAAAGTTGTGATTTTTAGTTATGTATTACTTAAAGTTAATTTGTTTATCTTACTAAAAGTTAATTGGTCTATTTTACAGCCTTATGCCAATAGGCAGATTCCGAACCAGTGGCAGATGGGTTGTTTTGGCCTATTTTCTTAGCACATCTTGAGTAACACTAATGGTGGTGATGCTTACCCGTATAATATTCTCGATTACTCAAACCTTGCATATGGCGTCAATGGTTATACTGTATACCGGACCTCAAATGGACATTAAAATAAAACTCTGACGAAGCTTTGCCCATAAATTAGCGGGATATTGTCTGATTAATAATGAATTTGAAGGAAGAAGTATTTGGTCTTTTTAGATTTGGAGGGAGTTTGTAGCCAATATTTTAGAAAACATTTTATAAAGAGTGATTCTGGCTTCTTTGTTTCAGCTTTTGGTTGTTGTTATATTCGTTTATTTGACCAGATTTACCCTTATTCGCAACCTTCAATATTTGAGGTCTATATAATCTATGGTCATACAGTCTGCTGTGAAACATAGTAATCCTTTCAGCATGTCTATATAATATGTGGTCATACTCTGTTTGTATTTGTGTTTTTATATATATGAATGCTAGAGGTTTTGTTAAATATAGACTTTTTTTAATGCAGGGGTGCATAGAGGAAGTCAGTGCTTTATTGTTGGCATTACACCCTCTCTCCGTTATTTTTAATCAACCCCTTCAGATCCTCTTATTAGTGGACTCTAAGAATAACTAATACACACTAAGATTCACATATTGCAATCACCTTCACCGTTGGATTTAGAGAGACGCTGCTGGTGCAGTAAGTTATAGGTACACTAATTTGTTTGTTGTCGTTGTGTTACTTGATACTTGGATTTTAAAACACTGCCCTTTCTTTTGTATAAAATTGAAATATACCTTCAAATACTAATTTCAATGGTTTCACCTGCGTATCGGTATGTTCCATGTGGTTATTTTTTTTAGATAGGTATGAGTTTTTCATTAATACATGCATTTAACTTTAAAGTCGAATCGTTTGGAATGGGTAATCTCTTGACTAATTGAGAATTTCATCCATTGTGGACTAATGAATGACAATTGGAATCCATCAATTCCTTCAATCGATCATTCTATAAATAATAAAATCTGACATCCACCGTTGAGTAGGCACTGCTATTCTCTGGACAAACATCTCTTCATCCACTATTTTTATATTCGTTTACAATTTGGCATATCCTACACCTTTATAATTTCAACTCTATTGCAACTGTAAATTCCAAATCAATCACTCTATTGCAACTGTAGATCAATAAAATGGTGTAGATCAACAAAATGGCTTTTAGGTTCACATTTTATTATTGTAGATCAATGTCTGTTATGGTATATGTGGATGTTATATTTTTATTTCAGATTCTATCTTATGTAGTGTTTAGTTACTATCCGTTTTCTCCTTGAACAAATGTATGGTCTATTTCTTATGCAATGTTTGTGCAATTTATTCCACTATGCAGTGTTAATGTTCATCGATGCAACAGTTGAGCAGAAGTAGGTCTGCATACCAGATGTAGAAAATCAGATCATGGTAATGACAAGTCAGTGGGGTCGGGGGTGTTTAATGCTGAATGTTGACTAAGATGTTGCAGAGCTAACCTCTCACTCCTGGTGTTTTAGGATATATGTGTGCATCTTGGTGTTTTAGGAGTAATGTGTATACGATGTGGGAAAAAGGTGGATGATCAATCTGGCGTTGCATTTGGGTATATACATAAAGATTTAAGGCTTGCTAATGATTAAATTGCTCGATTACTCGACAGAGACTTGAAGAATTTGTTATGGCATACAAAGCTTCATTTGGTTCTTGATCTAGATCACACACTGCTTAATTCAACCCGGTTTGTGGATATTACACTAGAAGAAGAATACTTAAACCAAACAGATTCTCTCCAAGATGCATTAAATGGCAGCCTATTTAGATTGGACTTCATGAACTCGGTGTCACATTAAATGGCAGCCTATTCAGATTGAAATTTATATGTTCAGTATTCGAAGTTTGTAAGATTAATTTGTTAAACTTTACTCACATTTTTGGTGTCGGATATTGCAGAAATAGAATCCCAAGCGTTGGATATTAAAGTTGTTTTATATTTCATCCTTGCACTCGTTTCGGAATTTTATGTACTTATTGGGTTTATGCATGATGTCATATATTAATTAATATACAGTAAGGATACGTGTCTTACAACACCACCAAAATACTAATTACATTTTGAGTTTGAATGAGTTGAAAATTTTGATTTATACCCATGATATCCCAATTTTTTTTTCAAGTGAATTAGGTAGTATCAACTGCGCACATGAGTTCTTATATAAACATTGGGTGAGGCTCACTTTAAAAATAGGTTTACTGGGGAAAAATATGATAGTTCCATCGACACTAGTACGAGTGTGTTATGATAGTTCCATCGACATGGGTTTGTGTGTGTGTAGAAACAGGTGCGAGGGGGTGGGTACTATTGGGTAGAGGGTGTGTGTGGTGGGGAGTTATGGTAGATGGGGTTCGGAGTTATCTCGAATTGATAATGGTAGGGGAAGTAGTAGGTGGGATTAGTGCAGTAGGTTACGAAACAAGGGTGGTTGGGTATGGTGTTTGGTGTGTGCGTGTGCTGGGTTAGAGTGATTGGGTCCGTGTGTGTGTTACGATTTAGACATGGAGGAGATGAGTTAATGCACAAGGGCTGGGACTGTATTATTTGGGAGAGGATAGGATGGTTTTATGGGTTCGTGGGGTTGGGATTTCATTGGTTTTCAAAATTATCAGCGTGCCTTCAGGCACGGGCATACCCTAGTATATATATATATATATGTACATATAAATTAATGGAAATGAATAAGCAGAATTCCTAGTCAAATGTTGTAGACTATAAAACATAGACCCAATACTACGTAGTATGCATGATAAATGATTGTGTCATGGTTATGGACAGTTTTACTTGGTTATTTGGAAAATGGTAATACGAATGTAGACATGTATATTTCACTATGTAAATTATGCAGACGCGTACCATGTTTAACAATGCTCTTGTTACCTATATTGATTTTGGGATTTAGGGTTTGGATACTGTAATACCCCGTAATTTTATTGATTTTTATTTAAGGGATTAATTAAATTAAATGAGAATTAATTGGGAATTAATCCGGATATAAATACTAGCGAGATGTGAGTTGGTATTTGATTACGATGTTAAAATTGAACATTTCTGAGTATATATGGTAATACAGGAGTATTGAAAATATTAAATTTGTCACGAGGGTAAAATACGACAATTCGGAAAATTTTGTTGGGACGCGCGTGTCAGTCGCATCAGGAATGAATTTAATTAGATTAAAAAGTAATTTTCATTTTTATCAATCGAATGGTCATTTTGAGTGCACCAACGTGTCCGAAAGGGTCGAAATAGTCAGAAAGCACTAGCCAGGGGTTTAGTTTGGGTTTCAGGGCATTTTAGGCCAAACCGACAACCTATAAGGGTATTTTGGTAATTTTAAAATAAGAAAATTAAAACCCACGAATTTGAGAGATTATTTTTATATTTTTAAAGAGGCCACTAAGGCCATTTCCAGCAAAAATTATTAGAAGTGGGCTACGGTAGTCAGAGAGGAGTTACCATAGGGTTCCAAACCAAAAACACCCACCACCACCGTTTTGGAAGAGATTTGTGACCGGAAAAAGCAGAGAATCAACCTTGGAACATCGACAACAATCTGAAGAACGAATCTAAGGCAAGTGATTAAATATTTCTTCCATGTTTACTGTAGGAATTGTTTTGTCTTGAAACTTTTGAAGAAAACCTAATGAAATTGTTCTAGAAATTCTAAAGTTGGGTTAGGAATTGCATGTAGAATGATTATGGGAGAAATTTAGTATTCAAAACTTGACTTTGATGATTTAAAAACTGATTTATGATGAATATTTAGGCATAATAAAATTCTGGGTTCATGTTCATAGGGTTTGGGGTAAAACTTAGGGATTTATGTAAATTGCATGTTGATTAGGAGGATTTGACCCCAATAATATGTTAAGAAGCGACCTAGGAGGACTCAGATTGGTTTTCTATCAATAAAACTTAATTGGGATGATCTTAGAATGGATTTAGAGAAGAGAAAAGTGAAGAAAAACGAAGTTGGGAATTTCTGGGCGAAGTCTGCCATCTCGTTAGAAGACCTGCCCAGGTCGTTCGAACGACCTCATTCGAATGAGATTCTAACGAGATGACAGTGTCCCTTCTAACGAGTTAGTAGTTCGTTCGAAGTCATTCATTCAAATGGCACTCGTTCAAACGACCTCGTTCGAACGAGGTTTCTACCGAGTTGACAGAATAGCCTTTTAGGCCTGATTTGTTTTCGAACCTCCAGTAGACTTATATAATTGAGTGTTAACCTTCCTTTGTTGACTAGTAGATATAGTTGTGAGATTGGAAGTACGTCAAGTATTAAAACTTAGAATCTTTGTAGTTGACCGGATGATATTTATGGGTTAGGATATAAGTATCCAAAATTATGACGTGAGAAGGGTTGATAACTGTTAATGTATATTGTTCGGGGCTTTGTAATCGTGAAATATTTAATAATGGCATAGAAATATACCTCTAATAATATTTAGATATCTAAGAAGTGTGAATGCCTAGTATATGTGGTTATCTGTGTATAACATACCTACCATACTTGCTATCGTGGGAGGTCGACGTTCGATCAGGGCCATCTAATCTTTGTGTGCCTATGGGGGGATTTAGATTGGTACCTCGAGGACATAAGTAAGAGATGGACTTATTGAGAAGTTAATCAGACCACTGATCATGGGAGCGTAGGTATATGCGTGACCCATGTGATGTGAACTATGTTCGCCTCCATTATGTGTGATTGTTGTTATTTGAGAAGGATTCCTGAGAGATTCAAAATGTGTGGTCCTTATGTACGTGATGTACCGGAATTGGATAGCAGAGGATATGTGCACCGCAGCGTAGTCTCAGGGTGCATGTATTGTATATTTATGATGAGAATAATATACTGTTAATTGAAATGAACTGTCATGTATAAATATACGTGTGAATAATAGCAACATTTTAGTGAAGTTAAAAGTGGAAAAGTCTCTCGTGATTAGCATTACTAATATTGGGAACTAAAGAAAAATAACACTCTATGTTTAAATTAAGATGTCGGATATTGAATCGTTAATCATATATAAATGTTAGGTTGTGTATTGGACTACTTAGATATGAGAATAGCTGGAACGGGTACTGGTACGATAGGAGTGCACAATTAATTGAGAGGTGAGGAACTCATGTGAGTGCACGCACTATCATGTAGTTTATATTCACTGTTTAATTATATTAAACACTTGCTGTATTTTAAACTGTTTTTCACAGTTGGGCTCTGACCCGTTTGCTTTCAAACCTATTTTCTTGTAAAAACCTTTTAGGTGCCCAGCCACAAGGACACCAAGCATAGGAGTTCCGTTCCGGTGACGTGCTGTAGCTACTGTGGAAGCTACAGGACCTTGACAGTAGACGCCTTCACTTTCAATCTTGACTCTATTATCAGATTTCCTCATCTGTTGGGCATGTCTCCCCATTTCTTTTAGAGACATTTTGTCTATTCAGTTATTTCAGATTTTGGGTTGTAATTAAATTAATGATTCATGCTTTGTATTTGTTTATTTCAGTATTCGGATTGTTGTGAGGTGTATTCCTCAAGATTCTGTTTAGTACATCGTTATTCTATTGTGACTATGTTGTGGTTGTTATGTTAGTATTTCATAATCTAACTTATTTCATGTTAATTGAATTCAATTAAAATTGACAACTTACTTTTTAAATATTAGGTGGCTAGTAATTGTTAAAACATTTTTCGACAGTGATGCTATGAACTGAACCAACTTGACATTTTGAATTAATTTGAATAAAGGAGTAGCTAATCGGTATTTAATTAGTCGGGGTGTCACAAATACGATTAGAATGCATCCAGGTGAGAGGTGAGATACGTATCGTATGCGAGTGTCGATGGGAGTCTTTAATTTAAATTAACGATATTCTTGCATTTCAATTTTAGTAAGTTAATTCTTGCACACTCTGGGGAGCTAACCCAAAATATAAATGTTTTCCATTCCCCAGGTTTTCTTAGACAGGTATAGTGGGACTAAGGAATATTAGACTTGTTGTCACGAGTTGCTTCATGAATATTCAGTTGCTGATTCTAGCTTTTGTTGCTAGTTATTCCTATTTTTACTTGTTTTGGATTATTGTAAGGGAATAAGTCCGGAGTCATTTTATTTATTAATCGAGACAATATTTGTTCAAGTTCAGTTTGTTTTTACTACATAGGATGTGTATGTTGGTTTCATTATTACTTACTACCACTTAATTAAATCCAGTTTTAATTCAAGTGATGTTCAGTATATGAATGTTTATTACGATTGATGCTAATAATGATATAGATTGTATAACAAGCCCCATCTTCGGCGTACTGTGTCTGGGTAACCTTTACGTGAGAAAATGGGGGTTGTTATAGCCCTGTTGGCCTTGGCTTTCCCTGCATGTCCCGATTATCGGAACCTATAAATCTCTTATGCTTCTCTGAAGATTGAGGACACCAGAACTGCTGGGCCTCCTAGTCGTTTCTCCCATTCCCCTTACCCTACTAGTTTGGCGTCTGAGATTGCTATTTATTCTCCCCTTTATTTTTCTCAAACGCCCTATGATCCTGATATTGCAATAAAGCATCATTCACCATGTGGTTATATATAGTGAAAGATGGATTCCCTAATAGTAACTGTCTGATGTGCCAGGCTATCCCTAACATAAACTTAGATGTCTTGCTTTATTCTGTATTTACCTCATCCTTAGCAAAATTGGAAAGTGTAGTAAACTCTTTCTCGTAATCTGCCAGAGTGCAACCCTATTACTTAAGGTCTATGAATTTCCTTTGCATTTCTGATTGCATCACCTGAGGAAAGTACTTCCCCTCAAATTTCTCCCAGAACTCATCTATGGTCAAATTATCCCTTTCCTCTTTCGAAGTGACAAATTCCCACCACTAAAGTTCTACCCCTACAAATCCAAATGAGACCAACATTTACCTTTGAAATGGCGTACACTCCGCTATCTATAAGCGACATTGAATGTTCCTCTTCCATTGGATTGACACTAAAATATCTAAAATTCTAGTAAAATCCGGTGGTTAGCCCTTAGTGAAGGCTTCCCTAGCTTTATCCTAGATCAATCCAGGCAGTTGGATTGGTAGCATCGCCTGCTGTGGGGGTGGGGGTGGGGGTGGTGGTGACAGTTTTTGAGGTTACGGTGGTGGAAAATTCCTTAACATATCTTCCATCATAGTGGACGTTGCATGAGCCACGATAGTGGCAATCTCTATCGGTCCAACCACAGGTGAGGCTAGTGGTGGCTGCTGTTGTGGCTCCTGCTGAGCCCCCTCCTCTGCAACTGGCGCGATAACATGACTTGGTCAACCTCTCCTACCGTTTTCCATCTGAAATAAAATGAGATTCGTATTAGTAATGGATCATAAAGAATACAATGATTCCTAAAGATAGGGCTCTGTACGTCAAAGAAAGCAATGCATAATGTAATGAACGCAACATAAATCCTAAGGACACTAGAATGTGGATGCTCTGATACCAACTATAAAACCCCCATTTTCTCACGTAAAGGTTATCCAGACACAATAAGTCAAATTTGGGGTTTGTTATACAATATATATCATTCTTAGTATCAACTGTAATAAACATTCACATAATGAACCATATTTGAATTAAAAATGGATTAAATAAAATAACAGGAACTAATAACAAAACCATCATCCACGTTCAACAAAATAAAAACAAACATGAACAAATACTTTCTCGAGTAATAAATAAAATAACTTCGGGCTTATCCCCTTACAGTAATCCGAAATAAGTAAACACATAAAGAATAGTAACTTGAGCTAGATTTAATAAGATGGTCCTCGAAAAGCAACACGTAACACCAAGTCTGATTTTCCTTCAGTCCCGCTATCCATGTCTAAGCAAATCTAGGGGGAAAATATTTATTATTTTGGGTCGGTACCCTAAAGTGTGCAAGAATTAAATTACCAAATTTAAAGTGCAAAAATAAAGTTAATTCAAAGTAAGTAACCTCCATTGTCACTCACTTGTGTCAAGTACCTTACCCCTCATCTATGTGTGATATTTCACGTATAACCGAGCAAATCCCAAATAATAAATGATAACCGTGCCAATTTGATATAAGTTGCATTAAGTAATAACTAACATACTGGAACATAAACATTTATCTTCATATTACCATTTCCCCAAAGTATCGCAGTCATATTACTTATAAAAGTGACAAAAACATCTATTATGCACATTACATGGTATTGGGTCTATAATTTATTGTTTATATTCTTAGACAACTGGATTAATTTCATGTAATTTGTATAATCATATACATGTCCTTTCATATACGCGACACTTAAAGGCATCTACCACTAGTGTCTCATTCGTTCTCTATAGGTAAGTCCGAAGGAATCCCTTATCCAATCAGACAATACAAAACACACACAAGTGGGGGGGGGGGGGGGTCCCTATGAAATACACCAGTTCACGACCCATACTCAGCGGTGACAAAGGACCCCAGCATCTACACCTACCTCTCGTATGTGGTGCTGATATGTAGTACCTATAATAATGACCTACACAACGTCTATCCCACACGTGTCGACGAGTGATACAGTACCGAACACGCGTAACCCTAACGGATAGTACCGTCAATGAACCTAGGTATGTTCACACAATAAATATAAGTACATATTATTCTCATATACTATGTATAGGTATTAACTCTATAATCACTCAATATATCCCAAATTATTACCCATAATTAATTACACCTTTATAATTGACCATCTAGTTACTGATTAATTTCTTCTTCTTTATAAGAATATCTAACCATCTAGTTATGTATAGTTCCCCATTTAATATCTGTGCCATAAAAGCATTTTTAATAAAATCCTCATTGACCCAAGCACAGTCCTACCAACTCATATATTTTCCTAAAAATATTCTGGATCAAATCTCGACTCTACCTCAACCTTCCCAAGGGGTCGAATTGATTCGGATCTAGAGTCGAATCGATTCGTAGGGAAACAAATCGATTCACCTAGGAGGACGAATCGAATCGAATCGAATCTCGGCAAAAGCCCAGATCTGGCACGTTTTCTTCATATGAAAATCCTTGGTTCTTCCCCATCTCCCATCCCAGTGGTCTATACATTTATGTAGACATTTAATCAGGTTTTTGGGACTAAGTTTATCATCTTAGATTAATTATTTATATAAATTGGCATTGATTTAAATCCCAAAAATCTCATAATTTAATCTCTTAACATGCCCACATAAATCAGATCTTATTCACTTAATCCTACCATGTTCTATCATTATGCAAGGGTCCCAATTATCAAAACTTTCATATTTATAAACATGAATACAACCCTCTGCATATGAATAAATCTTTCCAATTTCATCAAGGTTCTAATTCATGTACTTCATCATTTAAAATCAACTTAACCCCATCCTAACTTATGTATTTAAGTAACTTAAATCAGATTTTTATTGTCTACACTCATGCGATTTAATCATATTCTTCTATCATTAATTTTCTATGAAATTCAGAATCTACATGGAAAAAAACTTCAATGATTAAAGAAGTAATTTGAACATTTAAATTTAAGAAAGAGAATTCTTGTGTGATTATAGTGGTTTAATGATCTCCTCTTGAATCCTTTACCTCCTCTATTTTTTTATCTTTGTTCTCTTCTCCGTTGAGTTATGGCACCTAGGTTTAGGTTTTGATAATATGTGGGGAGTTAACTTATATTAATCCCAAATCCTGAGTTAAGCCATATATCTCATTTTTGGATCCCTAAATGGGCCCGAACCCAAAATTAAACTAGCACAATAACCTCCCAACTCATATACCTATACCCCGGGACCATTTTTAAAAGTCTAAAACACCTAAACGAGCCCATAAAGCCTCCCGATATATATAACACCTACATATACAAGTATATATGAAAATATTACATTCGGGTAGGTTAAGTATATGGGCACCTAATTGTGGTACTCTACGAGTAGGCATATGTGAGCCTTGTTTTATTTTGCGTGATTACGATTTGCTGAATTTCGAGGACAAAATTCCTTTGCTAGTGAGGAATTATGTAATACCCCGTGTTTTATTTATTTAATTTAATTAATTAATTGGAATATTAGTAGAAATAAAACTTTGGATTTATGATCTTTAATAATTAAATATGTTGATTTTTATATTCGAGTAGTAAATTTTCAACCGGAATTAAACCGGAGTTATAATAAAATGTTAGAATGATTTATGAAAATATTTTAACAAGAAGGTACGTTTTTATTAAATTAAAGAATATTTTCCTAAGTGTAAAAGAGGTGTTGTTAAATATTTGGTTTTAATGTCGGGGTCGTTCAAATGATAGCGTATGTCGTTTGAACGACGTAGCATCTTGTTCAAATGACAGGGGCGGTAGTTGGATTAGAGAGTCCTAATTAGATTTTAACTCTTACACCCTTTAAATACCAAACTGTTACGGTGTTGGGACTTTCAAAACACTTTTCTCTCAAACTTTCTCCAGTAAGGTTCTCAAAACATTATTTTCTCTCATCTTCAACTCCTAGCCCCAACTTTTAACAAGTTTTGAAGATTTAATTGGTATTTTCTCAAGAGGAGTTCAACCTTCTACTCATATTTTATCCAAATAATTTCAGGCATGAATAATCTATTCATTTCCTTTAGTATTATGCATTTTAAGTGTTGCCTAAACCCTTAATTGCATCTTTTTCTTAAAAACAAGTAACAACCTAATTAGATAAAGTGGACATTAAATCTTGGGGATGTTCTTATAAAATCTTTTAATATGAATAATACTTGGCTATGTAGGATTCATGAGTGGGTTTTGGGTTTTATTGGTATAGGTTGCATGTAGAAAACCCCTAGTTTTGAATTAAATGAATTTGGGGGCGTATAACTCATGTAAATTGTGTATAGATAATGAAATTAGAGATATGATGTATTAATGATGAAATCTCGGTGTATTTAAAATAAAATAATTGAATGGGATTAATTGGGTGTTTATGATGATGTAATAATTAAATTAAGATTTAATTAAATTAGTCTATCATGCGTAGTTTTATATGTTGATTTATTATGCTTGTTTTTGTGACTTATTGGTAATATTATATTGCCTTTATGACGACGGGTTGTTGGGTATCATATGCTCTCCCTATATTTTAGGATGCCTTCTAGGTATGGGACTAGTGGGTAGGCCTTTTGATGATTTACGCCTTCTAGGTATGGAACTAGTGAGAGTAGATTATTACGACTTTATTATGTCGGGGGTGGACTTATTTTTATTACCTTATCGTCGTTATGCTAGCCTAGGTATGAGAATAGGTCGAGGTTTATATTAGAAATTCATCCTATACATAGGATAGGACGTATTGATAACTTGGGGACCCTTAGGCATGGGACTAAGGGGTATTTTGAGAATCTCACATCGATTAAAAGGGTGTGGAAATCTATAAATTGAGAAATTGAGAATTAATGCCTAAGATAAAAACTGGTATTAAAATTGGTGGCGACATAATGTGTCAGGGACCGACAGTTGAAACGAGTCAGCTTGGGAAATTTATGTCGTGTCGTGTGTGGAACCTTGTCATGTTGCGGTGGATCGATAGTTTAAACGGATATGGCTGGCTGTCCTGTTGATAAGGGAAAGTGTGACACTTTGGTGGATTATAAAATGGGGTGGGAGGACCGCCATAATAAAAAGTGAGAACAATAATAAAATTTGGTTAATTTAATAAAATTAATATCATGGGACTTGGGAATTTAAAATCATATTGGTGTGCTTTTTGGAATGGGCATTTCTAAGGGTAGTTAGTGATTTATATTTATTGCGTTTAATTATATCGTTTAATTAAAATACTCTATTGTGATATTTATTGAGCATTATGCTACTGTCTGGGTTCACGGACCCTATTCGAGGGGAGTAGTGTGTATTCATGCTCGGGGCTCTGACCTCGTGCGTTGACTAACTTTTTTAGGATAAGTTTTCAAGAAGTTGCATAGGATTATCGGAGTTTATCGTTTGGAGGTGCAGCTGGAATTATTCATTTTATTGCTTTATTTAGTTAGACTTTCTTTTCAATCGCATTTCATTATGAGACTTCATTTGGGTTTTTTTATTCGGCCATTCAGTTTCAAAGTTGTTAGAGGATTTTAGTTGGATTATTCACAATTGATTATTATTCAGTTCTTAATTGACTCATTATTGGAGATTGGATTTATTCGAAGTTTTAGCATGTGATGGATCTTTTATTACTTAGTTGGATGGTTTATCATTTAGGATTGATTCAATTATTTATCTTATGGACTGATTTAATTATGTCTCATATTTATCTCATGCTAACAATTGTACTTATTTAGTTCACGTCCGGTGTAGTTCAGCGGTGGTGGCTGACCACCCCGACTGTAGAATTTCACAGGGTGTGATAGATGGTATCTGAGCATGGTCTTAGGTCTCATAGGTTTTGAGGATGTCTTAGCTTCTCTGTTGCTTATCTTTGATTCCCTTTTGATGACTTTTACTCTTAGTCATTCCGATTTTGATGTTGTTTTGTTCCTATTTTTTCAGATGGAGAACATAAGGAGATCTGGGAATAGGAGAGAGGAGTCTATTTCTGGTCCCGTGACTCAGGTAAGGCAGCGTTAGTTTGCCTTGGAGGTCGAGGAGTTGTGGCTATCATACGTGAAGCCACGGCGGTAGGTATGGAGATGGGGAGACAGAGATGGGTGACTCTAGAGGCACAGCAACAGTATACACCCATTTCGGCTTGGGATAGGGTGAGAACCAGTTTTCTTAAGAGCAATCCTCCCACCTTCGCAGGGGGATCTGACCCAATGGTTGCTCACCAATGGAGGAGAGACATGGAGAGACATTTGAAGATGGTGGACTGCACTGAAGTGCAGAAGAAGATGTTAGCAACATATAAGCTGACTGGGATGCTTTACACTGGTGGGAGAGTTCCACCACGTTGGAGGATAGAGATCAGTTGGGTTATGCAGAGTTTCTGATAAAGTTTAATAATAACTACTTTTCGTATGCAATTCAGAGCGCAAAGAATAGAGAATTTATGGACTTAGATCAAGGTTCAAAGTCGATTGTCAAGTATGAACAGGAGTTCACAAATTTATCTATGTTTATACCAGAGGAGGTTAGTACTGAGGTGAAGAAAATGGAGTATTTTATTAAGGGATTTTCTTGTTCGATTAGGCTGATGGCATTGGGAAATCCATCATACACTACTTATGCTCAGGTAGTGGATGTCGCAATGTTACTATGGAAAGAGAAGGCCAATTATAAAAAAAAAGTTGGGAAAAGATAAGAATCAAATGGACAACGTGGTGAGAATAAGGGTCGCAATGACCAAGCATGTAAGAAACAAAGAACAAACCAGGAACAACAAGGACAAGACGAAGAGAGAGAAAATACTAGACATTACAAACCTTTTTAGGGTGAATTCTTTTTCTGTGGGAAAGTAGGACATAAGACGGCTAAGTGTTTCAAGAAAGAGGAACAACAAGGCCAAGCAGCACAAGCCCAACAGGGTCAAGTCACATAAGGACGATTGAGTACAGGGGAAGCAAGGACTTAGGTCTCCAGTTCTCGCAGCAGCAGGTGTTCATGTGGCACTAGAAGCACCGACAACGTCAGGTGCTCAGGGGGAGGTCGCAACACCAACCAATACCGGTTATGGGAGGTGTTATGTGCCTCAGCCTCATGCAGAGCAGGATTGATTGTGTGGCTAGTAGAGTATCGCGGTACGTAATATTTTCATAAATACTTATATATGTAGGCGTTATATATATTAGATTTTTGTTAAGGATTACATTCGAGTAGGTGAGGTGTATGGGTGCCTAATTTTGCTACTCTACGGGTAGGCATATGTGAGCCTTATTTTATTTTGCACGATTACGATTTGCAAAATTTGGAGGACGAAATTCCATTGCTAGTGGGGAAGTACAACCCCCCCCCCCCCCCCCCCCCCCCGTGTTTTATTTAATTAATTTAATTAATTAATTGGAATATTAGTAGAAATAAAACTTTGGATTTATGGTCTTTAATAATTAAACATGTTAATTTTTATATTCGAGTAGTAATTTTTCAATCGGAATTAAATCGGAGTTATAATAAACTGTTACAATGATTTTTGAGAATATTTTAACAAGCAGGTACATTTTTATTGAATTAAAGAATATTTTCCTCAGTGTAAAAGCGTCGTTGTTAAAGATTTGGTTTTGAAATTGGGGTTGTTCAAACGACAGCGTATGTCCTTCGAACGATCGAGAATCTCGTTCGAACGACACGGGTGGTGGATGGATTAGAGAGTGGTAATTAGATTTTAACTCTTACACCCTTTAAATACAAAACTGTTACGGGACTGGGACTTTCAAAACACTTTTCTCACAAACTTTCTCCAGTACGGTTCTCAAAATATTATTTCCTCTCATCTTCAACCCCTAGCCCCAATATTTAACAAGTTTTGAAGATTCAATTGATGTTTTCTCAAGAGGAGTTCAACCTTCTACTCAGATTTTATCCAACTAATTTCAGGCATGAATACTCTATTCCTTTCCTTTAGTATTATGCATTTTAAGTGTTGCCTAAACCTTTAATTACATCTTTTTTCTTAAAAACAAGTAGCAACCTAATTAGAGAAAGTGGACATTAAATCTTGGGCTATTTTTATAAAATCTTTTAATATGAATAATATTCATAACCCTTGCATATGTAGGATTCATGAGTGGATTTTGAGTTTTGTTGGTGTAGGTTACATATAGAAAAACTCTAGTTTTGAATTAAATGAATTTGGGGGCGTATAACTAATGTAAATTGTGTAGAGATAATGTAATTGGAGATATGATGTATTAATGATGAAATCTCACTGTATTTAAAATAAAATAATTTAATGGGATTAATTGGGTGTTTATGATGACGTGATAATTAAATTAAGATTTAATTGAATTAGTCTATCATGCGTAGTTTATATGTTGACTAATTATGCTTGTTTATGTGACTTGTTGGTAATGTTATATTGCCTTTGTGATGACGGGTTGTTGGGTATCGTATGCTCTCCCTGTATTTTTGGATGCCTTCTGGGTATGGGACTAGTGGGTAGGCATTTTGTTGATTTATACCTTCTAGGTATGGGACTAGTGAGCGTAGATTATTACGACTTTATTATGTCGGGGGTGGGCAGATTTTTGTTACCTTACCATCGTTACACTAGCCTAGGCATGAGACTAGGTCGAGGTTTATGTTAGAAATTCATCCTATACATAGGGTAGGACGTATTGATAACTTGGAGACCCTAAGGTATGGTACTGATGGGTATTTTGAGGATCTAACATGGACTAAAAGGGTGGGGTAATTTATAAATTGAGAAATAGAGAATTAATGCCTAAGATAAAAATTGGTATTAATATTGGTGGCAACATAATGTGTTAGGGACCGGCAGTTTAAACAGGTCAGCTTGGGGGATTTATGTCGTGTCGTGTGTGGAACCTTGTCATATTTAGGGGGATCGACAGTTTAAACGGATCCGCCTGGATATTGACAAGGGGAAGTGTGACACTTTGGTGGATTACCACCCGAGGCGGGAGGACCGCCATAATAAAAAGTGAGAACAATAATAAAATTGGGTTAATTTAATAAAATTAACATCGTGGGAATGGGAATTTAAAATCAAATTGGTGTGCTTTTTAGAATGGGACTTGGGGCTCTGACCTCGTGCGTTGACTAATTTTTTCAGGATAATTTTTGGAGAAGTTGCATGTAATACCCCGCACTTTTATGGGAAATTAAATTTAATAATTTAGTACAATTTGGGAATTTAAGAAATTATCGTGAATAGTATTTTTTGAGGTTTTCAAGGATTTAATGATTTTCGATGTATGTTATATTTACACTTGGGATTAAGTAAATGAGTGGGAGTATTTTATTACTTGTCGAGGATGGGTAAAGGGACAAAAGGAAATATTTTAAATGGGAATACCATAGTAAGTTATGTTGGGTTAAAATACTAAATTGCGGTCAAGTACCTCGGATGGAAATTCTGATTGCGTGGTTTGTCTTGGAATGGTTGAGATAGTCAGAATAGAGTATCCAGAGGTAGAAATTGGATTCTGGGAATTTTTGGACCCATAGGGACTCGTAATTGAGTAAACGAGTCATTTTTTGGTTTATAAGGGACAAGCCCTTATTTCTCTCTTATAAGTCACAAGAGAGAGGAAGAGAAAGAAAGAAAAGAAAGAGAGAAAGAAGGAAGAGGAGAAAAGAAGAGAGAAATGGGGGATTCCGGCCAAACTCCGTCGGATTCGACTCGAGGTCGTCGGATTTCGTCCTCCAGGCAAGTGTGTACTTGCTTTATTTCATTTTACGCATAAATCTCATATTATAGTTGGTAAACTATATGATTTTGGGTTAGAACCCTTAAAATAAATTTGGGAAAATTTGAATATGAGTTTACATATTGATGTAATGTAAACTCTTAATGATTTTTAGTGTTAAATCCATATAAATGGAGTGAATAAATGGATTGAAATGGGCTAAAATGATAAGTTGGGGTTTTTATGGTTTTAGGGTTTAAATCTAAGAGAAATTGTTTAATACCCAAAATTAATTGATGTGTTAGTTGTAAAACATAGATTAGATGTTTATGGAGTTGTTGGATGAGATTAGAAACAACAAAAATGACGAAAAATGGAGGTTTGGATTTTTGAAGAAGAAGGTGAATAGTGACCAGCATAACTTCCGAATTGATTCGTCTAGGAAGAGAATCGATTCGGTTCTGGGTCAAAAAATAAAATTTGTAGATCTTTTTGATACGGTCACGTGGGCACCAACCGCGTATTTTTCTAATTTTTTTTTTATTTGTAGTGATTTTTCTATCAAATGTTGTCCGAGATCGAAATCGTTAGTCAGAAATCCAACCTGACTTTGGGAGAAAAATAATATGTATTGATGTGTGGTTAGAATTCATTGTGTAGACTTTTGGGATGATATTGGTGTATATTAGAAACCACGAAAATGGAATTTGGGTTGTTGGATGGAAAATTTGGAGAACTGATTTTCGAGGATTTCGTATGACCGGTCGATCGCGCCCCTATGGCCGGTCGATCGCGTCAAGGAAGAAGGGTCTATTGGTTGGTTTCTTAGGCTTATTTGCCAACCTCGGTCGACCAGGGGTCTAGGTCCGGTCGACCAGCACTCTGTTTTCAGCCCAAGATTTTGGAGATTTTTATTCCTTCTCCGCTTTGAGTTTAAAGCTTAGGGGCTTTCTAAATTAGAGTATTATAGAGAATTATGATCTAAAGGACTTGAGGAGTTGTGAATTGACTTTGGATCATTTATGAGGTTGATTCGGGATATGGAACTATCAAAATTTTAAGAAGAGAGAGACTGCTTTGGGATTTAGTACCATGAGTGTGCGAATATATGAATATTATGAATGAAAACATTTGGGGTTATTGGCCATCGTTACGTGAGATTGGCAATTATGGCCACATATATATATTTAAGGAATGATGTAGATATATATACGATGTGATTACAATATATATATAAAATGATATGAATATATATATATATATATATATATATATATATATATATATATATATATATATATATATATATATATATATATATATATATGTGTGTGTGTGTGTGTGTGTGTGTGTGTGTGTGTGTGTGAATGTGATATATATATTTATGTGAAGCATACCCCCTCTTTGTTATCATGGGAAGTTGCGCGATGTGGGTGAGGCCCCTGGCTTGAGGAGCAGGGAGCGTATAGTCCTCGGGTCATAGCGTCCATTTTTATATTGTGTGATTTCTATTAGGGGTGAGACGTGGTGGGCATGTTTCGTCTCACTTTCAGAGAGGAACTATGACTGCTTCCCATACGTTGTGATTTGATTTTTACCAAGGCGGTGTGAGATTCCGACCGTTGGTACCCAGGATGATACGTGAGAGATTCCCTGGTAGATGATAGCATTGATACCGCATCCTCGAGTTATAGCTCGTTGGGATGGTTATTGTACTTGTGTGTATGGTACATTACTTGTGTATGAGAACAAGATATTATATCTCTACTAGAGTAAAGAGATAAATTGAAATATGAAAGAAATTCTTATTCCGGGAGATTTTATCCAGACTTAAATTGTGATATGAAAAATAAAATGAGTATGTTATGTATATGTATTTATATGGGTATATATATACGTTATGTACTGAGGGCCTAATGGATCTCAACGATCGACATTTCCAAGTAGTAGTGTATCGGGGGGTTTCTTATTTGAATTTCGCTTCGCGAGACACCCCACGCATGAATGTGGCACAATGTTGAGATTGGGGAGAAGTTTAGCCCTTAGTACTTGGGTTAAATAGGATTTGTAGAATTTTGGTGAAATGATTAGTTAGGCAGGGTAGATTAACTGGGTTATGTAGGAGATATGCGTAAGGTGTGCACTATTAGAAGAGAGGTGAGGGGTATCTCATGGGAGTGCGATACCAATTTAAATATCAGATAAAAGATATTTTTTCATAAATAAAGTTTTTATGCACTTGGTAAATATTTTCACAACTCGAGTTCTGACCCATTTTTATATTTTTCCCTCTCTTGCTATATATTATATATATAGGTGTCCAGACATAAGGACGTCTGGATGATGATCCTTTCGAGTCAGGCGTGGCGGCAGCAGCTGTGGATGCATGTAGGTTTACTGTAGACGCTTATATCATTATAATCTTGATAGGAGGTACTGTATAAACATTCGGGCTAATAACACAAATGCATTTATTTATTCTTTTATCGCCTTTTATGCGGATTCGATTTGGTTGTATAATGTTAAACCGAATGTTCGGTTATTTTTTTAGTTCATCTCAGTTTCATTTGTACATAAACTGTGTGAATGTTTTAATTGACTAATTTATTAAAAGATTAGTTAAATAAAATTTCGACGCCAGCCTAATAGGTTATTAGTAATTAATTTTGTTTTTGACAGTGATGCTAAGAATGAACCATATGCGACACCTGTTTTAATTTGGTACATGAGTGATCGCCCGATATTTTATCAGGCAGGGTGTCACAGATGGTATCAGAGCATCAAGTTCTAATGTCCTTAGGAATCTGTGCAAACATACTATGCTTTCAGCATTGCTCTCGATTTGATAGAGAGCCTTACGATTAGGATTATTGATTCTCCTTGTGATATTTCTTTCTCCTGCCCTATCATAAGATTATCGTAATCTTTTAGGCATTCATTCGAGATTCATGTGATCATCGATGAAGGACGACCACAGAAGGCCATTGCAAGGGTAGCAGAAGGCAGGACTTATTTAGAGCGGTTAGTTGAATTTGGAGACTAGGACCATAGTAGAGGTCACTCTCCTTGCGGCATTTGTCTAGAATGGTTGAAATGACAACTAAGGTATAGTAGTTATAATTATCCACGCACCATTATAGGAGAGAGTGGTTCTAAACTTGAATTACACAGTGAAGTATTTTGGGAAAAAGAAAGGTATTTGATAAGGACCATACGTTGAAGTTTAAGTTATATGAAGTGAGTGCAATATGATTCAGCGAAAGTGAAAGGCTCGGAAGCTTTGGCTTAAAGCAGGGTGTGGAAATACCCATATGTGAAAATTAAAGGAAATTTTTTTCACTCTTGGGAGAAATATTGAAATTGTGGGAGCGATGGTCACCATATTCGGGGGAGCGGGATGTTTTTCTCATAGAGGAATCTCACGGACGGTTTTTAACTGCAAATTACTTGGGTTATTTAGGAAGTAAGAGAATGCAGTTTGAATTATTCACTTAAGGATCGGTCAGAGGCCGAGAGTAAATAAAGAGTGATAGAGAGAAGTGAACCTAGTACCGAGGTAAGGTAGGTACAACGAAGACAGAGTCCTTCATAAGAATGATAGGCTCACTAGAAAGTGTTGCTAACACTTATGGAGAATTTATGTTCGTAGAACCCCATTGGTGGACATCCACCTGGGGAATTCATTGAAACAGGGCTAGTAAGGCTAGTAGTGGAGTTTCCTTTTGATGAAGAAGTTAAGGTAACCATAAAGGAGATTTTCAGGATCGAGGTTATAGAGTCTGAGATACTAATAACCTTAACATGGTCAGGGCGGCCGAAAATGGGGTAAGTTGTAATGTGGAGGGTGGAATCACACAGTTAGTCCTTACCCATAGGAGTTTAAGGACAAAAGTAGGGCGCTCGGATGGAGAATTGATTAAAGTAATTTTGGGTTCGCTTAGGGAAAGTGTAATATGTCTTCAAACCATTCGGAGCAGTCAGGGAGACTGAAGCACCTTATACTCTTGACTCACTTGAGCCTACATTGTATAAGTGCTCATCTAGTTTGGAAATAGTGACAAAATTAGAGTCCCATTCCCTAGAATCCAAAAAGCCTCAAACACTACTCTTCATTCCTCTTAATTGATTGATTAAAGGTATATTTCTTCATTTGGTTGTGTGTGAGTTAAATCCCCTTTAAATTTGTTTTAATAATTTTTTGGGATTTTTTAAACATTTTTTAAATAATTTTCTCATAATAAAATTTGGATTATAAAAGTTTTGGGGTCATTCTGCTATTTCTGGTTTTATAGTTTCAAACCTGAAAGTTGTTTTGGGTAGGATTCGAAAGAGCTAAAGACTTCAGGGTGCTCTTGTAATTATTTTTGGAACACGCGTGTGAGCGTTTATCTCAGCCCTACACCTGTCATTCATATACCGGCCTAATTTGTGTTTCTTTAAAGGAACATAACTGTTGTCTTTTTATTATCCCTTGTATTGATGTTATCAACGCTCTGCATGCGTTTGAGGTCAATCCTTGTGAACCCCTTTTAAGCCAATCAGAGACTGTTTAGTCCACCGTTGGATCAAAGTCAATTTGGAAAGACCAAACCTCAGCCCTTGATTTTGCATAGCCTTCATGAATCTTCGCCCCTCAGTATAAAAGGAGGCTTAGCCTTTGCCTCAGAGAAATTTTTGCCACTTCATCTAACCAGAGAGAGAAGAGAAAGAAGTGAGAGAAGAGAGAAAAAAGAGAGAGAGAGATAGATAAACCCTAACATGTATTCATACCCTAATGTTCCTTATCCTAAACTAGTTTTACCAAACACCATCCTTGTGTTTGAAAGTGTCGTTGGTAGGGGTTTGAAGGTCGTTGATAAAGTTTTATCCTCTTGAGTTTAAGATCTTGTGTCCAACTTAAACATTTTAGGTTAGATCTGTATTTCTTGTTCATAGAAATTATAGATGTGGTCATTCTATGTTATATTACACGTAGACCTGCATTTTTAGTTTCTCATTTTGAGAAATTAGTTTCTTGATTTATTTTCTTTAAATGTTTTTCAACTCTATAATTAACAAATTATTTTATGTTTCTAGTTCTTTTGAAACAAGACTTTTGTCCTAGTTGTAATCGCAATAGGTGGTTTCCAATTTCAAAATCATTTTTAAAACCCTCTGAAATTGGATATGACCTTGGCAGTCTTACGAGGAAGGTAACCTTGGATTCCGGTATTGATTAAAAGGTCAAACAAATTTCTTTTGTTTCCTAAGATGAGAGAAACTGAAAATAATATCATATAGATCAGATTTGTAATTCATTAGGACTGTTTGTATAAATTAAGCATGTGTGTGTGCATGCATGTGTTAAAGCACCATCACAAATACTTGACACACTACAACACAGAAATGTTGGTTATAAGATCTTGAATCAACAAGAGTCGACATAAAGACTGGAACAAAGTAGAGAAGTTAACAAACTGGGAAAGCCACATCAACAATTAGAACTACAGAGAAGTTAGAAGTAAAGCCCGTGGGTACATTTCTAAACTTATATAGGACTATTTTGTGTGCATGTGTGCTATATAGTTTATAACTCAAAAATTTTGTTATAGTGGATTTTTTGTTTGTGACTTAGAAGTCACCGTGGATGTTTCCTCAGTTGGGTGAGGTTTTACCACGTTAAAAATCTCTTGTACTTAATGTTTCTACATCTCCTCATCTCATTCTCGTGGTTGTGCTGAGTTTAATTATTTTAAACTATTTTACTAAACGTGTTAACAAAATCTTAAATAGATCTCGTGCATATTTCATTAAACACATCTTGTGATTAAACTGATTTGATTTAAAGAAAAGAGTTTCTTCAAAAAACAGTTCGGAGTTACTTCAATAGTTTAATCTTGTATTAAATGCCCTAAGTAACAGCTTTTTCAATTTGAATCAAATCTTGGGAAATTTCTTTTCAAAAGATCTTGTGTTTCTGAAATTGTTTTCTTAAAATCAAAACTATGGACGAGAAAAATGAAAGATTTGGTAACTTGACCAGACCTCCTCTCTTTGATGAAAACAACTTTTCTTACTGGAAAGTAAGGATGATTGCTTTCATACAAGGAACCTTAAGAGATGATGTCTAAGATATTGTTGAAAACGGATATACTTATCCTACAAAACCAGCCACCGAAGGAAGTAATGAGAGGATTAAGAAAGTATTAAGTGAATTTACTCAAGACGAGAAGCAAGTTTCTCGAAACAATAACAAAGGAAAGAATGCCATTTTTATGTCTATAAATGAACATGAGTTCAGAAGGATCTCGTCTTGTACCACTTCTAAGGAAGCTTGGGATACACTAGTTACTGCACATGAAGGTGACACTGGAGTTAAGGCTGCTAAAACACAGATGCTTATCCAGCAGTATAACTCTTTAATTATGTCAGACTCTGAATCTTTTAATGATTTTTACATGAAATTGACTAACAATGTGACAAAATTGCATGCTAATGGTATAACTTATGATAGACATGTAATTGTCGCTAAAATTCTAAGATCATTGACATAGAAATTTGATAACAAAATATATGCTATTGAGGAAATGAGTAACCAAAATCTCACTCCTGAATTACTCAGTAATAAACTGAGAACTGTGGAAATGGAATTAGAATTTAAGAAACAATTGATTCAGTCCCATAGGAAACAGACTAGTCCCAATTTGAGTTTCTCCTCTAAGATGATAAAAACTTATCTCAGTATTCCTAATGATGACTCTAATGAGGAATGTGATATAGATAGTTTGGATAATCAAATTTCCTTGATGTCAAAACAGTTTAAGAAAATTGTCAATTTTATAAATAAAATGGCAACTAAACAAGGCAAGCCAAATTATCCAAGACAGTTTAATCACAAACCTAATGAGAAAGGTCAAGACAAACATCACAAGGACAGTCATACGAGACCTAACAAAGATTATAAGAATACTGAATGTTATAGATGTGGTAAACTGGGTCACATAGCACAAGACTGTAGAGTGAACTTGAACAATATCAATAAACATACTAGGGCCAACATTTGCAAGACATGGGATGATTCAAGTGATTCTGATAATGAGGAACCTGAGTCATCTGATGTTTTTAATCCTTACATGTCTTTTTATGCCATGATAATCTATAATGATGATATGCCTATGCCTATGTATGAGAATGATGATAATAGCTCTACTTCTGTTGTTATGAATCATGTTGCTACTAGTTTAGATGCTTTAATTTCTGAGAACAGTGCTAGTTCTACTACAGGATGTGTGAGTAAAAGGGAAAGCGATATTGACGATGTCAATGTACGTGTGAGTTCTAAAATTGAACCCTTAGGGGCCACTTCACGTACTACACTTAGTGATTCTGACACTGAAGACCTCCCTGATATTCACACACTTTATGTGAAGACTCTCAAGAAAAGCACTAGACTAGAGAAAATTGTGAAAGATCTCACTAGGAAACTAGAAGACCTAAGCCTGAGGGTTAAACTTAACACTGAAGAGTATACTACCCAATGTCTAACTCATGAAAATGAAGTCAAACTTTTTGATCAAAAATTGAAAATTTTGATTAAAACAAATGTATCTCTGGATAAAAAATATAAAGGGACATTATTAGAATTGGAGCAATCTAAAGAAAAGATAGCAACTGTTTTCAAAAAAATTTGTAAAATTTGAAAATAATTCCAACTGTTTTGATGGTTTTGTTGCTAATTCAAAAACCAATTCTTATGATCGAACTGGAATAGGGTTTTATCCAAAATTAAAGACGCAAAGTAAAAACTTTGAATCAATCAAGTTTGTGTCAGGAGGCAAAAGACCTATAGAAACTTGCCCGTATTTTCATTCCCTAAAAAATGAGTTTGATAAAAATCAACTGAAGTTTGATATTGAGGAATCAAGTAATTCTAAGTGTGAAAGTCCATCCAAGGCTAAATACATCTGCCCTCAGATTAGGAAGAGTGATTTAGCCTTTCAAATTGTTCTCCCTAGGTACAAGGTTCAAAATCAAAATTCCATGAAACCTATGTTTAGAGACTTTCCTAAGGAGATACCCTCGTCAAGCAATTTATATTTCTCCTACTGTGACATATATGGTCACCCTTTTGAAGGATGGTATTCTAAACGCTTAGTAATACATGTCTCTAATACTCCTCTATACCAGAACTTTAACTATTCTAGGAGAAGCCGTAACAATTATATCCTGCCTAGACAACTAGACAAAAACTCTAACTATAGAAAGAGAAAGACCAAAACTAAAAGAACATTTCCAAGAAGGACGACTAAGCACGTTTATAAACCAAATGCTCATATCTTCCATAAAATACAAAATCATGCGCAAAATATTTTTCAACAAAAATCTAATGCTCGCAAATTTTATCAAATGAGAGAAAATAAGCGCAAAATGAAAACAAGAGCTATTTGGGTGATAAAAGATGAGTTATTGCCCCAGATGCAGTGTAACGTTGTGATTACTTCTTTACAAGCTGAACGCACTCCTTTTGGATGGTATTTAGACTCAAGATGTTCAAAACACATGACTGGTGATGATACAAAACTTTTAAACAAAACTAGCTTTGCTGGAGGAAAAGTTATTTTTGGTGATGGTGTATCATATCAAATCATTAGTAAAGGAACACTCTAAGAAAAAGGATTACCTGTACTTGAAAATGTTCTACTAGTAAAAGGTCTTAAGGATAATCTACTTAGTATCTCACAATTTTGTGAGTCAAATCGTACTGTTACCCTTTCAAAGAATTGAAAAGTCATGACGTGTGATAATTGATTTAATTAAATTAAATTAAATTAAATTCACAAGTTTCCAAGAATCCTTATTTAATTAGAGTCTAATTTTAAATCAAATAAATACAGCCCCTAAACATCCATCTAAATCAACCCATCAAAATAAAGCATGCAACGCAGTAAATATGCTGAGACACAGATTTCAGGAAAAAACCCCTTTCGGGTAAAAGCTTTATTTCACTATGAATATATAAATCGCAACCTACAATTACATACAGAAATCTGCAATGGATCAACGCGCAGCCAACCCACAAAGACACGCAGTCTTGGACTCAGCAAGAGAATACACGCAACACCCTCCAAGTACTCGCAGCCCAAACAACAAAGGAAGAATAGCAGCTCTCCTCAATGACACGCAGCCATAAAATTTGTAGAGACTCCCTCAGCAATGACACGCAGCCCTCGGTTGCAAAGATCTCCCCACAAAGGTTGAACAACAGCAAAGCTTGTGTTCTAGGGTTCCAAAAGATTCAAAAAAGTAATTGGGATTTTTGTGTGTGAATCAAAAAGATGTTTGGCACATCAAAAAATGAAGTCTTGTTGTGTTTGAACTCTTAGAAACGTTTTCTCAATGAATTGAAAAATACACCACCGAAATAGGTATATTTATAGGAAATATAAGATGGTGGATAAAAAACTCACGGAACTGTTAGATTTTATCTCAGGCGGACCGGGCCGGTATGGAGGAGGATCGATCCGACCTCGGATCGGTTCGTTTTTCAAAAGAGCCTCTTCAGCTTGCCTGCAATTCGGGGTATTCTGGTGCAAAGCGGATCGGTCCGGTAGGGAAGCGGATCGGTTCATTTAAAATATGGGCGGACCGGTCCAGTATTCCAAAAAAATAAAAGCCTCTTTTTGCTTGAAAAAAACTTACTTCTTATTTTTATAAAAAATCATTTTATAAAAATTTCCCAATACTAAGTATAAACTTTAAGGAACTTAAAAACAAAAACTTTACCAAGTTCATTCTTGCAGAGGTTATGATGTTGAAGATGGTTTGATATTCGGATCCGTTGATGTAGATGCGATCTCAAGTTTCTTCAACGGTGTAACGGCATGCGACATACATATTGACAATGGAAAAAAATGTCCTTACAAATCTCCCCATGTCTATGCCGGTACATACATAAAAACATCCGAATTATCAACTAATGACCTGTACAAATATACCCTCCCATGAACCCTAAAGATGGAAAGATACAAATGTTTAAATCTTCATCGTTTGTTCTTCAATCTTCAACAATAATCAAAGTTCAAAGCTTTTCTCATCAGGGTGTGCAACAAATTGATCTTCAATCTTCGTACCTACACACATGAGACAAAGTAAATACCACATGACATATCGAGTTTGAAATGAGATGAACATAGATACCAATTTATGATAAAAACATAAGTTAAATCTCAAAAACTCCCTCAAAATTCAAACTCCCCCATAATATGATAATTCTTTCTCCCCCTTTTTATGATGTCCCCAAATAGACAAATGAGAAGAATGAATCAAATAAGAAAAAAAAATGAGGTGTCATGGTACACAAAATAGGGCATCAAACAATATGGTAAACGTGCTCTTGCAAGGAGATACTCAAAAACAAATGCACAAACTATTTTTTATTTTTCAATTTTTCATACAAAAATAAGATACATTTGAAAAAAATATGCTACAAAAATCACACCATGGATTTAGACTCAAACAACCAAGTCATGGAAATGGAATGAATGGGTGTGTACATATTTGATAGGTAAATCAACTCAATCAATCATATGTGCACGATGCATATGTGTACCCCTAACGAATGAACATCAAAAGTATCCTTGGGTGAAAAGATTGTTGAATGTAGATGACATCATCTTATGCAAATCAACAAATCAAAGTCAAAATGATTTCCACCACAATAACGTCCAAAACTATGTAGCGCATTTTTGAGCATTTCCAGGATGTGCAAACCCGTTTTAATTCTCCAACCAAACTCCCTCGTAGATATTTTCTTTTAGAGGTAATCTAAATTCTCAAACTTTGGAGAATTAGAGCAAAAACCTAAATGGCCTATAATTGGCATGAATTTCTTTTTACTGCCTTTAAATTTTTTCGGGCTCTTTTAAACCTCTTTGGACCTCGGATAATAAAATTCCTCCATTTTTTAGGTCCAATTTAAACAGTGGCTTAGTATTCGCAAAGGCAAAATGAACCTTTCGCAGCCCTTCCCCATTTTCAAACAAAGAACACAAACTCACAAAACGGTTTTTATATGCACAATTTCCTTATCAAAATTTATCACGCTTGGTTCGTTTTAAGGACAGGATTGAAGTGAAAACACCCAACCAACATGTGATAAGACAAGCACAATAATCAAACAAATCCGTGCATGTGTGAAATAAAGGAAACATGAGTCAAACATGTAGGAAGTAACACTTAATTACATCTTAATGACTCCAAACATTATAAAGCACATGGATGAATTGACCTATTGTCTCAAAACACTATCAAATAGTCACATGAAAATAATGTAATGATGTTGTGACTTGGTCATCCTAAGTGTCCATCCATAAACGGTGCTAACAAAATACAAAAATCTTTTTGGATTTTCTCAAAATTTTATCAAAATAAAATCTTTTTGTATTTTCAAAATTTTTCTTAAAAAAAATAAAACATACAAAAATGATACATACTAGCAATAGGCAAACAATGTCATCATGAAAATAACCCTATGCTAGTAAACAAGTCAAACCTCAATCATTAGGTGCGGAGGGGTTTTCCAAAGGTGGTGACAACTTATCAAAAACCTCCATCAATTCTTGTGAAGTTTTGACCAAAAACTTAACTTGCTCACCTAAATGTGCAAACTCTCTCATGTAGTCTGTAGGAGCATGTAAAGTATCATGTGTGCCAGAAATACGTGTAGAAGCAAAACGTGACACATACCCCAACTTAAAGCAAGATTCCCTAAGGTGTCCTCTCCTCCTCCAATGTGAGCAAACATAAATAGGCCTAGGAACACCTCTCTCAAAAACTCTAGGACGTGCTAATAGGAATGGGACGCCTAGGTGGTTTAGGGTGAGACTTACGTGAATCTAACACTAAAGTGGGAACCGACTCGGGTGCTAATTGGGAAGAAGAAGCACCGTCATTACTTATTCCTAAATTCTCACCTTTAACCTTATGAACCACCTTTTCAAACTTCTTAGGTGCGTTCACAAAATTGACTTTGACCTCCCTGGCACGTTCGAGATCACTCTCGAGTTGGGATACACGTATCGTTAGACTAGACAACGTGTTGGTCAAATCACACTTCTCCTTTTTCAAAACCTCCTTCTCTGTCTCCAAATCTAAAATTCGACGACCTAAATCACGATTATATATCTTAGTTTTCAAGGTCTCGGTGTACAAATCTCTAAAAGCCTTTTGGAGCTCACTTTCATCTCCACTTTCCTTCTCTCTCTCATCTCCACTAGAAACACTCGACTCATCACTGGTGCTCTCATGACCTTTATCAAAGTGAGACAAAGTGGGTGTGCTCACACAACTCGAAAAAGCTACAAACTTCTCACCACTAGTCTCATTACCCTTACCTTTGTGGCGGGCATGGCTACTTTCTTTCCTTTCTTTCTAAGCCATGTAGGTCCCTCAAACGACTTATGCCCCTTACCCCCACATCTAAAACAAGTGACATTCTCAAAATCTTCCTCACACTCCTCATCAGAGTCATTCTCTTTTTCCCTCCCACCACTTTCTTTGGCCTTTCCTTTCTTTTTATTTTTCTCAAAAAAATTCTTTTTATTGGAAGAATTATTTTTGTTCATGTTGAGAAATTTTTTAAATTTTTTTGCAAACAAGGCCATATCATTAAAATCAAAATCTCCCTCAGAATCGGACTCACAAACTTTTTCTTCCTTTTTCTTAAAATGAGTCTTTAAAGCAATGCCATTATCTTTAGCCTTAATGGTTTTGGAAAACATGTCAATCTCATAGGTTTGAAGATCTCCTACAAGTTCTTCCAACTTAAGTGATTTCAAATTTCCCAAAGAGTTCAAAACAGTGACTTTAGGAATAAAGCGTTTTGGGAGAGATCTCAAAATCTTTTTAACGACACGTGTGTTATCAATCACCTCACCCAAATTAAAACATGTGTTAACAATGTCTGACAAACGAGCATAAAAATCATCAAAGCATTCAGACTCAGACATGGTGATAGTTTCAAATTGGGTGGACAAATTTTATAATTTTGATTCTTTAACCGCGTTCGTACCCTCATGTGTCAATTTCAAAACATCCCAAGCCTCTTTAGACATGGTGCACGTCATAATTCGGCAAAACTCATCAGGAGAGACACCTCCAGAAATAGCACTCAGACCACGGGAATTAAAATTGGACAATTTATAAACATCTTCAGTCCAGGCTGACACGGGTTTTAAAGTGGTGATGTTATTAACAGTGACCGTGGGAGGAGTCCAATCATTTTCGCAAAGCAACCAAACACGCTCGTTTATAGATTTTAAAATTGATTTCATACGAGCTTTCTAGTAGGCATAATTAGACCCGTAAAAAATAGGCATCTGATTATATAAGTGCTCCATGGGAAAAAATGTGAATTTTCACAAAACTGATTTTTCAAAAAAATCAATATCGCACGATTTTGCGGAAAATAGGAATACGCGATAAATTGGCGTAACCCGCTCTGATACCAATTTGAAAAGTCATGACATGTGATAATTGATTTAATTAAATTAAATGAAATTCACAAGTTTCTAAGAACCCTTTTTTAATTAGAGTCTAATTTTAAATCAAATAAATATATCGCCTAAACATGCATCTAAATCAACCCATCAAAATAAAGCATGCAACGCAGTAAATATGCTGAGACACCGATTTCAGGAAAAAACCCTTTTCGGGTAAAACCCTTATTTCACAATGAATATGTAAATCGCAACTTATAATCACATAGAGAAATCTGCAATGGATCAACGCGCAGCCAACCCACAAAGACACGCAGTATTGAACTCAGCAAGAGAATACACGCAGCACCCTTTAAGGACTCGCAGCCCAAACAACAAAGGAAGAACAGTAGCTCTCCTCAATGACACGCAGCCATAACACTTTTTAGATACTCCCTCAGCAATGACACGCATCCCTCGGTTGTAAAGATCTCCACACAAAGGTTGAACAATAGCAAAGCTTGTGTTCTAGGGTTCCAAAAGATTCAAAAAAGTAATTGGGATTTTTATGTGTGAATCAAAAAGATGTTTGGCACATCAAAAAATGAAGTCTTGTTGTGTTTGAACTCTTAGAAACGTTTTCTCAAAGACTTGAAAAATACACCACCGAAATAGGTATATTTATAGGAAATATAAGATGGTGGATAAAAAACTCACGGAACTGTTCGATTTTATCTCAGGCGGACCGGTCCGGTATAAAGGCGGATCGGTCCAACCTCGGATCAGTTTGTTTTTCAAAAGAGCCTCTTCGTTTTGCCCACGATCCGGGGTATTCTGGTGCCAAGCGGATCGATCCGGTAGGGAGGCGGATTGGTCCGGAGGCGAATCAGTTCGTTTAAAATATGGGCGGATCGGTTCGGTATTCCAAAAAACTTACTTCTTGTTTTTATAAAAAATCATTTTATAAAAATTTCCCAATACTAAGTATGAACTTTAAGGAACTTAAAAACAAAAACTTTACCGAGTTTATTCTTGCAGAGGTTATGATGTTGAAGATGCTTTGATATTCGGATCCGTTGATGTAGATGCGATCTTGAGTTTCTTCAACGGTGTAATGGCGTGCGACATACATATTGACAATGGACAAAAATGTCCTTACAAATGAATAATTGCAAAATTTTAAATGAAAAAGGTGAGTGCATTCTTATAGGACTCAGGACACCTGACAATTGTTACACTGTCCAGACTGTCACTGATGTCTGTAACATTGCCAGAATGGATGACAATAAAATATGGCATAACAGGATAAGTCACATAAATTACGATAACCTTTGTACATTTTCTTCACAAGAAATAGTTAGAGGAATTCCAAAGATCAAACCTGTCTCTAATATTATATGTGGATCATGTCAGGAAGGAAAAAAATTTAAGAACCTCATAAGAAAGTTAATGACATCCTAACTTCTAAACCCTTAGAGCTAATCCATATGGACCTAATGGGTCTCTCTCTAACTGTTAGTCTCTGTGGACCCAGTTACATTCTTGTTATGGTTGATGACTTCACTAGATTTACTTGGGTAGCCTTCTTAAAACACAAGTCTGATACTTTCCAAACTTTTTTGAAAATTTTACATCGGATTGAAAATGAGAAAGACACTCAAGTAAATAGAATTCATAGTGATAGAGGTGGTGAATTCATAGACACCGGTATTATAGATTACTGTGACTATAATGGTTACAAACATGAATTCAGTGCTCCTAAAAATCCCTAAAAAATGGAGTTGCTGAGCGCAAAAATCGTACTCTTAAAGAGTTGGCATGTGTTATGATTCATGCCAAGTGCTTGCCTAAATACTTTTGGGTAGAATCTATTAGAACTGCGTGTCACATCATCAATAGGGTCTATCTTAGGAAGAATTCTAAGAAAACTCCTTACGAACTATGGTATGGGAAAAAACCCAATCTTAAATACCTTAGAACCTTTGGTAGTACTTGTTATGTCTGTAAAGACAGAGAACACCTATCCAAATTTGAGAGTCGTGGAGATAAAGCTATCTTTTTAGGATACTCTCCTGACAGTAGAGCATACCATGTTTATAATATTCACACTAAGACCATAATGGAATCCATAAACGTTATTGTGAGTGACACTACTGTTGAAAGTAAGACTGGAGAACCAAATATTGTGGAAGAGTCTGAAAGTGTTTTAGAAAATGACTCCCGAGAAATAGATGATTCTTTACCAATTGAGACACCTGAAGTGCCTAACTTGGTTTCTAAAGATCATCCTATAGATAACGTTGTTGGTAACCCTACTGAACCTATGCGTACAAGATCTCAATTAAGAAACTATGCTCATTATACATGTTTTGTTTCCCTTGTGGAACCAAAGAATGTAAATGAGGCACTGAATGACCCTCATTGAATTTCTGCAATGCAGGAAGAACTTCTTCAATTTGTCATTCATGATGTTTGGTATCTTGTACCTAGGCCTGATCATAAAAAGGTTATTGGCACACGTTGGACATTTAAAAATAAATCTGATGAAAGTGGGATAATCATTAGAAACCAAGCCAGATTAGTTGCACAAGGATACTCTCAAATTAAAGGAATTGATTTTAACGAGACTTTTGCCCATGTTACTCGCTTAGAATCTGTTCATCTTCTCTTTGCAACAAATTATTACTTGCATTTTACACTTTACCAAATGGATGTCAAATCTGCCTTTCTGAATGGAATATTGACTGAAGAGACCTATATTGAACAACCCAAAGGGTTTATTGACCCACAATATCCAAATCATGTTTATCGTCTTAAGAAGGCTTTATATGGCTTAAAACACGCTCCAAGAGACTAGTATGAGCGCCTTTCCAAATTTCTCTTAGACAAAGGTTTTAAGAGAGGTGGAAATGATCAAACCCTTTTTGTCAAATATTTTGACAAACATATTATTATAGCTCAAGTTTAGGTAAACGATACCATTTTTGGATCCACTTCTCCCTCAGAAGTCAAATCTTTTTCTGCATTTATGCATAAAGAATTTCAAATGTCTCTTATGGGGGAGTTACAATTTTTCTTGGGTCTTCAAGTCAAACAGAATTCAGAAGGGAGATTGTTAAAAAATTTGGTCTTGAAAGTGCCAAAGATTCTAGAACTCCCATGAGTACTACGGTAAAACTATCTAAGGATGAGAATGGTAAATCCATAGATCCTACTCTATATCGTAGTATGATAGGAACTTTACTATACCTTACTGCTTCACATCCTGATATTATGTACGTTGTTTGCGTATGTGCACGCAATCAAAACAATCCTAAAGAGATCCGTTTAGTGTGTGTTAAAAGAATCATTAAGTACATAAAAGGCACACTAAACTTAGGACTTTGGTACACCAATGATACTTCTAGTACCATAATTGGATACACTGATGCCGACTGGGCAGGGTGTACTGATGATAGTAAGACCACATCAGGAGCGTGTTACTATATTGGTAATATTTTGGTAGGATGGAGTAGTAAGAAAAAAAATTGCACTTTTTTATCCAAAGCGGAATCTGAATATATAGCCGCAGGAAGTTGTTGTGCCCAATTACTTTGGCTTAAGAAAATGCTAAGTGATTATGGTATTCAAGAAGATTAATTACATCTATATTGTGATAATTAAAGCGTGATTAATATCTCTAAAAATCATGTTCAACACTCGCGAACAAAACATATAAAAATAAGAAATCACTTTATACGCGAATTAGTTGAGACTAAGGAATTAGAAATAAATTATCTTTCTACTGATTTATAACTCGCTGATATGTTTACCAAACCTTTGGATTACAATAGATTTATTTCTTTGCGTAAATCGATAGGAATGGTTTGTGCTGAATAAAATCGTATGACTTCAGTTTTATTCCCTTTGTCCATTTGAGACAAAATGGGGGAGTAATTTGAGTCTTATGAGTTCAATTTTTTTGTACATAATTCTATTAATCTTGATCTTAGTATTCTTTGTATGAATTTGTACCATTAATGTTATTAGGGTATTGGTTTGTAATTAGTTGAGTTATGTAATTTTCTGTTTCTAGGAAATGGGTAGATAGAATTCTTGTATAGGAATAGGTTTTTCCTTATTCTTTTTGTAGCCCTACGAGTCCTAGATAACTCAAAGGAGATTTTGTCTCATGTTTCCAAAGAGGGGGATTGAAGTATCTTATACTCTTGACTCACTTGAGTCTACATTGTATAAGTGCTCATATAGTTTGAAAATAGTAACAAAATTAGAGTCCCATTCCCTAGAATCCAAAAAGCCTCAGACATTACTATTCATTCCTCTTGATTGATTGATTAAAGGTATATTCACAATCACCCACACACTCTAGGATTGCATACATTGTTCACATATTTCTTCATTTGGTTGTGTGTGAGTTAAATCCTCTTTAAATTTGTTTTAATACTTTTTTAGGATTTTTAAACATTTTTTTAAATATTTTTTTCATAATAAAATTTAGATTATAAAGTTTTGGGGTCATTCTGCTATTTTTGGTTTTATGGTTTCAAACCTGAAAGTTGTTTTGGGTAGGATCCGAAAGTGCTAAAGACTTCAGGGTGCTCTTGAAATTATTTTTGGAACACGCGTGTGAGCCTTGATCTCAGCCCTACACCTGTCATCCATATACCGACCTGATTTGTGTTTCTTCGAAGGCACATAACCGTTGTCTTTTATCAGCCCTTGGATTGATTTTATCAACGCTCTGCATGCATTTGAGGTCAATTCTTGTGAAAACCTTTTCATCCAATCAGAGACTGTTTAATCCACCGCTTTTATTTCATCGTAGGATCAAAGTCAATTTGGAAAGACCAAACCTCAACCCTTGATTTTGCATAGCCCTCTCTAATCTTCGCCCGTCAGTATAAAAGGAGGCTTATCCTTTGCCTCTGAGAACTTTTTTCCACTTCGTCTAACCAGATAGAGAAGAGAGAGAAGTGAGAGAAGAGAGAAAAAAGAGAGAGAGAAACCCCAACCTGTATTCAAACCCTAATCTTACTTATCCTAAACCAATTTTGCCAAACACCATCCTTGTGTTTGAGAGTGTTGTTGGTAGGCGTTTTAAGGTCGTTGATAATTATCCTTTTGAAGTTAAGATCTTGTGTCCAACTTAAACATTTTAAGTTAGATCTGTATCTCTTGTTCATAGAAATTATAGATCTGGTCATTTTATGTTATATTACACGTAGATCTGCATTTTTAGTTTCTCATCTTGAGAAATCAGTTTGTTGATTTATTTTCTGTAAATGTTTTTCAACTCTAGAATCAACACATTATTTTCTATTTTTAGTTCTTTTGAAATAAGGATTTTGACCTAGTTGGAATCGCAATTGGTGGTTTCCAATTTCAAAATCATTTTCAAAACCCTCTGAAATTGGATATGACCCTGGCAGTCTTACGAGGAAGGTAACCTTGGATTCCGGGATTGATTAAAAGTTCAAACAAAGTTCTTTTATTTCCTAAGAAGAGAGAAACTAAAAATCACAGCATATAGATCTGATTTGTATTTCATTAGGACTGTTTGTATAAAATAAGTGTGTGTGTGTGTGTGCATGCATGTGTTAAAGCACCATTATAAACACTTGACACACTACAACACAGAAGTGTTGGTTATAATATCTTGAATCAATAAGAATCGACGTAAAGACTGGAACAAAGTAGAGAAGTTAACAAACTGGGAAAGCCACGTCAACAATCAGAACTGCACAGAAGTTAGAAGTAAAGCCAGTGGGTACATTTCTAAACTTAGATAGGACTGTTTTGTGTGCATGTGTGTTATATAGTTTGTAACTCAAGAATTTTGTTTTAGTGAATTTTTGGTTTGTGACTTAGAAGTCACCGTGGATGTTTCCTCGGTTGGGTGAGGTTTTACCACGTTAAAAATATCTTGTAATTAATCTTTCTACATCTCCTCATCTCATTCTCGTGGTTGTGCTGAGTTTAATTATTTTAAACTATTTTACTAAACATTTTAACAAAATCTTAAATAGATCTCGTGCATGTTTCATTAAACACATCTTGTGATTAAACTGATTTGATTTAAAGAAAAGAGTTTCTTTAAAAAATAGTTCGGAGTTACTTCAATAGTTTAATCTTGTATTAAATGCCCTAAGTAACAGCTTTTTCAGAGACTGGCGAAGTTATTGTTATAAGCTTTACCTTGGATGAAATAGGTATATCCTGTGTGACTAGATTTGGGTCACAGTATTTTGTTAGCCTTAGATTCGTGTGTGATTCGAGTTTACGGGTGGTATCGATAACATTATATATATATATATATATATATATATATGTATGTATGTATTTTCGCGGTAGCGGGATCCTATTTTGAATTTGTATCTGGTTTATACTACTCATTTTATATTTGTTATACGAGTATAGTACTATTGTAAGAATAATGTTATGGTATTATTAGAACGATAGCAAGCTAGTGATGGCAAGACTATCGTATTTGCAGTTTCAAGATGGAACATGTTGTTGTTGCGATATCTCACCTAGATACAGGTTGAGTTTAGCTTTGTTATTATGGGTAGATGGAACTTCGGCGAGCCGATATTTCATTGTCATGACTTAAGTGCGTGGCGACCTTATAGATGTTTCATTATCATGACTTAGTGTTAGTGCTAGCGGTTGGTGGTGTGGCTCCTGAACAGAGATAGGAGTTCAGACCACATTTTGTTGAAAGAGGGGATAGGGTTATCCCGATGGTGTGGCTCCTTGTTTGGATTTCGCTTGCGATACGCTCCGCGCATGAACCTTAACGACGTCGGGAGTGGAGAGATGTTATAGGATGCAAGGATGTTGGTTTTGTCGATAAGTCGTATAGTGTGGAGGAAACACTATAGATTGAGGGCCGCATGATGATGGTGTGATTATGAAAAAAATAAGTGCTATGGAGGAGAATTAACATGGTTCTCTCACCACAAGTAGGTAGGTGATGCAGGAGTTAGAGAAATTAATTTGAGGCTTATAGCCAGGCCTTAATGAAAAGAAAAATTGTAGAGGAATGTTTTGGGTATGATGTTCGTAACACTTTTACAAAGAGTAGGCGCCCCAATTTGATAGACTTTCTATATCGTTAAGAAGAAGGATAGAGTGGTAGAGGTACGTGAGTAGGTTAGCGAGTTAGGATTTAGGATGCCCCGCTGGTGTGCCTTAGGCCGTTATATCTCTATGACCGACGATGAGAGGGAGTAGTGTAACGGGAGGGTTCCTTGTTTGGATTTTGCTTTCTGAGACGTCTCACACATGAAACCGAGCAAATGTTGGGAGTTGAGAAAGGTCTAGGGCACCAGGGACACAATTTAGGTTAGTACTCATCTTACGTGTAGGAAACACTTCGATCTTTTAAAATTATTAGGAAGTAAAGCCAGTAGAGTTTGTGGCGCCGATATAGGAAAATTGTGGGAAGTAAACCACAAGAAGATTGGTTGGTTAACCTTGATAAGGATTTGATTTCCAAGTGTAGGGAGGATTAAATTTTAAGGGTTGGGGAAAACCTATGTGCGAGTATTACACCGAGGAAATAAGGCCCATCTTTAGGAACAGTGTTACGTGTCTAACGTTTATAATAGTTATGCATAAAAGCACGGGTTATAAGGTGTGTGGGCACCCTGGTAAGTTAGTTTTATATACCGCCTAAAATAGGAAGGGCGAAGTATATAAAGTTGAAGATTATGCCGTGAGGAAGTCACAATGGATTTGGAGTACGTTGAATGGAATGTCGTAAGAAGTATGCGATAATCCAATTGTGTAGGGGCAATAAGAGGTAACATGCCCAAGATAAGCGATGAGACTAATGGGAATAGTCAAGTGTTAGAGTAATTTCCTTTTTAAGGGGAAAGTAGATACCCTGGTGAAGATGACCGGACGCTTAAAATCGTAATTTTCTGGTGAGATTTAGAAGTTAGAGAGGCCGAGGTAGCAGTATAGTATCGTATAAACCTTGATAGAGGCGAGTGCCGAATGAATGAATGGTTGAGAGCCATCGAGTTAGTACCATTCCACTTGAGGCATTAGGATGTGGAGTGATTCACGATCCTAGGTTAGTGTTGGTAGTAGTTGTATCTGAATTTCAAATGCGAAATTCCGTTGTAAAGGGGGGAGTATGTAATACCCCTCACTTTAATAGGAATTAAATTTAATAATTAAGTGCAATTTAGAAATTTAAGAAATTATAGTGAATAGTAATTTTTGAGGTTTTCAAGGATTTAATGATTTTCGATGTATGTTATATTTACTCTAGGGATTAAGTAAATGAGTCGTAGTATTTTATTACTTGTCGCAGCTGGGTAAAGAGACAAAATGAAATATTTTAGATGGGAATACCGCATTAAGTTGTGTTGGGTTAAAATAGTGAATTGCGGTTAAGTGCCTTGGATGGAAATTCCGATTGCGCGGTTGGTCTCGGAATGGTCGAGATAATCAGAATAGAGTATCCAGGGGAAGTTCCGAGAATTTTTGGACCCGTAGGGACTCGTAATTGAGTAAACGAGTCATTTTTAGATTTATAAGGTACAAGCACTTATTTCTCTCTTATAAGTCACGAGAGAGAGGAAGAGAAAGAAAGAAAAGAAAGAATAGAGAAAGAGAGAAAGAAGGAAGAGGAGAAAAGAAGAGAGAAATGGGGGATTCCGGCCAAACTCCACCGGATTCGACTCGAGGTCGTCGAATTTCATCCTCCAGGCAAGTGTGTACTTGCTTTACTTCATTTTATGCATAAATATCATATTATAGTTGGTAAACTATATGATTTTGGGTTAGAACCCTTAAAATAAATTTGGGAAAATTTGGATATGATTTACATATTGATGTAATGTAAACTCTTAATGATTTCTAGTGTTAAATCCATCTAAATGGAGTGAAGATATGGATTGAAATGGGTTAAAATGATAAGTTCGGGTTTTTATGGTTTTAGGGTTTAAATCTAAGAGAAATGGTTTAATACTCCAAATTAATTGATGTGTTAGTTGTAAAACATATATTAGATGTTTATGGAGTTGTTGGATGAGATTAGAAACAACAAAAATGGAGAAAAATGGAGGTTTGGATTTTTGGAGAAGAAGGTGAATAGTGACCAGCGTCACTTCCGAATCGATTCGGATAGGAATCGAATCGATTCGATTCTTGGTCAAAAAATTAAATTTGTAGATCTTTTCGATACGGTTGCGTGGGCACCAATCGCGTATTTTTCTAAATTTTTTTGGATTTATAGTGATTTTTCTACGGAATGCTATCCAAGATCGAAATTGTTAGCCAGAAATCCAACCTGACATTGGGAGAAAAATAAATTGTATTGATGTGTTGTTAGAATTCATTGTGTAGATGTTTGTGATGATATTGGTGTATATTAGAAACCACGAAAATGGAATTTGGGATGTTGGATGAAAAATTTGGAGAACTGATTTTCGAGGATCTGGTATGACCGGTCGACCGAGCCCCTATGGTTGGTCGACCGCGTCAAGGAAGAAATGCCTACTGGTTGGTTTCTTAGGCTTATTTGCAAAATGCGGTCGACCGGGGGTCCAGGGTCGGTCGACCAGCACTCTGTTTTCAGTCCAAGATTTTGGAGATTTTTATTCCTTCTCCTCTTTGATTTTAGAGCTTAGAGGCTTTCTAAATTAGAGTATTATAGAGAATTATGATCTAAAGGACTTGAGGAGTTGTGAATTGACTTTGGATCATTTAAGAGGTTGATTCGGGATATGGAACTATCAAAAGTTTAAGAAAAGAGAGGCTGCTTTGGGATTTAGTACCATCAGTGTGTAAATATTTGAATGTTATTATGAGTGAAAACATTTGGGGTTATTGGCCATCATTATGTGAGATTGGCAATTATGGTCACATATATATATTTGAGGAATGATGTAGATATATGTACGATGTGATTACAGTATATATATAAATGATATGAATATGTGTGTATATATATATATATATATATATATGTGTGTGTGTGTGTGTGTGTGTGTGTGTGTGTGTGTGTGTGTGTGTGAATGGTATATATATATTTATGTGAAGCATACCCCCTATTTGCTATCATGGGAAGTTGCGCGATGTGGGTGAGGCCCCTGGCTTGAGGAGCAGGGAGCGTATAGTCTCCGGGTCATAGCGTCCATTTTTATATTGTCTGATTTTTATTAGGGGTGAGACGTGGTGGGTATGTTTCGTCTCACTTTCGGGGAGGAACTATGATCGCTTCCCATACGTTGTGATTTAATTTTTACCAAGGTGGTGTGAGATTCCGACCGTTGGTACCCAGGATGATACGTGAGTGATTCCCTGGTAGATGATAGCATTGAGACCGCATCCTCGAGTTATAGCTCGTGGGGATGGTTATTGTACTTGTGTGTATTATACATTACTTGTGTATGAGAACAAGATATTATATTTCTACTAGAGTAAAGAGATAAATTGAAATATGAAAGAAATTCTCATTTCAAGGGATTTTATCCGGACATAAATTTTGATATGAAAAATAAAATGAGTAAGTTATGTATATGTATTTATATGGGTATATATATACGTTATGTACTGAGGGCCTAATGGATCTCAACGATCGACATTGACAAGTAGTCGTGTATCGGGGAGTTTCTTGTTTGGATTTCGCTTTGCGAGACACCCCACGCATGAATGTGGCACAATGTTGAGATTGGGGAGAAGTTTAGCCCTTAGTACTTGGGTTAAATAGGATTTGTAGAATTTTGGTGAAACAATTAGTTAGGCAGGGTAGCTTAACTACATTATGTAGTAGATATGCATTAGGTGTGCAATATTAGTAAAGAGGTGAGGGGTATCTTATGGGAGTGTGATACCAATTTAAATATGAGATAAAAGATATTCAGAAATAAAGTATTTATGTACTTGCTAAATATTTTCACAACTCGGGCTCTGACCCGTTTCTATATTTTCTCCTCTCTTGCTATATATTATATATATATAGGTCTCCAGACATAGGGACGCCTGGATGATGATCCTTTTGAGTCAGGCGTGGCTGCAGCAGCTATGGATGCATGCAGGTTTACTGTAGACTCTTATATCCTTGTAATCTAGATAGGAGGTACTGTATAAACATTCGAGCCAATAACCCAACTGCATTTATTTATTCTTTTACCACCTTTTATACGGATTCAATTTGGTTGTATATTATTAAATCGAGTGTTCAGTTATTTTTTTTTAGTTCATCTCAGTTTCATTTATACATAAACTGTGTGAATGTTTTAATTGATTAATTTGTTAAAAGATTAGTTAAATAAAATTTTGACGCCATCCTAATAGGTTATTAGTAATTAATTTGGTTTTCGACAGTGATGCTAAAAATGAACCATATGCGACTCCTATTTTAATTTGGTACAAGAGTGATCGCCCGATATTTTATTAGGCGGCGTGTCACACTGCAAAGGATTTTCGAAGTTTATCATTTGGAGGTGCATCTGGAGTTATTCATTTTATTGCTTTATTGAGTTAGATTTTATTTTCAGTCGCATTTCATAATGAGAATTCATTTGGGTTTTTTTATTGATCCATTCGGTTCTAAAGTTGTTAGAGGATTTTCAATTGGATTATTCACAGTTGATTATTATTCAGTTCTTAATTAAATCATTATTGGAGATTGGATTTATTCGAAGTTTTAGCATGTTATGGACCTTTTATTGCTTAGTTAGATGGTTTATCATTTGGGATTGATTCAATTATATATCTTATGGGATGATTTAATTATATCTCATATATGTCTCATGCTAAGAATGGTACTTATTTAGTTCACACCCGATGTAGTTCGGCGGTGGTGGCTGGCCACCCCGTCTGTCGGATTTTGTGGGGTGTGACAAATGGTATACAAGCATGGTCTTAGGTATCATAGGCTTTGAGTACGTCTTAGCTTCTGCGTTGCTTATCTTTGATTCCCTTTTGATGATTTGTATTCTTAGTCATTCTGAGTCTGATGTTGTTTTGTTCATATCTTTTGAGATTAAGAACATAAGGAGAGCTGGGTATAGGAGAGAAGAGTCTGTTTCTGGTCCCGTGACTCAGGTGAAGAAGTCTTAGATTGTCTTAGAGGCTGAGGAGTTGGGGCTATCATACGTGAAGCCACGACTTTCGGTATGGAGATGGAGAGACAGAGATGGGTGACTCTAGAAGCACAACAGGAGTGTCCACCAGTTTCGAGTCGGGATAAGGTGAGAACCACATTTCTAAAGGGAAATCCACCCACCTTTGTAGGGGGATCTGACCCAACGGTTGCTCACCTATGGAGGAGAGACATGGACAGACATTTGAGGATGGTGGACTACGCTGATGTACAGAAGCAGATGTCAGCGACATTTAAGCTGACTGGGGATGCTTTACGGTGATGGAAGAGTGCCACCACGTTGGAGGATAGAGACCAGTTGGGTTATGCAGAGCTTCTAATAAAGTTTAACAATAAGTACTTTTTGTATGCAATTCGGAGCGCAAAGAAGAGAGAATTTATGGACTTGGAGCAAGGTTCAAAGTCGATTGTGTGAACATGAGTTCACAAATTTATCTATGTTTATACCAGAGGAGGTTAGTATTGAGGTGAAGAAAGTGGAATTTTTTATTAAGGGGTTGTCTTGGTCAATTAGGCTGATGGTGTTGGAAAATCCAGCATACACTACTTATGCTCAAGTAGTGGATGTCATAATGTTACTATGGAAAGAGAAGACCAATTATCAAAAGAAGTTGGGAAAGAGACAAGAATCAAATGGAAAAGGTGGTGAGAATAAGGGTCGCAATGACCAAGCATGGAAGAAACAAAGGACAAACCAGGAACAACAAGGACATGGAGAAGAGCAAGCAAATACTAGATGTTACAAACCTTTTTAGGGTGAATGCTTTTTCTGTGGGAAAGTAGTACATAAAGCGGATAAGTGTTTCAAGAAAGAGGAACAACCACGCCAAGCGGCACAAGCCCAATAGGGTCAAGTCACACAAGGACGACAAGGTCAGGGAGTACAGGGGTAGCAAGGACTTAGGTCTCCAGTTCTCGCAGCAGCAGGTGTTCAGGTGGCACCAGCAGCACCGACAACGTCAGGTACGCAGGGGGTGGTCGCAACCAACCAATACCGGTTATGGGAGGTGTTATGTGCCTCAGCCTCAGGCAGAGCAGGATAGATTGCGTGGCTAATAGAGTATCGCGGTACGTAATATTTTCTTAAATACTTATATATGTAGGCGTTATATATATTATATTTTTGTTAAGGACTACATTCAAGTAGGTTAGGTGTATGGGTGCCTAATTGTGGTACTCTACGGGTAGGCATATGTGAGCCTTATTTTATTTTGCACGATTACGATTTGCAGAATTTTGAGGATGAAATTCCATTGCTAGTGGGAAAGTATGTAACCCCTCACATTTTATTTAATTAATTTAATTAATTAATTGGAATATTAGTAGAAATAAAACTTTGGATTTATGGTCTTTAATAATTAAACATGTTGATTTTTATATTCGAGTAGTAAATTTTCAACTGAAATTAAATCGGAGTTACAATAAAATGTTAGAATGATTTTTGAAAATATTTTAACAAGAAAGTACGTTTTTATTAAATTAAAGAATATTTTGCTCACTGTAAAGGCGATGTTTTTAAAGATTTGGTTTTGATGCTGGGGTTGTTCAAACGACAGTGTATGTCGTTCGAATGACGTAGCATCTTGTTCCAATGACAGGGGCGGTGGATGGATTAGAGTATCGTAATTATATTTTAACTCTTACACACTTTAAATACCAAACTGTTACGGGACTGGGACTTTCAGAACACTTTTCTCACAAACTTTCTCCAATAAGGTTCTCAAAATATTATTTCCTCTCATTTTCAACCCCTAGCCCCAACTTTTAACAAGTGTTGAAGATTCAATTGATGTTTTCTCAAGAGGAGTTCGGCCTTCTACTCAGATTTTATCCAACTAATTTCAGGCATGAATACTCTATTCCTTTCCTTTAGTATTATGCGTTTTAAGTGTTGCCTAAGCCTTTAATTACATCTTTTTCTTAAAAACAAGTAGCAACCTAATTAGAGAAAGTGGACATTAAATCTGGGGGTTGTTTTTATAAAATCTTTTAATATGAATAATATTCATAACCCTTGGATACATAGGATTCATGAGTGGATTTTGAGTTTTATTGGTGAAGGTTGCATATAGAAAAATCCTAGTTTTGAATTAAATGAATTTGGGGGCGTATAACCAATGTAAATTGTGTAGAGATAATGAAATTAGAGATATGATGTATTAATGATGAAATCTCGGTGTATTTTAAATAAAATAATTGAATGGGATTAATTGGGTGTTTATGATGATGTGATAATTAAATTAAGATTTAAATGAATTAGTCTATCATGCGCAGTTTTATACGTTGATTAATTATGCTTGTTTTTGTGACTTGTTGGTTATATTATATTGCCTTTGTGATGATGGGTTGTTGGGTATCGTATGCTCTCCCTATATTTTAGGATGCCTTTTCGGTATGGGACTAGTGGGTAGGCAGTTTGATGATTTACGCCTTCTAGATATGGGACTAGTGAAGGTAGATTATTACGACTTTATTATATCGGGGGTGGGCCGATTTTTGTTACCTTATCGTCGTTATGCTAGCCTAGGTATGAGACTAGGTCGACCTTTATGTTAGAAATTCATCTTATACATAGGGTAGGACGTATTGATAACTTGGGGACCCTTAGGTATGGGACTAAGGGGTATTTTGAGGATCTCACGTCGACTAAAATAGTGGGGTAATTTATAAATTGAGAAATTGAGAATTAATTCCTAAGATATAAACGGGTATTAATATTGGTGGCGACATAATGTGTCATGGACCGGCAGTTTAAACGGGTAAGCTTGAATGATTTATGTCGTGTCGTGTGTGGAACCTTGTCATATTGCAGGGGAACGACAGTTTAAACGGATTCGGCTGGCTATTGACAAGGGGAAGTGTGACACTTTGGTGGATTGCCACCCGAGGCGGAAGGACCGCCATAATAAAAAGTGAGAATAATAATAAAATAGGGTTAATTTAATAAAATTAACATCGTGGGACTTGGTAATTTAAAATCATATTGGTGTGCTTTTTGGAATGGGAAATTCAAAGGGTAGTTAGTGATTTATATTTATCGCGTTTAATTATCCCATTTAATTAAAATACTCTATTGTGATATTTATTGCGTATAATGCTACTGTCTGGATTCACGGACCCAATTTGAGGGGAGTAGTGTGTATTCATGCTCGGGGCGCTGACCTCATGCATTGACGAACTTTTTTCTGGATCAGTTTTGGAGAAGCTGCATCGGAATCTCGGAGTTTATCGTTTGGAGGTGCAGCTGGAGTTATTCATTTTATTGCTTTATTTAGTTAGACTTTCTTTTCAGTCACATTTCATTATGAGACTTCATTTGGGTTTTTTAATTGGGGCACGCGGTTCCAAAGTTATTAGAGGATTTAAGTTGGATTATTCACATTTGATTATTATCCAGTCCTTAATTAAATCATTATTGGAGATTGGATTTATTCGAAGTTTTAGCATGTGATGGATCTTTTATTGCTTAGTCGGATGGTTTATCATTTGGGATTGATTCAATTATTTATCTTATGAATTGATTTAATTATGTCTCTTATTTGTCTCATACTAAGAATAGTATTTATTTAGTTCACGCCCGGCGTAGTTCGGCGGCGGTGGCTGGCCACCCCGTCTGTCGAATTTCGTGGGGTGTGATAAAATGCGTCCCAATTATTTTTTTTATTCTACATAGACGTTTTTACTGTGTTTAAACGACACGTACCCATAAGTTCATTAACGCATGATTTATTTTCATGGGTGTACTTATCACGCCAAATTGAGTCATGTAATTATATAATCATGAATAAATATTTGGTTTCAATTTAATCTTACACATTTAAATTTAAATCCATCCGATTTAATTTATTCCCAAGATTAATTCTAAATTATTAAATTTATTTCTATCATAATGTTTTAGTCCAAAAACACGGGGTAATACAAATGATTTCTTGAATCTTCCTCTTGAATCCTTCATCTCCCAATTCCACGACAAGGGTTCTTACTTCTGTCTTCTCAAATGTGTGACAAAGGGTTCTTTCCTCTGTCTTCTCAAATGTGTGACATAGGGTTCTTAGATGCAAATGATAGGGAGTTATTAAACTCCCAATTAATATAACTAAGGATCTAATCCCAAGTTGGTCCTTAGGCCACACTACTAAAATGACCCGAAAGTGAAGCAATTAGTATGGGTACCCCGGGACCATTTTTAAAGATCTAAAATACCTAAACGAGTTTGTGGAACCTCCCAAAATGTGTTCTAAATATTTTTATTTAACATACCCTTTTGTATTAGGTTTTATCAATGCTCAACCATAAGTTAATTAATTTATGACTTATTTCTCATGACCAAATCCATTGTTGATGTAAAAAACTAGATTACTCTAATTATTTAATCACAGATAAATAAATGAGACAAAAGATTTTAAAGTGGTTCAGCCTTATATGAATGGCCTACGTCCACTGTTATGTTATTGATGAGTGTTTGGGAATTCTCGATTACAAGTGTTATCAAGAAATTCCGATCCCCTTGAATGAGGGTGATACAAGGTATTTATAGCCTTTAGGCTGTACATGAAAGGGTGTTACATTAAATGATACACATATGAAAGGGTAATACATTTAATGCAGCGTGTGCGTCAAGATAATAAGCATTCAATGAATAGTTGAACTGTTAATTATCTGGCAATCAATGCTGGGGCCGAGATGCAGCTCGGACCGCCTTAGTTGCTCGTTACTCAAGAGTACCTCGGAGCGCTGGAGTTCCTCGGAGTGATAAAGCTCCCCGGTGTATCCTTGTTGCTCGGAGAGAACATGAGTTGGTCGGGGAAATGAACTTCCTCGTTGCTATTGTGCCACGTAAATTGGCACGTGTCTTCGTATTATTCGTCCATATCAGCATATTAATTTTGGTATCAACAGAAGCCCCCAATGTTTCATATTTCGAACTTTTAGGAGTATGGAACATTCTTTCTAGGTATATGGCGATATTAAATGACTTTCCTGGGTTTTAGGAACTTTTTCTTTGTATTTAAATTTCCTTCCAAATTCACAGAATCCGCCTTTTTGTAGAAAGCGCTTCGATCTTCGTGCATTTTTTTATCCTTTTAGCCGCCGGTAGCGTAATAGTTTCCTTTCTGTAATCATTTCTTTCGTCGTTTCCCAAGGCAAGGTATTTAAACTTCAGAGGCAATCTCATCGTCTTCTACCTTTTCAATTTCTATTTTCGAGTTTTCTAAAGCTTTTCTCTCTCTTGTGCGTTCGTTCCCTCCTTCGTTTGTTTGTCAACAGATCTCCTTTTTCCTGTAAGATTTTCTTCCTTCTTCTTCATTTCTTTTTATTCACCATGGTTTATATTATCGAATCTCTTGAGAAGTTCCGTTCTGACTTCTCTATTCCTTCTTGGGTAACTTTGGAGAGTCTTTCTGAGCCTTCAAGTTATTTTGATTTGGCTGAGGGACACTGGTTCCCTAGCTTATTTATTGCTGAATGTGGATTTTCTTTTCCACCAAATCCCTTGTGTTTAGAGTTCTGTCAGTATTTCAATGTTGTCCCTGCCAAAATAGCTCCCAACACATGGAGAATAGTTAATGGGGTGTATAGGTTAAATCAAACTCATGGAACTCGTATAGGAATTCCTGAGATTATGTACTGTTACAGATGGGCTGTTTTAGACAATGTTTTTTATTTAAAAACTAGGTTTTTGAATAGGGCTTTAGTAGTCAACCTCCCTGATGCAAACAGGGATTATTTTGAACACGGGGTAGTTATAAAAAATTGGCAACATGCCCCTTTGGTTGGAGATGCAGTATATGAGGGTCCTAGATGCCCCCCATATGGCAATGGGATAGGTTATTTTCATCTTATTTTGTTTTTTGAAATTATGATTTCATTGTGTTTGACAAAATGTATGACTGATATTTCACTATGTTTTTATTTGCAGCTGACAGCAAGAGAAAAACTCCAAAAGAAACAGAAGTTAATATCAAGCATTTAAAACATATCTGGAGTTTGCATCGAAGAGTTACAGACGAGCACATCAGGTCTGCTTCATATTTGCTGCAGTACAGGAGCTACACATCATCCTTTACTGCTTGTCCTGTGGTCAGTATTAGTGACCCATTGCCAGCTTCCGAGGAATCTTCACCAGAATCTCACATTCCTCTAAGTCAGAAGATGGGTAAGAGAAGAGTTCCTGCTATCTTCGAGGAGACTTTCTCTGCCAGGGATGGAAAGAGGAACAAGGCTGAAGTCCCAAAGGGGACCAAGAAAATTGATGATGTTCCTTCTGTTGCTGTTCAGAAGGCTGTCGAGAAGCCTCCAATGGCTCCGAGCAAGAGAAGTACTTCTGTGGAGGTGGTCACTATTTCCCCCACCAAAGGTTCTTTGGCTGAAACTGCTGAAGTACCACTGAGGAGATTGAAGAAATCATCCTCGGTTAGTTTTTCTGAAGCCATTCCCCAGCTCCAAACTAGTGGAGCTGGTGTTCCAACCATCATTCCCCCGAGCTCTGCAATGAGCTCGGTAAAAACTTGGACTATTCCTGAAGTCCAAGGAATTGAAGAAAGTATGTCTAGGGATATGCTGACCTCCCTAGCTACTCGTCACATCGCTTCAGTAAGTTTCTTTTTATCTTGAATTCTTCTTTCCTTCTATCAATATATGTATCTCGGCACTAACTCATCACTAACTTCTTTTTTCAGCTGGTGAGTTGTTTTAACACCATTGTGAAGAAAGATGAAGCGCTCAAGGCTTCAAGCTCCTCGTCTGGAGTGGAGGATGCATTCCAGGGTTTGGCCCAATCTCTGAAGGAATCCCGTCAGAAGTACGACGAGGATAAAGGTGAATGGGAGAAGAAACTGGTTGCATCTGAAGCAGAGAAGGTGCAGTTGGAAAATAAAGTGAAGGATTTGGAGAGGGAGAATAAGAAATACTCCGAGAAGCTCACTACTTTCGGGGAGCTTAAAAATAAGCTGAAATCAGCTGAGGAAGAAGCAAATCGTCAGAAGGAGGAGTTGGAGGCCAAGCTGAAAGCCTCCGAGGACCTTCTATCCGAGAAGCTCTCCTCGGAGAAGATGAAGAGAAAAACATCTGTGAAGAAATATTTTTGAACTGGTTGGGATAAAGGATGGGATAGGGGGGTGGCAGCAATGATGACCCAGGTGAAATATAGAAGTTTGAAATACTTCCATGATGGTTGGGTTGCTGCCTTGCAGGAATTGAAAGTGAGCGAGGACTCCGAGCTATTTCAACAACATCTCCCAGGTCCTCCTGCAGTTATTGAAGACGAAGATGAAGACGAAGCTGCATCTGAAGAGTCTTCAATGATTGTGGGTGATCAAATCCTTACTCCTCAACCCAACCAGACATCTGCTGAAGAGATTTCTTCTTTGCCTGCTCCTCTTGAACAAATCCCAACTCCAGCCGATCAAATCAGTGTTCCCACCGAGCAACCAAGCTCCTCGTCCCAGCCTCCCGAGAAAGTCTTGGGAGACAAGGAAAAGGTGTGAAGTTGTTCGGTACTATCTTTCTGTTTTTCTTCTTACTTGTACTTTGTATCTCAGATCTTTGTAACTTTGCCTTATGATTTAATAAAATCTGAGTTCTTTTCTTCCACATGATTGTCTCTTCTTTATCTGCACTCTGTCTTAATTTTCTTTTTCTTTCTCTGTTAGTTTCTGACCAGAATGGATCTTTTGTCAGCTAATGACACAAAGTTGATGCAGCAATGCCAGGAATATTATAAAGCTGGTCATATAGACCTAAGTGCATCCGAAATTGCCGATATCCTTGGCCATGGTGCTTCAGAACAAGCAATCGAAGCTTATCGGTACCTGAAGGACTTACTTGATAGAGCAGTGGCCAATAACGTGGCTTATTATGACATGATCGAGGACCTCCAATGTACCCTAGAAGATCTTCAGACTCAGTACAAGGAATCAAATGCCTTGTTACATGAGGGATATGAAAAGAAATATCAACAGCTTTCTGTCGATAAAGGCTACGACAAACTCCTTGCTGGGTATGATATTAGGGAGAGGACCCTGAGGGGAGAAGTTGAAGCTTGCAGACAAATTGTTGAACTGCTGGAGCAAGAGAATAATAATTTACAGGAAGAACTAGCACAATACAAGTCTGCAGCCTCTTCTTCAACAGCGGTAATCCCAGTGACCGATGAGGGATTTTCCTTCTTAGAGGTTGAAAATGCCAAATTAAGGCAAGAGTTGGATGTCCTGTGAAGATCTGGTACTTCTACTCCTACTCGGGGACGAGGAAGAGGATCTCGTGGGCGAGGAAGAGCTGCCCAGGATGTTAACGAGGAACGAGGTACTCCAGCTGCTCGGGGTCGATCAAGAACTCCTCGTAGTATTGAAGAAGCTCGTACTCTGTCAACATTGGAAACCCAAGCGTATCAACTGAATGCCAAAGATCGGGCTTTGTCTGAAATGTCCAAGAAAATCCTAACTTTGGAGGATCAAATTGCATCGACCAAATCTGCTCTGGATAATAAGGATGCTCTTTCCAGGAACTTTCATGAGCAGTTAGAGAAATTAACTTTCCAATTCCATAAACAACCTCATGAGTTCTGGATGGCAGGCTACAATGAAGCCCTTTATCACTTAGATGCTCGCATTAAAAATGCCAATAATGAAGGTTATAAGCAGGGATGGTTGAACGCCCTGGGTGTATTAAAATTGGAGCAAGGGCATTATTTATGGGATTATCATACTCCTAGGCTGCTAGACTTGCCTCTGCCACCTTATAAATTGGACATGGAATGGATCCCAGCTCATGCCATTCCTCGGAGCTTAATTGAAAAATACCTCGACGACTATAATCTTCATTCACAAATCGAAGTATCTCGTCCCGAGCATCTACTGGACACACCTTCTGTGATGAACGTCAGAATGCTCAGAGATATTAATTTCATTAATTCTCCTCTTTGCCTGGAAGATCCTCCTGCTGGCGAGGAGCCTGTTTCAAAAGCTAAGGGAAAGAAACCAATAGAGTAGGAATCTCAATGTAATAGTTAGTACACATGTAATTTGTAATTCGTTTTGAATTTTAATGAAAGACTTTCATTTTCTGTTTGCAAATTTGTACTACTATTGTTTTGTACTTGTCTAACACTTTTATATTCGTGATTTCATAACAATACCTTATGGTTCATCGACCAATCTAGTAATAAAAGGTTATAAGTATCAAAAATGTTGCTCGACCAGTTAATAATAAAGTAATGAGTATAAAAATGTTTAAAAATTTTCCAACCAACCAAGGTTGTTGAATTATGCTCGTCGACCAATTATAATTAGTGAGAGTTTTATCCCCGACCAACCATACTTGGTTCAGTTTGGAATATTTTGTATTTTCTGGAATAGTTTTACCTTCCAACTAACATAAGTTGGCATATTTTGTTTCTTAACCAGCCGAAATTGGCATTTTTAAGAATGTTGTTCTTACCCTTTTACCAACCGGAGTTGGTCATGGGTTTGAACTATCATGTCCACTAACTCTTTTACCAACCGAAGTTGATCACATTAGTGTGTGCCTCCTATCCAAAGGAGTATAGTTTGTTCTCGCTATTTTACCAACCGAAGTTGATCACGCTCGAACTATCATGTCCACTAGTTATTTTACCAACCGGAGTTGGTCACGCTAGCGTATGCCTCCTAACCAAAGGAGTATAGTTTGTTCTTGCTATTTTACCAACCGAAGTTGATCACGCTCGAACTATCATGTCCACTAGTTATTTTACCAACCGGAGTTGGTCACGCTAGTGTATGCCTCCTAACCAAAGGAGTGTAGTTTGTTCTCGCCCTTTTACCAACCGGAGTTGGTCGTGGGTCTGAACTATCGTCTTCTTTTTGCTGTCGAGCAGCGTAGTGTACAACACTAGTATTCCCCGAAAAACTTTCAATAAAAGGAGAGAAGATGGTGAAACATCATCGTTTTATTCATATTGATAGAACTGCTTTACATTTTACATTACTGATAATACTTGCGTAGGTGTTCAGCATTCCATGCATTCTTGAATTCCTCTCCTTCTAGAGTTGCTATTCGGTAAGTTCCTGGTCGAACAACTTTTGTAACTCAATAAGGTCCATGCCAATTTGCTTCCAATTTATTGTGCTTCTGAATGACCTTCTTTAGCACGTAATCTCCTTCTTTTAAATCGCATTTCTTCACCCTCTTGTTGTAAAACAGAGCTGTTCGTTGTTGATATGCAGCATTTCTAATGGTTGTTTCTTATCTAACCTCCTCGAACATGTCCAAATCTAATCTTCTTATAAAGTCACTGAATGGGGAATTGAAATTCAGCACTCTGTGTGTTGGTAGGCCCAACTCGGCAGGTATTACAGCCTCACTTCCAAAGGTCAGCATATATGGGGACTCTCCAGTTGCTGCTCGGGGAGTTGTTCGGTAAGCCCACAATACTGACTGTAGCTCATTAATCCAATTTGCTTTAGCCTCACTTAGCCTCTTCTTCAAACCATTTAGTAATGTTCTGTTCGTCACTTCAGTCTGCCCATTGCTTTGAGGATGGCCTGGTGCTGAATGAACCTTCAAAATGTTTGACTGATGACAATAGGCGGCAAACTCCTCGTTATCAAATTATGTTCCATGGTCTGTAATGAAGGCATGAGGGAGACCATATCGGCAGATGATATTCTTCCAAACAAACAGGTACACCTTCTCGTATGTCATATCAATAAGTGGCTCAGCTTCTACCCACTTAGTAAAATAATCCACTGCAACGACAAGGTACTTGAATCTTCCTCGGGTCGTTGGCAGTGGTCCAACTAAATCAATTCCCCACATGGCAAATGGCCAAGGAGAAGTTATGGGTGTCAACAATGCTTGTGGAGTTCGTCGGATGGAGGAAAAACGTTGGCACTTGTCACACTTCTTGGCATATGTTATACAATCAGCCCTCATCGTCGGCCAGTAATATCCCTGCGTCATCACCCTTTGCAAAAGTGTTCGACCTGCTACATGGGCTCCACAGGACCCTTTATGGATCTCTTCAATCAATTCTTTCACCTCGGAGGGATGTACACATCTTTGCAAACCTGCCATAATTCCTCGTCTATATAAAACACCATTCGTTAGTACATACCGAGCAGCTTTAAACTTCAATTTCTTGGCAGCGATCTTATCTTCCGGTAATTCTCCTTCCTCGACATATGCCCTGATGGGATCCATCCAAGATGGTCCTAAATCAAGGGAAATAACATTCATCATCAGGCTTTCATCTATGCTTTGACTTTCTAACACCTCAATTGGTATCGTTCTTTGCAACTCGGTACGAGTAGCTGATGCTAGTCGGGCCAGTGCGTCTGCTTGTGCATTCTTCATTCTTGGTATTCTGATTAACTGAATGGCATCAAATTCTGCCAACAACTCCATCGCCTTTGCATGATACTTAACCATTAGTTCTCCTTTAACTGCATACGTTCCCATCATCTGATTCACAATTAGTTGAGAATCACTGAATACCATCACTTGTTTTGCTTCCATAATATTTGCTAAATTAAGACCTGCTATTAAGGCTTCATACTCAACCTCATTATTGGAAGCTTTGAATTGGAATCGTAAGGCATATTCCATGTCAATCTCGTCTGGGGTGTTCAAAACAATCCATGTTCCATAACCTGTTGTACAAGATGACCCATCTACATACAATCTCCACGTAGGTAACTCGTCTTCAAAATTCTTATCTGACAGCGTTCCTCGGTGAAATATTTGTTGTTTTGTTTCATCCTCCCCTGGTATTTTTTGCTCCTTGTCGACCATCTCTTCTCGCCCTTTTACCAACCGGAGTGGGTCTGGGTTTGAATCTGATGATCTTTCTACATCCACAAGCCCTTTTACCAACCGAAGTTGGTCTGGACTTATGTCTGTTGATCCTGTAACATCCACAGGTTGGTCAGCGAGCAACTTTTATTCCTCGGGGGTATCAAGATATGTAAACTCTGCTATAAAGTCTGCTACAGCTTGCCCTTTTAAGGATGATCTGGGTTCATACACAATATCATATTCACTGAGCTCTATTGCCCAGTACATCAGTCTCCCTGACTTTTCTGGCTTATGAAGGGCTTGTCTTAATGGCATGTCGGTATACACGATGATGGTATGGGCTTGGAAATATGGCCTCATTATTCTACTTGCCTCAATTAATGCCAATGCCAATTTTTCTAACTTTGGCTACCTGATCTCTGCACCTCGGAAAGCCTTACTTGTGTAATAAATTGGCTTCTGGACTCCATTCTCCAATCTGATCAATGCCGAGCTGACTGCATTCTCTGATAGTGCCAGGTATAAGTACAACTTTTCTCCCATTACTGGTCTGGACAGCAGTGGAGGTGTTCCCAGATATTTCTTCAAGTCTTGAAAAGCTTTTTCACATTCATCATTCCACTCGAAAGTTTTTCGGAGTGTTTTGAAGAATGGAAGGCACCTATCAGTTGCTCGAGATACAAATCTATTGAGCGCTGCAACTCGTCCGGTAAGACTCTGCACTTCTTTCTTCGTCGTTGGAGATCGCAACCCTAAAAGAGCTTTGATCTTTGCTGGATTTGCCTCAATGCCTCGCTGGTTAACGATATACCCGAGGAACATTCCTTCTCGTACTCCAAAGGTGCACTTCGTCGGGTTGAGCTTCATCTGGTATTTATCCAGTTGATCAAAGGTCTGACCTAAGTCAACTAGATGCTCAGCAGCTTTCTTGCTCTTTGTCAGCATATCATCGACATAGACTTCCATGTTGCAACTGATTTGTTCGGCAAAAACCTTGTTCATCAGCCGTTGATATGTCGCTCCTGCATTTTTCAAACCAAAAGGCATAACATTATAACGATAAGTTCCCCTAGGGGTAATAAAATAAGTGATTTCCCTATCTTCAGGTTTCATTTTGATCTGGTTGTAACCAGAGTAAGCATCCATGAAGCTGAGCAGCTCGTGCCCCGAGGTAGCATCTACTAGTTGGTCAATTCTGGGCAATGGGAAATGATCCTTTGGGCAGGCCTTGTTGAGATCAGTGAAATCAACACACATTCTCCATTTATTATTTTTCTTCTTTACCATCACCACATTTGCCAACCAGTCCGGATATTTCACATCTTCAATGAATTGAGCTTTCTGGAGCTTGTCGACCTCCTCCTGAATAGCTTGATTCTTCTCGGGGCTAAATACCCTTCTTCTCTGCTTTACAGGCTTGATCTCCTTATTCACATTGAGCTCGTGACATAAGAAGTTTGGATCTATTCCTGGCATGTCCTCATGACTCCATGCAAAAGTTTTCTTCCTGTTTCTCAAGAAAGTTATCAACTCCTGTTTTATTGAAGCATCCAACGTTAAACCTATCTGGGTTACTCGTTCAGGGTGATCGTCGTCCAAAATAATATTTTTTGTAGATTCCACCACCTGTCCTTTTACAAGCTGGGATTCATCTCTAGGATCGAGAGTTTCAATCTCTGTATCCTCTTCCACCTGGTAGGTAGTAGTCTTTTTCCTTGATTCTTCAAGCTCCTCTTGTTCGGCAGATGAATAATAGCATTCTCGAGCTACTTTTTGATCACCTTTCACAACTCCTACTCCGAAGTTTGTTGGGAATTTTAAGCACTGATGTACTGTAGATGGAACTGCCTCGAACTTCTTCAAACCAACTCTTCCCATGATGATGTTGTAAGCTGACTGCACATTTTTATCCATCACAAAGAAGCGTATTCTTTCTGTTCGGCAAGCAGGCCAAGTTCCAATGAATATATCCAACTTGATCGTTCCAAGTGGAAAAACTTTCTCGCCAGCAAAACCCATAAGGGGTCTGTGATAAGGTTCCAATTGAGATAATTTTAAATTCAAGCTGTCAAAGCACGAATAGTACATGATGTCTGCCGAACTACCATTGTCTACCACTACCCTTGAAATCACTACTTCTTTCATCCTCATTTTGATCACCAAAGGGTCGTCGTGAGGGTAAAGAACACCTGCCAGGTCGTTTTTGGAAAAGCCAATGACCAGCTTCTCTTTGTTTACCTTCCTCAGGCGATCTTCCTCAGCCAAATTTATTCGCTGAATATATGAGCAAGCTTGATCCTCTCCAAGGTAAGACTTTCTTTCTGCAGTAAGGTATCCTCCTCCTACATCTCCTCCCGTAATAACATTACAATCAAATGATCCAAAACGTATGGAAAATACCTCTCGTTCTAGCTGCCTTGGTTTCTTGGGAAGATCGGGGTCATCCTCGGCATCATCTTCATGACCTCTCTTCTTTTTCTCCTCTGCTCGACGAGGAGATCTAGATCTCTCTCTAGTTCGATCATTATTTCTTCTTTCACCTCCCCGATCAACATATTTTGCTAGCTTTCCTCTTCGGATGAGTGTTTCGATCTCGTTCTGAAGAGCTATGCAATTTTTGGTCATATGGCCATGATCTTTGTGGAACTCACAATATTTATCCTTGTTCCTCGCATCAGGATCTGACCTCAGTTTCTTCGGCCACTTTACCTCCTCGCTATTCTTGATTTCTTCCAAGACATGATTAATACCCATTTTCAAGGGAGTATAATTATCGAATTTTTTCAGGACTTCCCATGATGACTTATTATTTCTGGAACGTTTATCACCGCCATTGCCCTTATGCTCTTTATTTTTAGACTTGTCGACTTCCACCTTGGTGTCTTTATCTATATTCTTCTTTGCAGCCATAGCTTCCTCGGCATTCATGATTTTGGCCGCTTTTGCCAATAATTCTGACATAGTTTTAGGTGGATCTTTCGCCAAAGTGTAATACAACTTATTAGGCAACAACCCACTCATCAAGGTGGTGATTGCTATCTTCTCTTCGTAATCTATGACCTCCAGCTTCTCGTTATTGAAACGAGTTATGTAATCTCTAGTACTCTCACCAGATTTTTGTCTAACACTTAACAAGTGTGCTACTCGTTTTACTGGCTTTGCTCCAAAACAGAAATTACCGATGAACAACTCGGCCAACTGAAAGAAAGTTGAAATCTTACCCCGAGGAAGATTGTTGTACCATATCTGGGCTACTCCAGTAAGAGTTCCTGAGAACGCTCTGCATCTCATCTCGTCGGGGACAGCATAGATATCGGCGGCAACTTGATATTTTTCTATATGAAGAACAGGATCTGTCTTTCCATCATATTTGGGGGTCACTACTGGTGCTTTAAACTTTGACGGTGTAGGAAAATTCACAATGGCCTGGACAAAAGGTGTCCCTTGAACAAAGTTCATTGTAGGGGATTCTTCGCCTTAGCCATTTCTCCCAATCTGTCCTCCAACCGCTGAAGGGATCCTTTCCACGCTTTATTTCCTTCCTCGGGCCTATTGGTTCGAGCAATAGATCGTTCTGAAATAGCCTCCTGAGATTTATCTTGACGAGTAACTGATCGTGATTGTGTTGATCCTTCTCTTAGATCTGATGGTTGTCGAAAACTCCTCGACATGGTCTTAGGTGGACTCCTATTCCTCCTAGGGCCTAATCGACTGAAAGGAGACACTCTACTCAGTCTTTCTAAGGCACTGGGTCTTTCTGGAGAGAGGGTGATACGTTGATCAGTATCTGTAGCCCTTATTGACGAAGTTCGTCCAGGCTGATAAGAGAAATCATCAGACTCCTCATTACGATATGACTCAGTACGCCTAGATCGTGAAGAAAGTAAATAAGTTTTCCTCTGACCACTTCGATGTCCTGAACGTGCAGGTGCACCGCCATGAAGGGTTTGTATGAGTTGCCTCATTGTTTCTTGCATGGCGGTTTGTCCTTGAGCCAGATTCGTCATAATCCCGGCCAGACTGGAGGTGCAAAGGGATTTGGAGGATTTCCAGTATTTCCAGCGTTTCGATTGCTAGATTCTGGATTATCCGCCATTGATGATGAATGATTTTTGGTGAAAAACGATAATAACAATCGGTTCCCACAGACGGCGCCAATCTGTTGATGTAAAAAACTAGATTACTCTAATTATTTAATCACAGATAAATAAATGAGACAAAAGATTTTAAAGTGGTTCAGCCTTATATGAATGACCTACGTCCACTGTTATGTTATTGTTGAGTGTTTGGGAATTCTCGATTACAAGTGTTATCAAGAAATTCCGATCCCCTTGAATGAGGGTGATACAAGGTATTTATAGCCTTTAGGCTGTACATGAAAGGGTGTTACATTACATGATACACATATGAAAGGGTAATACATTTAATGTAGCGTGTGCGTCAAGATAATAAGCATTCAATGAATAGTTGAACTGTTAATTATCTGCCAATCAATGCTGGGGCAAGATGCAGCTCGGACCGCCTTAGTTGCTCGTTACTCAAGAGTACCTCGGAGCGCTGGAGTTCCTCGGAGTGATAAAGCTCCTCGGTGTATCCTTGTTGCTCGGAGAGGACATGAGTTGGTCGGGGAAATGAACTTCCTCGTTGCTATTGTGCCACGTAAATTGACACGTGTCTTCGTATTATTCGTCCATATCAACATATTAATTTTGGTATCAACACCCATCATTCCCCGTTGAGTCGTATAATTATGAATAAGTATTTATTCTCACTTTAAATTTTATTCATTTAAATTTAAATCCCTCCGATTTAATTCATTCAAAAATTTAATCCGAAATTTTTAATTCAGTTTCTGACATATTATTTTATTATGAAAATACGGGGTATTACATTTAATATTAAAATTTCAACTAGTGTATGAATTTTAATGAGTCTTAATTGAGTACTTTAACAATAATTTAAAAAAAAATTGGCGTGATTTGATGTGCAAGTGGAACTTCTTTAGACACTTATGTATGCTTGGAATAGTATTGGATGCTTATTTACTTTAATATTTTGAAAAAAATATTGTAAAAGAAAACAATTTTTAAAATCGATCTTGCCATAAAAAAAATGTTTTCTAAATAGTTAAGGCAGCTTATTTTTTTAAAAACAGTTTTATTTTATATAAAACAAATTTTTACATTTATAAACAGTTTTTAATAAATAAAAAAATAAAAAGTTTTTTTAAACAGGAGAACTGCTTTTTTTAGTTTAAAAAGTTAAAAATAATTTTTATAACAATTTCGTATTAAAAATTGTTTTTTAGTTGAAAATACAGATTTTTTATTTATTCTTTTTTATAAAACAAAGCAGTTGTTAAAATAATTTTTTTAGAAAAAATTCAAAAATACTATTATTTTATTATTAAGACAATTTATTTAAAAAAATTAATTTTATATAAATCTATTTTTTATTTTTTATAAACCGCTTTTTAGTTTTAAAAACTGGTAAGTTTTTTAACAGTTAAAATGTCTTTTAAAAATAGTTATAAAAAGGTAATAATAATTTTTTATTTTTAAAATAGTTTCTTATTAAAAACAGTTTTTTTATTGAAAAAAATAATTTTTTTTATTGAAAATACATATTTTTAATTTTTATCAAATATATTTGTATTGGAGGTAAAAAATAAATAAATAAATTTAAGGATAAATGATCATTTCATGCACAAATGGTGTGGAAAACGATGAGACGGATGTCATGTCAGAATAACGTTATATTTTTTGATATTGATGGATGTGATCACTGTTCTAAAAAATTCGCCTATGCTCCGCCTAGGTTAAGGCTTGGGAGAAACCCCTCGCTTTACGCTTTTCACGCCTTATTCTTGGTAAAACCCTTAAAGCACACTTTTTTTCTAAAAACAACAATGCTTTAGTGAAACGATGTCGTCTTTTAAATAATTTCTTTACAAACCGGACCATTATCTCATCCAAAATAATCAAATAGTGTTTTAATTTGCATATATTCAGATATATTTTCATGATATGTACAATTTTTATATTTTAACAGTTTTGTTATGGTTAAAAAATATTAAAATATATTAAGAACGCCTAAACGTTTTTTCACGCCTTTTCATGCTTAGACTTCTAAGACTTAAAGCTTGACTTGCACGTCTCAATCACGCCTCGCATTTTTTAGAACCTTCAATGTGATTAATACTTTTACTATTCTCATGAAAAAAGGAATACTTTTACTTTTACAAACTTAATGCATAATATGTCTTTATATCGACAAATCATTACTTCGTAGAAGGAACTTTTATGATTAACTTTATTTTGTCCCACATATAATGTGTCAGTTCTTTATATTATTTTCTTCCGTAAAGATTTTCACTTTTTTGTAATGCATAGTGACTAATTCTATTCCATTGTCAATAATATTCAGTTTTTGTACGGCTTGCTTTTGTTGTAATGCTTGTAAGAGAACGGCTGCCGAAAGCTGCTATGGATGCTTGAGTTTTAGAATCGTTGACTGGTACTTCAGCACCCAAAGAAAATATACGTATAATTGCATCATGTCATGGTAATATGTACGAGTGGGCGGTATTTTAGAAATGACATTTTGCATCTTGCTAGAATATTAAACAAAATTGATAAATCAAGAGCCCTAATAAAATTGTGGTAAATATTTGATAGAAACTGTCATTTTTGTACTAAATGATTAAGATAAAGCGTATTTTGTGACATTTATATTAATTTCTCGTATTTGATAAAATATAGAATAAATAATATTTGGAGGCCCTTCACGAATTACCAATTTATTTTTGGTTAGATACTGCTATATTTAGTACAATCAATTAAAATAATGGACTTGAAGGGTCATTAAAACCAGATTTTGCTACTATTTTTCTGGGTTTGGCACTATTTCAGGATCAAATAGCTAAACTTGCATATTTTCTTAAATGTGAGAGCTTCAAAATGTAATCATCTGTGTGCATTTCAACTTTGGACAAAATAGCATATCCTAAACTAAAAAACTTAAAAAAATAGAAAAGATTGTAGTGTCAAAATTGAGTAAAACCTATTTTGACCAGTGGACTGCACTACCCATTGTTAATTAATTTTGATTTGGATTCTCCAATACTAAATATGGTATCATAGCAGATTATATATGTTCAATGACATAATTGCTTCACATCACTTGATATAAATATGTTTGCAGGTTAGGCTTGAGTGACATCACACCCAAATGGTCACTGTTAAAAAGATATAATCTGAGATCGGAAAATGAAAGGTTTCCATCATAATGTATGAACCTAGAGTTTCTCCACTAATTGGGAATGGTTTTAGTTCGGATACCCCAATATTGAAAATGGTAACATAATATGTTATATATGACTAGAGGTAGTTATGGTAAGGTGTTTTTTTACCGTACCGTATTATTTGTGGTCAACTTTTTTTTGTTACTGCCTTTCATTATTGCAAATCGAAATTATCGAAAAAATTGTGGTTCAATTTGGTTTAGACATTTAAAAAATGATTTACAAAATAACCGTACCAAAATTAAATAATGAAAATAACGATTTATTATACCCCTCCAAAAACATGTTTTATAATATATTTATGAATTTACATCATTAATTGGAATCATCTATTAATAAAAACTAATATCCAAAGCAGGCGGTATTTTTTATTTTTACAAAGTATACCCCTACAAAGTATAAAGGTGAACCTGCTATAATCTTTTCTGAAGACGATATTAACAACCTAGCCAAACTGTTCAACCATACCCTTGTGGGGAAGTTCTCCCATGGTAGACCATCTATGGATGTTATTCGGAAGACATTTCAAACACTCACTTTAAAGACAGTATGCAATATTGGCCTGATAGACCATAAACACATTCTGATTAGGCTCAACCATGAAGAAGATTATGCAAGGCTTTGGATGAGAGATTCTTGGTATTTAGGTAAGTATCCTATGCGTACATTCAAGTGGACCCCTGATTTTCACCCAGACATTGAGAGTAGTATATCTCTAATCTGGATATCTTTCCCTCGATTGCCGATACATTTTTTTTTTCAAATCATCCCTATATTCTATTGCTCAAGTCGTTGGAAAACCATTGCAAATGGATAACTCTACTGCTTAATCGACCAAGTTTAGCAAGAGTTTGTGTTGAGATTGATCTTAGAAATATAATTCCAAAAAGGGTGTGGATTGGTTGTGCAAGCAAGGGTTTCTGGCAAGAGATTATTGTAGAAGATCCGCCTAAATATTGTAATTTTTATTTCAAGAAGGGTCATGATGAAAACAACTGCATTTTCAAATCAGGTGAAACTTAAGGAAAGAAAAAAATCTATCAGGTGTATGAGGAGAAAAATCAAGGAAGTACAATATCAAATCAAAAACAGCCTAAAGAACTTCTAATGACTCCTACTGTAAAAAAGAATCATATCAGGGGCATCAAGACCTTGAATCAGACCAATAGGCTTAATGATCAGGAGCAGCATCTCATGGATGATATTAGTGGTGAAGAACAAGTCATTCTGGAAACTAATTTTGAGGTGAACAAGTGGGTCTTATTACAGCAAGTAGCTCGCAAGGCCAAGACCTCTGTGACGAGGATAATGATCTAAGGTAATTTGAAACTTCTCAACGAGATATACTGAATTATGCGGGTCGGGCTAATCTTTCTGCTGGTGACAACACTGATGTTCAGCAGTTGCCTCGTAATCGTTTGTAATTTTTGGCAAAAAATGGCATAAAAGTAGTTGTCAAAAATTCCTTAAAGGTGGCCGGAGATACTGTTCAAAATTCTACTAAGAATATCCCAGATTTTCAGGAAGTGCACTTCAATATTTCTGTACCAGTTCAAAACGATTTTGAATTAGTCGGAAAAAATCTTGCATCGACGAAAATTACGGATAATCAAGAGATTATTTTGGTCGATAACTCAAACTCTGTACAGGTGGGCCAAGAAAGTTGTTATCACGTGGAAAATGAAAGTCAAATTCATGTTCCTAGTTTTAAGGCCACATTGGCAGTTCATCCTTGTGCTTTAGGTCCCACTATGAATAATTTGAATGAGCCACAAATTGGAGTCAGTCCAGTTTCCACCACTCTTCAATGACCGTGACATTTCGAGGCGAGACAACTTTTTTTGTCACGGTCGTGTCACGGTCATTGACCTTGACACAAACTCGCGTTTTGTGTCACGGTCGTGTCGCGGTCAATGACCGTGACACGTTTGTCACGGTTTATAACCGTGACAAAGCCGTGACCCTTTTTTAAAAAATTGTCACAGTCAATGACCGTGACAATTTTGGGCAGAATTTTAAAAAAAATCTGTTGGGCAGTATGGCCACTGCCACTGCCCAGCAGTATATTTGTACCTGTTATAGTAACGTTGTACCTGTTCCAAACATCATATATACAAACAAACTAAAGATAATGCAAATATATATTCATGACGATATAATCCAAATATTCAAAATAGAAATAATATACATGACGATATAATCCAAATATAATTAAAATGGACAAACTTAAAAATAATGTTACTACATGTCTTGGGTAAAACTGAGGAGGTGAGTAGGACACACGACATACGAATTGATGCACCCACTAATATACGTCGTGCCGCATTGTTCGCGCAACCACAATAGGGAGTTCTCCTTCCCGGGTATGACATGCGTGACGAGCACCCTGGACTCCATCTCTTGAAGCACACGTCCATGGACTATTCCACCCTCGACGATATTCGGGTCCCTCAACCCCCGCCCTATCCGCTGGCCATCAAATACGTCCAATATGAACACGCTCGGCCAACCAAGTGTCGGCAATGGTCTGTTGAAGGGCGCCAAATACGGAAGTGGATCATCGAAGTACGAACGTGTCGGTGATGAAGCAGCGAGGTCCACATCCTCGTCATCCTGCGCTCGTCCTCTCGCACATCCTCCTCCACCGCCTTCTCCTTCCCTTTCCCTTTCCCTCTACGGTCTCCGCCCAACGTACGCTTCATGAATGCGTACATATCTTGGACCGTCGTCTCCAAACGGGACAGCTTCGCGTCGTGTGAATCCATCGTTCGAGCCAACCTGGTGTCGCTCGTCTCCAATCCGATGATCCTAGATTTGGCCACCCGCAAGCTCACTCCCCTTGTCCTCCCTTTGCGATCAGATCCAAGCACTTGGTTGAGTGCGTCTGTGGACAAAGATGCCTTGTCGGCATCAGACTGCGACTCATGCACTTCCTTAAGCTTTGCCTGAAACGACAAAAAGCACATGATTAGTAAAATAAGTAAACTAAAAAATTATAACGTAATTAACAAATATTAAATTGTCGGATTACTTACAATCGTGGTCGCAACGCTCGGGGACACCTACTTGTCCTTCTCCTTCTTCGTCCGAAGAGCCACATAAGTATCGAGCCTATATGGCTTACCCCCTGGCCCACTCCCTAACCCCTGAAATAAAATAAAGTAAAGTAAAATTAGTATCGGCCCCGCAAAGTAAAATAATGAAGAATAATATATTTTTGTAGTTATAGATAAATTAAATCTTACCTACATCCTATGCTCCACTTCGGCGTAAGAGGTCCGGCCGGAGTAGTGCACGTCCGTCTTTTTTGCCCGATTTTCCCTCCCCGATTGGTGAGATGCCAATTGTCGATCCTCGATCTCATTGTCAATGAACTTTTGCCATTATGCCAATGAGATCGGCTCCTTGGGCGGGACGGATCCGCGCCATTGTATAATGGACTCTCGTATTTTCCCAAAGTACCGTGTCCGCATATTTTTCTTCTACGTCTTGTGTTTCTCCCTCAACTGCTCCAAGACGGAATCGCGTAGCTTTGGATCCAAGTTGAATTGTTCCTATCCAACAAATACAATGTTAGTTGCGAATAAATATAAATATAAATATAAATATAAATATAAATATAAATATAAAATTGAAATTGAAATTGAAATTGAAATTGAAATTGAAATTGAAATTGAAATTGAAATTGAAATTGAAATTGAAATTGAAATTGAAATTGAAATTGAAATTGAAATTGAAATTGAAATTGAAATTGAAATATAAATATATTACATGTAGTGCCGCCCAAACAGCTAACTTGAGCTCATATGGCACCTCCTTCCAACTCATAAACCCCGGGCCGATGACCGTCTTTAGCAGCTCGAGGGATCTCGCTAATAGCTCCGACTTGTTCTCGACGGTAATCCCAAATTTTCCATATTTGGGGAGCCTAGGGGCGGAGGAGCCCTCGTCGCCTCCGCTACCACCGAGCCCAGACGACATCATCATAAACAGCATCATCATCTTCGCCTTAATATCTGAAGGAGACATTTTTGCTGTAAAAAATGTTAATAGTGCAGATAAAAAAAAATGTTAATAGTACACATACACACACCCCTACCCCACCCCCACCACACATGCGCACACGTCATGCCACTTTTAAAACTAACCAACCCAACATTTCATCAATTAAACTAACAATTAAAGTATACAATTATTAATTTACTAATTTACAATGAGGGACAATCCTAGTTTCATATGAAATGGGCACTAATTACTAATTTACTTTCATCTAAAATTATACAATTAAAATTACATTTAAAGATATACAATTGTTAAAATTGCCCCTCCACACCCCCCACACCCCACCCCCACCCCCACCAAACCCCTTGCCCCCCTCCCCCCCGCCACGCACACACCTACGCACCAACACACACACACCACTAATACTATCACTAACCTTGCATTCATACTAAGGTTTACATAGTTTTAACAAATTATAACAAAATATTATCATATTTTTAGTTAGAAAATTCCACCCCCACCCCCTCCCCCCACCACACCACACCCCCACTACCCCCCTCCCCCACCACACACCACCATACACACACATATACACATACCCCACCCCCTCCCCCCCGCCACGCACACACGTACACACCTACGCGCACACACACACACACCCCACCCCCACCACCCCACCCCACCCCATCATATCATAAAGGGATAAATCCAACCAAGTACAGAGATTCTACAAATTAAAGTGAGAATTAAATTTAAGACTTTCTAACAACATGCATGTGTATGGATTCTACATAGTTGGGCACGAAAGTAACTAATGATATTCCTAAAAACATACAATTGGCAACATTTTGTGAATTTACTAAACTTTATATAATATTATCAAATTCTGTTAAAAAATTATCCAATTGGCAACATTTTTGAATGAAATATTTATTTTGAATGAAAATATCAATTATTATCCAATTATTATCCAACTATTATCAATTATTTATTTTGAATGAAAATAAATTGTTATCCAATATTTTTGGGAGCGATTGTTTATTTTGGATTTCCTTTCATATTTAAACAATCACACCATAGGAGTCATTCTTCTCCCTCAAAATTCCAAGAAAAGTGAACCTAAAGAAATCATCCACAATCACAAAACAATATCACTTGCCTCTTAAACTCTTAGTTTATAGGGACCCTTAAGATCAATATGTACTAACTCTAAAGTCTTAGAAGAATTTATCTTATTTAGTTTCTTGTGGGGACTTTTCATTTTTTTCCTTTTTAATATATTCCACAAAACTTGGTATGTGGTTTTCCTAACTTAGGTAAAACCTCTAACTCGTTCCTTTCTAGATAATCTATCCAAATATCTATAGTTGATGTGTCCCAATCTTGTAAGACATAAGTCAATGGCTTCAATTTTTGCACTATCACACACAAACTTCACATCATTTGTGAAAACATATCAATTCTTTTTGCACTATCACACACAAACTTCACATCATCAATACCACATTGCAAGTATAATTTTCTTTTCTAATTTACATATATATACACACATACACACATATATATACACACATACACACATATATATACACACAAACATATATATAAATGGAAGAGAGAGAGAGAGAGAGCAGCGTCGAGAGAGAGAGAGAGGGAGGGAACGACGGTAGGGAGAAAAGAAGGGGGAAAGGGTTTTTACTGCAAACATTGTCACGGTCGTGTCAAGGTCATTGACCGTGACAAGTATTTAAAAAATTGTCAAGGTCATTGACCGTGACAAGTCCGTGACAAGTAAATTTGTCACGGCCTTGTCATGGTCAATGATCGTGACAATTCTTTGTCACGGTCGTGTCAAGGTCAATGACCGTGACATAAAACGCGTGTTTTTTGTCACGGTCAATGACCTTGACAAGGGTGACCGACTGAAAGGTGGCAATTTATCCATTTTGGTGTAGTGAACTACATTGATATTATAGGCACCGGGTTGATATTATACATTTTTGTTCTCCTTTGCCTTTGTGTACTTTTCTTTACATATTATTGAAAGCAGGTTGCTCATGTTCGTTCTAATTGCTATGTTAAAATGGGGGAATAAATTTGCGTCATATGTAAATCTACGACAGATTATAGGCAGCATATCTAATTCTTCAGTGGTTTTGTGAGGTACTTTCTTTAATTTTACATACCCCTTCTTCATAACACATTGTTTACGTATTACAGATCTAACCAATTAGATACCAGCCCCCGAACATGATGTTAATTTGCATATTTCTAGACTTAGGCTTAAAAACATGACGTTAGAGGGTGAAAACTCGAAACAGCCCCCGAACGGCCCCGCGGGTGGCACCAACACCTCCCACGGGACCAATGTAACTCGTAGGAAGTGACCTCGCAGCCGCGGGACTCCCGGTTTGAAAATACGACGCTAATTTGCATATTTCTAGACTTAGGCTCAAAAACATAGCGTTAGAGGGTGAGAATAAGAAACAGCCCCCGAACGTCCCCGTGGGTGGCGGCAACACCTCCCACGGGACCAATGTAACTCGTAGGAACTGATCCCGTAGCCGCGGGACTCCCGGTTTGAGAATACGATGGTAATTTGCATATTTCTAGACCTAAGCAAAACATGGCGTTAGAGGCTGAAAACACGAAACAGCCCTCAAACGGCCCCGTGGGTGGCACCAACACCTCCCACAGGACCAATATAACTCATAGGAACTGACCCCCCAGCCGCGGGACTCCCGGTTTGAGAATACGATGATAATTTTCATATTTTTAAACTTAGGCTTAAAACCAGGGCGTTAGAGGATGAGAAATCGAAACAGCCCGCTAACGGCGCCGTGGGTGGCACCAACACCTCTCACGGGACCAATGTAACTCGTAGGAACTGACTCCACATCCGCGGGTCTCCCGGTTTGAGAGTACGACGGTAATTTGCATATTTCTAGACTTAGGCTTAAAAACATGATGTTAGAGGGAGAAAACTCGAAACAGCCCCCGAACGGCACCGTGGGTGGCACCAACACCTCCCAAGGGACCAATGTAACTCGTAGGAACTGACCCCAAAGCCGCGGGTCTCCCGATTTGAGAATACGATGGTAATTTGAATATTTCTAGACTTAGGTTTAAAAACATGACGTTGGAGGGTGAAAACTCGAAACAGCCCACAAACGGCCCCGTGGGTGGCACCGACACCTCCCACGGGACAATGTAACTCGTAGGAACTGACCCTGTAGCCGCGGGTCTCCCGGTTTGAGAGTATGACTATAATTTGCATATTTATAGACTTTGGCTTAAAAACATGACGTTAGAGGGTGAAAACTCGAAACAGCCCCCGAACGGTCCCGTGGGTGGAACCAACACCTCCCACGAGACCAATGTCACTCGTAGGAACTGACCCCACAGTCGCGGGTCTCCCGGTTTGAGAATACGACAGTAATTTGCATATTTCTAGACTTAGGCTTAAAAACATGGCGTTAAAGGGTGAAAACTCGAAATAGCCCCTACAAACGGCCCCATGGGTGGCACCAACACCTCCCACGGGACTACTGTAACTCGTAGGAACTGACCCCGCAGCCGCGAGACTCCCGATTTGAGAATTCGACGATAATTTGCATATTTCTATACTTAGGCTTAAAAACATGGCGTTAGAGGGTGAAAACTCGAAACAGCCCCTACAAACGGCCCCGTGGGTGGCACCAATACCTCCCACGGGACCAATGTAACTCGTAGGAACTGACCCTGCAGCCGCGGGACTCCTAGTTTGAGAATACAACGATAATTTGCATATTTCTGGACTTAGGCTTAAAAACATGGTGTTAGAGGGTGAGAACTAAAAATAGTCCACGAACGTCCCCGTGGGTGGCACCAACACCTCCCACGGGACCAATGTAACTCATAGGAACTGACCCTGCAGCCGCGGGTCTCCCGGTTTGAGAGTACGACGATAATTTGCATATTTTTAGACTTAGGCTTAAAAATATGGCGTTAGAGGGTGAGAACTCAAAACAGCCCCCAAACGGCCCCGTGAGTGGCAACAATACCTCCCACGGGACCAATGTAACTCGTAGGAACTAACCCCGCAGCCGCGGGACTCCCGATTTGAGAATACGATGGTAATTTGCATATTTCAAGACTTAGGCTTAAAAACATGACGTTAAAGGGTGAAAACTCGAAACAGCCCCCGAACGGCCCCGTGGGTGGCACCAATACCTCCCACGGGACCAATGTAACTCGTACAAACTGACCCCGTAGCCGCGGGACTCCCGATTTAAGAATACGATGATAATTTGCACGGGACTAATGTAACTCGTAGGAACTGATCCCGTAGCCGCGGGACTCCCGGTTTGAGAATACGACGGTAATTTGCATATTTCTAGACGTAAGCAAAACATGGCGTTAGAGGGTGAAAACTGAAAACAGCCCCTGAACAGCCCCGTGGGTGGCACCAACACCTCCCACGTGACCAATGTAACTCATAGGAACTGACCCCCAGCCGCGGGACTCCCGGTTTGAGAATACGACGATAATTTGCATATTTTTAGACTTAGGCTTAAAAACATGGCATTAGAGGGTGAGAACTCGAAACAGGCCTCTAACGGCACTGTGGGAGGCACCAACACCTCCCACGGGACCAATGTAACTCGTAGGAACTGACCCTGCAGCCGCGGGACTCCCATTTTGAGAATTCGACGATAATTTGCATATTTCTAGACTTAGGCTTAAAAACATGGCGTTAGAGGGTGAAAACTCGTAACAACCCACTAACGACCCCGTGGGTGGCACCAATACCTCCCACGGGACCAATGTAACGCGTAGGAACTGACCCCGCAGCCGCGGGACTCCCGTTTGAGAATATGACGATAATTTTTATATTTTTGGACTTAGGCTTAAAAACATGGTGTTAGAGGGTGAGAACTAAAAACAGTCCCCGAACGTCCCCGTGGGTGGCACCAACACCTCCCACGGGACCAATGTAACTCGTAGGAACATACCCCACAACCGCGGCTCTCCCGATTTGAGAATACGACGGGAATTTGAATATTTATAGACTTAGGCTTAAAAACCTGACGTTAGAGGGTGAAAACTCGAAACAGCCCCCAAACGGTCAAGTGGGTGGTACCAACACCTCCCACGAGACCAATGTAACTCGTAGGAATTGACCCCGCAGCCGCGGGACTCCCGGTTTGAGAATACGACGGTAATTTGCCTATTTATAGACTTAGGCTTAAAAACATGACGTTAGAGGGTTAAAACTCGAAACAGCCCCCGAACGGCCCCGTGGGCTACACCAACACCTCCCACGGGACCAATGTAATTTGTAGGAACTGACCCCACAGTCGCGGGTCTCCCGGTTTGATTATACGATAGTAATTTGCGTATTTCTAGACTTAGGCTTAAAAACGTGACGTTAAAGGGTGAAAGCTCGAAACAGCCCCTACAAACGGCCCCGTGGGTGGTACTAACACCTCCCACGGGACCAATGTAACTCGTAGGAACTGACACTGCAGCCACGGGTCTCCCGATTTGAGAATTCGACGATAATTTGCATATTTCTAGACTTAGGCTTAAAAACATGGCGTTAGAGGGTGAAAACTCGAAACAGCCCCTACAAACGGCCTCGTGGGTGGTACTAACACCTCCCACAGGATCAATGTAACTCGTAGGAACTGACCCCGTAGCCGCGGGACTCCCGATTTGAGAATTTGATGATAATTTGCGTACTTCTAGACTTAGGCTTAAAAACATGGCGTTAGAGGGTGAAAACTCGAAACAGCCCTCTAACGGCCCCGTGGGTGGCACCAATACCTCCCACGGGACCAATGTAACTCGTAGGAACTGAGCCCGCACCCGCGGGAGTCCCAGTTTGAGAATACGATGATAATTTGCATATTTCTGGACTTGGGTTTAAAAACATGGTGTTAAACGGTGATAACTAAAAACAGTCCCCGAACGTCCCCGTGGGTGGCACCAACACCTCCCACGGGACCAATATAACTCATAGGAATTGACCTCGCAGCCGCAGGTCTCCCGATTTTAGAGTACGACGATAATTTGCATATTTTTAGACTTAGGCTTAAATACATGGCGTTAGAGGGTGAGAACTCGAAACAGTCCCCAAACGGCCCCGTGGGTGGCACCAACACCTCCCACGGGACCAATGTAACTCGTAGGAACTGACCCCGTAGCCGCGGGACTCCTTATTTTAGAATACTACGGTAATTTGCATAGTTCTAGACTTAGGTTTAAAAACATGACGTTAGACAGTGATAACTAAAAACAGTCCCCGAACGTCCCCGTGGGTGGCACCAACACCTCCCGCGGGACCAATATAACTCATAGGAACTGACCTCGCAGCCGCAGGTGTCCCGATTTTAGAGTACGACGATAATTTGCATATTTTTAGACTTAGGCTTAAATACATGGCGTTAGAGGGTGAGAACTCGAAACAACCCCCAAACGGCCCCGTGGGTGGCACCAACACCTCCCACGGGACCAATGTAACTCGTAGGAACTGACCCCGTAGCCGCGGGACTCCTTGTTTTAGAATACGACGGTAATTTGCATAGTTCTAGACTTAGGTTTAAAAACATGACGTTAGAGGCTGAAAACTCAAAACAGCCCCCGAACGGCCCCGTGGGTGGCACCAATACCTCCCACGGGACCAATGTAACTCGTACGAATAGACCCCGTAGCCGCGGTACACCCGGTTTGAGAATACGTCGATAAATTGTATATTTCTAGACTTAGGCTTAAAAACATGGCGTTAGAGGGTGAAAACTCGAAACAACCCCTACAAACGGCCCCATGGGTGCCACTAACACCTCCCACGGGACCAATGTAACTCGTAGGAACTGACCCCGCAGCCGCAGGACTCCCGGTTTGAGAATTCGATGATAATTTGTATATTTCTAGACTTAGGCTTAAAAACATGGCGTTAGAGGATGAAAACTCGAAACAGCTCTCTAACGGCCCCGTGGGTGGCACCAATTCCTCCCACGGGACCAATGTAACTCGTAGGAACTGACCCCGTTGCCGCGGGACTCCCAGTTTGAGAATACGACGACAATTTGCATATTTCTGGACTTGGGATTAAAAACATGGCGTTAGAGGGTGAGAACTAAAAACAGTCCCCGAACGTCCCCGTGGGTGGCACCAACACCTCCCACGGGACCAATGTAACTCATAGGACCTGACCCTCGCAACCGCGGATCTCCCGATTTGAGAGTACAACGATAATTTGCATATTTTTAAATTTAGGCTTAAAAACATGGCGTTAGAGGGTGAGAACTCGAAACATCCCCCAAACGGCCCCGTGGGTGGCACCAACACCTCCCACGGGACCAATGTAACTCGTAGGAACTGACCCCGCAGCAGCGGGACTCCCGATTTGAGAATACGATGGTAATTTGCATATTTCTAGACTTAGGCTTAAAAACATGACGTTAGAGGGTGAAAACTCGAAACAACCCCCGAACGGCCCCATGGGTGGCATCAATACGTTCCACGGGACCAATGTAACTCGTACGAACTAACGCCGTAGCCGCGGGACTCCCGATTTGAGAATACGACGATAATTTGCATATTTCTAGACTTAGACTTAAAAACATGACGTTAGAAGGTGAGAACTAGAAACAGCCCCGAACGGCCCCGTGGGTGGCACCAACACCTCCCACGGGACCAATGTAACTCGTAGGAACTGACCCCGTAGCCGCGTGTCTCCCGGTTTGAGAGTACGACGGTAATTTGCATATTTCTTGACTTAAGCAAAACATGGTGTTAGAGGGTGAAAACTCGAAACAACCCCCGAACGTCCCCGTGGGTGGCACCAACACCTCCTACGGGACCAATGTAACTTGTAGGAACTGACCCCACAGCCGCGGGACTCCAGATTTGAGAATTCGACAATAATTTGTATATTTCTAGACTTGGGCTTAAAAACATAGCGTTAGAGGGTGAAAACTCGAAACAGCCCTCTAACGGCCCCGTGGGTGGCACCATCACCTCCCACAGGACCAATGTAACTCGTAGGAACTGACCCCGCAGTCGCGGATCTCCCGATTTGAGAGTACGATGGTAATTTACATATTTCTAGACTGAGGCTAAAAAACATGACGTTAGACGGTGAAAACTCGAAACAACCCCCGAACGGCCCCGTGGGTGGCACCAAAACCTCTCACGGGACCAATGTAACTCGTAGGAACTAACCCCACAGTCGCGGGTCTCCCGGTTTGATAATACGACGGTAATTTGCATATTTTTAGACTTAGGCTTAAAAACATGACATTAGAGGGTGAAAACTCGAAACAACCCTCAAACGTCCCCGTGGGTGGCACCAACATCTCCCACGGGACCAATGCAACTAGTAGGAACTGACCCCGCAGCCGCGGGTCTCCCGGTTTGAGAGTACGACGGTAATTTACATATTTCTAGACTTAGACTTACAAACATGACGTTAGAGGGTGAAAACTCGAAACAACCCCGGAAGGTCCCCATGGGTGGCACCAACACCTCTCACGGGACCATTGTAACTCGTAGGAACTGACCCCGGAGCCGCGGGACTCCCGGTTTGAGAATTCGATGATAATCTGCATATTTCTAGACTTAGGCTTAAAAACATGGCATTAGATGGTGAAAACTCGAAATAACCATCTAATGGCCCCGTGGGTGGCACCAATACATCCCACGGGACCAATGTAACTCGTAGAAACTGACCCCGCAGCCGCGGGACTCCCGGTTTGAGAATACGACAATAATTTACATATTTCTAGGCTTAGGCTTAAAAATATGGCGTTAGAGGGTGAGAACTAGAAACAGCCCCCGAACGTCCCCGTGGGTGGCACCAACACCTCCCATGGGACCAATGAAACTCGTAGGAACTGACCCCGCAACCGCGGGACTCCCGGTTTGAGAATATGACGATAATTTACATATTTCTAGACTTAGGCTTAAAAACATGACGTTAGAGGGAGTAAACTCGAAACAACCCCCGAACGGCACCGTGGGTGGTACCAACACCTCCCATGGGACCAATGTAACTCGTAGGAACTGACCCCACAGCCGCGGGTCTCCCGATTTGAGAATACGGCGATAATTTGAATATTTCTATACTTAGGCTTAAAAACATGACGTTAGAGGGTGAAAACTCGAGACAGCCCCCAAACGGCCCCGTGGGTGGCACCAACACCTCCCACGGGACCAATGTAACTCGTAGGAACTGACCCCGTAGCCGCGGATCTCTCTCTTTGAGAGTACAACGGTAATTTCCATATTTATAGACTTAGTCTTAAAAACATGACGTTAGAAGGTAAAAACTCAAAACAGCCCCCGAACGGCCCCGTGGGTGGCAGCAACACCTCCCACGGGACCAATGTAACTCGTAGGAACTGACCCCACAGTCGCGGGTGTCCCGGTTTGAGAATACGACAGTAATTTGCATATTTCTAGACTTAGTCTTAAAAACATGACGTTAAAGGGTGAAAACTCGAAACAGCCCCTACAAACGGCCCCGTGGGTGGCACTAACACCTCCCACGGGACCAATGTAACTCGTTGGAACTGACCCCGTAGCCACGGGAATCCCGGTTTGAGAATTCGACGATAATTTGCATATTTCTAGACTTAGGCTTAAAAACATGGCGTTAGAGGGTGAAAACTCGAAACAGCCCGTACAAACGGCCCCGTGGGTGGCACTAACACCTCCCACGGGACCAATGAAACTCGTAGGAACTGACCCCACAGCCGCGGGACTCCCGGTTTGGGAATTCGACGATAATTTGTATATTTCTAGACTTAGGCTTACAGAGATGGTGTTAGAGGGTGAAAACTCAATACAGCGCTCTAACGGACCCGTTGGTTGCACCAATACCTCCCACGGGACCAATGTAACTCGTAGGAACTAACCCCGTAGCCGCGGGACTCCCGATTTGAGAATACGACGATAATTTGCATATATCTGGACTTTGGCTTAAAAACATGGCGTTTGACGGTGAGAACTAAAAACAGTCCCCAAACGTCCCCGTGGGTGGCATCAACACCTCCCACGGGACCAATGTAACTCATTGGAACTGACCCCGCAGGCGCGGGTCTCCCGGTTTGAGAGTACGACGATAATTTACATATTTATAGACTTAGGCTTAAAAACATGACGTTAGAGGGTGAGAACTCGAAACAGCCCCCAAACGGCCCCGTGGGTAGCACCAACACCTCCCACGGGACTAATGTAACTCGTAGGAACTGACCCCGCAGCCGCGGGACTCCCGGTTTGAGAATACGACGGTAATTTGCATATTTCTAGACTTAGGCTTAAAAACATGACGTTAGAGGGTGAAAACTCGAAACAACCCCCGAACAGCCCCGTGGGTGGCACCAATACCTCCCACGGGACCAATGTAACTCGTACGAACTAACCCCGTAGCCGCGGGACTCCCGGTTTGAGAATACGACGATAATTTGCATATTTCTAGACTTATGCTTAAAAACATGGCGTTTGAGGGTGAGAACTAGAAATAGCCCCTGAACGGCCCCGTGGGTGGCACCAACACCTCTCACGGGACCAATGTAACTCGTAGGAACTGACCCCGCAGCCGCGGGTCTCCCAGTTTGAGAGTACGACGGTAATTTGCATATTTCTAGACTTAAGCAAAACATGGTGTTAGAGGTTGAAAACTCGAAACAGCCCACGAACGTCCCCGTGGGTGGCACCAACACCTCCCACAGGACCAATGTAACTCGTAGGAACTGACCCCACAGCTGCGGGACTCCCGATTTGAGAATTTGACAATAATTTGTATATTTCTAGAATTAGGCTTAAAAACATGGCGTTAGAGGGTGAAAACTCGAAACAGTCCTCTAACGACCCCGTGGGTGGCACCAACACCTCCCACAGGACCAATGTAACTCGTAGGAACTGCCCCCGCAGGCGCGGGTCTCCCGATTTGAGAGTACTATGGTAATTTGCATATTTCTAGACTTAGGCTTAAAAACATGACGTTAGAGGGTGAAAAATCGAAACAGCCCCCGAACGGCACCGTGGGTGGCACCAACACCTTCCACGGGACCAATGTAACTCGTAGGAACTGACTCCACAGCCGCGGGTCTCCAAGTTTCAGAATACGACGGTAATTTGAATATTTATAGACTTAGGCTGAAAAACATGACGTTAGAGGGTGAAAACTCAAAACAGCCCCCAAACGTCCCCGTGGGTGGCACCAACACCTCCCACGGGACGAATGTAACTCGTAGGAACTGACCCCAAAGCCGCGGGTCTCCCAGTTTGAGAGTACGACGGTAATTTGCATGTTTATAGACTTAAGCAAAATATGGCGTTAGAGGGTGAAAACTCGAAATAGCCCCCGAACGGCCCCGTGGGTGGCACCAACACCTTTCACGGGACCAATGTAACCCGTAGGAACTAACCCCCCAGCCGCGGGACTCCTGGTTTGAGAATACGACAATAATTTTCATATTTCTTGACTTAGGCTTAAAAACATGGGGTTATAGGGTGAAAACTCGAAAAAGACCTCTAACGGCCCCGTGGGTGGCACCAACACCTCCCACGGGACCAATGTAACTCGTAGGAACTGACCCCGCAGCCGCGGGACTCCCTGTTTGAGAATACGACGATAATTTACATATTTATACTTGGTTTCTAATAATTTTAGCTCATATATGCAATTTTTCAGCTTAATTAATTTGTTTGTAAAACTACTTGGTTATTGACATTTTTTTTATGTATCTTATCATTTGTAGGATTTTTGCACGTGGAAGAAACGAACGAGGCAATGGTCTACAGCATGAAGATTGTTTATATGTTGTGGACATTCAGGATTTTATTTTTTGTGTTACAGCCGTGCGGGCTTTTATTGTTTAGTTTTATGGACGTGCGGGCTTTTATAATTTGATTATTGAATTTTATGGCCGTGCGGACTTTATAATAAGCAGGTTTTACATTTAAAGGTTTTGAAATGTCAAGAAAATAGAGGAAACTCTGCCCAATTTTTTTTCGGTCTGTGAATTATTAAGACGTGTAATATTTATAAGTTTGTATATATATTTGTTTATTAACAACGTTCTCGATTCGCAATTTGTGATTTTTTTATTGTTTTGCCAATAATAAATATTTGTAACACCTCGTACGCGTCCAACATTACACGTAGCAACCGACGGTGCACTCACAGGACCCCCAATTTTAGGATTGGACCAAAAAATTATATATATTTTTTTTTAAATTATAGTTAAATATGGTCATGGACTTTGTCCATGACCATTTTTATTTTTTTCGTCGCGCATAAAAATGGTCGCGGTCAAAGTCCGCGACCATTTTTATTTTTATTTTTTTTGTCACGATTGTGGGTCGCGGACTTTGGCCGCGACCAATTTGTCACGGTTGTGGGTCACGGATGAGGTTCGCGACCAATTTTTTTAAATTTTTTTGTCACGGTCGTGGGTCGCGGACTTTGACCGCGACCAATTTGTCATGGTGGTGGGTCACGGATGAGGGCCGCGACCAATTTTTTTTTATTTTTTTGTCATGGACATGGGTCGCGGACTTTTGCCGCGACCAATTTGTCACGGTTATGGGTCACGGATGTGGGTCGCGAACTTTGGCCGTCACGGTATGGGTCACGGCCCAAGTCCGCGACCATCTGCCGTGACCCCTCTCGGCCGTGACCATTTTTTGGTCACGAACTTGGGCTGTGACCCACGAAAATGGACGAAAATGGTCACGCCAGAAATGATCACGCCAGAAATGGTCACGGCCCAAGTCCGCGACCCACAACTTTGGTCAGGGATTTTGGCCGTGACTGTTGATACCAAAATTAATATGCTGATATAGACGAATCATAAGAAGACACGTGTCTATCTACGTGGCACAATTGCAACGAGGAAGTCTATTTCTCCAACCAAGTCATATTCACTCCGAGCAGCAAGTGTACTCCGAGGAACTCCAATACTCCGAGGAACTCCTGAATGACGAGCAACTAAGGCGGTCCGAGCTGCATCTCGGCCACAGCATTGATTGCCAGATAATCAACAGTTCAACTATTCATTGAATGCTTATCATACAGACGTATATTCTTAAAGGGCATTAATTGATTACCCTTTCACATGTACAGCTTAAAGGCTATAAATACATCGTATCACCCTCATTCAAAGGGACCGGATTTTCTTGATAAAATTACATATCGAGAACTCCAAAACACTTGGCATTAACAGAAACAGTGGATGTAGGCCATTCTTATAAGGCTGAACCACTTTAAAATTCTTTGTCTCATTTACATTTATCTGTGATTAAATAATTAAAAGCAATCTAATTTTTTACATCAACAGATTAGCGTCGTCTGTGGAAATCGACTGTTGTTATCGTTTTTCACCAAAAATCATTCATCATCAATGGCAGATAATCCGTAATCCAGCAATCGAAACGCTGGAAATGCTGGAAATCCTCCAAATCCCTCTGCACTTCCAGATCTGGCAGGAATTATAACGAATCTGGCTCAAGGACAAACTGCCATGCAAGAGACAATGCGGTAACTCATACAGACCCTTCATGGCGGTGCACCTACACATTTGGGACAGCGAAGTGGTCAGAGGCAAACCTATTTACTTTCTTCATGATCCAGGCGTACAGATGCGTATCGTAATGAAGAATCTGATGATTTCTCTTATCAACCTGGGCGAACTTCGTCAATACGGGCTACAGATACTGAGCAACGTATCACTCTCTCTCCAGAGAGACCCAGTGACTTGGAAAGATTGAGCAGGGTATCCCCTTTCAGCCGATTAGGCCCTAGGAGGAATAGGAGTCCACCTAAGACCATGTCGAGGAGTTTTCGACAACCATCAGATTTAAGAGAAGGATCAGCACAATCACGACCAGTTGCTCGTCAAGATAGATCTCAGGAGGCCACGTCGGAACAATCAATTGCTCGAACTAATAAGCCCGAGGAAGGAAATGATGCGTGGAAAGGTTCCATTCGGCGGTTGGAGGATAGATTGGGAGAAATGGCTAAGGCAAAGAATCCCCTACAACGAACTTTTGTTCAAGGGACACCTTTTGTCCAGGCCATTGTGGATTTTCCTACCCCGTCAAAATTTAAAGCACCTGTGGTGACCCCCAAATATGATGGAAAGACAAATCCTGTTCTTCACATAGAGCAATATCAAGTTGCTGCCAACATCTATGCTATCCCCGACGAGATGAGATGCAGAGCATTCTCAGGAACTCTTACTGGATCTGCTCAGATATGGTACAACAATCTTCCTCGGGGTAAGATTTCAACTTTCTTTCAGTTGGCCGAATTGTTCATCGACAATTTCTGTTTTGGAGCAAAGCCATTAAAACGAGTAGCACACTTGTTAAGTGTTAGACAAAAATTTGGTGAGAGTACTAGAGATTACATAACCCGTTTCAATAATGAGAAGCTGGAAGTCATTGATTATGAAGAAAAGAAAGCAATCACCGCCTTGATGAGTGGGTTGTTGCCTAACAAATTGTATTACACTTTGGCCAAAGATCCACCTACAACTATGTCAGAGTTGATGGCAAAAGCGGCCAAAACTATGAATGCCGAGGAGGCTATGGCTGCGAAGAAGAATATGGATAAAGAAACCAAGGTGGAAGTCGACAAATCTAAGAAGAATGAGCATAAGGGCAATGGCCGTGACAAGCATTCCAATAATAATAAGTCGTCATGGGAAGTCCTGAAAAAATTCGATAATTATACTCCTTTGAAAATGGGTATTAATCATATCTTGGAAGAAATCAAGAATAACGAGGAAGTGAGGTGGCCAAAGAAACTGAGGTCGGACCCTGACAAAAGAAATAGTGATAAATATTGCGAGTTTCATAAGGATCATGGTCATATGACTAAAAATTGCATAACCCTCCAGAATGAGATTGAAACGCTCATTAGACGAGGAAAGTTGTCAAAGTATCTTGATCGAAGAAATGAAACAGGAAATGAAAACCGAGCAAGAGAGAGGTCTAGATCTCCTCGTCGGGCAGAAGAAAATCGGAAAAGGGATCATGAAGATGATACAGAGGATGACCCCGATCTTCCCAAAAGACCAAAGCAACCAGAACGCGAGGTATTTTCAATACGTTTTGGAACATTTGATTGTAATGTTATTACAGGCGGAGATGCAGGAGGAGGAGATCTAACTGCAGAAAGAAAAGCTTACCTTGGTGAGGCTCAGGCTTGCTCATACATTCAACGGATAAATTTGGCTGAAGAGGATCGCCCGAGGAAGATAAACAAAGAGAAGCTGGTCATTGGTTTTTCAAAAAATGACCTTGCAGGTGTTCTTTACCCTCACGACGACCCTTTGGTGATCAAATGAGGATGAAAGAAGTAATGATTTCAAGGGTTCTAGTAGATAATGGTAGTTCGGCAGACATCATGTTCTACTCATGCTTTGACAGTTTAAATTTAAAATTATCTCAATTGGAGCCTTATCACAGACCTCTCCTGGGTTTTGCTGGCGAGAAGGTTTTTCCACTTGGGACGATCAAGTTGGATATATTCATTGGAACTTGGCATGCTTGTCGAACAGAAAGAATACGCTTCTTTGTGATGGATAAGAATGTACAATCAGCTTACAACATCATCATGGGAAGAGTTGGTTTGAAGAAGTTCTAAGAAGTTCCATCTACAGTACATCAGTGTTTAAAATTTCCAACAAATTTTGGAGTGGGAGTTGTGAAAGGTGATCAAAAAGTAGCTCGGGAATGCTATTATTCATCTGCCGAGCAAGAGGAGCTCGAAGAATCAAGGAAAAAGACTACTGCCTACCAGGTGGATGAAGGTACAGAAATTGAAACACTGGATCCCAGAGACGAATCTCAACTTGTAAAAGGACAGGTGGTGGACTCTACAGAAAATGTTATTCTGGACGACGAGCACCCTGAACGAATAACCCAGATAGGTTCGACGTTGGATGCTTCAATAAAACAGGAGTTGATAACTTTCTTGAGAAACAGAAAGAAAACTTTTGCACGAAGTCATGAAGACATGCCAGGAATAGATCCAAACTTCTTATGTCATGAGCTTAATGTGAATAAGGAGATCAAGCCTGTAAAGCAAAGGAGAAGAGTATTTAGTCACGAGAAGAATCAAGTAATACAAGAGGAGGTCGAGAAGCTCCAGAAAGCTCGATTCATTGAGGATGTGAAATATCCAGACTGGTTAGCAAATGTGGTGATGGTGAAGAAGAAAAACAATCAATGGAGAATGTGTGTTGATTTCACCGATCTCAACAAGGAATGCCCAATGGATCACTTTCCGTTGCCCAGAATTGATCAACTAGTGGATGCTACCTCGGGACACGAGCTGCTCAGCTTCATGGATGCTTACTCTGGATACAACCAGATCAAAATGAAACCTGAAGATAGGGAAAGTACTTTTTTTATTACCCCAAGGGGAACTTATTGTTATAATGTTATGCCTTTTGGTTTGAAAAATGTAGGAGCGACATACCAGCGGCTGATGAACAAGGTTTTTGCCGAACAAATCAGTTGCAATATGGAAGTCTATGTCGATGATATGTTGACAAAGAGCAAGAAAGCTGCTGATCATCTAGTTGATTTAGGCCAGACTTTTGATCAACTGGATAAATACCAAATGAAGCTCAACCCGACGAAGTGCACATTTGGAGTACGAGAAGGAATGTTCCTCGGATACATCGTCAACCAGCGAGGCATTGAGGCGAATCCAGAAAAGATCAAAGCTCTTTTAGGGTTGCGATCTCCAACGACGAAGAAAGAGGTGTAGAGTCTTACAGGACGAGTTGCAGCGCTCAACAGATTTGTATCCCGAGCAATTGATAGATGCCTCCCATTCTTCAAAACACTTCGAAAAACTTTCGAGTGGAATGATGAATGTGAAAAAGCCTTTCAAGACTTGAAGAAATATTTGGGAGCACCTCCACTGTTGTCCAGGCCAGTAATGGGAGAAAAGTTGTACTTGTACCTGGCAGTATCAGAGAATGCAGTCAGCTCGGCATTGATCAGAATGGAGAATGGAGTCCAGAAGCCAATTTATTACACAAGTAAGGCTTTCCGAGGTGCAGAGATTAGGTACCCAAAGCTGGAAAAATTGGCATTGGCATTAATTGAGGCAAGTAGAAGAATGAGGCCATATTTCCAGGCCCATACCATCGTCGTGTATACCGACATGCCATTGAGACAAGCCCTTCATAAGCCAGAAAAATCAGGGAGACTGATGTACTGGGCAATAGAGCTCGGTGAATATGATATTGTGTATGAACCCAGATCATCATTAAAAGGGCAAGCTGTAGCAGATTTTATAGCAGAGTTTACTTATCCTGATACCCCCGAGGAACAAAAGTTGCTCGCTGATCAACCTGTGGATGCTACAGGATCAACAAACACAAGCTCAGACCAACTCCGGTTGGTAAAAGGGCTTGTGGGTATTGAAGGATCATCAAATTCAAGCTCAGACCAACTCCGGTTGGTAAAAGGGCGAGAAGAGATGACCGACGAGGAGCGAGAAATATCAGGGGAGGATGAAAGGAAACAACAAATATTTCACCGAGGAACTTTGTCAGATGAGAAATTGGAAGACGAGTTACCTACATGGAGATTATATGTAGATGGGTCATCTTGCACAACAGGTTATGGAGCAGGGATTATTTTGAACACCCCAGACGAGATTGTCATGGAATATGCCTTGCGATTACAATTCAAAGCCTCCAATAATGAGGCTGAGTATGAGGCCATGATAGCAGGTCTTAATTTAGCAAAGATTATGGAAGCACAACAAGTGATGGTATTCAGTGATTCTCAATTAATTGTGAATCAGATGATGGGAACATATGCAGTTAAAGGAGAATTAATGGTCAAGTATCATGCAAAGGCGATGGAGTTGTTGGCAGAATTTGATGCCATTCAGTTGATCAGAATACCAAGAATGGAGAATGCACGAGCAAACGCATTGGCCCGACTAGCATTAGCTACTCGTACCGAGCTGCGAAGAACGATACCAATTGAAGTATTAGAAAGTCGGAGCATAGATGAAGACCTGACGATGAATATTATTACCCTTGATTTAGGACCATCTTGGATGGATCCCATCAAGGCATATATTGAGGAGGGAGAACTACAGGAGGATAAGCTCGCTGCCAAGGAACTGAAGTTTAAAGCTACTCGGTATGTACTAATTAATGGTGTTTTGTATAAACGAGGAATTATGGCAGGATTGCAAAGATGTGTACATCCCTCCGAGGTGAAAGAATTGATTGAAGAGATCCATGAAGGGTCCTGTGGAGCCCATGTAGCAGGTCGGACACTTTTGCAAAGGGTGATGATGCAGGGATACTACTGGCCAACGATGAGGGCTGATTGTATAGCCTATGCTAAGAGATGTGATAAATGCCAACGTTTTTCCTCCATCCGACGAACTCCACAAGCATTGTTGACACCCATAACTTCCCCTTGGCCATTTTCCATGTGGGGAATTAATTTGGTTGGACCACTGCCAACGACACGAGGAAGATTCAAGTACCTCGTCGTCGCAGTGGATTATTTTACTAAGTGGGTAGAAGCTGAGACACTTATTGATATGACATAGGAGAAGGTGTACCAGTTCGTTTGGAAGAACATCATCTGCCGATATGGTCTCCTTTATGCCTTCATCACAGACCATGGAACATAATTTGATAACGAAGAGTTTGCTGCCTATTGTCATCAGTCAAACATTTTGAAGGTTCATTCAGCACCAGGCCATCCTTAAAGCAATGGACAAACTGAAGTGACGAACAGAACATTACTAAATGGTTTGAAGAAGAGGCTAAGTGAGGCTAAAGCTAATTGGATTAATGAGCTACAGTCAGTATTATGGGCTTACCGAATAACTCCCCGAGCAGCAACTGGAGAATCACTATATATGCTGGCGTTTGGAAGTGAGGCCGTAATACCTGTCGAGTTGGGTCTTCCAACACACAGAGTGCTGAATTTTAATTCCCCAGTTAGCGACTTAATGAGGAGATTAGATTTGGACAGGTTCGAGGAGGTTAGAGAAGAGGCAGCCATTAGGAATGCTGCTTACCAACAACGAGCAGCTCTGTTCTACAACAAGAGGGTGAAAAAATGCAACTTAAAAGAAGGAGATTACTTGCTAAAGAAGGTCATTCAGAAGCACAATAAGTTGGAAGCAAACTGGCATGGACCTTACCGAGTTATGGAAGTTGTTCGACCAGGAACTTACCGAATAGCGACTCTAGAAGGAGAGGAATTTAAGAATGCATGGAATGCTGAACACCTATGCAAGTATTATCAGTGATGTAAAATGTAAAGCAGTTCCATCAATATGAATAAAACGATGATATTTCTCCATCTTCTCTCCTTTTATTGAAAGTTTTTCGGGGAATACTAGTGTGTGTAACACTACGCTGCTCGGCAGTAAAAACAACACGATAGTTCAAGCTCAGACCGACTCCGATTGGTAAAAGGGCAAGAACACGATAGTTCAAGCTTAGACCAACTCCGGTTGGTAAAAGGGCGAGAACAAACCATACTCCTTTGGTTAGGAGGCGTACAATAGCTCAGACTAACTCCGGTTGGTAAAAGGGCGAGTGGACATGATAGTTCGAACTCAGACCAACTCCGGTTGGTAAAAGGGAGAGAACAAACCGTACTCCTTTGGTTAGGAGGCTGACACTGGCTCAGACCAATTTTGGTAAAAGGGAAAGTGGACAAGATAGTTCAAACTCAGACCAACTCCGGTTGGTAAAAGGGCGAGAACAACATTCCTAAAAATGCCAACGTGTTTGGCTAGGTAGCAAAATACTCCTAAAATTCCAATCTCGGTTGGTTAGGAAACAAGATATAATCTCAAATGCCAACTTATGTTGGTCGGGAGGTAAGATTATTACAAAATTTCCTCGAAGAACAAAATATTCCAAACTGAATCAAGTATGGTTAGTCGGGGATAAAAACCCACTAACTGTAGTTGGTCGACGAGGAGAAAATATTCTAAATAGTACCAAGTATAGCTGGTCAGGGATAAAAACCCACTAACTATAATTGGTCGACAAGCACAATTTAACAACGTTGGTTGGTTGGAAAAAATTTCAACATTTTTATACTCATTACTTCATTATTGAGTGATCGAGCAACATTACTAATACTTGTAATTTTTTATTATTAAGTTGGTCGATGAACCACACAATATTGTTAACCAAGCACAAATATAAAGTGTTTGACAAGTACAAGATAATAGCAATACATATTTGCAAACAAAAATGAAAGTCTTTCATTAAATTCAAAATTATAAGTTACATTGATAATTACATGGATATGTATACTAACTGTTACATCAAAATTTCCTATTCTACTGGTCTTTTCCCTTCTGCTTTTGAAATAGGCTCCTCGCCAGCAGGAGGATCTTCCAGGCAAAGGGGAGAATTAATGAAGTTAATATCTCGAAGAATTCTGACGTTCATTATTGAAGGTGTGTCCAGTAGATGCTCGGGACGAGATACTTCGATCTCATAATGAAGATTGTAATCACCAAGGTATTTTGCAATTAAGCTCCGAGGAATGGAATGAGCTGGGATCCATTCCATGTCCAAATTATACGGTGGCACAGGCAAGTCAAGTACCCCAGGATCATAATAGTCCCACAAGTAGTGTCCTTGTTCGAGCTTCAACACGCCCAAGGCATTCAGCCAACCTTGCTTGTAGCCCTCATTATTGCATTCTGGATACGATCATCTAAATGGAATAGTGCTTCGTTGTATCCAGCCATCCAGAACTCCCTGGGCTGTTTGTGAAATTGAAATGTCAACCTTTCAAGCTTCTCGTGAAGACTCTGGATGAAAAGTTCATTAGTCTCCAACACTGATTTCTTTGAAGAGAGTTGTTGTTCCAGTTCTCTAATTTTCTTTGACATGTCAGACAAAGCTTGGTTCTTAGCCATTAATTGGAATGCTTGGTTTTCCAACGCTGATTGAGTACGAGCTTCTTCAACAGTACGACGAAGACCTCTTGGTCGTCCCCGAGCAGGTTGAGTACTTTGTTCCTCGTCAACATTCTGAGCAACTCTTCCTCGTCCACGAGAACCTCTTCCTCATCCCCGAATAGCAGTGGAAGGCCCAACTCTTCTCAAAGCCTCTAACTCTTCTCGCAACTTAGCATTTTCCACTTCTAAAAATGAGAATCTTTCATCGGTGACCGGTACCAAGGCAGTAGAAGATGAAGCTGTAGACTTATACTGTGCTAGCTCTTTCTGCAAATTGTTATTCTCTTGCTCCAGCAGCTCTGCAATCTGTCTACATGCTTCAACTTCACCCTTTAGGGTTCTCTCCCTAACATCATATCCAGCGATGAGCTTCACGTAGCCCTTCTCGGCAGAAAGCTGCTGATACTTCTTCTCATATCCTTCATGCAACAGGGCGGTTGATTCTTTATACTAATTTTGAAGGTTTTCTAAGGTACATTAAAGATCCTCGATCATTTCATAGTAAGCCACATTGTTGGCCACATCTCGGTCAAGTAATCCCTTCAGGTACTGATAAGCTTCGACTGCCTGTTCCGAAGCATCATGACTAAGGATGTCGGCAACTTCTAATGCATTCAGGTCTGTGTGACCAGCCTTATAATATTCATGACATTGCTGCATCAACTTTGTATCATTAGCAGATAGCAGATCCATCCTGGCCAGAAACTATCAGAGAAAGAAAAAGTAATCATCAAAAAGAAGATCAAGGCAGAGAACAGATAGAAAAGAGACAATCTTATGGAAGAAAAGAACTCAAATTTTATTAGATCATAATGCAAAGTTACAAATATCTTGGTTACACTTGAAAAAGAAGAAAAATAGAAAGAGAATACCGAACAACTTCACACCTTTTCCTTGTCTCCCAAGACTTTCTCGGGAGGCTAGGACGAGGAGCTCGGTTGCTCGGTTGGAACAGTGAGTTGGTCGGCTAAAGCTGGAACTTGTTCAGGAGGAGCAGGCAGAGATGAAAGCTCCTCGTCAGCAGGCTGAGTAAGGATTGGATCACCCACTGCCATTGAAGATTCTTTAGAGTCAGCTTCGTCCTCTTCTTCATCTTCAATAATTGGGGGAGGACCAGGGAGATGCTGTTGAAACAGTTCTGAATCCTCATTAATCTTTAACTCTTGCAGGGCAGCAACCCAACCATCTCGGAAGTATTTAAGACTCCCATATTGCACTTGAGTCATCATGGCTGCTACCCCCTTGTTCCACCCTTTGTCCCAGCTAGTGTTGAAGGACTTCTTTACTGCTATTTTTCTTTTTATTTTCTCTGAGGAGAGCTTCTCGAATAGAAGATCCTCGATGGCTTTCAACTTAGCTTCCACCTCCTCCTTCTGGCGATTTACTTCTCGCAGAAGGGACAATTCTTCTTCTGCCATTTTTAACTTATTTTCAAGCTCCCCAAAGTTCGTGAGCTTCTCGGCATACTTCTTTTTCTCTCCCTCCAAATCTTTCACCTTATTTTCTAAACCTTTGGAAACTTCAACGAGCTGCACCTTCTCTACCTCAACTGCAGCCAACTTCTTCTCCCATTCAGCCTTATCCTCGTCATACTTTTGACGGGACTCCTTCAAAGATTTGGTCAAACCCAGTAAAGCATCATCCACTCTGGACGAGGAGCTAGAAGCCTTGATCGCTTCATCCTTCTTCACAATGGTGTTAAAGCAACTCACCGGCTGAAAAAAAGGAGATAATGATAAATCAGCACAGAGATACATGTATTGATGGAAAGAAAGGAAATTCAGAATATGAGAAACTTACTGAAGCAATGTGACGAGTAGCCAGGGATGTAAGCACATCCCTAGACATATTCTCCTCAATTCCTTGGACTTCAGGAATGGTCCAAGTCTTTACCGAGCTCATTGCAGAACTCGGGGGAATAATAGTTGGAACACCAGCTCCACTAACTTGGAGCTGGGGAATGGTTTCAGCTAAACTGACCGAGGAGGATTTCTTCAGTCTCCTCGGTGGCATTTCAACAGTTTTAACCAAAGAAGAGCTTTTGGTTGGGGAGATGGTGACCACTTCCACAGGTGCATCCTTCTTGCTCGGAGCCACTGGGGGCTTCTCGGCAGCCTTCTGAGGAGCAACAGAAGGGGCAGCATCTACTTTCTTTGTCCCCTTTGGGACGTCAGCCTTGTTTCTTTTTCCATCTCCAGCAGAGGTAGTCTCTTCAAAAATAGCAGGAACTCTTCTTTTGCCCATTTTCTGACTTAGAGGGATGTGAGATTCTGGAGAAGAGTCCTCAGGAATTGATACTGGAGCACTAGTGCTGACCACAGGACGAGCAGTGAAAGAGGTTGTATAACTCCTATACTGCAACAAATATGAAGTAGACCTGATGTGCTCGTCTGCAACTTTCTGATGCAAACTCCAGATAAGTTTCAAATGCTTAATATTTACTTCTGATTCTTTTGGAGTCTTTCTTTTGCTGTCAACTGCAAACAAATACATATTGAAATGTCAATCACACATTTATTCAAACATAATGAAATCATAAATTCAGAAATAAAATAAGATGAAAATAACCTATCCCATTGCTATATGGAGGGCATCTGGGACCTTGATATACTTCATCTCCAATCAAAGGGGCATGTTGCAAGTTTTTAATAACCACCCCATGTTCAAAATAATCCCTATTGGCATCAGGGAGATTGACTACTAAAGCCCTATTCAAAAATCTAGTTTTTAAATAAAAAATATTATCTAGAACAACCCATCTATAACAATACATAATCTCAGGAATTCCTATACGGGTTACATGAGTTTGATTTAACCTATACACCCCATTAACTATTCTCCATGTGTTGGGGGCTATTTTGCAGGAACAACATCGAAATAATGACAGAACTTTAAGCATAAAGGGTTTGGTGGAAAAGTAAATCCGCATTCAGCAATAAAGAGGCTGGGGAACCAATGTCCCTCAGCCAAACGAAAGTAATCTAAAGCCTTAGAAAGATCCTCCAGAGTTACCCAAGATGGAATAGAAAAGTCAGAACGGAATTTCTCAAGAGATTCAATAACATAAACCATGGCGAATAAAAGAAATGAAGAAGAAGGAAGAAGATCTTACAGGAAAAAGGAAGATCTGTTGACAACGAACGAAGAAAAGGATGAACGCACAAGAGAGAGAAAGACTATGGAAAACTCGAAAGCAGAAATTGGAAAAGGTAGAAGATGATGGGATTGCCTATGAAGCTTAAATACTTTGCCTTGGGAAACGGCGAAAGAAATGATTACAAAAAGAAACTATTACGCTACCGGCGGCTAAAAGGACAAAAAGTGCGCGAAGATCGAAGCATTTATAAAAATTCAAAAAGGCGGATTCTGCGAATCTTAAAGGACGTTCGAACACGGAGAAAATGCTCCTAAAAACCAGGAGGTCATTTAATATTGCCATATACCGAGAAAGAATGTTCCATATTCCTCAAAGTTCAAAATATGAAACATTGGGGGCTTTTGTTGATACCAAAATTAATATGCTGATATAGACGAATCATAAGAAGACACGTGTTGATCTACGTGGCACAATAGCAACGAGGAAGTCTATTTCTCCGACCAAGTCATATTCACTCCGAGCAGCAAGTGTACTCCGAGGAACTCCAATACTCCGAGGAACTCCTGAATGACGAGCAACTAAGGCGGTCCGAGCTGCATCTCGGCCACAGCATTGATTGTCAGATAATCAACAGTTCAACTATTCATTGAATGCTTATCATACAGACGTATATTCTTAATGGGCATTAATTGTTTACCCTTTCACATGTATAGCCTGAAGGCTATAAATATATCGTATCACCCTCATTCAAGGGGACGGGATTTTCTTGATAGAATTACATATCGAGAACTCACTTGGCAATAACAGAAGCAGTGGATGTAGGCCATTCTTATAAGGATGAACCACTTTAAAATTCTTTGTCTCATTTACATTTATCTGTGATTAAATAATTAGAAGCAATCTAATTTTTTACATCAACAGTGACCAATCGCCAGTTTTGGTGTAGTGTCCTCTGACTAAAGGTCTTGTTAGGGAGATGATATATATCACCTTAAAAGGAATGGGACTAAGGTCTATTATATAACACAACTATGTTTAATGGGAACCCAACTCATATCTTGAAAATATAGATGGAGTTCAATGTGGTACAAACAAGTTAAATTATAGTTATGGAACACTAGGAATTTTATACAAAAGTTTCATTCCTATGTGCCTAGTGTTGGTTTTCTGCATGTTAGAGGATGAAGGTTACTTCTTAATAAATCATATAAGTGTGACTCGCAGAATCACTAAAGTTGATTTACCTATATGAGTGTCGAAAGTGTGGCCGCTTTCTATGGAATCAAGACCGATTCTAAAGCGCTCGTGAAATCAGGATTAACACAAGGCCATGAAAGTGCATACTAGAAGAACACTTATAAACTCAGAAATCAGTATGTGTGATAGTTACGGCTAAGTCTCAAAAGGTTCTTTGTTCAAGATACGTTCACCACAGCACCTTGATGAAGCTTTTAATTATTTTCACTATATGGAAGTTCGAGTCCGAAAGACACTTCTCATTTATGTACTAGATTTTAGCGATAATGCCAAAAAGTTATTTATTGTCTTTTTTATTTGCTCTCTTGTGTATATATATTGAAATTGGCGGGGGAATGTTGGATAAATTCCAATATTTATTGATATTTTATTTTTTAGCTGTTAATATTTTATTATATTATTGGTGTTTTATTTTAAACATAGCTTGAGTTTTATTTTAGAAGGTGTAAACATGAGAAAATGGGTGTGAAAGATATGGGAGTGCTCAAAATACCATATTGTCCCACATTGGAAGAATACTACAAAAAGTAGTGGTATATCAACTAAAGGACAACTAAGATTCTTAGTTGACAAGTTAAATAAGAGGCTATGATCCTATGCATCGCGGTGGTGTTTAAGCACCACCAACGGTTTGACGCGCTTTGACGCGCACTTGGCACTTCGCATTGGTCGCTTGGAGCGTAGGAACCTAAAGTTTTGACGAGGTAAAACAGATCAACGGTTGTGATTAAACGATCCGATCAAAGGATTTAAAATCCGAAACGACTTGATCTAAACCGTTAGATGAACTCATAGCGTTTCGTGTAGGGGATGTCCATTCTCTTACGATGGGATGCCTAATCTGAACCGTTAGATCGCAGCTGTTCTAAACAGGCATGATCCAACGGTTGCTGAGTCACTCCATGAAGAGCTGTGACTGTTGAAGAACAGTCACATAAATGGCTATAAAAAGAGTTACAGGCCTCTGTTTTGGACACCGAAAATTGCTAGTTTCTCCTCTCACCGTCCTCTATATTTTGGCATTATCAAGTTACAAATTCAGAGTGTTCTCGATTTGACCAAACAGTACATAGTTTGAATCAAACAACTGTTCATACACTGCATTGTATCCTCAAGGCAGATTCTATAAAACCCATTGTGTACTCGCGTTCTGTCTCAACCGAATTGGGAGAAATTTTACCTAAAAGAAAACGTTCCAAGAACGTGCCTTGCAGAAATTAATTAATATATTTCGTTCTTTCCATAACAAAACTCCAACAACATCCATGCATATATATGGAACGCTCAAAGGCCAAGTCCACATCCTAAACAAATACTATTTCAGTACTGATGATCAGTACTTCATTAGAAACGAGAGAACAAAAACATCATCCTAATGAATGAATGCTAAACATTTTTTTTACCTAGATACCTTATTTATTATGGAAATTAAACCTTAACATTATCAATATTATTTTTAGACTTTGGTAACTCTCCAACACATTTTTTGTCAAATTTAAGAAAACTTCCACCGAAGGTAACATTTACTGACAAAACCAAAGTCTAGAAGGATAAGTATATTACTTGAAATTTTTTAATTTCAACGACTAACAAGGTACCGAAATCACAACCACCCAATATTTATGAGTTACAACATTTAACTTTTAGAAATAACAAAAAAATATGTATGCAGAAATTATCACAAATATTCCATTCCATCCGCCGGATTTAGAAATGATAGAAGTTGATTGATCCCAGTCTCCCAGTCTTCATTAGGATGAAAAGCATCAATCATGTCATTCCAATTACCCAACATTTCTTCACTTCTACTGTTCATCATGGTTTGCTCATCGTCGAGGGCTGGAATTTCAGAATTAAAGTAACCCCCACCCCCATTTTCACTTCTTCCTCCTTGGTTAACTTGTAGGTTAAGAACATTCAATATTGTAAGGCCACTAATATCTGGTGCAAAAGAAATCGATGGACTATCGCGGTTATTTTGTGGTATGAAAAATACCTTATCAAAAAAACATTTAGTTGTTCGAATGGCCACGCGATAATGATTTTGTTGCATTTTGTGGCTTTGGTTCGAATCACGTCATGCGGTTCAAGTTTAGCTTCACTCTCTTCTAAATTCTTTGGTTGTTTGGTAGAATTTAAGGCAATTTTCTGTTCTTGTCTTTTCTTATTTAGAATCGTGTTCCAATAACTTTTGATTTCATTGTCTATTCGTCCAGGTTAGGCTTCCTGCAATGAGCGACCACCTGCAATACCCACAAGCCACTTATTATATTCTATATTCATTAGGGGTGTTCAAAAAACCGACTGGACCGACGGATCGAACCGAACCGAGCCGAGCCGACCCTTTTTTCGGTCTTTTTTCTTAATCAGCCCAGTCTCGGTTTATTTTTTTGGTGGACCGACCTAGTCGGTCCGGTCCACGGTTTACAGTTTCAAAAACCCTGTTAGGACCGACCCGAACCGACTGTATATAAAATAATATATTTTTACATATATATGTATATATATAAGATAAATAAATAGTAAAAATATATATTTCAATATTTGATTAGTTTAAATTATAGTTTAATCCAATAGTAGGTTTGTTTTAATCGCAAATTTTGATATTTTTTAGTTTTTAATGTTTGAAAAAAATAGACACGGGTATATTTGTACTATTATAAATGATGTAATTCATTAATGTGAGGACCGACGGGTTAGACCGAACCGACCCTATAAAAAACCGAACCGACTAGGGTCGGTTAACCGACATTATCGGTCCGGTCTCGGTCCATTTTTTTAGAGGACCGACCAAGTCGGTCTGGTCCAAAAAAAACCTTAAAACCGAACCGGACCGGACCGCGAACACCCCTAATATTCATGTATCTATATTTCTTTTTGGGAGAAAAAAGGATGAAAGAAAGAGAAAATATTAAATACAATTGTTCTGTTTATAAAAATTTGTATATTCCATCATCACGTCATTATTCGTTGTGTTTATGAAATCATTTTTAAGGCCATGTAATCCAAGAAGGATCTAATCTCCTCCCAATTGCGCACGTACACATTATTTGTTAATTCAAATATATACTTTTGTATTTTATCAAATTTAAAATTTTAAATAAATCATATTTATGCAATAAAAATTAATACCACTAGAAAGCTTACAAACGAAGAAGATGATCGAGTCAAATGTTTGACACTCTCTCCTTAAGACAAATTGCGCTCCCGCTACGGTGTTTACGGTAATGAACAATGAGCGTTTGCCTCCTAGGATAAAATGGTCTCGACACGCGCAAGAAGCACTTCAATGTGCGTGTCCCATGAACCAATTTTGTTTGATACTCTATCCGACTCGACCGAGAATGGAAAGTATTGAAAATATATTTTCTCTCCTTTTTTCTCTCTTTAAAAAATGAAGAAAAGTCTTGTATTTATAGAAAACAATGTGTTTTTTCATGAAAAGACATGTCTTTAGGAAACAGTCACTTTATGGACGTTTTTCATGAACTGTCACAACTTATGGTGAACAATCATGACCTTTAGGGACGGTTCTGAAAAACAGTCACTATATAGCGAACAGTCACAACCATTAGCGACAGTTATGAAAATCTGTCCTGAAAATAAATAAAATTTCCTAATAAACTTCATACATAAATGGGGCACTTTGATACCAAATTTCTTATTCATCATTTATCCATTTTAAACAAATAAATATATAGCGTGACTCGTCATGCTACAAGGAACGTGCATGTACTTGGTCCTACTTTGACCAATATATTAATTTGGTCATAAAATAATTTCCGTAAAAACACAATATTTTCCAACAATCTCCCACATGAATGAAATTTGGGTGAAGAATCAAATGAACATGAAGACAAATTAGACAAAGTATCGGTGGAAAAGAGCTGGATCGGTAAAGAGAGCTTTTGGCCTTAAATCTTTCCTAGTGAGAGACTATCGGGTTTACTGGCCAATCAATGAACGCGATGTCTTGAATTGATAAACCTTTTTGTGTAAACCGAGACAATAGAATTCACACAACCCTTCTCCGAACATTCTTGGTTCTCACTATTGTGTCCGTTTTGGCCTTGGACACCTCCTAATTTCATGAGCGTGTTAGAGAATTTAACAATATAACCATTGGTTATTCTCATTTAAGTGGCCCCTTCTCACTCACATAGGTGGTTTCTATAAAGAGTATCCTATTAATACCCCACTTGACCCATATGTTTAAGATATAGAAATCATTAAAATAAAATTTATCCTGTTACACGCGACAGATAGTGCACTGACTCATCCTAGGAATGGGAGGAAGAATTTATTTTCTTCTCAGTGCTAACTGAATCGCACATAATTAGGTTGTCCCGTTGAACCTAATTCTTGGGATCTCCAGTCATTCAGGCTGGGTTTCCATTATGACAATTATTTTAGGTTTTAAACGGCTGTAAGCCCATTCCCCTTGATGAACTTCTCTTACTCTCTCATTAGCGGATCCACAATGATCTTATTAGGCCTAATGTTATCACTAACAAAGAAATATTTATTTATGGTCTTATGTCATGACTAATAAGTTATGACTTGACAAATTACTTTATGCCTTATCAAGCAATGATTTCCAATTGCAAGAACATGCATTAGAATTGTTATCTCAAATCGTCCTCTTTAAAATTGTCAAGAATATCATTTCGCTACAAAAAATATCACCATAAGCCATGCATTTTAAAAAATTTAACAATACTTTATTCACAAAGTAATCAACGTTTTATGCATGCTCAAATTTTTGGTTCAAAACACATGATTTTTACTTATCAAATTCATTAATCTTTGTAAACTACTTTTTTATTATTAAAGTAAGAACAATTTTGACAACACAATGTGTTAAAGATTAATACATACATGTGCATGTTCATAAGAATGTCATCACCGAAAAAGAACTGTAATGAAAAACTAGAGATATAATATCAAGTCTAATGAAATACAAGCCACTTGCATCATTTAAAGTAATGACTTTCAATTTGAACTGACATGCAATACTATTATAATTTATTAACAAAGATATCCAATTATCATCATGTATGTCAAAAGAAATAACTGTTGGTACCTAAGCCTAAACAAAGGTTGCACCCAATTACCAATCGTCAATCTATCAAAATGATGTCCGATGGCAGCAGCCATCATTTACATGAGAACTAAATCATCATTGTTATAATTACATAACTAAAATTATATATTAATATTATTGTAGATTACAAGATCAACTGTATCTAAACAGTAGACCAAAACAATAAATTTGGGACACATATGAATCCTTTTGGTTTACCATTTTCTTATATGAAAATGCAAGCAGACCCTTTTATGCATGAATATATGCAACATTATCTATCGAGTTGTATTCTAGTATACAATCTCATGATATGGTTAACTTTACCATTTATGCATTGACACATGTTCTTCACCATTCCAAATGCATAAAATATGTACGGATTATTAAAAATATTCCCAAAACTATTATATTGGTCGCTTATCGACTCATAAATACTAGTTTTCGATTATAAAATCATGCGGTTCCAAAAAAAAATGAATCAATAACAAAACCACAAATAATAGAGATTTTATTAAATCTATCATTTTCATTTTGTTTTAAGATTGTTAATTCAAATATATACTTTTGTGTTTTATCAAATTTAAAATATGAAATAAATCATATTTATGGAATAAAAATTAATACCACTAGAAAACTTACAAACGAAGAAGATGACCGAGTCAAGTGTTTGACACTCTCTCCTTAAGACAAAATACGCTCCCGCTACGGTGCTTACGGCAATGAACAATGAGCATTTGCCTCCCAGGATAAAACGTTCTCGACACGCGCAAGAAGCACTTCAATGTGCGTGTCCCATGAACCAATTATGTTTGATACTCTATCCGACTCGACCGGGAATGGAAAGTATTGAAAATATATTTTCTCTCCTTTTTTCTCTCTTTAAAAAATGAAGACAAGTCTTGTATTTATAGAAAACAAGGTGTTTTTTCATGAAAAGACATATCTTTAGGAAACAGTCACTTTATGGACGTTTTTCATAAACTGTCACAACTTATGGTGAACAATCATGACCTTTAGGGACGGTTCTAAAAAATAGTCATTATATAGCGAACAGTCACAACCTTTAGCGACAGTTACGAAAATCTATCCTAAAAATTAAAGTGCACTTACCAGCTTTAACAGGAACATCTCTCCATTTTCCTTTTCCGTGGATGTTTTTTTATAATTAAATGAATTCAATAAAAACCAAATGCCGATGGACCGAACCCGTATACAGGTGGTATACAAAGCAAAGTTATACAAGAGAAAACTGAATAAACTAACAAACAACTACCATACAGACTCCCACACTACATCTCCGATCGAATCTCCTCCATAAACTCAACAGCGTCTTGAGTCGTGACGTAGATCTTCCCCTTGGACCAGCTAGGCAGGGTGCTTAAAAAAGATACCGAATTCTCGAGGGAGCCATCTCAATACCTTCAAAACACCAAGCATTCCTCTCCTTCCAAATCGTCCACATAATGCAATGAGGAACCAAATGCCAAACCTATTTGTCTCCCACCCACCCCCAAGGAGGCTTCCATGCCTCTAAGAGATCCATCACAGTCACAGGCATGACCCAGAATGTCTTAGATATGGCCAGAAAAATATCCCACAGTCCTCTCGTTACCCTACAGTGCAGAAGAAGGTGGTTGGTATTCTCCTCTTCCTCCTTGTATAACCAGCACCGACTGGACAGGTGATATCTTCTCTTTTGCAGACCTTCCATCGTAAAAATGGCTTGTCTAGCCGTTGTCCAAACAAAGAATCTAACCTTTGGCACGGTGCCTTAACCTTCCAAATCTTCTTCCAAGGGAAACATGCCCAGGGGATCGCCCTGTCACTCAAAATAGCATAGTACCCCTTAACACTGAACATCCCAGAACCGCCCCCCTTCCACCTCAAAGAATCATCCCTATCCGACGGGTGAGGAGCCGCTCTCAACCATTCAAAGAACAAATCCGCCTCTTGGAGCTCCCAGTCCCAAATCCTTCTCCTAAGCTGTGGTCTCCATGTGACGCCCTCATCGCTGACAATCACATGGTCAACTACCGAACCCTCTTGATTCACTCCTGGGTATTAGATGCCAGGGAACAGATCCTTTAAAGACCCACTCCCACCCCATTTATCCTTCTAGAATATAATCTTCTCCCCTTTCCCTAGACTAAACTCAATATTTCTAGCATAATCCTCCCACTCCTGCACTATATGCTTCCACAGACCCACTCCATGGGCTAAAGACCCCACGACCGGCCTCTACCCCATCTGTGACGCACCCCACCTCGCTCCAACTACCCTTCTCCACAATCTATTTTCCTCCCGAGGGAAGCGCCATGACCACTTCCTAAGTAATGCTCTATTAAACAAGCTCAAGTTCCTCACCCCTGCCCCTCCCTCCTTAATGGGCATGCAGACCTCCTCCCATCCAACTAAGGTATGATTAAATCCATCTTTCGTGCCTCTCCATAAGAAATCTCTCATAAGATTCTCCATTTTATTATGCATAACCGCAGGTAAAGGTAAAACGGACATGAAATAAGTTGGCAAACTGGACAAGAAACTCTTGATAAGAGTTAACCTACCCCCTTCGATAAAAACCCATTCTTCCATCATGCCAGCCTCTTTCTCATTCTTTCCAAAACCGGGTCCCAAATCTCTTTGGATTTATACGTGGCTCCTAGAGGTAAACCCAGGTACGTGTTTGGGAAATACCCTCTCCTACCTCCCAGAATACCGATTAGCCCGTCCACATTACCCGTTCCCCTAATCGGGATCAGCTCACAATTCCCTGCATTGATTCTAAGCCCCGACACCGCCTCGAAGCATATGAGAAGCATCCTCATGGCACGAACATGACTTCGCTCAGCATCACAAAAAATAATCGCATCATCAGCGAACAAGAGATGAGACACCGATATCATACCCATGCTTGTTGACCCGAATCAGAATTCCCTGATCCACCCAATCACGACCACCCGCCCCATCATCCTGATAAACGCCTCTATAACCAGAATAAATAAAAATGCAGATAACGGATTGCCTTGGCGAAGCCCACGTGTGCTAGGGAAAAAACCCTCTGGGACCCCGTTAATTAGCACCGAAAATCTTACCGTAGAGATACACCTCTTCATCCATCTGCACCACCGCTCCCCAAAACCCATCCTTCTTAAAAGGAAAAGAAGGAATTCCCAATTCACATGATCGTATGCCTTTTCAATGTCTAGCTTATAAGCAATGCCAAGATTCCCACTTTTAGACCTCTCCTCCACACACTCGTTAGCCACTAAAATAACATCAAGGATCTGCCTCCCCCCAACGAAGGCATTCTAAGACTCCAAAATCATAGGATCAATATTCTTCCTGAGCCGTACTGATAAGACTTTGGCCAGAAGCTTATACATGCTCCCAATCAAACTAATCGGTCTAAAATCTATGATATCAATCGAACCTCCCTTTTTAGAGATTGGGGTGATAAATGAAGCATTCGACCTAGGCAAAAAGTATCCCCGATCATGAAACTCCTCAAAGAAATCCATCACATTCGTCCTGACAATCTCCCACATATGCTAAAAAAAGGCCATCGTGTAACCGTTCGGACCCGACGCCTTATCCCTGCTCATAGACTTCAGCGCATGCAGGACTTCCTCTTCATGAAAAGAGTCCTCAATCCTTGTCGCCTCGGAGGCCGTAATGCTCTCAAACCCATCCCCATCAAGGGAAGGGCGCCACTCCTCTTCTTCCGTAAACAAATCTTCATAATACTGAGAAATGGACCCCCTCGCCCCGCTCTCTTCTTCGAACACCTCTCCCCCCACCGATATTTTCCCAATGTGGTTACCCCGCCTATGCAAGTTTGCCACCGAGTGAAAATATTTGGTATTCGAGTCACCTTCTCTCAACCACAACACCCTCAATTTCTGCCTCCATAGCAGTCCATGCACCTCTGTTTACTCCTTCCTCTGCACAACATGGTTTCCTTCCCATTCTCTCTCTTTCTTTCACTCACACACACACGCACACTTTATTGGGGATGGTTTATGTTAATGGTTGGACACATGAGAAACCTATTTATGTAAGTAGCAAATTCGATTACCCCATTGTATTCCCTACCAAATAAAAACATTATAATAATGTGTCGTTTGTCGCGAGCGGCTAAGGTCTCAACTTGAATTAATTTTTATCTTTTAAATCTGAATTTGAATTCACGTATTACTTCAAGGTAAATTATAAGATAAACACAATCCATATAATAGCTACATTTATATCCATATTATACCTCTAATACAATAGTATTAGAGGTTTTACTACCGTTAAATGTGTTAACTTACTCTTTTAGAAATCAAACGTTTATGAACTTATAAAAACCAAATGTATGGAAAACCAAACCGTACCCTCTTTTTATCTCCCTGAGTGCATTGGATTTATGAAAGCGAGATAAATAAACACCCATCTTACTTCGTCGCCATAGATGATCATCTCCATTCTTGGGAACATAAGTCGGCATCAATACCCAACTCAGGTCAACTAATATAAGGAGACCATCCTCCGACCTCTCTAACCTTACTGCTCCAGAAAATTGGATCAATCCAATCTAAAACCCAAGTCAAATAAGAAAGAAGGAGAGGCATCCAACTTCACCAAGCCAAACAATTTGCGGGTCAATCTTCCCAATGACTTAGAGATGAACACCTGATCCCTTTCACATATCAACAAAGAATCTTAATCGCAATGGTTAGATATGTTCAATCGTCGATCGCTCCTTCTTTCAAATTCAAACTGGGTCTGGTTATGGTTTGTTCAACCTCATAGATCGATGGTAGGATTATTCGTATCGATATTTTGTTTAGGGTTTGTTCCAACACTCGCTTTCTAAATAGTAATGTCTCAATTCTCAATTCCTCTCTCCCATTTCTCCTCAGAAAATTGAAACCCTAGATCATCTTCTATCTCTGCCTCTATAACTAATAGAGACATCGATGTATCTTGGATCTTTCCAGATAAAAATGCAACAAACGGTGACTACAACGGTTGGGCAATTGTCCAAATTACACATCACAAGAAGAAAAAGGCCATTTTCATACACCCCTTAATTTTATTATTTCTCACTTTTTTTGGGGACATGATGTATTTGTTTATCTTTGTTTAGGTTTGCCTATATTTCTGTTTGTTGGTATTGGGACCTCCGTTTTTGCTATACTTACCGTCGTTTACCATTTTTCACTTTTAAGAAGAGCTTAATAGGCATGGTAATATATTGTTGCATTGATTTTGGGTCTATTGAAATTTAGTGCATTTGTTGTTATTTCAGGTTTTGGGTTTCAATTTAACAGCACATTGAATACGTTGAATGCAAAGTCAAAGCCATATGGAACTGATGATGGGATTTCGAATTCTGATGCATGAGTGGTTGGTGCAATGATTTCTAAGGCAAACTCGAAGTAATTTTTTTTAATTGCGTTTATGTTATTTTTTTGTTACTTTTATATACAGTGATTGATTATTGTTGGTTGTTGTATTCTATTAGTAAAGATGGATAATCTTTGAACTAATTCTATAAGATTGGACACATCTTGGTTTTAGCAGGTCTTCGTGTGTATGTCTTCTCTCTTTTCAAAATTTCAGTTAACATTGTAAAAAAGATGAAAGTGAAATTGTAGGATTTTTTTTATTATAGGGGAGTGGGTTGAGAATAGGTAAGTTGAGGAAACGAAATTTAGCTCTCTTTTAAATGGTTGAAATTTATCTTTTAAGGGTTAATATGAGGTTCACCATAATAATTACGATAGGAGTCTATTAATTAGTTCCATTTGCTAAGTATACCCAGTTTAATAGGCCTTACGTTTTTTTTCCTATTCTAACAGGTCCTATGAAAAAATAATTTTTCTTAAATAGTTCCTATTTGAAAATATATTGTGAATATTTAGTGCATCCATGAATAGGATTTATTGAGTAGAGTTGGTTTTGATAGGGTTAATGAGTAATTGTCTTCTGAATCATGTACAACTATAATTATGATTAAAGTTTGATTCTTATTATTACTTTTGGGTAAATTCAATGGCATCTCTGTATGATGTTCCCATATTTACAATTATTTTTGTTCATTTAATTTCATGCTCCTCATAAAGGGATTTTGTTTCCACATTTACAAATGAGTATTGCAGCTTAACAAGAGGCCAATGAATATATGTTAACCTTAATAATTAAAATGGATATTAAAAATTTGAAACTATTATATGACCAAGAATAGGATGGTTTTCATTTCTAATATTTAGTTATAAATTTAACAATTGTATTATCTAATTAAATTTAAAATTTACTCATCCTTAAATTTTTTTATTTTATAATTAGTTCTTTATTTTCTTAACATTTTTCAATATATTATTACCAAATATTATAATATGCCTGCGCATGACGCGAGGTACATGCTAGTTATACTTCTAAAACAATAGAAAAAGAGTTTAATGAGGATCATTTATTGCTTATCTTTTATATACTCAAAATTGTAATACCCCACACGTATGATGTTTTTTTCAATGCACCTCTCTCCTCTTTCTAAACAATCCCCATTCTATTGCAGAACCACTCATTTCCTTATTTAATACATATATCCTCTCTCAGAAGAATGTCAATCTGTCTGTTCCGTCATCACGAATGTAAGTTCTCTTTCTCATCAAAGTTTTTGTTTTTTCTTTTAAAAATTTGGGTTTCATCGGAGTTATGGGCTTTTAACCTTTTAATCTCTTCCTCTCCAAATAGTTCGTTCTTTACCCTCACTCAAAAAAGGATCCTTCCCCTTTGTTCTTTATGGTCATCCTCTTTGAAGGACTACCACTGTCATTGTTTTCGTTTGGGGGTTTTGTAGATGTTTTGATTAAAAAAAATTACACCCTCTGTTAGGAAGTGGGGTAATGTAACACCCCATGATTTTTAAGACTGAGAAATTAAATTTTTGGGAAAATTAAATTTAATTAAATTGGAGAAATCTAAAATTTGGAATTGAGGTCCAAAAATAGAGAATATTTCAAAGTATTTCGGATGATGATTTTGAGGGTACTATCGATCACGGAAGGGTCGAGATAGTCAAAATGACTCTCATTGGGTTTTATTTCAGCTCCGAAATATTTTTAAGTCAATTTGACTCGAATTGGAGTGAACGAGTCATTTAAATTGTGTATTAACATTTAAAATTGGGACTTATGTTTTAGGGACTTAAAGGCTTACGGATGAAGCCTTCTCATTTGAGAAAGAGAGAAATAGAAATAAGAGAGAAAAGAAGAAGGAAAGAAGAAGAAAGGAAGAGAGAGAGGAAGAAAAGCTGGGAGATTTCCGGCCCAAACGTGGCATCGAGGACGATTCAACCTCTACAAAATCGAGGCAAGTGTTTAATCTTGCTAAATAAGTCATTTGTGTATTTTATTTCATAATTTGTGGGTTAAATAAATGGTTTTTGGGTATAAGCATCAAAACCTAATTTTTGGTTTAAATCTTGAAATTTGAAGTTTACACATGGGTTTATGGAATATAACTTGATAAAACTAGATTTAGGATGATATTTGATGTCGGGAACATATTTGGATTGAGGAAATTTGTATAGAAGTGGTATAAATTGGGTTTTGGAAGTTTTGGGTTTTGGAGAATTTAGCCATTTTCATGGCTTTCTGAACTGGTTGAATCGATTCGCCCCTAGCAAATCGATTCGCCAGGTTGCAGAAGCCTCAGGTTTTTAGGGTCAAATCGATTCTCCCCTAGTGAATCGATTCGGTAGGTGACAGACTCTCAGGTCCCTTGGACCGAATCGATTCGAATGGGCCGAATCGATTCGTTTCTAGGGCCGAATCGATTCGAATGGGCCGAATCGATTCGGAAACAGGGCATTTTGTGAAATTTTCTCCATAGTGATTTCAAACCCTTTTTTGGTTGGGTTTAATGGTTTGGATCCTTCTCTTATGATGTAAGAGAGATGTTTTTGGAGACATGTAGTAGGTTTCTCACATATTATGATTTTGGGACTCCTTAGAATAATTTGGGAAAAATATATCCATGTATGCTTTTGGAGTTGTATATAGAGATTGTGGGGAAACCTCATGGGGATTGAGGATCCTAATTATAGATTAAATGTAAGTATAGATGTGTTGGGAGGCTAAGAAATCTTAGACATAGTTGCAAGGGCATGGTTCGAAATTGTAGGCCGAGGGTAGTGCCAAATCCTTACGGTAAATAGGATTCTATAGAGATAAAGGTTTGGGTCCCAGTGAAAGAGAGTTGTCGCATATCCTTAGTAATGATGAACTTTAAGAAATGAATTCGAGAGATCTTAGACTAGGGGATTCACAAAAGTGCTTGAGCCTTAGTCGAAATCGAGAGCGATGGAATCATATTACCAACTAGAGTAGAGTGTGAAAATCTAGTTGGGGGTAGATGTTATTTATTAGTGTGTGATTTACATTGGGTATTTTCCCTAACATATGGGATTATTTAATGAAGGTAAAACTGAGCTTGAAGCTTATAGACTATTAGTTATGTGTACACCAGTAGTCGAAATTATTACTAGATTCTTTAATGTGCTATCGGATATAGATGGTATGTGTAGTGATGGTTTCCTATACAAAATGTTGGGTGATAACCCTAATGTTGAATAAATGTGTATATATACATATGATTTTGGGACACTATTCATCATAGGAAAAATGATTGAATATGTTTCGAGTGAGGGATTGTATTCACATATCGAGGTAAATTTAAAGGAAATTATGGTGACGACTTGTATATTGAGGATTACTTATACTTATAGCCGAGTGTATATATATCTTATACATATGAATGAGAATTAGTTTATATATATAGATATATGGATATGTGAATATGTGTATATATATTTGTATGGATATGAAAATATAGATATAATTATGTTGTGGATATACATGATATGGGTATCTAAACCGTATATGATGGTTTAATGTTTGATCATATGATGGGATCATATGGATGTATATATATTGTGCATGTGAACGATATATATACTTATGTGGTTAATCATACCCCGCTCATGCTATCATTGGGATGTTGCGCGCGTAGAGGGTGAGCATCCTGGCATATAGAGCAGGGTGTGGATATTCCCCAGGTCATAGTCTTCCAGTGTGATATTATGTGATATATATTTTGGGATGAGACGTGGTGGGTATGTTTCGTCTCATTGCCGGTTAGGAGCTATGACCGCTTCCCAGGACGTCGTGTGTGTGAGTTACCAGGAGATGGGTGTCGTTGAGCCCCAGCATGGTGGTCCCCAGTTGCTACGTGAGTCGGGCACTGGGAAGATGATAGCATGGTGCAGTTTTATCGGCTATATATATAGCCGTGTATATTATGTGCATGTCCATTGTACATCAGATATGATGTGTACACTTGGTCATGGGTATGGATGATGGTATATATATATATATGGTTAGAATAAAATGCCTATATATATATTTATATATCCTATAGATGAAAGGATATGGAATCTTTGTATAGTACATCTTGGATGATTATGGTGTACTAGATTGATGGGGGTTGATGTATTGCATTTAATGAATATTTCGGTTACATCATCCCAAGGATATTATTGGAGAAATTTAGTTGTAGTAGTATTGTATGTATGGCATAATGGATCTCTAGGATCGACATTGTCAAGGAGTAGTGTAACGGGATGGTTCCTTGTTTGGATTTCGCTTTGCGAGACACCCCACGCATGAAACGTAGTGCAGTGTCGAGATTGGAGATAAGTTCTGTCAAATATTTATGTGTGGCATGATGGATCTATAGTATCAACGTTGTCAAGAAGTAATGTAACGGGGTGGTTCCTTGTTTGGATTTTGCTTTGCGAGACACCCCACGCATGAAACGCAGCGCGACTTTGAGATTGGAGAGAAGTTTTGTCAATAATAATTTGTATGCATGTTAATTAGAAAGTAAATCTTATGATTCAACCCAAATATAAAGGGGTAACGTACTAAGAATTAATTAAATAAATTATAAACAGGAATCCATTAAGCCTATTATGGCCTAATTGTTTGTAAACATAATCAAGTATGATTAGAAAAGGGGTGGATTCTTGGGCTAAGATAGGAAGGCAAATCTCGTGGGAATAGGTGGGGCCTATGTTAAGTTAGGTTGTCCTTATAATTGGGGTAATTTAACTAAAATTTGAGGACGTGGATAGGTGCGCGCCTTTAGATGAGAGGTGAGTTGGGCTTCCAAGAGAGTACGATTCCACTTTAATTATGAAGTAAGTGCACCGATATTTATTATGCACGGTTAACACACTTGCTAAATATTTTTCACACTCGGGCTCTGACCCGTTTACTTTTCTCTCCTGCCTGTATATATATATATATATATATATATATATATATATATATTATTACAAGTGTCCTACCGCATGGATGCCGGATGACCTTCTATTCAGAGTCTTGGGAGCCGTGACAGGTGCGGACTGTTGCGGGATGTATCTTGTAGTCGCTTCCTACTTCTTTAAAAATCTAGGTAGGATTCATGTTTTATATCGGGTTTATACCCAAGGGATATTTATAGATGTGTATATTTATTTCATTTCAGTCATTGTATTGGCTGTGACCCGACAGCTTATTCGGGTTTACGTCCTTGTGGTATATTCAGTTGTTATTTATTTCATTTTATTTCAGCATTTCATTTATCTTAGTTCTTTCATGCATCTTTCTTTTCTTTTTTTTAGTAGTGTTATAGTGTTGGTTTGTTGTCTGTTGCATATTTTATTTAATTTTAACATCTCGCTTATAGGGTATCGAGTAGTTAGTCGTATATTATGTTATATGGACAGTTGATGTTGAGACTGAGCCATCTGAGACTCCTGATTTAATATAGTATAGGGCTGGCCACCCGTTATTATTTTAAGTGGGGCGTTACAGGTTACAGATGTATACTTAATTAATTTTCACATTGGTCGGATGACCTTAAGATTCCTGTAGCTGGGAATGAACTGAATGTTCATAACATACCCAAACTGATTGAGTTTCGTGCATTTCAGAACATATTTTATGGCCTTATGTAAGAGGCTATCAATGTATAGTGTCCTTTTCGCTTTGTCTTCAAACGTAGCATACGCTTATTCGACCTAGAATTATCTATATGTAATGATGTGATTCCCAATGTCCTATACCAAGGGTGTGTTTTAACTCATTTTCATGGGATTTAAAATTAGAAGTGTTAAAAATTGGTTACTGAACTTTATACAATTGGTTGCTAGACTTCAAAATTTATTGTTGGACTTTATGGGGTCTAACTTCTTTTAATTTTTGGCCTCTTATTTAGGATATGTTTAGGAATGAATACCGTTGCAATACTAAAATTATAAATCTATCGTTTAAAATTTATTCTGAGTTGAGCAAATAATAATTTGTATAGTTTTCTTTCTTCTGTGTGTGATACTGAAAATAAGTTATAATGTATCTCTTTGTTTGTTTAAATAATATGGAAAGCCTTTTATTGTTCTTTTAGGGTGGTGTGTTGTAAGTTAGCATTCGACAACCTGCAGCCATCTCCTGTGAGAAGCCGAGCCCACATGATCCCTTTTCTTACCCCTATCTTTAGTTCAGTTTTGACCTTATTGTTTTGTTTTTATTTAAATAGTTAGATATTAAGTTGTAAATTCTTCTATTAAAAAAGACATTGATAGTAATAATATGCATAGTATTACTAATTTTTCGTTTATACCTCACATAATATTCACATCAGTTTAAAGATTCTTCTTATTGAATAAAATAAAAATAAGTGTAAATATAATTTTTACACGTCCTTTTTTTATTTATGATACTGTTAAAATAATTTTTAATATTTTTGGAAGTAGCCCAATAAATGTGCACATTTTTTTTGAACAAATAGAAACATTGAATAATAAAAAACTTATCTAAAACGCAGAAAACTTGTGTAAAACTAATGAAAGTGCATGCAAACTAATGTACACAAGATGAATTGATATTTTTAATTCATTTCTTATTAATCCACATCCTATTGGATTATTGGGTAGCAAATAGTCACTATAAATTTATTTTGAATATATAATTAGAGAGGTCACAAAACAATGACAAATATGTTTTTATAACTTAAAAAATAAAATCAAATATTTTTATCTATTTATAATGATTATTGTAATAATCCGCGTAATTTTTGGGCTATTTTAATTAATTTCTGAAAAATGGAGGAAAATAAAGTTTTTGATAAAATTATTTTTATTGCTCAAATATGTTGGTTATTATTTTTAAAGGCAAGAATTTCAAACGGTTTCGAAAACGGAGTTAAAACGGATTTTAAAATGATTTTTAAATATTTTTAACTCTTGGAGTTGTTTTAACTTCTAACTCTTCATTTCTTTGCCTTATTTAAAGGAGTCTTTTGGATTCCAACTCTTTATTTCTTTGCATTATAAAAGGAAGTCGTGGTCAACCCTTTTAACATACTTTTGGCACAAATTTTGTCAGCAAATATATTTTATATTCCTCTTCTTTTTATATACACATTGGCCCTTGAGATTTGTGAGTTCCAACCTTAGATTATAGGTGTTCTTGGGACAATTTTGTTGGAGGTTCTTGGAGGAGCTTTTGTAGATCCTTTGTGTTGAGGATGTGATCATTGGTTTCTCATCATGGTTTGAGGTATGGGATTTTACACAATATGCTCCTTAAATCTCGCGAGTGTCATTCTCTTTGAATTCTTGTTTAATTGAACTCATATTTGAATTGATAAATTCATTGCAATCTGAAAAATAATTGTTGAAATTATTTTGATTCATGTGGTATCATTATATTGTTGATGAGCACGTTGTCATGAGATTTTAATATGGCACGAATGTTGGACACCTGCCAAAATTCCTGTTTCCCGGGCTATGGCTTGATAAAGCATATACGGATGTGGTGAGGCCTGGTGACCCGGTTAAAGTGTTGTTGAGAAATTATAATGATGAAATGCTATTGAGATTTGCATTTTGATTTGAATATTCGTACTCGTGTTGTTACGTTTTATTCATCGTTAACATATATTTGTTGAGCATCTTTCTTGTCGTATTGTGTACTTCCCCATATTATCTTTTAGTGGCAGGTTAGCGCGGATTTTGGGGCGCTATGGAGATTGATTTTAGCGAGGATTGTTTGGGAAAGATTTGTATTATTTTGATGTATAGAGCTTTGGAGATTTGTATTTTATTTTCGAGTTAGTTGTAATTTTAATTCGAGAGATTTGGTATTTAATTTGAAGAGATTGAGATTTGTAGTTTGATCTTTTGTTGTTGTGGGACTTAGATGCTCTATACCTTGTCACTTGTGGATTTGGATTTATTTTATCGCATTAGCGCTCCGTTCGCTCTCCCCGGGCGGGCGGGGTGTTACAAATGGTATCAGAGCTTAGGTATACGGCAACCCTCGGGGCTTGGGTTTTGGGTTCATTGCGTGGTTAGCAATTTTTGGAGATAGCAAATTTTAGGTGATATTCATGATAGGTTTCGAGATTAGATGTGAGGAATTTATTTTTGGAGACGAGATTATTTTTGGAGATTGTTAGCCTGATTTTTTAGAGTTAAGCATTCGGCGAATTTCGAGGGCGAAATTCCATTGTTAGTGGGGAAGTGTAATAACCCGCGTAATTTTTGGTCTATTTTAATTAATTTCTGGAAAATGGAGGAAAATAAAGTTTTTGATAAAATTATTTTTATTGCTCAAATATGTTGGTTATTATTTTTAAAGGCAAGAATTTCAAACGGTATCGAAAACGGAGTTAAAACGGATTTTAAAATGATTTTAAAATATTTTTAACTCTTGGAGTTGTTTTAACTTCCAACTCTTCATTTCTTTGCCTTATTTAAAGGAGTCCTTTGGATTCCAACTCTTCATTTCTTTGCATTATAAAAGGAAGTCGTGGGCAACCCTTTTAACATACTTTTGGCACAAATTTTGGCAGCAAATATATTTTATATTCCTCTTCTTTTTATATACACATTGGCCCTTGAGATTTATGAGTTCCAACCTTAGATTATAGGTGTTCTTGGGGCAATTTTGTTGGAGGTTCTTGGAGGAGCTTTTGTAGATCCTTTGTGTTGAGGATGTGATCATTGGTTTCTCTTCATGGTTTGAGGTATGGGGTTTTACACAATATGCTCCTTAAATCTCGCGAGTGTCATTCTCTTTGAATTCTTGTTTAATTGAACTCATATTTGAATTGATAAATTCATTGCAATCTGGAAAATAATTGTTGAAATTATTTTGATTCATGTGGTATCATTATATTGTTGATGAGCACGTTGTCATGAGATTTTAATATGGCACGGATGTTGGGCACCTGCCAAAATTCCTGTTTCCCGGACTATGACTTGATAAAGCATATACGGATGTGGTGAGGCCTGGTGACCCGATTAAAGTGCTGTTGAGAAATTATAATGATGAAATGCTATTGAGATTTGCATTTTGATTTGAATATTCGTACTCGTGTTGTTATGTTTTATTCATCGCTAACATATATTTGTTGAGCAGCTTTCTTGTCGTATTGTGTACTTCCCCATATTTTCTTTTAGTGGCAGGTTAGCGCGGATTTTGGGGCGCTATGGAGATTGATTTTAGCGAGGATTGTTTGGAAAAGATTTGTATTATTTTGATGTATTGAGCTTTGGAGATTTGTATTTTATTTTCGAGTTAGTTGTAATTTTAATTCGAGAGATTTGGTATTTAATTTGAAGAGATTGAGATTTGTAGTTTGATCTTTTGTTGTTGTGGGACTTAGATGCTCTATACCTTGTCACTTGTGGATTTGGATTTATTTTATCGCATTAGCGCTCCGTTCGCTCTCCCCGGGCGGGCGGGGTGTTACAATTATATTACGAGTCATTATTTCGACACAAACACAATATCACACAATCTCATGTCAAAAAATCCCTGCTTGAATACAAAACGTTCAAGACATATCCTATCAATTTTGGATCATATTATTGTCTTGTCAAAATTGTGACGTTGAGTACTTTTTTATGCTCATTCACGGTAAAATATTAAGCATGATAAATTTCTCTATGTTATCAATTGTTATCTATTTATAGTTATTAAGTTGAATATTAAATAGTTTTTGAAGCACTTAATTTATATTTAAACGCCCGCACATCGCGATAGTTACATGCTAGTTTACCATGTAAACTAAGGAATATTTATTACTTTTCAGTTTTTAGTTGCATTTATTAATACTTATTTTTCCTAGAAAATAATTCATACACACACTACACAAAAAACTGTTTTGTCTAAAATAACAATTGTGTAAAGGAACTGTAATATTTAATTAAAATTAAACATGTCCATTAAATTATCTTAATCTACCAAAAAAATCATGCACCCTAGTAAAATTCTTTTTCAAAAAATATTTTCCATCTAATTTTTTTTATAGTTTGCTAAATCTTTTACTTCAACTTTTTTTACACATGGCATCACACAACTGGTAATTTTATAGATTTTTTAATTTTATTTTTTAATTAATAATTAAAAGTTGGAATTCAATCTAGAAATTAATATTTCATATCCAGTTTAGAAGAAAAAATTCAATGCATCCTAAGATTCATAGAACCATTGTGTCTACATGGCAGTGAGAATTATATTTTTGAATTAAAATGACAAACTGATAATGGGGAGAAAAGTGAAAAAATCTACTCTAGACAGGAAGAGTTTTGGGGAGAGGGGGAGGGGTGGGAAGAAGACCCAGTGGAATGGGTAGAGGATTTACTTGGAGATTTTAGTAATATGGTAGGGGTAAGCTTCGAGGGGAATGAGAGTAAGGCTCGTTTACTTTTCGATAAAAGAGGTGGTTACAGGAGGGGCTTTCAAGTCGGTCAGTAGGAGGGAGAGGAAAGGATTGAGAGGGGTGAAGTATTTTAGGAAGTTTCTTTTGAATTTGTGGCACATCTGAGGTGCTCAGCATGGAGTTGTCGTTTAGGAATGTGGTGGACGTCTTTAAGTGGTGCTTTTAAGGTTCCTTTTATTCGGTGGACGTTGCGTCTTTGTGGGAGTAGTAGGAGGATCTCCCTGGGTGTTTTTTAAGGTGGTTGAGTTTTCTTTCATTAAGGAGAGTTAGTGGTAGAATCAACAAGTTCGATGGTATTCTTGGAGATTATTTTTCTAGTTTGTGGTGGGTTGTTGATTCTTTTGTAGTTTATTGTCTTTCATGTTGAGACCATTTTTGGTTTCTTCTCTTCCTTTTGATTGTTTATTACACTCCCAGATACGCGTTCCGCTCTGCGATTTGATTTTAATATATCATTTATTTATATAAAAAATGATCAATTGCCTTTGAGTTCCAAAATTTTTCACTATGTCAAGATTGGGCCCCCAAAATTAGTGGGGATTACACCTCAGATAATCCAATCAAAACTCAAAAAGTATTTATTTAAAAAAAAATTCAAATCATCCCAACTGGATAAAACTTTTTACCCCAAATGTCGAAATAAAATTTAAGAGATTTACAAACAACATTTCATGATTGATCACATTAAAATAATTTCATTTTCATCTGGTTTTATTTGCACGAACAATAAGTATTTAAATTATTTTCTAATGAAATCAATTGAAAAAAAATCTTCAAAACTTGTATTACTACATACTTTAGAAATGGTGCCTATAGGTAATTATTCCATAATCTATTTTCAAGATATGAATGGTGAACAATGATAACCCCTAGCATAAAAATTTAAAGATGACTAAGTCTAGTAAAAACACATTTATTAACAGAATTACTAGACTTACTACAAAAAAGTTATAACCATCTCTACAAACTAACTAATTATGTTATAATTCTTTGTTTTTTTAGTTTATAGTTAGTTAATACAGTTTATTACTGAAACTAATTAGTTTATTAATTGGAAGAAGTTTTGGACAATTGTATTTTGTATATAAGATAGTCATACCATATTTTGAATATATAATTTTGAATTATTCAATTATACGACTCTTCATGGTATCAGAGGAGTTTTAGTTTTTCGCTTCGTCTTCTTCGTTTCATATTTTCAATTTTTTTCTTTATTTCCTCTGTCATGGAGGCCATTAATGGTGTTGGTCCTTATTTCCTTCGTCCTAATGAATATCCAGCGTTAGTGTAACGCCCCGACCCGAATTTAAGGGTTACCCACAACAACTCGTTCCGACCCAAGCGTCAGGTGTGAAGTGCAATGAAACCACCTATATAATGTTGCTAGTCCAGTTTTATTTTGATTAACATTTCACTTATTAGCACGAGATTCCAAATTTCAAAATAAACTACGCGAGGGACCCATGTTGAACACCCCATAGTCCGAGCATACAGAGATATAAACGAAAATAAATAAAATATTTACTTGTATAACACTCTAAAAATACGAAACCGCTCCCAACTTGCCATAACAAAGCAAGGGTGTGAGCCAAGGCTCAGTGAAAAATATACAAATATAGTATAGAAACGAACGGTAGAAAGGAGACACTAACACGTTATGCCTACGTGCACATGCAACTACTTGTATATATATATAAACATACATATGCGTATACTTAATGCATGAAACAATTTTACTTTCGAAAACCTTATATATCCAGGTTAATATACCTTAATCTTATAAAGACTTCTTGTCCTCGTTTAGAATTCCCCGCTTCATTTAACATGCACGGTTCAATACATGAAACCACTACACTTGATTTAACAGAAACCGTTTCTTTACCGAAATCACCATTTTTATTTATCCAATAAAAATTAGTATTTTCGTTGAAAGTCACCATTTCAAAACACGCGAACATCGTATTAGAAAATACCCATTTAGCCTTTGAAATACCTTTCACAACACGTTCTTGTATTAATTATGGGTTTAACTACTTAGGTTGCTTAATCACCCCTTTTATCAACTTACTTTACCTTTTCCCTTACCTTATGAATATTAATCAATTAAATATTTACTTATCCATTTTAACCTTTACCGGAACATTTGTTGATTCATTCAAGTTAGGTTGTAATAATGCATTTCACCGCACAACCCATTTATTAACATGTTCCTTAATCCTTTATCTTTTCTTTGAATCCTCCAAATATTGTATACTTCAATGGGTTCCACACCACAAGCTATGCGCACCATATGCTCCGGCAGGTTTTTTTGGGCATTTGACCCCAGGGCTCCGGGCCTTCCTTAATTATCCCGGTGTCATCCGAGTTTCTTTTAATGTATTAACATTTTAAAAATGCCCACATTACTCTATTTTTCTATTTTATCAGGCTGAAGCCAAAACCTGGGGTTACGTCCCAACTTGTGTTACAGTTTGATATTTTACCATTCCATGTCCTTTACACTTTAACCTTGATTTTATTCCAAAAATCATATTTATTTCGGACCCATTTGTGTTACACCTTATCCAATATTTTTATTTCATAAAATCATTTTTACTTTAACTAAAATTACCATTTTACCCATTTGCTTCCAAATTCACTATTTTTACTCCATTTTCACAAGTGTTAATTTTCCAAAAAATACTAAGCTAACCATACTAACTCCTTATGTGTTTTAATACTTTAATACCTTTTTAACCTTTGAGTAATATTCTTGGAAACATCTTTATTTCATTATTTCTTTTCCAATTTCATAAGTGTTAATATTTTACAACATTATTAAGTTACACATTAACTTTTCAATGTTTACCCATTAACACTTATTCAACATCATTAATAACCATTTTTCTAAACTAAATATTTATTTACTCAAGGAATCTAATTACACTTAAAGACTACTTTTAGGAGAATATACCATTTCTTTCATTCAACACATGTAGTCTTATAATCTTGTTCTCATTATACCTTTAATACCATTTCACACACTTGAAGACTAGAATTTCCAATTTTTTTCATTTCATGTTTAAACCTAACTAAATCTTCTTTAAACTTGTTTATACACTTAATGCCAAAATACTACAAGTTTATGTGCACAAGAAGATGAATTTTAAACCTTAAAATCCTACTAAATGGTTTAAACATATTTTCATTCAAGAAATTTATTACACTTGCAAAAATACATTTTTAAGCCATAAAGGACATTTAATTTCTTCGAACTCACAAAATGTCCATTTTTCATAAAAACTTCATTTTTTTCAAGAAACTTTAAAACATTATTTTACCAATATTTAAGAAGGTAGATCATCACTTTTGAATATTGTATTTCATAAAAATGTTTAACATTAATCTTTCTAGAAAATAAATCATTTCCATAAAATACCAACTTTTAATATTTCAAGACCTTGAAATATTTATTCACTCGTTATTATCAACAAAATAACAATTTACTAACATTTTTATTTCATAAAAAATGTTCATTATTTATCACATATAATTTCATCATCAAATTTTTATGCATACTACTCATGTAATCTAACTACAAGACTACAAATAATGCAAAGTGGAGTCTTAATACCAGAGATATATTTTTCACATCTAATAGCTCCAATGGTGGTAGAAATGTGGGTATAGGATGAGTGATCCCCACATCCAAAGGTGGCTTCAAGGGGTTACAAAATGCATGCATCCAGAAATGCTCCAAAATATGTTGCATCCAAGTTTCCAAGCAAGACCCACTTCAAAATCCATGGAAGTCCATCTTCATCTTCTCTTAAAATCCCTTGACGCTTCTCTAAAATTCGTAGCTTTTCTTCTACAATGGCTGAAACGGGTGTATGTTGTTCAAATATGGTGGGATATACACATGAAAATGGTGTTTTGTGTGGTTAAAATATGGTGGAGGAGTGGCGGTTTGTGGTGGGAGGAGGTGCAAGACCACCCACCTTTCTCTCTCTCTCTTTCTCCTTCCATTTTCCCCAAAAATGGCCTAAAACACACTCTTATAAACCCTCCCAAAGCTTAAATTCCCATTTTATCCAATCTGGGCTTAACAGCTCAATGTTCTAATGGTTAAAATACGCCATTCAAACGATAATCCCATTTCGTTCGAAGGACTGCTCCACCTCGTTCGATGCTTTCTTCGCGCGACGTGCTATAGTAATGAAGTGGCACTCTATTTCAATCCCTACTTCGCCCGATCCTACCATGTCATTTAAACGACCTCTATATTTGTCCATTATTTTTACTTATTCAAATTTTTACCCATAAATCTTCTTATAATCATCATTAACCCTTCTTCAAAATATTTTATACATAATTTAATTGGGTTATATGGGGAATTTTCCCCCCAAAATTCTAGATCCATTAATACTTAAACTCATGGGGTTCATCAACTTCTATTCGAAGCCATAAAATTCTCCAAGGGAAAATCATCGAAGTCCACAACACTAAGGTCACCAAATAATCAACATGCTCGATGCTCACTATTCTGTTAACCATGACATTACATAATCGATTTTGAGCCCCCATTCACCTTATGATCAATCCTAAACCAGTTCTAGCACCACCTATGCTAGTACTTAAGGCATATTGATGCCTCTACGGGCAACCCTTTCTAGCGGTCGACACTCACCCAATGTGAATCATAATACAACCAACAGTTGCATTCATCATCAAAATCAATTCTAGCTTAAGGTCGTACATCCTGTGTTCCACAATTTTCAGGCTATCCCGACTACACAACTCGCATGAGCTTGTCAATAATCATATTATGTTATTATCTAAATCCAAGAAGTAGTATTCTCATAAAGTCATCACCGTGCGCTAAGCTTACACCTTTCTCCGCGTCACTCTGACAAAGCTAGTACTACTCTAGGTGTCTCTCCTTTGAGTACTCACTAGAGCCTAGACCTAATCCACTTACCGTAGCAAAGCAACATCGTATGCTAAGTTTTACTCAATTTCTAACACTACACCATATTCCCTAATCATTGTTCCGCTCCTTGTAACCTCAGTTGCTAATTACCTTGCTAGCCAGTCGAAAGTCCATAAGACAGCATCACGAGCAAAATGCATGGCTGAAAGCACAACCACCCATACACAGAACTTATGCAATAACATACCCGGTCCACCACGTTCTCCCAGGTCCAACCGCAGTGTACCATAACATGGAACCAATTTGGGTCATCATATTGGTGATAATACCAGTTCCCTATTACCAAATATAATGGGACACACGAGAGTTATAAGAAACAAGCAACTGTCCCGAGAAATTCGACTCGCATGCGTCCGACTCTGAGTTACGGAAGAGAACCTACGTCGTATACTTGAAGTCATGCCACTCATTACTAGGGTTCTCACCGAGCACGAATCTTATTCATATACCCCAACTTGGGCTACTAGCCTTGGCGAATTGAATCACAACCATTTGTTCTCACAACACAAAAGCAATTTGCGAATTGGTAGTTCTTTAGGAAGTTGACGTCTGACTACCCTCCTTGGGAATAAGGCACTACTTTTACATCATTGGCGTACATGAATTATCCCGATTGGTGGATACCTCACGCTCTAGTATACATTAACCTTGTCCCATCACTAGTGACGACGTCATCAACCCACTATACCTAGGTTATCACTTGACTTATCATATTGTGATCGAAATTCCAAACATCTATAGTCGTTTCTTAGTTCAAGAGAAACACTCACCTTATTGTGTCTTTTGAACACTCAAGATTGTCACCAAACATACCTTCGGTCTCTCCACACACAGAATTTACGTGACGACCACACCCACCGCCATTGGCATTTTAAGGGTATAAATACCATACCAGGCTATATCTTTTAACCTGTGCCATCTTGGAAAGACGTGACAAGAACTAATCCTTATATAGCTAAGGCTACCCTAGTATATGTCGCCGGCATGTTGACATAATAATCATCTTTCGATGTTACCCCACCTCGGTAGCCATTTTCAAGTCTCCACATGGTGTCATCATTCTAAGTCTCCAATGCATTTCCTAGTACATCCCGAATCGAGTATCACCACACCCATACTAGTCATTCCATGACATCCGAGTATCACTCTTATAATGACCCAACTATACTAACTCCTTACGTGTTAGTTTTTCCAAAAACACAATTAAGTTAACCATACTAACTCCTTACGTGTTTTAATGATTTAGTAAATTTTTAACCTTGGCGTAATATTCTTGAAATTATCTTTATTTCATTATTTCCTTTCCAATTTCATAAGTGTTAATCTTATAATACATTATTAAGTTACACACTAACTTTTCAATATTTACCCATTAACACTAATTCAACATCATTACTAACCACTTTTCCAAACTAGACATTTCTATATTCAAGGAATCTAATTACACTTAAATACTACTTTTAGGAGAAAATACCATTTCTTTCATTGAACACATATAGTCTACAATCTTGTGCTCATTATACCTTTAATCCCATTTCACACTCTTGAAGACTAGAATTTTCACTTTTTTTAATTTCATGTTTAAACCCAACTAAATCTTCTTTAAAATTATTTATACAATTAGTGTTAAAATACTATAAGTTTATATGCACGAGAACATTGATTTTAAACCTTAAAATCGTATTAAATGGTTTAAAAATATTTTCATTCTAGAAATTTATCATACTTTCAAAAATATATTTTTAAGGCATAAAAGACATTTAATATCTTCAAGCTCATCAAATGTCCATCTCTCATAAAATCTTTATTTTTTTCAAGAAACTTTAAAACTTTATTTCACCAATATTTTAGAAGGTAGCTCATCATTTTCAAATAATTTATTTCATAAATATATTTAACATTAATTTTTCTAGAAAATAAACCATTTTCATAAAAGACCAACCTTTAATATTTGAAGACCTTTCGAAATATTTATTCACTCTTTATTTTCAACAAAATAAAAATTCACCAACATTTTTATTCCATAATAATGTTCATTATTTACCACACATAATTTCATCATCAATTTTTTATGCATATTACTCGTGTAATCTAACTACAAGACTACAAATAATGCAAAATAGAGTCTTAATACTGAGGATAAAGTTTTGCACCTCTAATATCTCCAATGGTGGTAGTGTAGGAGGATCAACCCCCACCTCCAAAGGTGGCCTCAAGGGGTTACCAAATTCATCCTCAAAAAATGCTCCAAAATGTGCTCCATCCAAGCTTCCAAGTAAGACCCACTTCCAACTCCAAGGAAGCCCATCTTCATATTCTCCAAAAATCCCCCAACACTTCTCCGAAATTCTTATCTCTTCTTCGACAATGGTGAAAATGTGTGTATTTGGTTCAAATATGTTGGGATATACACATTAAAATTGTGTTTTGTGTGGTTGAAGTATGGTGGAGGAGTGGTGGTTTGTGGTGGGAGGAGGTGGAAGACCACCCATCTCTCTCTCTCTCTCTCTTCCATTTTCCCCCACAAATAACTCCAAACACACCCAAATAAAATCCTTCCAAAGCCTAAATTCCCGTTTTATCCAATTTGGGTTAATCTGAGCTTGACAATTAACGATCTAATGGTAAAAAATGTGACAGCGCACAAAGCCAATTAGATTATAAAATTTCGACCTACATCGTTCGAACGACTTATACACCTTGTTCGATGCTTGCTTCAAGCGACCCTTCGTGCGACATGCTACTCTAAAGCACTGGCGTATCGTTTGAAGTTCTGCTTCGCACAACCCTACCATGTCATTTGAATGACCTCTGGATTTTTCCATTCATTTCACTTATTTAATTTTTGACCCGCAAATATTTTTATAATCATCTTTAACCCTTCTTCAAAATAGTTTAGACATAATTTAATTGGGCTATTTGGACAGGGTATTACCGTTAGTTCTTATTTCTTCAGTGTTATCTGGATCTAATTACCACTGTTGAGCAAGAGCGATGAATATGGCACTTTCATCTAAAAATAAACTTTAATTTGCAAATGGGACGCTTCCTGCACTAACAGCAATGGATCCTCTGTTCTCAATCTGGGAAGGATATAATAGGATGATCCTATCCTGGATTACTTGTTCTTTATCACCTTCAATGGCACAGAGTGTTCTTGGTCTGGATAAAGTTGTTGAAGTCTTGGAATTATCTTAGAGACGGGTTCTCTCAAGGAGATATATTCCGAATTGGAGAGTGATAAGAAGAGATTTATGGTTTGAAGCAAGGTGAGCTTTTGATGACTGAGTATTTACTCAATGAAAAACTTTATGACATTTATGTTAATAGAACCTCTTTCGTCCATTAACAAAGTTTTTTCATTAATGATACAATATGAGAGACAATCCTTCATTTGCACCAAGCATTATAGAGACAATCCATTACTTGAAAACTTGGAATTGGTTTAATTTGTCTATCATCGCCATCAAGCAGTATAGAGCAAAGTTTTCCTTCGTCTTTTGTTAATACTTCTACAGTTGATGTATCCCTTAATATTTGGCATATAAGATTCGGCCATTTGTCTCAACCTATTCTAAGTTCATTACATCAACGTTTTACTTTTATTTCTTGTACTTCTAAAAATATTCTTTGTGAAATCTCTCACTATGCTAAGTACACGAAGCTACCATTTGCTTGAAGTTCTATTGAACCTAATGTAGCTTTTGATCTCATTCATGTTAATATATGGGGACCTCATTCTATTTCCTCTATTCATGGTCATAAATATTTTTTGACTATTGTTGATAATTTTACTTGAAATACCTAGATTGTTTTTTACGAAACAGAAATTAGAAAGTAGACCTCACCTTTAAAGCTTTATTGATTTTATAAAAACACATTTTGATCATAAAATCAAAACCATTATATCAGATATTGGTCTTGAATTTTTCGTGCCTACTCTCTATCGATCAAAATGTATTTTTCATCAGACCTTATGTCTCGAAACCCCTGATCAAAACGATGTTGTAGAACGTAAGCATCAACATATCCTTAATGTTATAAGAGCTCTTTTATTTCAAGGTCTTTTACCCAAGAATTTTTGGTCTTATGCTAATCATTCATTCATTTTCTTCCATAAACAGAACTCTAATTCCTTTACTTTAGCAAAAATCTCCTTTTGAATTACTTCATGGCAGGTTCCCAATTACTCAGACTTGTAGTGTTTTGGCTATTTATGCTTTTCTTCCACTTTTATTACTAATTGAAAAAAATTTGATCTAAGAGTTAGAAACTCTTTCTTTCTTTATTTCAAACATGGAGTCAAAGGATATGTCCTTGTGGATTTTACATCCAGAGAGATATTTTTATTGAGAAATGTCAAGTTTTTTTTAACATATTTCCCATATCATTCTCCTTCTAAGAATTCCATTCCTTTTGTTTCTTCTATTCCTCAGCCAAAAGCTCCAACTGACATTATATATCCAGATTATTCTATCTACATATTCTCCTAATTGTCAAACTCAATCAACAAATAATTGTTCACACCCTTAATGTCCACGACACTCTACTACAATCAAACAACCACCTTCTGTTTTGCAAGATTATCATTGCAATTTGTCCATATCGGCAGCTACCAATCAATCCATCATAGGTGTTCATCATCCTTTATTATTTGTCCTTTCTTATACAAATATACCATCTTCTCATAGTGTTTTCACTTTTTCCATCTCCACTTTTGTTGAACCTAACTCCTATAATCAAGTAGTTAAGCATGAAATTTTGAAACAAGCTATGCAATCTAAAATTTCTTCTCTGTATAAGATTAACGCTTGGGTTTTCACTGACTTACCACCTGTAAAGATCCCTATAGAGTGTAAATGGGTGTGTAAAATCAATTATATGGCTAATGGGAATATATAATGTTACAAGGCACGACTTTTTGCAAAAGAATATACATAAATTGAAGGGATTGATTACTTTAACACTTTCTCACCTGTTGCTAAGATGACCAGAATTCGATTGCTTTTGGCTATTGCATCCGTTAATAAGTGGTAGCTTCAACAGTTGGATATTAATAATGATGCTTTTTTTCATGGAGACCTTAATGAAATGTTTTCATGATGTTAATTCCTAGTTTTTCCTCTACTAAACCTAATCAAGTTTGCAAGTTACATAAGTCTCTTTACGGCCTCAAGCAAGCCAATAGACAATGGTTTTCTGAGATTTCTTCTGCATTGCTTGCTCGTGGCTACCAACAATCAAAATTATATTACTCACGGTTGGTTAAAGTTCATTCTAGCTATTTTACTACCCTATTAGTTTATGATGATGATGTGATTCTTACAGGCAATGATCTTCATGAGATCACTAGCATTAAGTCATATCTTAATTATTCTTTTAAGATCAAAGATTTAGGGGATAAGAGATTTCACGGTATTCTAAAGGCATATTTCTTTCCCAATAAAAGTATACTTTTGAGATCTTATCAGATATTGATTATCTTACTTGTAAGCCAATTTTAACCCCAATGGGTTCCACACTTAAATTCTTAAAGGATAATGGAGATCATATATCTGATGTGTCATCTTATCGAAGACTCATTGATAAACTTTTATACTTATGCACAACTACGCCAAACATCTCCTCTGTAGTACAACTAAGTCAATTTCTCATTGCTCCCACTTCAATCCATTTATAGTGAGCTCATCGGCTTTTGTGATATATTAAAGCAGCCCCAGGTCAAGGCATATTCTTTTCATCTACTTCATCCACTCATTTAAAGGCTTTTAGTGATTCAAATTGGGCTGGATGTCTAAACTCATATAGATCAGTGTATGATTTCTGTATTTTTCTTGGTGATACACTTAATAGTTAGAAATCAAAGAAACAAGGAACTGTTTCTCATTCTTCTTATGAGACATATATAGAGCTTTTGATTTCTCTTACTTATGAAATACAATGTCTTTGTTATCTATTATAAGATCTCAGGGTGTGTTTGATAAATAAGATGGAAAATAAGCGCTAAAAGTCAATTTCTATAGAATTGAAAACTTGGAAATATTTTCCAAATGAAAAAAAAATTGTTGGTGTTGTTTGATTGCAATTATTTTCTAGGTGGAAAATGTTCTATTTTTCATCTCTTATTTGTTTGATTTCCAATATTTTTAAGGGAAAAAATAGTAGAATATATATATAAAAAACAGAAAATTAATAAAAATAACCAGAAATTTTTTAAAAAATGAATAAAAATCCAAAAAATAAAAAAATACAGAAAATGAATAAAAAAATAAAAAAATACAAAAAATAAATATTAACCCCACGATGAATTTAAAAAAACAAATAGAAAAACTGTATTAAGATTATTAAGAAAAAAAATGAATAAAAACTAAATTGACCCCCCCCCCCCCCCAACTGTTTTGTCCCCCCATCGCCAGGTTTGTTCCTTTTTTTAATTCTCTTTTTTTTTTTAAAAAAAATTCAAATATTTGCATTTTTGTTAGTTTACTAGGGGGATTTATTCGTTTTCATTTTTTTATTTTTTTGAGCGCTTTTAAATATTAATTTATTTTTAACTTAATTAATAAAATTTTTACTTTTAAATATATATATTTTTTTTAAATTAATTCAAGGATTAATATTTTTTTTTTCTATTTTTTACTCATTTTCTATATTGTTTTCATTATTTTTGTTTTTTTATTGATTTTTTCAGACCTTTTTTTTCATTTTCTGCTGTTTTTTAAATTAATTGTGGGACTAATATTTATTTTATGTATTTATTTTTATTTTCTGTATTTTTTAAATTTTCTGAGCGTTTTTTTAATTTCTGTTATTTGTTTTCTTAATTCATAAGTTTCAGACTTTTAATAAAATTTTGGGTATTTTTTAAAATTAATTTTGAGTTAATATTTATTTTCTTTTTTTATCCACTTTCTGTATTTTTTTTCATTATTTTTGGGGTTTCATTCATTTTCTGGATTTTTTTTCATTATTTTTGCGATTTTATTCACCTTCTGTATTTTTTTTTGGGGGGGGGGGGGGGGTTTATTCTCTTTTTGTATTTTTTTCATTATTTTTGAGTTTTATTCACTTTTTTTATTTTTATTTTTATTTTTTATTTTGGGGGTTTTCTTCATTTTCTGGATGTTTTTCATTATTTTAGGGTTTTATTCACTTTCTGGATTTTTTTCAATATTTTTGGGTTTTTATTGACTTTCTGGATTTTTTTCCCCTTGTTTTTTGGTTTTTATTCAGTTTCTGAACTGTTTTCATTATTTTTGGAGTTTTATTCACTTTTTGTACATTTTTTCATTATTTTTGGGTTTTTTATGCACTTTCTCAATTTTCTTCATTATTTTGGGGGTTTTATTCATTTTGTGGATTTTTTTTTGATGGGGCTTTATTCCCTTTCTTTATTTTTTTAATTAGTTTTGGTTTTTTTTCTTCAGTTTTTGGACTTTTTTTCATTATTTTTGGGCTTTTATTCACTTTCTGGATATTTTTTCATTACTTTTGGATTTTTATTCATTTTCTGGAATTTTTTTTCATTTTTTGGGAGTTTTAGTCACTTTTTTGGGTTTTTATTCACTTTCTGGAATTTTTCTATTATCTTTGGGGTTTATTCACTTTCTAGATTTTTTTCATTACTTTTGGGGTTTTATTCACTTTCTGGATTTTTTTCATTAATTTTCGGGCTTTATTCACTTTTTGGATTTATTTTCATTATTTTTGGATTTTAATTACTTTCTGATTTTTTTTTCATTATTTTTGTGGGTTAATTCACTTTCTGGATTTTTTCACATTATTTTTGGGTTTTTATTAATATTCTGGAATTTTTTTCATTATGTATGTTTTCCATTATTTTAGGAGTTTTATTCACTTTTTGTATTTTTTTCATTATTTTTGGGTTTTTATTCATTTTCTAGAATTTTCTCATTATTTTTGGGGTTTTATTCACTTTCTAGGTTTTTTTCATTATTTTTTTGTTTTTATTCATTTTTTGGATTTTTTTCATTTTCTTTGGGTTTTATTCACTTTCTAGTTTTTTTTTTTCATTATTTTTTGGTTTTTATTCACTTTTTGGATTTTTTTTCCCCTTATTTTTGAATTTTTATTCACTTTCTGGATTTTTTTTCAATTTTTTTGGTGTGACAATTCTTTTCCTTAGAAAATGAATAACAAGGTGAGTGGAAGTTTTTTAATTCCACATTTTTGTGAAAAAAATGATTACGTGACTTGTTTTAAGAAAATCAATTCCCTTCAAATTTTTATTTAACAAACATTCTGAAGATGGAAAATGACTTCATATATTATATTTTTCATGAAAATTAGTGTTATCAAAACACACCCATAAATTATTCGATTTTAAGTCAGGTTTTTTTTGTTTGACAACCAATCCACCGTTCATATTACTGCCCATCCCACTTTTCATGAACAAACAAAGAATATCGAGTTGGATTGACATATTGATCGTGAAAAGGTTCATTCAAGCCTCATACATTTGCTTCTTGTTTTTTTTTTTTTTTTGGTGAAAGGGAAACTTAATTAATTCAAATAAAGAGTTAATACAGACATAATAGTTCCGCACAAATAAACAGTAAGAGCAAAAGAAACAATCAAGGCAAGATGCCAACAGTAGGGTACATAATCGGTCAGTCGAGTTACTAGCTCGAGTCATAGTCCTCGGTCTGGTTCCTGTTCTTCTCTTCATCGATAATTCGTCGGAGTTGATCAGGTGGGTCCTCCAGAGTGTGAAAGTCATCTGCACGGGATTGAGCATATTTGGCAAGCCAATCGGCGCATTGGTTAGCTTCTCTCGGTATGAAGGTCACATCGGCATTCATGTCTGTCTTCAAATCTCTGCAGTCCAAAATGATAGCAGAATGTGGGTGATTAACCCAGTCTCCCTCGTTGATCATATCCACCGCAATTTTACAATCCGATTCCAGCTTGAAACCGCTCCAGCCCCTATCTTTAGCGGTAAGCAACCCGTAGAACATTCCTTCGAACTCAGCACGTAACGGTTCCGCACATATGATTTTTCCGAAGAAACCAGTCATCCATTCGCCTCTCCAATCCCGCACAATACCTCCAAAAGTACCCGCTTTGGTGTTGACGTCCAGCCCATCCATTCGCTTCTTGTGAAGTCTTGCAATTAGTTAGCTAATATTACAAGCCATTAACCTCTACTCCTTCCATAAATTAGTTCTCACGCTCGGAATGATTGACATACACTCTCTTACAAGCATTTCTATAGACTAACTTATTCTATTATAATGGTTTGTTATTTTTATTTTGTAGTTAGTTAATTCAGTTTATTAGTGCAACTAGTTAGTTTATTAGTGCAACTAATTGGTTTGTTAGTTGGAAGAGTCCTGGACAACTGTGCTAGATAATTACGAATTCTTCAATTACAAAACTCTTCACTTCACAAGTATTGTTATCATCAAAAGGTCGAAGTATAATTAGTTTTTTGTTATGCTAATAAATAGTGAGAATTTAAAATTACTATAATTTCTCTATTGTTCAACACGTGATTTGACATTTTGTTTTCTTGACAAATAGTAAGGGTATGTTTGATTTGTCACTATAATTCTGTTTTCTGGACAATTTGTTTTTAAACACCAAATTATAATATTTCTGTATTATAATTAAGTTTTTTGAAAAACAGGTTGACGGTGTTTTATAACTTCTGCTTTTTATTTTTCAACTCCGAATTATTCATTCTTAATATTTTAATGCATTTATACCTTAATATATAATATACATGCATAATACATTAATATATGTGTAATTCTTATAAATAAAAACATATGTATGTACATGTACACAAAATTATGTATGGAATAATATAAAGTTAAATAATATTATTTATTGATACATGATACTTATATATAGGTTTATACATGTATTATTAATGTATGGAATAGTATAAAATATACATATAGTATATATGTGTTAAAAAAACATTATCAATTTATATATGTATATAATTTTATAGTGAATTATACATATAATATCATTATATATATATATATATATATATATATATATATATATATGTATATATATAGTTAAACTCTCCAACATACATCATTACATATATATATAACTACTTCATATTAAATGTACATATATATAATTTATTATGTATGTATGTATGTATGCATGCATATATGTATATATTCATGTATCATATATGTATGAAAGTTTTATGTATGTGTTTATATACACACACACACACACACACAAACATTTATGTATAATATAAATATACAAGTTTCCAATTTTGTAAAAATTTTAAAAACAAATTTACCAAACGCACACCAGTTATAATAAACACAAAAAATTGAATTTTAAAATTGTATTTAAAAACAACATTTAAATAGAGTTTTCTGAATACAGAACCAAACGGGCCGTAATATTACGAGTTTCCTTTTAATTTTTTCTTTTTTCTTCTATAAAATTGTGCCAACATCAAATTAGTTTAACTTATATTTGATTAAATGCACAAATGCATATAGGAAACCACTACTTGTTTCTTTTTTCCTCTCTGTCACTAGTGGAAAGCATTAAAAGACAAATCTTCAACTGCTAATGTTTGATAGCTTATTTTATAAATAATTTAAATTATTTTAAGGGATAAATGGTACTGATTCCTTCAAAATAATTAATATTAAACAGTATTTTATTCCCATTCTGATTGTTTTTGCAAATAGATATAATATTAGTTTTTGTTAAATTTTGGAACATCCAATTCAAAACCAATTGACTATGCGTGAAGCAACCCCATGATCTTATATATTGTGGTGCAATGCTTTATTTTTTCATATGGGATTTTATATCTTAGTATGCCCTCACTTGTGGTGTAATTTGAGCCTAACACGTGGACTTATTTTTATTGGGTCATAGAGAAATTGGACCGTTGGGCCATGAATAACTTGTTCTGAGACCACATTGGAGCATCCAACCCAAAATCAATTGATTATTAGTGGAGGACCCATGATCTTATATATTATAGTGCAATGCTTTAATTTTTCTACTTGTGACTTTATGTCTCAATAGTTTTTGTTGAATTCAAATTATCCAATATTCGTAGATGGATATATTATAATTTAATTTTTGGAAGAGTAATAGTTGTACATTTTACTATATAAGAAGATATATTATAAATGTTATTTAATTAAAAACGACTAAAATTAGTAGATTGATACAGTGCTAATTTATTTTAAACGTTAGAAAATAAATTTATTTTCAATTTTTCTTAATATTTTTATTGAATATTGTCACATCTAACCCCAAATAAAATGGTAATAGGTGTTTTTTTTTTTTGGGGGGGGGGGGGGGGGAGGGGGGGGGGGGGTCATACATACTATGCCACAAAGCTCTAATTTCTCGATAATATACTTAATATTCTTGGCATGTCACCTCACATGCGTTGTGACTTTAGCTAGAAATGTAGACATATTTATATTGAGTGATGTGGAGTAAGTGGACTTTAAGCCCTTGTAGGCTCCTCAAATACCATAATAATTGTTGGAAAGTCCAACTTAAAATCTATTGACAAATGGTGGAGACGCTTCACCATTATATATACTATAGTGCAACATTCCAAAACTAAGATGTGAAACTTTATATCATCAAAATGCCCCTCACGTGTAACGCGACTTGAACATAACTATTATACGTTATATTTGGTTAGATATAGTTCTTTGACCGTTAGGCGATTTAATAAGCTATCTCGATATCATGTTAAATATTGGAACATCTAACCCAGACTAATTAGAAATATGTGAAGGGTTGCATAATCTTATATATCGTGATATAAAACTTCTTTTTCTAATTGGTCAATTAGGGTCATATCCCCTTATTACACCTATATAATCTTAGTAGAGAATAAGTTCTAAATAATCCAAGGGAATTAACAAATGTTTTCGGCTTAATCACCAAAGGAGGTCATCTCGGAATTGGACTGCTCGGCCTATCATTTATTATAAGATTGGACACATATGTACTCATGTGCGAACATACACACGAGATATACCTCATTAATTATGTGGGATTACAACCGCCAAATCTATTATCTCATGATTATCCGGACGCCCATCATCAAAGTTATTTCGTACTTCAAGGCATCCATATTTATTATGATAAACATATATCAAGGTATAACTGGCCGACTTATAAGGGCACTCCATCTATCCCTTTGTAAATATATGCAAATCACATACAAATAGAGGACGAATTCCCGAAACTGGGGGACACTTTTTAATACATTCTCAATCCTTGAGTTGTATTAAAAACCCTAAATTATAATTATGCCAACAAGTAAAATACCAAAGTTGTACCACCGGGGATGTAGGTTTCCCTCAAGGGATGAACCACGTAAAGATCACTGTGTTTTCATTATCTCTAATCCCCATTCTTCATAATTCTAATTTCTCTTAATTTGCCTCCCTTGATTATTCGTTTTCTCCATTTTTGGATGTAAACAAATTGGCGCCATTTGTGGGAATGGTTGTATTAAGCCATTGTATTTCCTACCTAAAACCACTCATTTAGATACTTAACAGAGACAATTTGAATGGCAGATAACCCTCAGAGCATTCGTATGGCGAAAGTTTAGACACTGCCTACCCCCACCGGGGCAGGTTACCTACACAGCATACTAGAGTGTCTCGACAAGGGTCAAGAGGTGATGAAAGAGAGTGTCAGGAAGTTGACGCATACCCTCTAAACCAGGCCAGTTCCACTCAACCCAGATAACGTAACTCCTAGACCCGAGTCATCTAGTAGTAGTGACAAGCAACTTCCTCCAGTGCCTCACAAGGAGAGGTAACACGAATACCGTTGGCGAGCAATGAAAAATCCAAGAAGGTTGAACTTGGTATCTTACATTATTGCAAGTTCCTCCTGATGAATCGGATTGCAATGAGAATGGGCATACCGTCTTGGGGCTACCTCCTCCATACAGTCTCAACCACTTTAATGATCAATCGTATTCATAGGAATGCCCCAGGGCATTTGAAACACTAAACATAGGGTTAGCGTTTGATTAATTGGGCCCACATTGTAACCGTTGGAAAGTAAAAGTGGCTTCACGTGATTGTCCCTGAAGAAGCGTATCAGGTATCTACCATTAGGATCTCCCATAGCTCCGATTGAGCATCAACTGAAGTGGAGCAGACTTCTCAGGAAGAGATTTCGATCGAAAGTCAAGAACGAGCAAAAAAGATGATCAAAGGTGGTACCCAAGGCAATAACCAATCGTGGAAAGGCTCCTTCTAGGTCTAGAGCCTAGAAGACCGCCTTGGAAAAATTTCCAAATCGAGGAACCCCCTCCAGCGCGATTTCATAAAAGGATCACCCTTTGTACCCTCTGTCATAGAATAACCCACTCCGACCATTGTGTAGTTCTGAAGAATGAGAGTAAAGGTTTGATTAAGAGGGGAAAGTTGTCCAAGTGTGTGGAAAATGGTGTTCGATCAAAGACCGAAGAAGGAAAAGTTAGGAGCGATCAGAATCACCCTGCTCGATGGCGGAAGACAAGAAAAGAGAAAGGGACGACGACTCGGATGATGATCCAAATATTCCTAAAAGACCCAAGGAACCCATACACGACGTAAGCATAATAGCTTTTGATTGTCATTTCATCACCGGAGGTGGAGCTAGTGGAGGAGAGGACTCCGCAGAAAGGAAAGCCTATCTTAACGAGGTATAATCTTACGAGCAAGCATGGGTAAACCTAACGATAAGCTCAAAAAATCAACCACGTAAGGTGAGCAAAGACAAGTTAATCGTCGGATTTTCAAAGGACGAATTATCGGGGGGTATAATACCCCCGTGACGACCCTCTAATCGTCACTATGGCCATCCAAGAAAAATGAGTAGCAAAAGATCCTAGTGTACAACAAAAGCTCTGCAGACATAATGTTCTAAAACTCTTACAAGAAGTTGAAGCTTGAGGATGTGGAACTCACACCCTATCACCAGCCTCTGATCGGATTTTTAGGAGAAAGGTGTACCCCTTGGGAATGGTAGAACTGGAAGTTGCGGTCGTCACCTGGATGATCTACCAAACAGAGAAAATACAGTTATTTATCCTTGATAATAATGTTCTCTCAGCCTATAATGTTATCTTTGGAAGGATCAGCCTCAACAAATTCAAATCCATCCCATCTACTGTGCACCAATCCTTGAAGTTTCCAACTCACTTCGGAGTAGGTGTCGTCAAGGGCAATCAAAAGTTGGCGCGCGAATGCTATTTCATTTGAGTAGACCAAGAATAATGGAAAAAGCTAATGACCACCTACCATATCGAGATCATCGTTCCCCGAGATGAGGAAAAACTCGTCAAGGGATAACCTACAAAAAAAATCGAGACAGTCCCACTTGACGATAGCCACCAGAGAGGACAGTACAGATCGGATTTTTTTAGATCCTCTTCTAAGAAAAGAGCTTATCGTCTTTCTGTGACAGCATAAAATAATGTTTCCTTGGAGCCACGAGGACATGCCAGGGATAGATCTCGACTTCATGTGCCACGAATTGAATATGATGCAGGGTGCAAGGCCAGTCAAGTAGAAAAGAAGGGTTTTTCGATGTCGATAAAAACCTCATTTTTTCAAGATGAAGTTTTCAAATTGTAGAAAGCTAACTTCATCAATAAAGTCATGTACCCAGAATGTCTAGCTAACATGGTCATTGTGCGAAAGAAAAATAACAAGGGGGGATTTGCGTCGATTTCACCAACCTGAACAAAGCATGCTCGAAAGATTATCTCCCGTTACCAAGGATTTACCAACTTGTCGACGCCATAGCAGGCCATCAACTCCTCAGTTTCATTGACGCATATTCCAGTTACAACCAGATCATAGTGAAGCCCTCTAGTAGAGAAAAAACCTCCTTTATAAGCCACCGAGGTACTATTGTTATAATGTCATGCAGTTCGGCCTTAAAAATGCAAGCGCCACCTACCAGAGATTGGTAAAAAAAGTTTTTATGGACCAGATAAGGGTTAACATGGAGGTTTACGTGGACTACATGCTCACCAAAAGAAAGGTGGTCGCCGACCGTATTAAGGACCTCGACCAGACCTTTGATAAATTAGATAAGTACCAGATGAAGTTGAATCCTGCCAATTGTGTCTTGGGAGTGAAGGAATGAAATTTATTTTGTTATATCGTAAACCAATGAGGCATTGAAGCTAATCTCAATAAGATCTAGGCTTCGCTTAACATGAAATCTCTAACGACGAAGAATGAAGTACAATGACTAATCAGGAGAGTGGAAGCACTAAACAAGTTCATTTCTAGAGACATAGATAAGTGCTTGCCTTTCTTTCTGGTGTTGATAAAGTCATTCAAAAGGATTGAGGAATGCAAAAATGCCCTCATTAAATTAAAACACTGCAGGGGCTCCCCTCCCCTCTTGTCACGACCAGTTGTAGAGGAAAAACTTTACTTGTATCTTATCATTTCTGAATCATTCGTCAGTTCAGCACTACTAAAAGAAGAAGAGAGGGTTCAGAAACCAGTTTATTATACCACAGAGCCTATCAAGGGGTCGAAGTCCGATATCCATGAATGGAAAAGCTAGTTATAGCACTAAGGGATGCCTCAAGAATGATGAAGCCATACTTCTAATCCCAGACCATAGTGATCTACACAGACTTACCTCTACGATAAATCCTACACAAACTTGAAAATTTTGGCCGGCTCATGGCGTGGGAGGTAGAAACGGGGGCATACGATATTCGGTACGAACCGAGGATAGCAATGGAAGGTGTTAGCAAAATTTATCTCGAAATTCACCTACAATGAGAAATCATCGAAAAGACTCCTCTAGGAGAGAGCTCTAACCCTAGTAGCGAACCACAACACTAGGAAAGGGCCACGGGCCCAAGCACTACCGAGCAAACTCCTCAAGGAAAGAGCTTCCTAAAATAAGATAAGGGACAACACGATGAATCCCACCTCCAACTTTTTAGGTTCGACAAAATGAAAGAAGGAAACTTCACCCTAGATTGTCCAATCTAGAAATTATACGTTGATGGGTCATCCTTCTCAACATGAAATGGTGTTGTGATCATACTCGCGACACCCGAAGACATAGATGTGGAATACGCCCTGCGATTCCAATTTTAAGCATCCAATAATAAGGCAGAATACGAGGCTCTTATCACTAGGATTAGCTTAGCCTCATCTATGGGCATCGAGCACATCGCGGCACACAACGACACCTAACTAGATGTCAACAAGATATTGGGAGTTTATGAAGCTAGGGAGGAGTTTATGGCAAGGTACCAGGCCATAGTTCGACAAAGGTTAAATTAATTTACCTAGATTCGTAAAAAAGCATCGAGGAATAACCACAGAAGGTAGCGAAGGTAAAACTGGGGCCTTCCTCAATGGACCCCATATGTGCATACAGTGAAGATGAAAAGCTTCCTGTAGACTCAAATAAAGCCAAAAAGTTGCGCTAAAAGGTGACCCAGTATGTATTGGAAGCGAGAACACTGTATAGGCGAGGGTACACCATCTCACTTCTGAAATGTGTTCATAAAACAAAAGTTAACAAGCTCATTAAGGAGGTACATGAGGGATACTGTGGAGAACATTCGGTTGGAAGATCGTTGGTTAAGCGAGTGCAACCCAGGGGTACTACTAGCAGACCATGAAGGTTGATTGCGCATATTATGCTATAAGATGTGATACGTGTAAAAGGTTTGCAAAGATCCACCATTCCCCATGGGCCCCATTAACTTCAATCCTGTCACCTAGCCATTCTCTGTATGTGGAATAGACGGGGTCAGACCATTGCCGAGAACGAAAGGACGATACAAGTACCTAGTAGTGGAAGTAGACTACTTTACTAAGTGGGTAGAAGTTGAGCTCTTAGTGGAGATGCCTTACGAAAGGGTATTTTAATTTATCTAGAAAATGATTATATACTGCTACGGCATGCCCTTCCTATTTATCACTGATCATGGAACACAGTTTGATAATCAAGATTTCGAAGACTACTGTGCTAGATCCAAGATTCAGAAGCTACACTTTGCACCCAAGCACCCGTAGTGCAATGGACAAACTAAGGTCACCAATAGGATGATCTTAGACGGGATAAAAAAAGACTTGATGATGCAAAGGGGAACTAGATCAATGAACTCCGTAGTGTTCTCTGGGCATACCGAACTACCCTGTGGATAACCATTAAAGAAACACCATACATGCTCTCCTTCGATACAGAAGTTGTCGTCCCCACAGAGATAGGGTTCCCTAGTCATAGAGTCCTCACTTTCAATTCCCCAATAAGTGATTTGGCGAGAAGATTGGACCTCGATCTGGTAGATGAAGTTTGAGAGAATGAAATGTTATGCATGTCCTCTTATCAACAAAGAGTTGCACGCTACTACAACCATCGGGTGAAGACTAGCATCTTGAAAAAGGGGTACTATATCCTTAAGAAAGTACTATATAAAAGAACAACAAGCTATAAAACTGGCATGGTCTGTATAGGGTAACCAGTGTCATCAGGTTGGGGACTTATCGGATTGAAATTTTGGAGGGTAAGAAGTTCAAAAAAACCTAGAATTCGGTGCATCTTAGGAAGTATTATCAATAACTTTTCAGTTATTTTATTTACGTAGCAAGCTGCATTTCAATTAATAAAATGATGTTTAGTTCTCCTCTTTCATTATTTTTTCTGTGCATACGATAAACCTATAAAAGTGGTGTTGCAAAAAATAACAGCATCAAAATAAAGACACCAGGTCGACTGAATGACCTCATAGGCCACAAAGAGTAGGACTTGAACAAACTTGTTTCAACAAGTGTACCAAACCCTTTTATGAGCTCATAGGTCACGAACGAGGTGTTCGAATACATGTACGATCTCAAAGGTCACGAATAATGTGGTCTGCTAAAAACGTTGTACCACCACACGGGTTGCGAACAGTTAAATAACTCGAATCCTCAAGTTTTACCAAAGCCTTGTATAACCTCACGGGTTACGATCGAGGTAGTTATATACGTCCATTGCACAACCTCATAGGTCATATGCAATGTGGTCAGCTAATATTTGGACGACCTCATAAGTCGCTAACGGTTATACTTGTATCAATTCACCTTTATAGGTTCACTACCTAAAATCTCTGTATGACCTCATGAGTTGCGAACAAAGGTACCAAATATTATCTCCAACAAAGAAATAAGATGCAAAATAACAAATCAACATATTCTAAAGAGAATAAATGCAATAAAGATGTAATCATAACAAGTATCTCCAAAGTTGAACAAACATTTTTGAGAAAAAATGGGAGTAACACAAAAATACAGAGAAGTTAAGCAAATTCAACCATCAGTTGGCGGGCCATCACCTTCTTCTCCAGCAAAGTTGGCAGCCTCCTCATTGTCTCCTTGCCAATTGTTCATGGTTTCAGCGATATCAGGAATGTGAGTGTCCACCCTTTTCTTGGGCTCTTCATATCCATCCAAGAATTAGCTCATTTAGTGTCAAACTCGATCGAAGACTCGAAGGTTTCAACAATAGTAGTACCAGCATTGGCTAAAGCATCTCAAGAAACCTGCAGATCTGAAACAAAAGTGGACTTCTCTCTTTTAGCTACAATGGAATCATTTAAGTTCTAGATTTTAGCATCATCGGTGTCATATTTCTCTTTGAAAGCCACATTCTATCCCTCCATCTTGCTCAGCTTCTCAGTCCTGGACATCAGTTGTCCATCCTTTTCCTTTAGCTCATTCGATACCTTATCGTAACAAGCCTTGAGCATCTTTTTTTCCTTGATAAGGTTGTTATAGGCTACATGATTAACTAAGGATTTCTCTCACAACATAGTGCAATATATGGACCTAGACAATAAATAGTAGGGTATGGTCAAAGTACCATAACTAGACACTTAAAAACTATATCCTAAAGATCGATAATAAATTCATACCATATACAGTCGATGTTAGGCCAAGATCCACAAGGAATACAGATCCGAACAACGCAAAAACTTAAAGTTCTTCACATGGCCTCCAATAACCGAGCAGATCCAAAGAATTATTGGAAAGGTAAAAGACAGAGTTCGGATTAGCTTTAAAGTCCTTGTACGTGACCTTATGCTAGGGGTCAAAGTCAAATTTCGAAACCTTCCAATAAAGAGAAGTGTGACCAGGACCTGACTCAGCTCTGGGCTCTGACGTTAGAAGCTTGCACAGGGGTTGCCTATCTCCCTCATCTCCCCTTGGACTTTTTTCCTCATATTTAAGGCTCCACGGGGGTTTCCCCTTATTTTTAGCAGTCGCCATAGCTTCCTGACGTTGAGAAGTTTGGTCGGCTGCCCAATAAATGGCATCTTGATCCTAGAAATGGATCCATTTTATGTGGAAAAATATGAATGCACAATATGGAAAAATGTGATATGACAATATGGTTTGCAGAATAATATATAACAATTGGTTTTTTAATAAATATTAATGGGAAAAGTAAAGTTTTTTTTTCAATCTTCTAGAGGTTTAAGACAAGGACACCCCTTGTCTCCTAGTCTTTTTACATTAGCTACTGAATGATTAAGCAGAAACATAGATAAAATGTTTAATTCTAATAAAGCTACTCCCTACTCTCATCCAAAAAATTGTCAATTAGTTTCACATTTGGGATATACAAATGATATAAGTATTTTCACTAATGGATCATGTAAAAGTATAAAAGCTATTGTTAATCTTCTTAAAATATATAAGGATACATCAAGTCAAACAGTAAATTTCTCAAAAAGTTCCATCTATGTTGATGAAAAAATTAGTCTAAAAATGAGGAGAGCTATAGCAGAATATTTTAGTCTTAAACATAAACAATTTCTCATGAAATATTTAGGATGTAATATAAATAAAGGCAGGACATAACTCATCCAATTTGCATAATTAATTTCTAAAGATAGAGATAAGTTAAGTACTTGTTCTTCTAAATTAATTTCCCAAGCTGGTAGAGCAACTCTTATTAGACATGTTCTTCTTCCTATCCCCATTTATACAATCTCAGTTCTAAATCCTCCTAAATCTTTTTTGAAAAGATTGAACATTACTTTCTCTAATTTCTATTGGGGTGGTTTTAATAAAGATAATCCATTCCAATGGAAAAAGTGGCAAGAGACTTGATTCCCATTTGAAGAAGGGGGTCTTAACTTTAGAAAGTTAGAAGATATTATAGCAGCTACTAGTAAAAAACTATACTGGAGATACTTATTTGATAAAGGATTATGGGCATCTTTTATGAGAACCAAATACAACAAAGGTCTGCACATTAGAAATGGTTCTAGTACTGTTAAAAGGATGGCTATTGTCTCCAACATAGCTTAAAATCATATAGATATGGACAATCAAATATGGACTCTTACAACTACGGGATAAATTTCAATGAATTCTGCCTATAACATTTGTATAAATGTAAGAGCCTTATCACTGAGTTGTAAGATCAACTGGATTACTGAATATCCCATGAAAATCTCCAATTTTATTTGGAAATTACTAAATAATACAGTACCATTTGAGAAAGGCATTTAAAGAGAAAGTATAAGTTTATCCTCAATCTGTAGAACCTGCTACTTAGATGAAGATTCAAGTCAACATGTTCTGCTTAATTTTAGGATTGTCAAAAATGTTTGGAAGTATTTTTCATCTTTATTTGGTCTAATTCTTAACTATTCCTCTTGCATATTAATGCTACAATCATGGTGGATGGTTCAAAATAAAAAGGATCATCAGAAAATCTTATTTGCAGTGATCCCAAAGATAATTATATAGGAATTATGGAAAGCCAGAAATAAGTTGTTATTTGATAATATTAAATCCACATCTTGTTACATTATACAACAAGTGATCCAACTTACTTCCTTAATTTTTAAAAACACAAAATGTTTTGACAAAAGTTCTTTAGAGGAGAAGAGAATACTAGAATGTTTTAAAATTAACCTATTTCCTACAAAGGTTCAGATCATTACTTTTTCATGGACTAATCCTCCTACAGGTGTGTTCAAACTCAACATTGATGGTGCCTCAAAAGGGAATCCAGGTCTAAGTGGAATAGGTGGTCTAATAAGTTATTCAAAAGGTCAATTTATAGCAGGATTTGAAAAGAACATAGAAATTCACAATTCATTTTATGCTGAGATAATGGATCTTATGGAAGAAATAAAATTAATTTCCCTTCTAAACATTTGACAAGTCATCATAGAATCTGATTGCAATATGCTAATTGATGTAGTATTTAAGAGAGCCAAACCCCTTGCCCAGTTAAATCTATTATTAAATATATGATTTTATCAGATCAAATGCAACTCAATCATGTATGGAGAGAAGTTAACTCAACAACAGATTTACTAGCTTCAAGGGGAGCTTTAAGAAATAAAGACTCTATATATTTATCTTACAATAGCCTTGTTAACTTGGTTAAAGGTTACATCAACATGGACATACATCATTTTCCTCATATAAGATATAGGATTAAAAAGTTGTAATCGGGTTAAGATAAAATCACAAGTTTATTTTTAATGAAATGTCTTGTAATGGGGATTAATATAAATTCCCAAGTTTATCATTTTTTCATTCTAGAGTATTGGGACCAACCTCTAGAATTAGTAATAGTTTGGGTTTATTCAAGCTTTGGAGAGGCTTTGTGGGGGTACTGTACCTCTTTGATAAAAAAAATGAGGAAGTACTTTAAACGTCTCATACCCCTATAGGTTGGGCAAGATCACGTTTGGATGGATTATAGCCAAGATGTTGAGTTACTTGAATATTTATACATAAAGGAATGTCTCTGAACATGTTTTTTTACGATGGTTCCATACACATGGTACTTCTCAACATTAATAGCATCATTGAAATTGTACTCCATCAACTAACCTTACTAACAATGCTCCCTTTCGTGCATATTGAAAATTGGAGAACCATATTGCTATGGATAATCTTCTATGCTGAGCTAAGGTTATACGTTGGTATATCTTCTCAGCTGAAGACAAGCTCTTACTCATGTTGTTTAATGGCTTTATTCAATTTTCTTAAGGTCATGAGATGTTCCATAAATATGGTTTAACAACGACAATAGAAAATGCGTCTCAATTAACAAAATTCCATCTTCGGTGTCATAAAAGCTAAACTCCTTAGCGTTATGGTCAACAAAAGTTGGATCGAAGTGGACCCTACTAAACTTAAAGAAACCCTCAAAATGCCACCTCCTTGGACAGAGAAAGAAGTTAGTAATTTCTTGGGAATGATTCAATATATTAACAGATTCATTAGTGAGCTCAATTTTATCTGCGAGCCCATCTTAAATATCCTCCGAAAGGTTTCAACCAAAGTCTGGAATGAGGCATCTCTGGAAGCCTTTGACAAAATCAAACAATATCTTACCCAACCTATGATGCTCATGCCACCGTACTTTGGTCTCCCCCTTCTCTTGTACCTTACCATCATTGACAGTGGAGCTGGGGCTACATATATTATCCCAATACATTGAAGAATCACGCAAAGAGAGAGCCATCTACTGAGCTATTTGAAAACTATTGGGTTATGAAGTAAACTATACCACATTGGAAAAGGTACGTGTGGCCTTATCTTGAGTCACTGAGAAATTGGATACTAAATGCTTGCATTTCCCATAAACTTAGTATCTTGAATGGATCCTATGATGTACATGTTACAAAATCTTTCCTTATAAAGCCATATGGCCGGTTGGTTAATGATGGTAGCCGAGTTTGATATCTCATATATCATACGAAAATCTATGAAAGGAAGATCCATCTCGGATTATCTGGACGATAGAACCATGTGAGAAGCCAATGTGTGGATTTTTAAATTCTCGATTTACAATATTATTTATACTTCTCATGAGGAGCTCCGATTGAAAATTTTCTTTAACGGAGATTCTAACAAGAAAGAAAATGGCCTTCTCTTGCGCCAATAACATGACAAAATATGAAGCATGCACTACGGGCCTTAAGCTTGCCCTTGATAAAGGAAACTGATACCTCAATGTCTGTGTAAAGTTGACCCTTGTCATAGGACAAGTCCACCGAAAATGGAAAGTTAAATACGAGAGTTACTACTTTTTCACTCTCACCTTAAAGAAATCAAATTCCAATTAAGGGATGTTACTTTCCACTACCTTTCTCACTCGAGAGCCATTTTTTTTATATAATGGAAACCATAGCCTACATGGTCGACATGCCCGAGGGAATAAAATTAGTCGCCTTTCAACTTTAAAAGATGTTCATGATAACTCACTCCTATCACATCAAGCTCGCTATAAATGGATATTTAGTGCCTCCTCAAGCATGGTCAGTATCCTCGTGGGGATAATAAAAAAGACCACGAGACCCTTTTCACTCCTGAACCTAAGTACATCATATGTGAGAAGGAACTTTTCAAGAGTAACTTCAATGTAACCCATTTCCATAGGGCCTCACATGAACAGTCATATGCTTACTAAGAACATTGTCGGACATGGATACTATTGCACAATTATGGTCCAAGACTACACTGACTATATCAAAAGATGTCTCAAATGCCAGCAATTCGTCGATGCTCAACATTTACCTCCCCCCCCCCCCCAAAGAGTTATACAACATGACCTCTCCATGTCCCTTCTCAACTTGTGGTTTTGACATCATTGGGTGAGTCACTCCCAAAGAGTTAAATGGGAATGAATTTATTGTCATCACTATTGACTATTTTACAAAATGGGTTGAATTATAATCATAAGCAATATTGAATGCGAAGAAAATATCCAATTTCATATGAACGAATATCATATATCGCTATGGAGTTCTCACGAGTTGGTATCATATAACTGGCTCTATTTTGAGGTGAAAGTAAAAAAACTGGTAAAGGAATATGGATCCGGTAGGCACAAGTCTTCTCCCTATCAATGACAAACCAATGGACTTGGCGAAGCTACTAATAAGACCCTAAAAATGATAATAAGAAAAGGTATGTCAAATCCTTTATGCCCTTTAGTTTTACCGCGCGCTCGTGAGAACACCTTCTGGGGATAACCCTATTCCCTAGTATATGGCATGGAAATAGTCTTGCCTTTTGAACTTGAGATACCATTTTTGCGGGTCATGCTTGAAATTCAAGTCGAAGAAGTTTATTGGCAACAAATTCATTAAGACGAGCTCTCACTCTTAGATGAAAAGGGGTTGATAGATTTATATCACATACAAGGGTCTCATTGCCGCATTATACGATCATTCAATAGAAAAGTTAAAGACCGCATTGTGTGAGAAAGGAACCACGAACTCAAGAAAATCATAGAACCCAAGTGGAACCCATTAGGGAAATTCAATACAATGGGAATGGGCCATATCTCGTAAATAAATTTTTGTCAGGTGATGCATCAATGCTCACAGACCACGACAGTGAACTTGGACCATCTCAATTAGTTTTACCTATAATCAGACTCTCATCGCACTACACACTTTTCACCTCTATTTTATTCTTAAGAAAATATCTCATTTTCTCCATCAACAAGCTCTATGTAGGACCTGGTCCTCTCAAACATCATTTAGAACATACAAAACTATTGTTATCCCCACAGAAGTACGTAGGCACCCACGATGTCACTTTGAGGCACAATCCTTTCTTTTTTCACAAAATGCCATTCTTTTCTCATATAAAGAAATACTAGCTTTTTGTCATGATTAAATGAACAAAAGGATTATGTATGACTTTGAATCGATGTCAATAATTCAAACGAAAGGGAATTCTTCTGAAGTCATAACAAATTATGTCAAAATCGTCGTTTATTACATCTCTTCATTTCAAAACATATCCAATTACACAATATATCAGTGCTAAGAAAAGTCCCAAATGTTGACATAAACCCTTACCCCATCTACATAACATAGCTTACCCAAATTTATACCCAAAAATAAACCTACAACTAAACCTATACAAATCAAGCTTCACGTACTGTCATGAGAAATCTTTGCCATACCATAGCCTGCTTCATCTTCACTATAACCACAACCACTACCATAACCATTGCTATTCCATGAGGGTCCTCAGAAATCCTAGTCCCTGTTACATCTCCCATGCATTTAATATGGCGATGCGACATGAATAGGATGAACGACTTCGAAACACCTCATATCATAACCTCAACTGTCATGAGACATCTTTGCCATGTTTCCTCAGCACTAACCTTCATAAACACATCCCTCGACAACTAATTTTGATAATCCCTTAACACCACAATAGCTTCCCCCAGAGACTGGGGCAGATAAATAGACGGTTTATAATGGTGCCACAGAGGCCCCGAGATCATCCTTAAGGATTCAGTCAGATCCTCTAAAAGAAAGAAATTGGTTATGCATGGAATGATAATTTTTTGCCAACCCACTTGATGTAGAAGCCGCTAACTAATGTAAAAAGAGGCCCAAAGGAGACCCACCAGTCAATCATATCGGAAGTCGTCCAACTATAGAATGGGTTCCTATTCAACCCACTATAACACAGACTAAGGGAGACTTCTAGGCTCATTCTCGAAAATATAGTTAACCCCGTTCTCCACTGATGGGAAAAACCCTCAAAATTCCACTTAAAGAAATTCAAGACGCCGATCAGAGGGTATTTTAGAGGAAACACGATGAGAACGTATGCGCTTGCGTTCAAATGAGCAAATTATATATTAAACACCTTTTAACCCAAACAAACCCTAATCATGCAACAATATGTGATTGAATAAGATGATAATCTAAGCAAGAACATTCAAACACACATAATTGAGGAAAAATCCCCCTAAGGGGCAAAACCATTTATGTTCACTAGAATTTGTAAGAAAACGGCTTACAATCGGATTACAATGAAAATACAAGTGACTAAGAATTACCCTCAGGTATCGGATTCTGTAGTCGGCGGCTGGAGATATTCCTGTCCAGTAGGGCTGCAATGGAGAAGAAGAACGGTCTCCTCCACAAGGGTTGAACAACAAAAGTGCGTTCTTGGGTTGCCAAAAGGTGATTCACGAAGGTATGGAATTTGTGTGAATCAAAGGTATGAATCAATGGACTCAAATACCATGAAGACTTTAGAGTTTTTGGAACTCAGAAAAATCGTGTGGAAGTCTCTCTCAAACCACTTCCCGTAGTGGGTTTAAATAAAAGGACTTGAACCATAAAAATCTGACCACGATCTGAACACGTTCTGTTTGAGGTTATCCCAGGAGGAACGGTTCGGCTTGAGGGCGGATCAGTCCGGTTAACATCGGATCGGTTCTTTTATTTCATGCGGATCGGTCCGGATGACATCGGATCGGTTCTGATTTCAGCTTCATCGGTTTGCTATCGGTCTGGGGTATACTGGCCTTATTTTCAGCAGGCGGACCGGTTCGAGTCTAAGGCAGATCGGTCCGGATGACCGGATCGGTTCTTTTATTCCAGGCGGACCGGTCCGGTCCTCAGAAACCAGGTTCCTTCGAGGTATTCTCTCCATCTTCAAAGGGCCATATCTTCTTCACCGTAGCTCGGAATGAGATGTCGTTTCTTCAAGTATCTTTGTTGCGGCAAGCTCTTCAACTTTACAGTTGACCTAACCTCCAGACGATGGATGTACAATTACCAAATTGCCCTTAAACTTTGATGAGGAACATATGATGGAGATATTGGATGCTTGATTCCCGGAATTCGGATTGGGGCCGTCATATGTGATCGTGTAGAGACGTGCCAAATGTAACGGCGTATGACATACAAAACAGTAAGATAACGGACATGATAAAAACGTCCTTACAAATCTCCCCCTATGTCTATGCCGGTACATACATAAAAAATCCGAATTATCAATCATAAAAAATTGCCTATACATATCTACCCTTCCATGAACCCAAAACTGAAAGAGTACAAGAGAATAAGACTGCATCGTTTGATCTTCAAATCTTCGGGAATCTCAACGATTTTCTCATCAGGGTGTGCAATCCAATGATAATCCATGTAGGACCCTACACACATGAGACAAAGCATAATACTAAGTGACATATCGAGTTTGAAATGAGATAAACATATATACCAATTTGATGAACAAACTCAAACTTTCAAATCTCCCCCATAATAGATAATTCATTCTCCCCCTTTTTATGATGTCCCCAAATAGACAAACGAGAGAAATAAATCAAATAAGCAAGTGCAGGGTGTCACAGGTATAAAATCACACCATGAATGAACACAAAGAAACCAAGTCGATAAGAGCGTGAATGAAGTGGTGTGATCAAATTCGATAGGAAAATCAATGCATACAAACATGACATATGTGCACGATGAATATTGGATATTCCTAGAGAATGAACTCAAATGCTTCCTTTGGTGTAAAATAATGACAGTATAAGATATTGACTCAATCAAATCAACAAATCAAAGCTCAAAGTTATTTTCACACCAATAACGTCCAAAATGATTTTATGCTTTTTCAGGACTTTCAAGGAAGTGCAAACCCGTTTATATTCTCCAACCAAACTCCCTCAGATATAATTTTGAACAGAGGCATTCTAAATTCTCAAACTTTGGAGAATTGATGGTGAAACCTAAGTGGCTCATATTTGGCATGAAGTGCTTTTTATTGCCTTTAAATTTTTTCGGGGCTCTTTTAACCTCTTTGGACCTCGGATATTAAAATTCCTCCATTTTTAGGTCCTTTTTAACGGTGGCTTTTGCGCAAAGGATAGATGATTACCTTTCGCAGCCCCTCCCCGTTATACAAAAACTCACAGTCTCATCAAAACGGTTTTTACATGCATTCCAATCTTGTCAAGTTTTATCGCATATTGTACATTGTATAGACAGGATTGAGATGGAAACACTCAAGCCAATATGAGATAGACAAGTGCAATAATCAAATATAGCCGTGCATGTGTGCAATAAAGGATATAGGAGTCAAACATGTAGGAAGATATCACTAATTACATCTCAAAGACTCCAACCAATGTAAAGCACATGGATAAAATGATGTAGCCTCTCAAATCTCTATCAAACAGTCACATGGATAAATGGAATGAAGTTGTGACTTGGCTATCTTAAATGCTCGTCCATAAAAAAAGCAAAAAAAAAGAAAAAAAAAACAGAAATCTTTTTGGATTTTTCAAAAATTTTATCAAAATAAAATCTTTTTGTGTTTTTCTTAAATTTTTTCTCAAAGGAAAATCTTTTTGTATTTTTTTAAAAGCAATATAAACAGCAAAAAGAATAAATAAAAGCTGTACAATAAAGCAATGGTACATATAAAACAGACTAGCAATAGGAAGCATATGATATGAACATGAAGAAGCATCCTATTCTAGACAAAGACCAACCCCTCAGTCAACTGTGCAAATTCCCAAAGACTTCCTAAGACTCTCAAATCTAAGGGCATCTAAAGGTTTCGTGAAAATGTCGGCTAACTGATGGTCGGTAGGAACAAAACTCAGGGATACAGTTTTCTCCTCAACTAACTGACGAATAAAGTGCTCACGTATCCTGATGTGTTTTGTGCGCGAATGCTGGACGGGATTACGGGATATGTGTATCGTGCTCGTGTTATCATAGGAAATGGTCATGGTGTCCTGTGAAATCCCATAATCCTCCAGCATTTGCTTCATCCACAAGAGTTGTGTGCAACAACTCCCGGCGGCTATGTACTCAGCCTCCACAGTGGACAAAGAGATTGAATTTTGCTTCTTGCTCAGCCAGGAGACAAGAGCAGAACCAAAATAGAAACACCCACCAGAAGTGCTCCTACATCCATCTACATCCCCAGCCCAATCGGCATTCGAATAGGCGGACAAACGGTCATCGGTATCAAAGGAATACCAAATACCGTATGATAGAGTCCCACTCACGTATTTAATAATACGTTTTAGAGCAAGTAAATATGACTCTTTCGGGGATGTCTGATATCGCACACAAACTCCAACACTAAATACGATGTCGGGACGACTGGCAGTCAAGTAGAGAAGACTACCTATCATACTTTGATATAAGGTTTGCTCTACGTCCTTGCCTGAAGTGTCCTTACTAAGCTTGGTAGTGGTACTCATAGGTGTACGTGCATGCTTAGCGGAGTCTAAACCAAATTTCTTCACTAGGTCCTCTAGCATACTTGGATTGGGAGATGAACATCCCATCCTCTAGCTGACGAACCTGGAGACCAAGGAAGAATGTAAGCTCACCAACCATGCTCATCTCAAACTCACTTTTCATCTCCTCCTCAAAGTGGTGAGCATGCTGGGAGCATGTGGATCCAAAGACTATGTCGTCCACATAGACCTGGGCAACCAAAATAGCACCGTCATCACTCCTGACGAACAACGTCATATCTACTCCCCCTGTCTTGAAGCCACGAGCTAAGAGATAGGAAGTAAGCCTCTCGTACCAAGCACGGGGAGCTTGCTTCAAACCATACAAGGCTTTTCTAAGATAGTAGACGTGCTCTGGGTGCTGAGGGTCTTCAAACCCTTTTGGTTGTTCCACATAAACCTCCTCCTGTATAATGCCATTCAGAAAGGCACTCTTGACATCCATCTGGTATAACTTGAAGCGCAGATGACATGCGATGGCGAGCAGAAGACGGACGGACTCAAGCCTCGCAACATAAGCAAATGTCTCCCCAAAGTCTACACCCTCTATCTATGTGTACCCTTGAGTGACCAACCTAGCCTTATTTCTGATAATGGTACCATTTTCATCCATTTTATTCTTAAATATCCACCGGGTACCTATCACATTAGTCGCACTAGGTCAGGGGACAAGTTCCCAGACATTATTCTTTTTAAACTGAAGCAACTCATCCTGCATAGCAGATATCCAGTGTTCATCCTTGAGTGCTTCTTTATGGTTCTTGGGCTCGACTTTGGATGTGTAGCAAAGATGGCTAACAACGTTCTCTAGCTGAGCACGAGTCTTGACCCCTAGAGTGGGATCGCCAACAATGGCAGACGGTTCATGACTCTTACGAACCCAAGCAGGTGTGTCCCCTAACACTAGAGTAGGGTCCACAGAGTGTGAGAGAGGAACATGTAAATCACTGTCAGAACAATCCTCATCCCCACACTGAAGGTTAGGATCAATAACCGTCGTAGGTTCGTCATCTTGCACGGTGACATTTATTGATTCCATAACCTTAGAGCTCTTCAGGTTAAAAACCCGGTACGCTCTGCTAGTCGATGAATATCCTAGAAATATTCCCTCGTCGCTCCGGGAGTCGAACTTTCCTAATTTCTCTATATCCCGTAGGATGTAGCATTTACTCCCAAAAACACGAAAATATGCCAGGTTGGGCTTCTTGCCAGTCCACAACTCATAAGGAGTCTGAAGTGTGTGTGGACGCAAATACACCCTATTCACCGTGTGGCATGCAGTAGACACTGCCTCTGCCCAAAATCTCCTAGAAACTTTATGACCTAGAAGCATAGATCTAGCCATCTCTTGGATCATTCTATTCTTTCTCTCAACAATCCCATTTTGCTGAGGAGTTCTCATAGCAGAAAACTCATGTTTGATCCCAAGGCTATCACAGTAAAGGTCTACCTTTGCTTCTGTGAATTCACTGCCATTGTCACTACGCATCCTGTTAATAGTGACACCGTGTTGATTTTGCAGGACACGGCACTTGGTCGTTAAAAATTTTACAGCATCGGATTTCTCTCTCAGAAAACCTACAATGGAGTACCTGGAGAAATCATCTACCATCACGAGGATGTACCTCTTACCACCTAGACTCTCAGTACGAGTGGGACCCATAAGATCCATGTGAATCAACTCAAGAACACGAGAGGTGGTAATGGAATGTAACTTCCTATGAGGACTACGAATTTATTTTCCCAACTGACAGGGTCCACAAACGGTCGAAGTTGACTTTCCCAGAGATGGTAAGCCACGTACTAGGTCCTTTTTAGCTAAACGATTAAGATCTCTAACGTTCACGTGACCTAGACGTTGGTGCCACAGATCCATAGGAGTGATCGTGGCGCTGTTGCAGACAAGTGAGGATGTGGGCTCAGTCCCATAGCAATTATCCTCGGTCCTCACCCCTTGCACTAATAGTTTACCGTCTTGATTATAGACTTTACAAGTATCCCGGTCAAACTTTACTGCAAAGTCAGCGTCGCACAGCTGGCTAATGCTGAGAAGGTTTGCTTTCAAACCTTTGACGTACAGAACCTCTTCTAGCTTCGGAAATCTAGGTAACTCGACAGTACCTCTTCCTACAATGCTAGACTTGCTCCCATCTCCAAAGGTGACTCTCCCATCCTGATAGTCCTCAAGAGTCGTAAAAAATGAGGCATCACCTGTCATGTGTCTGGAGCACCCACTATCAAAATACCACTGTGAGGTATTATGTGCTTTGAGAGCAACATGAACAACAAAAGCCTTTTTATCTTTCTTAGGTACCCAAGTCGGGATGACCTTTTGTTTGCCTTTGTTGTTGTTGGTTTTAGCTGGAATGTTAGAAGCATTCACTAACGGCAAAGACATCCGTCGGAATTCTTCCATTAAACTCTGGGTCGTGACAGCTAAAAACTCAACTCGCTCTCTCAGACTAGAAAACTCATCAGTATGACGTGGTGGAGCAATAGTACATCGTGTCCGACCCATGCTATAGCAAGACTCCCTAAGGTGGCCTTTTCTTTTGAAATAAGTACAAAAGAGTACAGTCAAAGGCGGACCTTGGTTTGCCTTTCTTGGTCGAACTCTCCTTCGAGGTTTTTGACGATGGCCATAAGGATTCGTAGTAAACTCAGGAACTGGTCCAGGTGCAATTTGGGACATGGAGGCACCATCATATCCAATTCCTTGCCGATCACCAAAACCTAACGCGGGGCCGAGGAGCATCATTCCCATCTTCCCAGATCTGTCCTCGATTTGTACCTTGACTTCTCGTGCTTTCTCAAGATCATGAGTCAGCTGAGCAACAAGGACTTCAAGTTTCTTCCGAGTCTCCATAGAGGAATGGAGTTGACTCGTAAGACTAGCCACTTGTTTAGTCAGGTCCCCTCTCTCTTTCTCTAAAACTCTCTCTCTCTCTCTAAACAGAATCTCTTTCTCGACACAGGCAGATTCTCTCTCTCTCAGGGCGGTGACGGTGGAGGACTCTCTTTCTCTCGCCTTTCTTAAATCTTTCTCTAAGCCGGTGATCTTAAGAACTAGCGCTTTGTTAAGTTTTTTAGTTTTAAATGACTCAGAATATAACTTAGCGTAGGCACGTTGAATATCACTCTCGCTCTCACTTGAGTCATCCTCCCCCTCACTCTCATCGATCTCACTGTCGAGGTGTCCCTGTGAAGCATCATCTTCATCGTCGTGAAGAGAACTAGGAGTGCTCACTTGACTGGCCATGAATGCGGTGAAGTTACACTCATGCGGTGACTCATCTCCTGAATCCACCGTCTCGACCTCACTGTCGTCACTAAGGGTAGCATTAAGGACAGCTTTCCCTTGCTCTATATTCAGACGATTGGCACACTCAAAGGCTCTATGACCCCTACCATCGCACTCAAAACATCTCTCACTTTCTTTCTTAGGAGGATTTTTGGAGTCTTTTTCATTTTTCTTTTCAAACTTATTTTTTATCAAATTTCTTTTTATCTTTAAAATTGCCATTTTTCTTAAATTTGAGAATCCTCTTGAATTTTTTTGCAAAAAGAGCCAAATCATCTAGGTCAAAATCACACTCAGAATCTGACGTGTCAGTCTCTTTCTTTCTAGGCGACTCTACCCTTTTTCTAGCCGACCCCTCACTCCTTCTCTCTTGGGCTTTAAGTGCAATTCCCTTATCTTTAGATTTAGCAGTTTTAGGGAACATATCAATTTCATAAGTTTGCAAATCTCCTACAAGTTCTTCCAATTTTAGCGTATTTAAATTACCCATAGAATTTAGCACAGTGACTTTAGGGATAAAACGCTCAGGCAGAGAACGAAGAATCTTTTTAACAACTCTAGCATTAGGAATATGTTCACCAATATTAAATCTTGTATTAACAATGTCAAAAAGTCTAGCATAAAATTCATCAAAGCATTCAGATTCATGCATGGTGATGATTTCAAATTGAGTTGTCAAATTTTTCAACTTAGATTCTTTCACAGCATTAGTTACTTCATGGGTGAGTTGTAAAACATCCCATGCCTCTTTTGAAGTGGTGCACGTCATTATACGTTTGAACTCATCAGGTGTGACAGACCCAGAAATAGCACTTAGACCCTTAGAATTAAAAGATGCCCATTTAAATTCTTCATCAGTCCAAGAAGTGTCAGGTTTCAAGTTGATCACATTATCAACAGTCACGGAGGGAGGAGTCCACCCTCTTTTAACTAAGATCCAGACACGTTCATCAATGGCTTTTAAAGCCGACCTCATTCGGGCTTTCCAATAAGCATAATTTGTCCCGTCAAAAATAGGCATTTTATTATATAACTTCTCCATTTGAACACGCACTTTTTCAAAAATCAATTTTTTCAGAAAATTGATATCTTAGAAAAAATTTGTGAAAAATAGGAATACGCGATAGATTAGCGTAACCCGCTCTGATACCAATTTGAGAACGTATGCGCTTGCGTTCAAATGAGCAAATTATATATTAAACACCTTTTAACCCAAACAAACCCTAATCATGCAACAATATGTGATTGAATAAGATGATAATCTAAGCAAGAACATTCAAACACACATAATTGAGGAAAAATCCCCCTAAGGGGCAAAACCATTTATTTTCACTATAATTTGTAAGAAAACGGCTTACAATCGGATTACAATGAAAATACAAGTGACTAAGAATTACCCTCAGGTATCGGATTCTGTAGTCGGCGGCTGGATATATCCCTGTCCAGCAGGGCTGCAATGGAGAAGAAGAACGGTCTCCTCCACAAGGGTTGAACAGCAAAAGTGCGTTCTTGGGTTGCCAAAAGGTGATTCATGAAGGTATGGAATTTGTGTGAATCAAAGGTATGAATCAATGGACTCAAATACCATGAAGACTTTAGAGTTTTAGAACTCAGAAAAATCGTGTGGAAGTCTCTCTCAAACCACTTCCCGTAGTGGGTTTAAATAAAAGGACTTGAACCATAAAAATCTGACCACGATCTGAACACGTTCTGTTTGAGGTTATCCCAGGCGGATCGGTCCGGCTTGAGGGCGGATCGGTCCGGTTAACATCGGATCGGTTCTTTTATTTCATGGGGATCGGTCCGGATGACATCGGATCGGTTGTGATTTCAGCTTCATCGGTTTTCTATCGGTCCGGGGTATATTGGCCTTATTTTCAGCAGGCAGACCGGTTCGAGTCTAAGGCGGATCAGTCCGGATGACCGGATCGGTTCTTTTATTCCAGGCGGACCGGTCCGGTCCTCAGAAACCAGGTTCCTTCGAGGTATTCTCTCCATCTTCAAAGGGCCATATCTTCTTCACCATAGCTCGGAATGAGATGCCGTTTCTTCAAGTATCTTTATTGCGGAAAGCTCTTCAACTTTACAGTTGACCTAACCTCCAGACGGTGGATGTATAATTACCAAATTTCCCTTGAACTTTGATGAGGAACATATGATGGAGATATTGGATGCTTGATTCCCAGAATTCGGATTGGGGCCGTCATATGTGATCGTGTAGAGACGTGCCAAATGTAACGGCGTACGACATACAAAACAGTAAGATAACAGACATGATAAAAATGTCCTTACACACGAGACGAAGCATCTCATATAACCACATGGATAACATCAAAGGGTTTCCTAGTAGAAAAGTGTCCAACCTTACCTCTAATAATTTAGAATGCATAAGATTTTTACCGGTATGGTAGCGGTAGTATTATGATGCTAAGACATCCGTAGTATAGTGGTGGTCACTTGAGGATCATCACTCAAACCACTTGTCACCAGAAGCATCTTAGCAGTTAGTCTCGAATCCACTGTGCTGACAAAGACATTGTCTCTATAATCTCTTTGGTAAACATAATCCAACAGTTCAGGGAGATAGATGACTCCCCCATTAACTAATGGTAGATCAATGAAAGGGTAGAAAAGTAGTAATTAAACACTTCAAAACGGTTTGAGTTGATTAAATGGCTCCGCCCCAAGGTGGTCGGGTGTAGGTTGGATGCCTCATAGTTGAAGCTATATAAGCACTTGGCTTCAATACCTTCAAGATATGCGGAGAACATTTTAGTCATTGGAATGGCAATTAGAGAAGATAAGAAGTTCTGCAAAAAAAGTGTGAAAGAGTTAAGGTGTGACTTAATCCCTCACATTAAGACCCCTTTTATACTTAAGATAATCCACAAGAAGACAAAATTAATGAACTTGCTACTACAACAATAGAACCCAATTTCTAAGGATGCAGGAGGAGTACAATAATGGCTGAAAAGAAATTATACCTGTACTGGTATGCCAATAGGTAGACCAAGGAGTGTGCCAGTCGGCATACCCCCTTTTAGAAGATTCCCCTTTCTTTTTTTATTTTCCTGATTTTCAAATGACCCCCTTTAAAAGTTAGATTCTTACAAAAGGTTTACTTGCGTATTCCTTTCATTAAAACTTAAAAAAATTAATTTCTTTAATCTCAAATATATTTTCTTACCTGTCAGAATAAAATCCCCAGTGAAAAGTTAAAAGTGTATATAGAAAGAAAATGAAAAATGCTTCATTTTATATATGCTTTTTGTTGTTCTTACTTTTTATAGAATATAAAGAAAAAGAGAAAAGAAGATCAAAATTTTTAAGGTGCAACCTGGACTTTCCAAACATAAGCCTAACCCTAACCACAACCTCAAGGGTCTCGACGAATGTGCTTCTTGAAACGACGAACAATAGATCCACTACTTCCATAATTCATCTCCGGTACAGGATCATTAACAGTCGCTGATGGTACATGATCGTAAAAAACTATTAACATTAAAAGAATAACTACATGGAATTGAAAACTCAAATGCGAGTGGTGTGCGTGCACATAAAAAGCTTTGATTCGGTAAAAATTCCTATAACCCGGTAAACATTAGATCATGATTCCACACAATCCTCTCCGAATATTAAACTCAATAAATAAAAGCACTCGGAATGGGGTGTAGCACACGGGACATACGGGCATAATGAGTACATGTAAATGGGATCTAGGTCGCGCACATGTCATCAATTGAATAACGCAATAAAACTTTGTAATCTCAATGAAAGTATATCATTATTAAATGAGGTGAAATGCATTTTCACAGATTATCGCAATTATTATGAAATTTGAATCACATGTACCCTAGGATAACATAGGACTTTAATGGGTTATAATGTAGGTTTGGGTTTAAGGTTATGAAAGGAAAGGAATATTTACGTATTCAAAGTTGTTTAAGGATGAAAACTCGAGATAATGGAAAATTGTGAGCAATTTCAAAATTAAAAAATGATTTCCATAACAAGCACTGAATACAACAATGGAAAGTGACTAAGGTTATTGAATACTATATATACATGTACAAACTTTGTCTGTCTTTTGTTTTCTTCTTTCTTTTTGTTTTATTTTGTGTCACTTTTTTTTCCCACTTCTTTATTTGCTTCACTTTTTCTCACTCTCACTTGCTTAATTGCAACCACATAACAATAACATCATTCAATACCATGTAACATGTATGGTATATAACACCAATTTGGAGTTGGTTGAGGGTTTAATTGGTAATTAATGAGAGGCTATATTTAGGATCAAAGGGGTTGACTACAAAAATATAAAAAGTGAGGTCCAGGTCAATATGGGTGAGATGGACTGTGATCATTTCCTAAAGTTTACGCAATTCTCGAGACATAACACATTTCATAAATGGACTAAAATAATGAAAGAATAATGAGATTACCGACGCAATCAACGTTTTAAAGGAGGAAATATAAGTGTATAAACATTCGCAAACGAAGAAAATCACAAAGCTCGCTCGGTTTTAGTGTACACAAAGCAAGAAAAAGATACCAAGTTATAATTGTCCTATTTAATCATTTATAAAAAATTCTCAAGTGCTCATGGGTTTTCAAAGTTTAATTCATGCATTTATTCTCAATATTGAATAATTTGAGGACTAAAGTTTATTAACATGAAAGAAATAGAAAATCAATCATGGAATTAATAATTGGATAGGGCAATTATTGAATTTATCATAGGAAATTTGGGCAAGAGGCCCAAGAAAGAGAAGAAATATCAAAAATAATTTTTGAATTTTTTATTTATTTTTATTTTTATTTTATTTTAAAAAAATAATTAATAAATATAAACATGGCTCACGATGATAAAATAGAAATCGGGATGACTAATCACACCCCCTAACTTGAATCGCACATTTTCCTTAATGTAATTGAAGACGCCATGAAAAAGAAAGGGGTAGAAATAAATCACCCCGGTTTGGAGCGATCCCCAAGGAAGTCAACATAAGCCCTATACAAACCAAAGAAAAACAAAAATATTTTCACAAAAATTAAGTTAAAAATAAATTATGTCGTAAGTCACAATAATCTAGAGGGATTGAAGTGCAAATACTAGATAAATTTATGCTGAACATTGGATTTTATAAAAAAGGGAGTGTCATATGCATCAAAGTCTAATAAATAACCAACAACTACATTATCGTAACCAAACTCATAATTTCACAAAACAACTTAATATAATACAAATAGAAAGAAAGGAAAAAAAATAAAAATAACAATTCCCATTACAGGAGCAATACTAAAAAACCGAGACCACCAGTGGATTCCGACGCATATCTACACCCCCGTCAAAATAGCCTCGTATGATGCCTACCTCCCTTTTACCACGGAATCCCTTAAAGCCCCAAGAGGTAACACACTTCGTCGAATCGTACTTTTTTTATCTCGGCCATTTTAGCCTACAAGATAATAATTTGGCAAGACAAAAAAAATTATAAAGTGAAATTAAAAGTTAGTTGATGAACAAGTTAAAATGACATGTGCAAATGAGTGAAACCATGTTAGAACATACCACATTATGAAAAAAAGTGTTGGGGTGTGACAACGAGTGAAAAATATGCAAGTGTATGATAAAATACTCGAAAAAAATTGGTTTAGACATTTTAGAAAACACTTGTTGTGCACAATGTGGTATAAGGGTGTGTGAATGCCATTTGAACTAACACAAGCCCCCTTTATGAACAAACACAAGAATCCAACAACAATTATGTTCATGAATGGTTATAATTTAACAATCAAGCATAAATAAAGTTGGGACACACTCAACTATACTTCACTAAGTGTTAAAATGTCCATAACATCGTAGAATCATGAATACCTTTTCGATGTGCAATTCGATCCCAAGTTTAAATCAAGACTAAAAAAGCCTTATGCTCTTTTCTTAGGGCTTATAATAGCAGCATGTGGGCAATTGGATGTTCCCTTGAATAAGGGATTGATTATAAGGACTAATGGAGTGAGCGACGGTTATTCATCCGTAATGCCACATCATGGTCGGAAGCCAATAACAATGATTAGTGTGACTACACAGACGCTCAATTTCTGTCTCAATGAAATCGTGCCGTTGTCGGGGATTGAAAATACACAAGGAATGTTTGAAATAATTTAATTGATTTACACTAATTAAAACCAAACAATATTAATAAAAAGAGATTAGGATCACATCCTCATCATGTGCTAAACAATGCGTATTAAGGATTTTGGTTCGAAAATATTTAACCGAGCATAATCAATTAATAATAAACATCAAACATGAAGAAAATTAATTCAACAATGAAAGATTAAGCAATTAATCGAAAATGGTAAAAAATGGATTAAATTCAAAATATGGCTATAAACACAAACGTTTCATGACAATGAAAGTTAAACGCCTAATATTTCAACTTTAATACACAAGGTGTCAGTTAAATGCGTTTTCACCCAAAACCTAGAATTCAAATATCAATACCCATTAATGGTGGAAATATGACCCCAACCCTTAACTTAGCTACAAGGCATTAATAAAGCAAGAAATAAAACTAATTAACCAAATCAAACAACTAATTAATCAACATAAAATAAACACAACGAAAGTAAATAAGTAATATAGCAAGGAAAAAAATAATAAAAGATTACATTAACAAGGAAGAAGATGAATAGTGCCATACAAACCCATTTGGGTGCAAACTCTAGGAGAGATAAAGCTCCACCCAAAATCCCCTCTCTAACCTAAAACTCACCTAAAATGCAAGATATAAAAGAGATGTCTTCAAACACAACCAAAACCCACATATATAGTAAGTGGTAAAGAAATAAAGAGAAAAGAAAAGAAAATTAAATACTCTAATAATCAAAAAGAAGATCCCAGGGAAAATGGTCATAACATGCTCGTTAGGAATCGGATTAACGAACCGTTAGAGGACACGCGAAGCTAACTAAAAGGGACATAACTTTCGTGAAGAGTTAGAGAATGAAGAGTGAACGCTAAAATGACTAAAATGCCCCTAAAGTTGCGTACTACATTAAAAAATTTCCGAATAATACCAATTTCAGTCACCACCCCTTTGGTGTGCCTACTGTAAATAGCCCTCGAGAAGCCCCAAACATCCTTGAAATCTTGTGCCCTTTTTAGAGGAACCTTTAAGCCAGTGCCTATCGACACCCCTTAAAATTTTGTTATAAAATCTCCAAACGATTCTAAAAAATTATCAAAGAATTGCAAATTATTTCGAAAAGATCTAAAACCTCATTAAATCTTAAAATTCACTAAAATCACATCTTTTCCATCAGAAATTACCCCATTTTAAAAATTCCATCATGCATTCAAAAGTTCGTCAAAATTTCCAATTAAATCCTAAAAATCATTAAAAATTACAAAAGACTTTCAAACAAATCTGAAACATTCCATAAAATTTCCACCACATTGCACAACTATTCCAAAATTATTTACACTCTCATAATTGACCTTGTCATCCTTTAGGTGTGTATAATTGACCTTGTCACCCTTTAGGTCCTTATAATTGATCTCTTCATCTTTTAGGTCCGCAGAATTGACCTTCTCATCCTTTAGGGCCCCAGAATTGACCTATTCACCCTTTAGGTTTGCAAAAATAAAATCTTCATTCTTTAGGTCCGCATAATTGACCTTGTTACCCTTTTGGTTCAAAAAATTATCCCTATAACTTTTTCGGTACATAGAATTGACCTAGTCTCTCATAATTGGCCTCCACCATCTGAATTGGTTGTATACATTCTTTATTTTGTCAAAATTGACCTTGGCCTTCAGAATTGTTTGTAAACCTCACAATTAGTTGCATATAATCTTAAAGTCTTCAAAATTTCCCTAGGATTTCAGAATTGGCCTTAACCCTCGTAATTAGTCGCATACACTAACTAGGTCCTCATAATTGACCTAGGATCTCATAATTAGCATCGACCCTCTGAACTGGTCGCATACACTCTATATCTCCTCAGAAATGATGTAGGCCCTCGGAATTGTCCTCCGCCCACTGAATTGGTCACAAAAACCTTTTGTGTTCATAGAATTACCTAGGCCTTCAGATTTGGACTCGACCCTCTAAATTGGTTGCCTACATTCCATAGGTCCTCATAATCATACTTTTATCCCTAGTATGATAAATGTATACTCATCCTCACAAAATTTCCCACTAATAGGAACCCAACACTCCATAACGTTCATCAGGGTATCAATTTTTTGATGACCTTCACTTATCCTACGCTATCCCATCGAGGGACTTTATCGACAACCCATTTTAGTGTCCCCCCCCCCCCCCCCGCGTACACCTTCATAAGGTCCAAACAAAGTCCCTTCATCCCTCAGATCCTTAGTCCTCCTGTAAATCCTAATCGGAGGTCATTCAATTCTTTCGATATCATTTAGACTTTATTCAACTCTTAAAATAGAGGTTATCTCAATTACCTTTTTATATCTCTGAATCCTCTTTCCAACGGTTCCGACGCTGCACGAATCGGATTTAGGGCTTGCATTTACTAACCCTTTTACCAGAAAGTTCATCGGATAAATCCAGAGCTCCATTTGAATTTGGTCGACTCTCGGACCTAAGACTAGATCAATGCTCTTTCATGTATCTTTAAGTCTTCTTTCCAACTATCTTTTCCATGAACAAATCAGACTTACGGTTCTCTTTTCTCGAAACCATTTGATGTAGAATGCCCACTATAAACAACTCTATTAGAACCCTATACCTCTAGTAAATGATCTCTTAACTATTCCAACATGTATCAATCCTACTATTAGAGTGTAGAGTTTGGATCAATTTACCTCGTATATGCTCCACCTTAGTCTTATACTCTTTGAACCAATCAAAGGCTTCCAACTTGTGATACATAAGGTAAACATGTCTTAACTTTGAGTAACAATCAACAAAAGTATTGAAGAACTCCAAAAAACTTCATAAATATATAGTATTAGATCCACATTAATTGAAATGAACTATTTCCAACATGTCTTTGACTCTTTAGCTTTTTGCCATGAAGGGGACCTTGGTCATTTTACCTTCTAAATGGTTTTCAAGACTAGAAGTTCATGCACTTCCAATGAATTCAATTATCCATTTCAAACCATCTTCGAATTCCTTTTAAAATAAAATAACCTAAGCATAAATGCCAAAAGTGTGTTTAGTTCAGAAAGGAAGTTTTCTCTTTAATGATTTGTCCACTAAACTATTCATATAAATATATAGTAGTATTGGTGAGATAATTTTTATAATGTATAAATTATTTTTCAATATACCGTAACAAATAAATTATTTCCAATTTTTATATAATAACTTCATAAAATTAATCGAATGTGTTCAAAACAAATTTAGAAACCAAAACCATTTTTTCTAATAACAGTTACAATAAATAATTTACCTACATTAACTTTATTTCATCACGATGATGTAAAAAGATATTCTACTACTTATACATTATTTTAATTGCTCATTATCAGGAACATCTCTCTTTTAAGTAATTTCCCGGTTACCTGTAACTTCTGCAATGAGTTGTAGCCCTGATTTGTGGTTCCCAAATATACAAACTAGGTTGCCATATGTCGGACCATAAATCATGCGTTTACTTTTATGAGATGAACAATTACCATGTCCTTTCCCTTACAGAGTAAGAAAAACAAGACACGTAGCTATAAAAGTTCTAACTACTTGTAGTGAGAATACATTTTCTTATGCTATTTTCACTACTGCCGAGGACATGAACTTTTTAGACCCCTAACCACTGTTCCTAAGACTTATCCTTAACCTAATACTTCCCTTTCGTAAAGTAAATCTCTTCTCTATAACTAACACCATCCCTTGTCTACCGTTGATCCTAATTCCCATATTATGAAACGGTACTAATTTTCCCCACCATATATAATCCTTATTTATGGATATGATTTAAAGAACATCATTATTACTTGAGTTTCATTAACCAACATCGCTCTTTATAAATTCTCATCATTCAATTCTTTAAAATTAAAATTTTCATATATAACTTTCTCCGTGGGGGACCAAATATATGTAACACTTAATTTTTAAAAAAAACATTAATTGTAAAATATGGTGACTATTTTATCAATATCTGATGGGAGAGAAAAGCCAAATGCCAACACATGGAATTAATCACATCACACTTTTAAAAAGTAAATGAGAATATAGGTTTAAATAAGTTTATTATCCTTTTAAGTAAGAATAAGTTCCAATAACATTTTCAATCCTTGAAACTTATTCCAATTAAGCCGTTAAGACAAAAACTAAGGAGAAAATGTTGAATTCAATTTTAAAATCATAGGATCGTAAAATTGAAAAAATAATTTCCAATATAAAAGTGAGAATTAATTCAATATAATATTAAACAATATCCATCTATTACCAATTAAAAAATAATCATGTCATAGATCCTTGTTCCCTTATGATGTGACATTTCTAAATTGGAGTTTAAATAATACCACCATGAAACTTCTGTCCAACATAATGAATGGCCGGAGTCTTTTGGTCTCACATCTAATGAAAGTTACTCTGATGGGGAGGCCATCATTACTTATGTTTGAGTGTATACCATTGGTTCAGTCCTTGAAATCAATCCTTCTCATGTTGTACTTCTTCGGTGGGAGGACCGAATTCACACCCATTCAATTTAATTGAACTATCCTTTGAGAGAGTCTCGAGAATACCAGATGCTATGATTAAATACATCCGATGAGGGGCCAAATCAGCTGGACCCGAGGATGTAATCACATCACAATTCTTAAAAAAATAATGGAGACTATGCGGTTTATGTTGTAACCCCTCTCCCACTGAATATTTTAAAAACTGAGAGTTTTAGACAAAAAAAACTAGTCAATTCTAAAAGATAGAATTAAATCCATGGTAATTTCCCAATTTACTTGAATGAATTTAGTTACCTGATCTCGTTGTTTTAATTTTCCTAAAAATAAAATCATTTTAAAATGAAAACTAAAAGCTCGAAGATCAAAATTTAATTTATACTATTAAATTAATTACCTAATTGAATTCAATTTTGAATAGAATAATTAAAAACATAATTTCCAGAAAAATCATGATCTAGGCCAATCTCAAAATTAAATCCATGTTGTTCCTAAAATTAGGTGTTCCTAATTAAACAATTAATTAGGACATGAAATTATGCAAAATAGAAAGGAGACAACATGGAAAAAAATTATTACATAAAGAAAATAAAATATAAGGACAAATACGCCCATATGCATCATGTTCATATTCTTCCTTGAGTTGAGTCCCATATGTCACAACCTCTATAAAGAGTCCATCTTTTGTACAACTTGTAGAATAGTAAAGTCCCAAACAAACACTGGAACAAAATATGTTGATGATCATCAATAAAACTTCTACGCAAAATATGGGAGTCTTTACCAAAAAGGAATTGGAACAACGAATAATCCTACTTAAAGCAAAAGTCTTAAAGAAATAGAGTCTCGAACAAATAAAAAAATTAGCGCGTTGAAAAGGTGGCACGGGCTGCTATATCGCCACAATGGGTTGCTATAGCACCTTATTAGCCACTGTAGAGCCCTTGGGGTGACTTTATCGCGACAAATCCCACGGTAAAACCACGTAACATGTATCACCTTCTTTCTTCTTTCTGAATCTTTCTACATCATTCTATATCAGTTTTATCATCTTCTAAACTCTATGAATGAATAACCAAGATTATATATAACCCATGCAAATTTTGAAGATCAACCAAAAATTAAACCTGAATTAAAAGATTACATATCTTCACTTTCTTCTCTAAATACAACGATCAAAATTACCAAATTAAAACCCAAAGTATTACAATTGAATTGACTCTGGGAGAAAAACAATAACTACATATAAATCACCATTGGATATAATCAAGCAAAATACATTCACATGATTATGATGGAGGGGAAATGTTATTCACATCCTATAAAACCATGTTAGTACAAAATACATACATTAAAGATAAAATTTCAAACAAAAAACCTAGGGTTTATATAGTTGGATAACATCAACCTTTTCAAAACATGATCCATTTATAGCCTAGGGCTTTCATACCAACTTAGTGCCTACGGACATAGGTGCCGATTTATCTATCGATTATTGGGCAAACACCATTGAAGATTATAGTTTACAACCTCTCAAGTTCTCTTTTGATCTTGACAATATAACAACAAGGAAAATGTCTCTTACCTCACAAGATATTTGTTTGTGCTATTTATAGCCTACTATAGGTGAGATAAGAGATGAACACATGTTTTCCCATTATTAGTGAGGTGAGACCATATTTTACAAATCATATGAGAGAATAATTACAAGTTTGTTATTGGCGCATGGGGGAGAATATTTGCATATCTTCTCTGGTTGCACTTATGTTAAGCTCTTATTGCCATCTAGTCACAGTGTGCATGCCTTCCAAGATGATGTTAACTAATGAAACTATTATTTGATGTCTGGTCTTAGTCGAGCTGACCTCATTAAATGATCTCGACTCTTCCTTTATATATAGGTTTGTCTTAGCCTGTCTTTTATGCCAAGTGTAGCCTCCAGATTGGTCCATAGATATTACCATATTTAAGTTATAAAAATACACCTCAAGACTTTACTCATAACCTTGGATATGGAGCAAATTTCTTGGAGATATGTGCCTTATGTGGATTTTCTTAGAAATCTTAATGAATGTTTTGTTGTTGTGGACCATCATTGGCTCAAAATGTCATCGGCTCATCACTTAGACGATCATATTTCTTAATGAGGTTTGAAACGTTTTTTATTTATGGGTCCTCCATGTGCCGATCATCCTTTGGGGCGACAATGTATGGTTGATGTGCTTGTTTGTTAGGTAGTTTACGCGTAATTTGGGAGTTGCCAAACATTTTCCAAGTCATATTACGTCACATTTGTCCCTGGGTAAGCATTACCTCTCCATGGGTATTTAAATGGACCTTTTTACACATTTCAAATATTTTATCCCCCCCAAAAAGAAAGTTTTTCCATTCTTCAAGCTTTTCATGTTATTGGAAAATCTCTCATAATTTACACCATTTTCGTCCAACTTATTTCCTATTTTCCATCCATTAGGTTCTGCATTATCTATTACTCTATTCTCTCACAATTTCTAAGGAAACCAGGCACATCATTTCTAGTTAGTTTATGCTATTTTATTTCTATTTTCTTTACTGGGAAATTATCTGCCAATGATTGTGTTATTGATTTTATGGTAAATTAATGATCTTGTTGGCAGATTATGATATCTAGATATCCATTAAGTTGGTTAGCTACATGGTTTCTTTTATTCTTAGGCTTTTCTAGGTTTTATCTCTATTTTCCACTCATAGCTATGGAATCCTTTGGGTTTCCCTTCTTTCTCTATCATTTCCCACTTATTAGTGCTTTTGAGTGGGTCGAGGGAATGTTGAGGCAAATTAATGAGTGTGATAGATATTCCACTAAGCCCCTTAGGCCTATGCCATTAGTAGTTGTTCCTACTCATAGGGAGCTTTTGAAAACCCAATAATTATCGTACCAGACCCATCTTCCTCTATTAGTTCAACTCCTCATCCCCCAGATACCCAATAAGGTAGGTCTGAGTTCATAAATTTAATAAGCCTAGATGATGGTACAAGGAGTTAAGGGGGAGGAATTATGACAACTATACCTCATTTGAATCTACGGTGGTGGTTAAGGTTTTACTAAGGATGCCATGTATTCTCATCCGTCTTCTATCCACCTATTTAATCTGTTGTAGTCCCTATTGAACATTTGGATGAATGAGACGATGATGGGGAAATACCTTCACAAACATATTATAGTTATGATGACCCCTTTGAAACTAATGCCTCCATCTATGTTTGTGACATCACTCCATCTGAGTTAATGGACTAGGAAGATTTGTACAGAATTCCCATTAGTACACCTTCACATTACCAGAGAAGAATGAAAGTTCCTATGATCATCTTTATGATGATAAGATGATCATTCATATGTCTTCCATGGTACAAGGAATTCATCTTCCTTTCCACGCCATTATTAGATGCATTCTGAAGGGTTATGGATTAGCTACAACCCATATTAGCTCTAACAAATATAGGATGATCTTAAGGTCAATGATCTATTGGGGGAGGTTTATGGGTTTAACATATTCGAAGGAATTTTCAAATATATTAGCATTCGCCTCGGGAACCTCAAAAGAAGTTGGTGAAGATGGCCCAAACTAGTAACTAATTCTGAAAGCGCATGTTTATTTTTATGAAACAAAGTTGGGAGTTCGACCCAAAGGATGTTCGAAAAACTTTTAGGCTTCCCCGAGACTAGAGTGGCCTAACTCCATTGGTATTTTTCTCTCCCAATTAATTTGTTTAACTTTATCTTCTAAGAGTAGCTTATGTCTTATCTTGCATTTGCTTATTTTCAGAGAATATTGCCCCGAAAGTTTTTACTGATGAGAAAAGTCTTATGGACAAGTATTGTCGAGCAGACCCTAATTTTTTGAAGATATTTTCTCATTCGATAAATTTATCGAGTTCAGTTATTACCAAGTTGATATCTGAACCAAAGTTGACCGTGACACCCGATGAAATATAATCTAGATTAATCAGGTCTATAATAAATAAAATAATACTCTAAACATTTAGGTATCATTCTAAGCATGACTACAAATAAAACTAAATGTATAATAAAATAATATAACACAAATGAGTGAATCACAATAACCATAATGCTCTGATAATAAATCCATAACAAAGCAATAGAACCCTAACACACTATCAATGTCATAATACCTACCCATAGTGAATAAAGAGTCAAAATATATAATATAAATCTGACATAAGTAATGAACGAAATATAAAGCATTAGCACGCAAGCTCGAGAACTACATCCTATAAGATCAGCAACGAAGATGAGATCAAGATAGGATCAGGGGAGAGGTTGCACTAGTAGCCTATGTCCTGAAAAATATTAATAGGAAGCGTTAACATTAAGGCTAAGTAGCAAAAGAATGCAATTTATTTTGGGTTACAACATAGTTACACACCTTTTCCCAATATTTTACTCACTTTTAAGTTAACCCAACCAAAAACAACCATAAATATCACATGTGTCTATACCCAAGTCGATATGTTCCCCATGATTAAGTCTTAATCATCACTATAGAGTTTTATGTACCAATTCCATTTTTATATGTTTATATGCCACAATTGTATAATTTCATGGGGGATGAGTAGTCTCTATATATACGTCCATATAATAAAAGTATGGTACCATATGCATACCTCATAAAAGGTCCCCATCACAAGACCTTGCATAGTGAAGGCATATTCTACCGCCATCGAGGATCGCTCGTGCATACTTTGAATAGTCATAGGTTATCCCATACCCGTAACCACTTAATCATCTACTAGGGATAATCAATATGCCTTCACACCAGTCATAAAGTCCCATACCCAAAGTTATATGAAAGGAATAACCTGTGAACCTTATGTGACACCCCCCCTAGTTTAACCCTGGGTGATCAGTCCACTACCAAATTAAATCAGAATCATTAATGGTATCATTCTTAGCATCAGTGTTGAAAACTTTTTATTTACTAATTGCCTATGTCAAATTAAGTTGGTGCCAATTTTATCTTTTATTATTAACAGATGCAGCTATAATTTAAATGAATAAAACAATTCCCACATGAATATAGTCTAAACAATCACATAACATATATGAATAATTAAATAAAGGAGACTGAATAAACCATCGGTTCTCTAAGCATAAAATCCAACCACAATCTGAAATAAGTAAATAAAATATGAATACAGCCTTCTAAATAATTGAAATAAATAAATTGTCTGAAGGCAACAGACCCAGATGAACTGATAATGAAATATTATATCTAAAGATAACGAGTTGAACCGTCTAAAAATAACATGCGAGCCTCCACAATGTTGCAGTCACGTGTCACTGGATAGGGGCTCTAAGCTGGGCATCCCTGTGGATGGACACCGAAAATGTTTTGAAAATATTTTGATATAGGTAAGAGACCAAGTAAAACATTTTGAAAATATTTAGTAAGTATTTCAATCACAATTTAAATCAGTATTTGTTACACATGTATTATTCACATCGCTCACTTGAGATCCTTACCTCTCAACTAATGTGCATGGCTAATTTAATCTACCTAACTAGCATCCCCTGCCCAACTAGCTAAGGTATCTGACTACTCTCGATAGTCCAACTCTCATGAATATCCCCGTACTATGGTCTCAATAATAAATTGTTTATTCCCGTTTTATTATTGAATTAATTATTTAAGTTTCACCACTTAAATTCCTTTTTAGATATTCATCATCTATCAAGTCTACACTTTCACGTAAGTAGATATATTGCACTGGTATATTTTCATCACATATATAATGTATACACACATATAGCATCCCCAAAATGTCCCCTCATAATGCTGACGTACTCTGCTATCATGTACCTCTCGTACTCAAATAAAGACTATTGGTTCAGTATGTCTCCTCGAACCCAAAATAAAGAAACATAACAGTGGAGGTGAACATGGTTCTAAGACTTTGGGATACGCGCATAACTAACGTACCCAAATAACCTTCCAATCTTACTAATACACGGCATAGAGTGTGTGACACCCCGCCTAATTAATCCCAGGTGATCAGTCATAAATCAAGTTATAACAGGTTTCTCAGTTGGTTCATTCTTAGCATCGTTGTCGTATTTTTAATTACTAACCACCTAAGTGAGAAAAGTAGACTGGTGTCAATTTTTTATCTTTCAATTAAGGAAATAAAAACTCATGCGGAACATAAAATAATACACAACCACAGTTAACTGAAATAACTATCCACGAATAAAATACCTAACCGAATAAACCATCGGTCCAAATAACCAATACAAGTAAGGACAAGAAGATGATCTCAACAAGTTTAACACTAATAAATGAAATGTGAGAGACATGCTCAAAACTACTAAAGAGTCTCTACATGAATGAAGGAACGAGGCGTATATCAAAAACCCCGCAACATCCACATGTGCTGCAGCAACGAATTCCTGGAATTGAGTCAAGCCTGGCGTCCCTGTGGCAAGACAGCTAAAAGGTTTTAAAAAAAAATTTATAGCAAGGGTTAGTACCCAAAAACATTTGAAAATATTTAAAAAATGATTAACTTGCAGTAATAAATAAATATGCATGTTCTTCATATTTTAGTTAGTGCCGCACTCTCTTGAGGACTTCCTTACCCCTCCTCTAATGTGCACTACTAACGCTTACATTTAACTTACCTAGGTCCTACGCTCCTGACCCAATACTTATATCAACTCTTGCAATTAACTTACTCTAACCGAGTATGCCTTAATCATGACTTTTAAGTTATTATAAACGTCAACTTAATTAAATCATTACCCTTTTTAATTTCATATAACATTCACACCTGTTATGCACATAATACATCTCACCTTTGAATTAATTAGCCCGTATATAATTATTTTCCTAATTATATACTCAGTCACATTACAGTATTCACGACTATACGGATATAACATTTAATAATAGTGTTTTTCCCGATTAAAGACTCACCGAGTAAAAGTCCTCTAAAGTGCTATCCCACTAGGTATATTCGCCTGACCTAGTTACCCCAAGTCAGAATTTCTCCCTGACTTGGTTATTATAGAAATATTGGAGGCGGTCATATTCCTTCCCTAAAAGTGAGATGCCCTCACCCATATAACGGACGCGATGACCTGGTATTATACTCGCCCTACTCCTCAAGCTAGGGGATTTATCCACTACGCGCTACCTCCCCCTATAGCACTAGAGAATATAATAATAATATCTGTTAAAGATATTAAAGTACACCCATATATACATATACATATACTATCGCACACTGTATATATAAAAATTTAAAATGTCCCGGCTATACAGTGTACTAAATCCGTAACACAAGCCTATTCTGTTTTTACAATGAGTTGTGGCCCAACTCGAGTTATTAATTAATTTACACATTAATTTCTTTTGGTATTGCCCCAACCATTATATATCCGGACTTACTTTCGTAGCCCGAATTAACACCACCCGAGTCTCAATTCCCGACTCTAAATTATTTAGCCTTTACCTAAATAAGATTTATATCTCGGTATTCCTCAACCGTTATCCCCGGACTTGTTCACTACATCCATATTTAATCCTTTCGAACACCTTCCCAAAAATTCAACCTTACTGTGTCACACCAAATTTCTCTAAAACCCAACAAATTTTTAAATTATGATGTCACACTAAGTCGTCTCCAAATTCTAATTAATTTTATTCACCATCAATTAGATTTTAAACCCATGTATTAATTTCTCACCAATTTAAGTCGTGGAAAAATATTAAATTAAATTTTCTCCATATAAAAGAAAATTGGGCGAACTGTCAGAATCTGCCGACCATCGATCGATCGACCCCAGACCTTAGATCGATCGATCGAGCAGGTCTTCGTCTTCTTCGCGAAGACAGATTCTGTCATGGACAAGTTTCATAAAACCCTAACTCCTTCTACCAGCAATCTCAAGCCTTCTTAACAATAATACAAGTTAGGAACCTTATTAGGGACCTTTAGAATGTCCACCAACGTTATTAATTTATCCATTAACTACAATTTCTGAATTTGGGGAAATATTCATCTTTAATTCCTTACCTATTTACACCCCAAATTCCTTCACCAAATTCATTTCTAATTATCCAGATATCATCCTACCAGATATGTATCAATTTATAATATCATATTTTACAAGAATCCTCTTTCAAATTCGTAAATCATATTATTATTTTCAAAACCTCATGTTTCTGCCATGAACACCCAAAACGAATTTTAATCAGTCACATCACATGAATATGAATTGAAAAACAGATTCAATACTATTGCAAGTTATCCACTTGCCTTAGGTTTCGTAGTGTCTGATTTGGAGATGAATTCCAAGGTTGAAGATGACCCTTCTTGGCCCTCTCTAGTGATCCCAAAACTGCCTTTAACTGCTATTAGGGTTCCTTAACACACTTAGCCTTTTTCTAAACTCACATTAGCTGTTTCCTGATTTCTTCTAATTTAACAATTTACCTAAATCCCTTTTTTTCCTAATGGGCCAAGCCCAAGTGACCCAAATGCCCCCGTGTGGGCCCGACTATGTCTAAAAACGTCCCGTGACCCGTTTACTACCCCCGGGTACACTTTTCCGACTATATCGGCCCATTCGGACTCATCCGTACACTCAGAATTGGTATCCGAATTAATTTATAAAAATACTTATTCCCCACCCCTTTAGTCTATACCGACTCCTGGTTGAGATAAGTGCATACCCTGTCATTAATACTCGAAATGACTTAAATAAATAATTACTATTTGCTTAGTAAATAAAATCCCTTAAATATTAACCATTTACTCCCCGATTAATATTTAAATATATTTTGCCATAATTAATTCATTTAAAATTATGACACACTAGTAATTTAGAATTCCCAAATTAATTAAATATTTAATGCACCAAAAATACGAGGTGTTACAGAGTGGAATGCCTTAAGTTCCAGGTTCCCGGACACTAATCCAGACCTCATTGGAATTATTAATGATACTAAAGATGGAACCAACAAATATACTTATAAAAGTATGAACAACTCAAGCTTAATCAAAACACAACAATGGAGTATGCCACATATATAAATAAGAGATGGGGGTGAGGATAAGATGAAAAACACCAAAATATAAGTGGTTCGACCAGAGCCTACATCCACTGTGTAGTGTGAAAGGTGGTTTTCACTATAGGAAGGGCAATAATGGCCTGTAAATACAACACTCAATATTTTCTCTCTTTTACAATCATTTTGATAGAGTTCTACTAGGGTTATGAATTATCGATCCCTTCTCATGGAGAACATGAAAAGTAAATATAAGGCTTGGGGTGTGTAGTGTGCCCCCAAGCAGGCATAGAATGTTCCAAGATAATGAGGTCGTGCCATCTGTCATGTCACATGAATATCATGATGATGAAATATTCTCTCACGCGTGAGGGAGATATGGCTATAACGGTTTCGTACTCGTGGGACCGACGCGCACTCTTCCACGTGTTCCCCAGTCCACGCGCTCTGCAAGCTACCACTATCGGTCGTACCGACCAGGCCAATGCTGAGATAACGAGTCAATCCCCTGATGGGATTTACTGATGATGATGTTATCTAGGGTCAACTATCATCTCTTGAGTAGGACAAAGAGGCCGAGGATACACATATAGTGACATCACTAGGGTTGTACATGAAGATCTGGTATTCAGAGTTGAGGCTGAGATACAATATGGGAGCTATGAGGCCAAGGTTGAGATGAACTATGAGAGCTATGAGGCCTAGGCCAAGATGAAATATGAGAGCTATGAGGTCGAGGCTGAGATACAATATGAGAGATATAAGGTTGAGGCCGAGCAGACTCAAGCTGTGGTTATGGCTGAGTTATCGAGCTGGAGTCCACCTGTCCTGCTAAACTGTCACCTACTTTCCTCATCATTCGGGTAACGACCGAGATAAGGGTAGTATATCATAGGAGATATGTTGTGGGGTATGTTGACTGGCCTCACAAAGGATGAGGTCGAGTCAGCTCTGGCTGAACCCATGGTCGAGACGATGAGTCAGTCCTCCAATAGGAGTATTATTGAGGCTGAGTTATATCTGAGTAGGAGCCTCGACTTCACTGTCATGAACGAGATTGAGGGTACCTGAGGTCACCAATGCTGTCAATGTATGATGAGAATTTGGTGTTAGGACCTAGCATATAAGCTGAGGCTGACGCCTTCTTCGCTGACCCCTAAGCCTAGGTCTCAAGTGAACAAGTTCACTGCCTAATGGTGGAGGTTGTTGCCATGATGGTCGAGGCCGCGGCCTCTAAGATGGGCATATGTCTGAGCCATATTTGTACCAAATTTATGGTCTGCAACTAGTCAGACTAGGTCAAGGGGTCCAACTCTAAGACGATTAGATATTTAGTATATCAATCACCCCTTATCCCTTAGTCTTTAATGTGGATGGAAGGCTGAGGGATAAAGTGTCTTTAGGATGAGAAGTTGATGAGAAATTTTTTTGGTAGGATAGTTACTCGTGTTTAGCTAGATCTATGTAGAAGCCTAGGCCCCACTGTCATGGATGAGGTCGAGTGGACATGAGTCTCTTGATGTAACTCCCATGATGTGTTATCTTCAGTTGGCCTTCATTCTCTAGGTGGTGGACGAGGCCGAGGGTAATTGAGTCATAAGACCTCTGATGTTAGAATCCTTAACTATGCCCTGAGATGAGGCTGAGGATGAGGCCCTGTGAGGATGGGTGCACGACCGAATCATTGCTTCCACAAACTGACGATCTATTATTGGTCACCCTCGACCGAGGGGGTCCAATCTGGGACGAGGTCGAGATGATGAGCTAGTACTCTATTAGGACGATTACTGGTACAAAGATCATCAAATGTGTTGTCATGGACGAGGCAGAGCACTACACCAAATCTGTTGAATTGTCACGTTCATTGAACTTGACAAGTTGGACTTGTCAAGGTCAATGATCGTCTTAATTCTAGGGGTGACAACTTTTGTTGTCACCGACGTGTCACGATCTCTGATTGTGACAAGTTCATTAGAATTGTCACGGTCATGTCACGGTCCTTGACCTTGATAAGTTTTGTCACGGTTAAGGATCGTGACAAACCCGTGACATTTAATAAAAAATTATCACGGTCAATGACCGTTACAAGCCCGTGACAAGTTTCATTTGTCACGAACATGTCACGGTCAATGACTGTGATAATTTTGGGCAGAATTGAAAAAAAATATGTTGGGCTGTATGGCCACTTCCGCTGCCTAGCAGTATATTTGTACTTGTTATAGTAATGTTGTACCTGTTCAAACATCATATATCCAAATAAAATATAAATAATGCAAATATACATTCAAAACAATATGCATCACGATATAATCCAAATATAATTTAAATGTAACAACTTAAAACAATTCAATTCAAATAATAATGTCATACATGTCTGGGGTAAGGTTAGCTCTGTGGAGGTGAGTAGGCCACATGATATACGAATTGACACACCCAGCAATATACATCGTGCCGCATTGTCCGCCCAACCACAAGGGAGATTTCTCCTTCCCGGGTATCACATGCGTGACGAGCACCTTGGACTTGATGTCTTGAAGCAAACGTTCATGAACTGGCATACCCTGGATGGTATTCACATCCCTTAACCCCAGCCCTATCTGCTGGCCATCAAATATGTCTAGTAAAAACACGCTCGGCCAACCAAGTGTCGACATCGGTCGGTTGAAGGGAGACAATTAGGGGAGTGGATCATCAAAGTTCGCACGTGTCGGCGATGAAGCGGTGAGGTCCACATCCTCGTCCTCCTACACCTCCTCCTCCACCACCTTCTCTTTCCCTTTCCCCTTATGATTTCCTCCCAACGAACGCTTCATGAATGAGAACATACCTTGGACCGTCGCCTCCGAACGGGATAGCTTCACGTCATGCGAGTCCACCGTTCGAGCCAACCCGTTGTCGCTAGTCTCCAATCCGATGATCCTAGATTTGGCCACCCGTAATCTCACCCCTTGTCCTCCCCTTGCAATCAGTGCCAAGCACTTGGCTGAGTGCGTCTGTGGACAAAGATGCCTTGTCGGCATCAGATTGCGACTCATGCACTTCCTTAAGCTTTGCATGAAACAACAAAAAGCACATGAGTAGTAAAATAAGTAAATAAAAAAATTATAACGTAACAAACAAAAAGTAAGTTGTCGAACTACTTACAATCGTGGCCACGATGCTCGGGGGCACCTCCTTATCCTTCCCCTTCTTCGTTCGAATAGTCACATAAGTAGCCTACCCCCAGGTCCACTCCCTGTCCCTTGAAATAAAATAAAGTAAAATTAGTATCGGACCCGTAGAGTAAAATAATGCCGAATAATATATTTCTATAGTTATAGAAAAATTAAATCTTACCATCATCCTATGCTCCACCTCGGTGTAAGACGTCTGACCGGAGTAGTGCACATCCGTCTTTTTTGCCTTATTTTCCCTCCCCGATTGACGGGATGCCAATTATCGCTCCCCGATCTCATTGTCAATGAACTTTTGCCATTGTGCCAATGAGATCGGCTCCTTCGGCGGGACGAATTCACGCATTCGGATAACGGACTCTCAGGTCTTCTCAAAGTAACGGGTTCGCATAATTTTCTTCCACGACTTGTGTTATCCCTCAACTACTCCAAGACGAAATCGTGTAGCTTTGGATCCAGGCTAAATTGTTCATGTCCAACAAATACAATGTTAGTTGCGAATAAATATAAATATAAATATAAAATAAAATCGAAATCGAAATTGAAATTGAAATGGAAATATTCATATTCATATAAATATAAATACATTACCTGTAGTGCCACTAAATAGCTAACTTGAGCGCATTTGGCACCTCCCTCAAACTAGTGTGCCCTGGGCCGATGATCGTCTTTACAAGCTCGAGGAATCTCGCTAATATCCTCGTCTTGTTCTCGATGGCCATCCCCAATTTGTCATATTTGGGGAGCCTAGGGGCCGAGGATCCCTCGTTGCCTCCGCTACCACCGAGCCCAGATGACATCATCATAATCAACATCATCATCCTCGCCTTAATACCTGAAGGAGACATTTGCTGTAAAAAAATATTATTATTAGTACAAATCAAAATGAATTAGAAGAAGACATGAAAATATGTACAATTACTACAAATCCAAATGAATTGTTATTGTTTAACACCTCAATTCTGAATTTCAAAACAACAGTATCTAGCTCATAATATGTAGAATTACTAAAAATTTGAAACATCCCCACCCCCACCCCTACTACCCCCCGCCGCACACACACACACACTACACAAGTGTGAAAATGATAAAGTACAAATCAATTAAAAGCAATAAAAATGGATTGATAAAGTACATATTGGAATATTTATTACAAATTGAAAAATTGTTTCAAATTCGGGTTATCGTCAAAACTGAATTGATATTCGGTAGGAGCAGCCAAGTCATCCACACTACTATTTAGACACTTTGGCATGTGTAGGACAATTGACCACAACCTATGTTCAACCCCGCCCAAATAAAAATTGGAACCTTTCTCAAATCTAAAACTATTAGCAGGGGTAAAAACCTCCTATGGTAATTGATGAAGATAACTTTTGCGTATATTTTTTTCCGTCGTTGCTTGAAAAGCTTTTCAATCAAAATCCTTAAAATACCTACAAAATTATATCAAACTCAAGTGTAGAGTGGTAAGTAAGGATGTCAATACTAATCTAAGGTGTGAACATGCAAAACATGAGAGGATTATGAATATAATTCACTTGATTCCCCTTTTTTTACTTTTGGGTTTTTCTAATTTTTTTTAGATTTTTCAATATTAAAACAATAGGGTGAGGTGAGATGAATTAACACTAAATGAAAATAAGAGATGAAATTAACAAACTAACTAGTGTGCCAAATAAGAACTAAGTAATAAGAATTTGAGATGAACTTTAAATTTGAGAAATATTCAAGAATGAAACTTCACCACCACAATATCAATTAAATGTGTTGATTATTCTAGTTTACTAACTTTCCAAATATTAATTTATTTTATCAATTGATTCTCATCATTTGATAAAATAAACTAATATAATTTAGTTAATCTAATTTTCATTCCCACAATTCAATTGATAATTGACTTAGAAAAATTATATAAATCACTCGCTAGAGTAAATTCATATAATAAATCATAAATCAAACAAAGATTTAAAGTATGAGTATAATAAAATTTAATATAATCTAATTAGTGGGTCAAACTATCTCTAGTTTGAATCCACAAATTAAGAGTACATTAGATTTTAATCCTTTCTCAAGGATAGTTTACCATTTCTCAATGCATAAACTCAAGTAGGAATGAAAAGAAAAATTAACTAAATGAAACAAAGTAGACTAGATTAATTAATACATTCAATTAATTATATGGGGCTTCATTTCACTCCTTGAATGGAGTGATTAGCCAACCATATTCATAAGGAAAATTCTATGTGTCCCAAACAACTCCCCCAATCATCCCCCAAATAGCTTTGAGTGTTATGCCTTATGGTATGGGTCCCGCCAGGGCATAACTCATCAATGCTATTTGGGGGAGATTTAGGGGAGTTATTTGGTACCCATAGCACCACTCTATTCATAATTCAATTAACTAACAATGGAATTAAAAATTAACTAAATGAAATTGAAATTTAAGAGAAAAGGAAATCAAACCAATTAGAGGAGAAATGAAATTGATCTTCACTTTGATTCACACTTCTTCTCAATTACAAGCACTCCAAGAAAAATTAAAAACAATTTCTAAAAATTAATCCTACTTTCTACTAAAATTTCTAAAAGCTATCTAGAATTTTCGGTAATAAAAAAAACAGATTTCTCTCTCTAGTCTTCTCCTCTCCAAAAGCTTTTTTAATTTGAGTCTTCTTCTTCTTCTCTTTATAATAGGCATGGAGCATGAGGGGTATTGTGGGTAGGTTTTATGGTGTAGGATACAATGGGAAGAGGTTTTGGAATAAAGGTGAGGGTAATTTAGGAATTAGAAGGGAGCCTGTGATTATCGTGAGGTCATGTGGGAAAGTGGGGGAAATGAGGTAATGGTGAAAAAAAATAGATTTGGTTTATGAGGGTGTAATGGGGAAAAGGGAATAAAAGAGTTAGTTGGGGGGTTTTTAAGGGTAATTGGGTAAATTGGTTTTAAGGGAATAAGTTGGGTTTTATGGCATGTGGGGAATTGGGTTTATTTTTATCTTTTGGTTGTTTGTTGGCAGGTGAGAGAAATCGTATTGGACAAAATGGAGAAATGGGTTTGTGGTATGTGGTAATGGATGGGTACTGCCCCGGGTTGAATCGAATGGGTTGAGGATGGCTATGGAGCATGGTTTTTGGGTTGGGTTGAAGGGGTTGCGCCAGGCCAAAAAGGGTTCCGCCGATAGTTTCGTCGGAGGGTTAAGGGGGTCAGGGACGATGGTTTGAGCAGGGGTGTAGGTGGGAGGAGCTGAAGGAAGGGAGGTCGGGTAAGAGCGACGCCGACAGGTGGGGTTTAAACGCCGGAGTGGGAGGGGCTGCGCCGGCGAGTGAGAAGTCGGATCTCACCGAAGCAGGTCAGCGACCGAGTTTTTGGGTTGTCGGGTTCGGAGGTTCGACTCCGGGTTTGGTCATGAGTTGGATAGGGGCTAAGGGGGTTAACAGTTTGATGTGGCTGGAGGAAAAGAGAGGGTGAGTGTGGTTATGGTGGTTTAGAGGAGAGAGAAAGGGTGTGTAGGTGGAGAAGATGAAGTAGGGAGGGGTTGTGTGTGGGTCAGTGTAGGAAAAGTAGGGTGAGGGTTAGGGAGGTGTAGGATAAGTGGGGTGTGTGTGGTGTATGTGTGTGACCCTTAATAGAAACTAAGGGGTCGTTTGTTTTTACCTCTTAAGTCTGAATCTGAATCATTCAGACTTAAGAGGTATAAAAAAGTGTTTGTTTTTTTAAATGATTAAGAGGTTAACAGTCATATTTGCCTCTTAATGATTAAGAGGTAGAGTTAGGTCTGAAGTCTGAATCTGAAGTCTGAATCAGTCTAAATACATTCATTCAGAAGTATATTCAGACGTAAAAACAAACACATTTTTCAGATTCAGATTTCAGACTTCAGATTCAGTTTTCAGATTTCAGATTCAGATAAAAAAACAAACGCAACCTAGGCTCAAAATATAAAAATAAAAAATAAAAATAAAAAATAAAAATAAAATAAAAAATAAAATCTAATTAAAAATAAAACAAACTAAAAACAATAAGAATAAAAATATTAAAACTTTAAAAAAAATCCTAAGCTAAATGAAAACTAAAATTAAATGAAACTAAAGTCTTAAAAAAATATAAAATTTAATAAAATAAAAATAAACTCCTAAAACAAATCCTAATAAAATAAGAAAAATCAAAATAAAATAAAATTATACTACTAGAAAAATAGAAAATAAAATCTAGAAAATATTAAATAAATCTAAAATAAATCCTAAAAATTGAAATGACTCAAACTAAAAATCTAAAAAATAATAAAATAACACAAACAAAACACACACAGGCTTGGGGTAAGTTTGGGTTAGGTTAGGGTACGGGAGAGGGAATTAGCTCCATTTATGCGTAATTATTTTTATTTAAACGCTTGAACTCTGCAACGCACAATTGACCTACAAGATAAATATTTAAGCACATAAGACCCATATTACCGAGAATTAGCAACTAGAGTACGTCTTTCTGGGATATAAATTGTACAGTTTTGGATGCTTATCAGCAATGTTATACATTTTTTTAGCCAAAGGATAGACGAAGAGATTGAGTCTCCTCTCCACAAATAGGACACCCCAAATAATCATGTACTACACAACCGGATAATGTCCCATAAGCTGGAAAATCATGAATTGCCCACATCAACATAGCTTTCAGCGTAAACTCTTCTTTTCTAAAAGAGTCAAATGATTACACACCCTCTTCCCACAACTCATTTAATTCTTTTACCAAAGGAGCCAGGTAGACGTCGATGTCATCACTTGGTGCCTTTGGCCCAGGTATCAACAAAGACATCATCAAAAATTCAGGTCTCATAGACTGTGAAGGAGGGAAGTTAAGTGAGGCTAGGATCACTGGCCATACACTCTGATTGGTGCTTAGATTTACAAATGGATTGAAACCATCTGTTGATATAGCCAAATAAATGTTACGATGTTCTTGAGAAAAATTGGGATACTCATAATTCATCCGCCTCCAAACTGTAGAATCAATAGGATGACGCATGAGATTACCCCCTACTTCTTCCCTAGCATGCCAAGTCATTGCCTCCACTATCCATGGTACTGTGAAAAATAGCTTTAATCTAGGCCCAACGGAAAAATATTTCAACACTTTTTGAGGCACTTTTGAGCTTGTGCCTTCTTTACTAGTATATTGGACATATCTAGGTTCATCGCAAATCGGACAACGATCGAGATTTTCAAACTCCTTTTGGTATAGTATGCAGACATACACACAAGCATGAATCGATTTATACTTCATTCACAAACCTTTCAAACTATTCTTCATAACATGATAGCTATTTGGAAGCATATTCTCCTTGGGTAGTAACCCCTTCACCCATTTCAGAATTCATGTCACGCTATTACCAAAAAAATTGTACTGCGTCTTCAAACTGTGCAAACCAACCATGGCATGTAAAGTTTTTCATCTTTCTCACAGCCAGAGTATAACGGTTGGGTCACCTTAAATTTTAAACTTTGGTAGTCATCGTCATGGTTTATCGTGATATCTTCACGTGCACTTGAACCTTGTACATCATCAGTAACCTCATTGTCCTCTTCTTCATAAACTCCGTATGTATCATCAATTAAATCATCTGACATATTATAATCTACGTCATCCCCTTTTACATTTATCCTACTTGTTGAAGGTTGTTGTGAAGGTTATTCGGGGACAAAAGGAACTTCTAATTTACCGTGAAAACTCCAAAATCGATAACTATCTTGCATACTCGATCTTAACAAATGTAGTTTGACTGTTTTCCACTCAAACACCTTACCATTCTTAGACCTAGCACACGGACATGGAAACTCTTCATCATTATGACATTTCCTTGCGTATTTCACAAATTCATTAGCACTTTTGCGAAACACATCCTCCATTTTATTTGTCTCACCCATTCACTCTTTGTATTTTGGATATCCCATCACAGCTACCATAATTAATGACCTATTAAAGGTAAGAAGCGTATATTTATGGATTAGTATAAACAAAACTTAAATTTATAGTATGTTTCATTTAATTATGTCTTATTTATATTCGATTTTTAAATTTCAAATTCAATTTATAATAGAGATTTCTATTTCCTCAATCTCCTCTAAAGGGTGAGTGGTCCTATCCCATTCAAGACCGCATTTTTTTGTAATATACTTAACAACTCATGCACATTGTTACGATTTGAGAAAAATTCGGTAGCATATCCCCGTAGTTCTCCAAGTAAACGACATAAATTGGCAAGTGTGAGTGTTATTTCAATTGATCAATTGAAATAACATTCACACTTATCAATGTAGTATGTACCCAGAGAACATTAGGATACGACTGCAGAACTTCCTCCAAAAGTAACAACTTTAAGCCACTAAAAATATTATTATACAGAAATTATGCAATCCCAAAGTGTCCAAATGGGACAATTCGAGAGATCTCATTACAGGGGTAATGACTCTCGAACGGGTCTAAGGGCTATTGAATGCGTACGCATAAGAACTCGAAGGCTAGTATCTATGCCCACTATATGTAATTTCAAGTATGTTTCATATAATTATCATACTATATATATATTTCTCATTATACAAAGTAATTTTCAAAAAACGTTGAAAAATCTCACCCCCATATGGACAATAATCCAGTGATCATGCCACTTTTAAAATTAACCAACCCAACATCGATCCACTATAATCCAACCACAATGGCAACAACAAATGTGTATCCCGTACTCCTTCTAATTCATCTAATCAAATAATTATTTTCATCAATTAAACTAACAATTAAAGTATACAATTATTAATTTACTAATTTACAATGAGGGGCAATCCTACTTGCATATGAAAGGGGGCACTAATTATTAATTTAGAAAAAAAATTAACAATCAATCAATATTAAATCAATCAATTCTTTTACAAGGGGCACTACAATATGAGGGGGGCAGTATCTAATAAACCAATAAAAATATAATTAAAAAAATACACACACGCACATATACACCCTCTGCCCCCCCCCCCCCCCGCTGCCCCTGCCCACCACACGCACACACACATACACATATGTATATATATATATATACACACGCACATATATACACACATGAACATATACACACACACGCGCATATACACACAAATAAACACACACACATACACACACGCACACACGAGCACATACACCCCCTCCCCCCCCCCCCCCAGCCCTGCCGCCTCCCCCCCACCCCACACACATTTACACCACACACACACACACATGGAAATTTACACACACATATATAGACACACGCACATATACATACACATATACATAAATGGAGGAGAAATAGAGAGAGAAAACATACCAAAGTTGTAGAGAGAGAGAGTGAGAAGCCGCTAGAGAGAGAGAAATGGAGGGAACAGAATCGGTGGGAAAAAAAGAAGAGGGGGGGTTTACTAACAGAATTGTCACAAACATGTCACGGTCATTGAACATGATAACTTTTCGGTATTGTCACGGTCATTGACCGTGACAAGTTTGTGACAACTGTACTTGTTATGGAATTATCACGGTCATTGACCGTGATAAGCATTTGTCATGACCAAGGTTCTAAAAACCGCGGGGCGTGATCGAGGCGTGGAGGCTAAGCCTTAAGCCTTAGAAGCCTAGGCGGGCCTTGACGTAAAAAGGCGTGAAAAGAATTCTGCAGAAAGAGAGAGTGAGAGAAGAGAATTCTGCAGAAAGAGAGAGGGAGAACAACTCAGCCTTCAAGATTAAACATCAAATTCAGAGAAAGATTAAGGCAAGTGGTTTAATTACAATTGATTCAATGCCATGCTTTTCCATGTTTATGAATTATCGAATTTATCTTGGAAGATGATATAGACCCATGAATTGGAAGTTTAAAACTATGAACTATGTTAGGGACTGCATGTAGAAACATTCTGGACGAATTATTAACTCAGAATTATGACCCTTGATGACTTAAAAACGGATTTTAGAAGAAGTTTATTAATGTTCTTGAAAGAAATAGAAATCTGGAATTCTTGATGAAGATTTGATCCATACAAAGCCCTTGAATGATGAATTATTGGTTTTAGAACGTTTACACTGTTGTAGGATGGTTGTATGATGATATTATAACGTTATCTTAGAGTTTCATGCTTGTTAATGGTGTTTTGGGTTGATTTGTAAACTAAAAAACGAAGCAGTCCGCAGCCTACCTGGTGCGATCGATCGATCGACATTCATCAGTCGATCGATCTACCACCATCGATCGATCGAAGGTCAAGGTCGATCGATCGACCTTCCCAGAATGAGTAAAGTTTTTCCCTATTTAAATTTTAATGATGTTAACCCTTGAATAATATTGTTGGAGACCATATGAATACCCTTAACCTTAAGGAAGACCAGTAGGCATGGTTATGAAATTTGGACCTTAATTAGAATTCAATTTGAGGAATTATTCTAAACTAATGAAATTTGATAAGTGAGTTAATATTTGGGTTAATAGTATAAATTTGAATAATTTGATGAAATGAGGTTTGGGGAAGAAGTAAGGACCTTAGGAATAAAGATGTTATACGTGGGAATAATAGGAACTTAATAATCTATTTTAGATAGGTTTTAAGTATAAGAAACTACCACGTGAGACGTGTCGACAGTTTAACTTTTATATTATCGGGAGACGTAAAATATACAAATTTGGAATAATGGTATAAGGATGTAGAGTATACCTTTATTAATACTGAATTATCTAAGATGTGTGAATGCTTAGTATATGATTTTTATATGTATGACATACCTACCATACTTTCTATCACGGGAGGTTACGTTCGCTTAGGGCCTTCTTATCCTTGTGTTGCCCGGATTTAGATTGGTACCTCGAGGACATAGTTCAAGAGAACGACTTATTTGTGAGTTAATAAGCCAGCTGACTATGGAGCGTAGGTATGTACGTGACCATGGATATGTTGAATTATGTTCGCCTCCATTTTTGTGTGTGGTGTTTATTCCAACAATTCCTGAGAGATTCGGAATTTGTGATCCTTATGTACGTGATGTACCGGGATGGATAGCAGAGTATGTGTGCACCGCAGCTTAGCCTTTGGGTGCTTGTATTGTATATTTATGATGTGAATAATATACGGTTAAATGAAAAGGAAATTGCTATGTTAAAATTGTGGATATAGTAATTGTAATATTATGAACAGATAAAAGGGGACAGTTATCAGTAAATGGTTTTGTCAATAATTGGGAATCCGAGAATTAAAGTAGAACTCTCTATTTAATTGTTAAGGTTGAAAATTAAATGTGAACCGAGTAGAAGTGTTAGAAACTCTTTGGAATTAGATAGTTATGAGAAAACACATGAATGGGTACAGGAACGTTAGGAGTGCACAGTTAGACGAGAGGTGAGTATTTCATGTGAGAGCACGTCCTAACATGTATCTTGCATTCATTGTTTTAATTATTATTAAAGCACTTGCTGTTTTTAAAATACTCTCCACATTCGGGCTCTGACCCGTTTGCTTTCAAATCTATCTTTTTGTAAAAACCATTTTAGGTGCCCAGCCACAAGGACACCATGCTTGGGATCCTCATTCAGGTGACGAGCTGTAGCGGTTTGTGGAAGTTACAGGACATTGATTATAGACGCTTCATCTATCTTGACTCTATACTCAGTATTTATCAGTTGAAGGGCATGTCGCCCATTTCTTTTAGAGGCACTTCATTTATTTCAGTTATTCAGACCTCGGGCATGTACTTAATTCAGAATTCAGACTTGTCTTATTATTTTTAGTTGTGGGATTGTTGTGAGGAGCTTTCCTCCGGACTTATTACTATTGTTGGTGATTTCATTACTTCGTTATGGTGAATGTATTTATGTTGTTCTTCCATTATCCTTTTATTGCATGTTAATTAGACTTAACTTAAAATTTGGCAACTTACTTTTTAAATACTAGGTGGTTAGTAATCATTTAAATGTTTTCGACAATGATGCTATTAACTGGACCAACTTGGCATTTTGTATTAATTTAATAAAGGAGTAGCTACCCAGTATTTAATTAGTCAGGGTGTCACAGGTGGTATCAGAACATCAGGTTCTAGTGTCCTTTAGGATCTGAACGGCTTATTATGTTTTCGCTGAGCTTTCTTTGATGTAGAGCCCTATATTTTAGGACTGTTGTATTCTTTTGTATATGGTACGTTCTTCAGCTATTTTAAGTTTATAACTGCGAACTTATAGACTTTATTCTTATTTCAGAATGCCTCCACGACGTGCACCACGGGTTCGCAGGAATACAACGCCAGAACCACAGGCCGCACCAGTTCAGGGCACGATGAACGCCGCTGAGGTTGCAGCCATAGTAGCCCAAGCGGTAAATGCTGCATTAGCCGTAGTTCAGCAGGCACCACCTCAGGAACCAGTTGTCGCGCCAGTTCAGCCATATGCATTCCCGTCTGCCTGGGAACATGTACGTGATGCTTTTCAGAAAGCACATCCACCGGAGTTTGCTTGCAGCTCCGATGTTGTTGTTTCGAGTCAGTGGAGAAAGGATATACAGAGGCACTTGAGGATGTATGAGTGCACTGACGTTCAGAGGCAGGTACTGGCTACTTTTAAGCTAGTGGGATCTGCACTACAGTGGTGGGAGTCTATTACCACCGCAGAGGAGAGAGATACTCTCACAATTCAGGAGTTCTGGATGCGGTTCGACCGCAAGTACTTTCCGTCTGCTGTTCACACGGAAATGATAGGATTTAATTCAAACTATTTGATGATTTTAGTTTGTTTGATTATTAAAAACTGATCACATATCTTGCTATATCAATTAAGACTAATTAGGAGAAGTTTTGGATTGATTTGTGTTGGTTTTGATGAGGAAGAAAATGGATAAAATGCGTGAAAAAAATTCAAAAAAGGGACGAACATTATATGATAATTTTAGGACCGTTTTAAGAGGAAATTGGCAGTGTGTTGCGCGTTTCTATATAAAATCACGTTCTGCACAACTTTACAGTTTTAAGTTTTTTCAAAATCGGAGCAGAAAAGCCTCAAAATTGTAATTTTATATTTCTGGCAGAATGTACCTTTATAAAAAAAAAAGATAATTGGAAAATGGTAATTTGGCCCATGGTGAGATTTTATTAATTTTGGTACATTAACAAGGAGAGAGGGACTTGAGTTAATGTTGGAAAATTATTTGAAATGGAGGATTAAATTTTTTTGAGAGATATCTACATAATTATTTTACGATTTATAAGAGAATAATCGTTATATCAAGTAAGGGTAACATTGATGATATATTTATGGGTACTTGGGCCGGATAAAATATTATGTTAGTGATAACTACATAAAAAATATGATGATAACCATGATTACAAGTGTGGGTAGTATTCAATAAATACGATAGGTACTTGTGATAGGATGAATTCCTAATATGATATAGGTAGTGTAAGTACCTAATTTAATATAGGTAGATGATAATGCCTATTTGATTGATTGATAATTTATGTGTATGATATACCTAGCTTACTTGATATCGAAGGGAGGTATACGCGTGAGGGAAGTATTATCCTGATGAATATATGGCACCTTCAACTTGTCGCTCGAGAATATAGGACTTAGGTCGATTATCATTAGTGAGAACAATGGTATAGAACGGTCATTTGGGTGCGTAGGTATGTGCGTAGCCCAAAGTCTTAGGACTATGTCTGCCTCCATTATTTTTTATTTGATATTTGTGGTTCGAGGGATCTTTACCGAACCTATAGTCCCCTATATAGTGATGTGATGTATTGGGACAAGATAGCAGAGTAATGCAACACTGCGGCTGTGTCTCGGGGTGCATTATAGTATATATATATATATATATATATATATATATATATATATATAATATAGTGAATGTGAATATATACATGGGATGATATCTAATGTGTGGCTAAAGTAGAAATGTAAGATAGTTACGTATGAAAACATTTAGTTGAATTGTATTAACAAGGGACTTATCCATGTTGAATCTAAATGTATATATAACTTTATAACTTCATTATATGTATTATAGGGTTAATACGTGGGAATGATTTGGGTTAAAAAGAATGGATACAATGGGTTAATTTAGTTAGCTTGGGAATTATAACTAGAATGGTTTAGAGGTACGTTAGGTGTGCACTCTAGATGAGAGGTGAGAATCTCAAGAGAGAGTCCGATAATCTAACATGTATATTATAAGTGATAAATATTGAAATTATTCACTTGTTGTTTTCAAAACTATTTTACCATCGGGCTCTGACCCGTTTCCTTGCATATTGTCTTTTCTATCTTGTATCTTCTATATCAGGTGTCCAGCCGTAGGGACACCAGCCATACAGGATTATGATGGTTGACGAGCTATGGAGCTATAGAGTATTGTTTAGACGCCTTCATTTATTTGATTCATACTCTGTAATGATCTTTCATTTTGCGCATATCTCTCGAGAGGATTTCGGCTATTTCTTTTCTATCCGAGTCAAGATTTTATACTCGTGTCCTTGTGATACATTTACTATTGTTGGGATTTATGTATTGAGATATATTTACTGGAAAAGTTTATTCCAGTTGCATTTAAATTCTATTGTGACATATATTCAGTTTATTGATGTTGTGGAATGGAATGTGTGGAATTGTTCGAAATGGTAAAATGAATTTTTTATTGGAAAGTGTTTAACACCAGCTTAATTGAGTATTAGGTGATAGGAAAATATTTTTGACAGTGATGTTAAGAATGAAACAACTGTATATTCTGATTTAATTGGGTATAGGACTGATCACCGGGTATTTAATTAGGCGGGGTGTTACAGGTGGTATCAGAGCATCAGGTTCTAGTGTCCTTTAGGGTCTGTACGACTTACTCTTATTTCGGCTTAGCGTTCTTTGATGTAGAAGCCTATCATAAGGATTGTTGCATTTCAAAGTGATTATAGGCATGGATTGATAAGAGGCCAAGGTTGACCGTTATAGCCAACATATTGTCTTTGACAAGATAGTGAATAAGTAGACTTTTATATAAATAAATAAAAACCTATCGGGAAGTTATATACTATAGACTAAGGACTTGAGGAGTTTCGATGAACGACTATTTTAGGTTGTAGTGTATTGGGGGGTTCCTTGTTTGGATTTCGCTCTGCGAGACACCCTACGCATGAAACTAAAGAACGTTGGGAGTCAAAGTAAGTTGAGTATTTAGTATATGAGTTTATAACCTTTGCTATTGTGCATGCGTGTGTGTGTGTGTGTGTGTGTGTGTGTGTGTGTGTATATATATATATATTAATCAGAGAGTTATGAGTTGTAGCATGATTTGAGGCAAATGGAATCGCCAAATGGGAATGTGGAAATCATAGAAATACGGATTATAAACTTGGTAGTCAGTTAATTAAGGGTAACCTTATAGAGGAATCACATTCATTTAGATCTTATGATGGAATGTACACACATAGGGTGTATGGGCTCCCTGGATGGTTGAATTATAGTATTTTTTATAATTGTGACACAGTAAGTATTCTTGAGGTTAATGAAAGTAGAAGTTGTGACTTCAGGATTTAGTTGTTTGATGATTTAGGACCGCTGTTCCCCAAAATTTTGCCAAGAGGATGGTATAGTAAGGGTTGGGTAAAGTTTAACTCGAGACAGTTGAAACTAAATGGTAAGGCTTGGTGTATAACATCAGTGGGGGTAATCGGAATGTACTGTAAGGGCGGTAGGATAGAGATCGCATGAGATATGAAATTAATACCCGGAGTTATCCTTACCAGTTACGCTTTATTTTATGAATTTTGGGATGAAATTCTGTTATAAGGGGGAAGTATGTAATACCCCATAATTTTTACGACTTTTAAAATGAGTTAAATTAAAAGTTAATGAGATTAGTTGGAATTAATTATAAATTAATTGGGATTAATCTAGAATTTTTATTACTTTTGGATAATGAAATATATGATTCTGTATAGTACTTAGTGATATTTAAGTAATATATGAATATGATGTTATTTATATTGTCGTGAGTTACTAATATGGTAATTATGAAACTTAAGTCGGAATGCGGTATAGGACGTGTCAGGACTAATTTAAATGAATAAAAAGGAAACACTATATTATATCAACCTTATGGTCGTTTCGAGTGCGCCGTTGCATCCGGGAGGGTCAAAATAGTCAGAAAAGTCTATTCAGATGTTGGATTTGGGTTTTGGATCACTTTGGAGATGAAACGACACCCCAAAGAGGCATTTTAGTCATTTTAATTGGGAGATGAATAGTAATTTCATGATTTTTCTCTTATTATAAAGGTGATGTATTAGAGGAACGTAGGTTCATTTCATTTTATCACAAAATACTTGAGAGGTCTTAGTGTGAGAGAAAATGAAGAGTTTCTTGGGAGGGGAAAAGGTTGCTTAATAAGGAGAAGAGACTTTTGGGGCAAGCCAAAGGGGATTAACCACCTTTTACCACCAACACCACCACCAGGAAGTCACCGAAAAATAAGAAAAGGATTCTACACCATCATCACCAAAGGTTCAGACCTACATAATTAAGGCATGTGTAATTCTTGCTTTATTGTATTTCTTACAATATCCATGCTAGATAGGATAAGAAAGAAGTATGAATTTATATGATTTAAGGATGAATTATAGAGTTTTTTGGAATTTGTTCTTAATACAAAAATTAAATAGAATAAATCTCTTTATGTTTAAATAATTTAATCCACGAATTTTGGGTTTCAAATGATAGAAGAAGTCTAAGTTAATATAATTTTTTAGAGAAATAAGAAACTCTGAGAATTTTGGGAATAATAGGATTTAATCCAAACTATTTGATTATTTTAGTTTGTTTGATTATTAGAAACTGATCATATATCTAGCTATATCAATTGAGATTAATTAGGATAAGGTTTGGATTGATTTGTGTTGGTTTTGATGAGGAAGAAAATGGATAAAACGCATGTAAAAAATTGTTGAAAAGGAACGAACATTGTATGATAATTTTAGGACTGTTTTAAGAGGAAATTGGCAGTGTGCGCACGAGTTTTTGTATAAAATGACGTTATGCACAAATTTGCAGTTTTAAGTTTTTTCAAAATCGGAGCAGAAAAGCCTCAAAATTATAATTTTATATTTATGGCACAATGAACCTTTATCGAAAAAAATAATAATTGGAAAAAGGAAATTTGGCCCATGGTGAGATTTTATTAATTTTGGTACATTAACAAGGAGAGAGGAAGTTGGGTTAATGTTGAAAAATTATTTGGATTGGAGGATTAAATTTTTTTGAGAGATATCTATATAATTATTTTACGATTTAGAGGAGAATAATCGTTATATCAAGTAAGGGTAATATTGATGATATATTTACAGGTACTTGGGTCGGATAAAATATTATGTGGGTGATAACTACATAAAAAATATGATGATAACCATGATTACAAGTGTGGGTAGTATTCAATAAATACGACGGGTACTTGAAATAGGATGAATTCCTAATATGATATAGGTAGTGTAAGTACCTAATTCTATATAGGTATATGATAATGCCTATTTGATTGATTGATAATTTATGTGTATGACAAACCTATATTACTTGCTATCGATGGGAGGTATACGCGTGAGGGCAGTCTTATCGTAATGAATATATGGGACCTTCAACTTTTCGCTCGAGAATATAGGACTTAGGTCGATTACCATTAGTGAGAACAATGTTATAGAAGGGTCATTTGAGTGCATAGGTATGTGCGTAGCCTAAAGGCTTAGGACTATGTTCGCCTCCATTATTTGTGATTTGATATTTTTGGTTCAAGGGATCATTACCGAACCTATAGTCCCCTATACAGTGACGTAATGTATTGGGACAAGATAATAGAATAATGCAGCACATCAAGCTGTGTCTCGGGGTGCAGTATAGTACATATATAATATAGTGAATGTGTATATATATATGTGATGATATCTACTGTTTGGCTAAAGTAGAAATGTAAGATAGTTACGTATGAAAACACTTAGTTGAATTGTATCAATAAGGGACTTATCCATGTTGAATCTAAATGGATATATAACTTTATAATATCATTATATGTATTATAGGGTTAATACGTGGGAATAATTTTGGTTAAAAAGAATGGATACAATGGGTTAATCTAATTAGCTTGGGAATCATAACAAGAATGGTTTAGAGGTACGTTAGGTGTGCACTCTAGATGAGAGGTGAGAATCTCAAGAGAGAGTCCGATAATCTAACATGTATATTATAAGTGATAAATATTGAAATTATTCACATACTATTTTCAAAACTATTTTACCATCAAGGTCTGACCCGTTTCCTTACATATTCTCTTTTCTCTCTTGTATCTTCTATATCAGGTGTCCAGCTGCAGGGACACCATCCATAGAGGATTATGATGGTTGACTAGATATGGAGTTATGGAGTATTGTTTAGACGCCTTCATTTATTTGATTCATACTCTGTAGTGATCTTTCATTTAGGGCATGTCACCCCTAAGGATTTCAGCTATTTCTTTTCTATCTGAGTCAGGATTTTATACTCGTGTCCTTGTGATACATTTACTATTGTTGGGATTTATGTATTGAGATATATTTACTGGAAAAGTTTATTCCAGTTGCATTTAAATTCTATTGTGACATCTATTCAGTTTATTATTGTTGTGGAATGGAATGTGTGGAATTGTTCGAAATGGTAAAATGAAATTTTTTTTGGAAAATTTTTAACACCAACTTAATTGAGTATTAGGTGATAGAAAAATGTTTTTAACAGTGATGCTAAGAATGAACCAACTGTATATTCTGATTTAATTGGGTATGGGACAAATCACCCTGTATTTAATTAGGCGGGGTGTTACCGGTGGTATCAGGGCATCAGGTTCTAGTGTACTTTAGGGTCTGTATGGCTTACTATTTGTAACACCCCACCTAATTAAATACCGGGTGGCCAGTCCTATACCAAATTAAAACAGAATATACATTTGGCTCATTCTTAGCATCACTGTCAAAAACATATACAACTCACCCAATACTCAATTAAGCTGGTGTTAAAAACTTTTCAAATTTTAATTTAACAAAATCCATTTCCAGTTTAAGAATAACACAACACATTTTATTCTACAACACAGATAACCAATTAGATAACACCAAATAATTTGAATGCAATTGGAATAAACATTCCCAAATAATATTAATCCATTACAGTAATCCCAACAACATCAAATGTATTAAAATGACACGAATACCATAGTATTTGACCCCGATAAAAGAAGATAACTGAATCCTTTGGGCGACATGCGCTACTAAGAGAATACAGTGAATCAAATGATGATAGGCGTCTAAGAAAAACTCCATAAATCCATAACCTGTCATAATCCGCTAAGGTTGGCGTCCCTGTTGCTGGACACCTGATATAGAAGATACAATAGAAAAGAAAATATGCAAGGAAACGGGTCAGAGCCCGATTGTAAAAATGATTTTTAAAACAGCAAGTATTTAACAAGTGCAATAAAGCATTTATTATGTACATGTTAGATCCAACTCTCACTTGCTATTCTCACCTCTCAACTAGAGTTCACACTTAACGTTTCCTATTAACCTCCTAGTTAATGGTTCCTCTTTTCTAGTCTCCATATTATAATTACATCCCAATATCATAATCCCCGTATGTCCGATACCATACGTCACATTATTATTCATTTACATTTCCCATTGTTTCTCATTAACATGAATCATTTCTCATTAATAGGAATTAAGTTTTTCAATAAACATTCATTAACTTAATTCAATTATCTTTCTCTATTCACCGTTATCTACAATTATCACCGTAGATAGATTTAACCATAATAAATATTCATTCATTCATTTAATCCATTATATATATATATATATATATATATATATATATATTCATATATAATACGGCACCCCGAGTCACAGCTGCGGTGCAATGCATTACTCTGTTATCATGTCCCAATATCGTTGGTCGCCGAAAAGGGGACAAAAGGTTCGGTGAGGATATCTCGAACCATTAACAACAACACAATCATTGGAGGCGAACATAGTTCTCATACCCATGGGTCACGCACATACCTACGTACCCATAGTCAGCGGACTTATCAACTCCCCGATAAGTATTTCATAGACCTATGTTCTCGAGCGACAAATCAAATATCCCATGGATTCATCAGGATATGACTGCCCTCACGCGTAAACCTCCCACCGATAGCAAGTAAGCTAGGTATGTCATACACATAATTATTAATCAATCAAATAGGTATTATCATACCTATAGTATACTAACAACAAGGTTGTGCCTCTTGGAGGTAAGCCTTTCTTTCTGCAATAAGATCTCTTCCTCCTGAAACTCCTCCTGTAATAACCTTACAATCAAATGATCCAAAACGTATGGAAAATACCTCTCGTTTTGGCTGCCTTGGTTTCTTGGGAAGATCGGGGTCATCCTCGGCATCATCTTCATGGTCTCTCTTCTTTTTCTCCTCTGCTCGATGAGGAGATCTAGATCTCTCTCTAGTTCGATCATTATTTCTTCTTTCACCTCCCCGATCAACATACTTTGCTAGCTTTCCTCTTCGGATGAGTGTTTCAATCTCGTTCTGAAGAGCTATGCAATTTTTAGTCATATGGCCATGATCTTTGTGGAACTCGCAATATTTATCCATGTTCCTCGCATCAGGGTCTGACCTCAGTTTCTTCGGCCACTTTACCTCCTCGCTATTCTTGATTTCTTCCAAGACATGATTAATACCAATTTTCAAGGGAGTATAATTATCGAATTTCTTCAGGACTTCCCATGATGACTTATTATTTCTGGAACGCTTGTCACCGCCATTGCCCTTATGCTCTTTATTTTTAGACTTGTCGACTTCCACCTTGGTGTCTTTATCCATATTCTTCTTTGCAGCCATAGCTTCCTCGGCATTCATGATTTTGTCCGCTTTTGCCATCAACTCTGACATAGTTTTAGGTGGATCTTTCGCCAAAGTGTAATACAACTTATTAGGCAACAACCCACTCATCAAGGCGGTGATTGCTGTCTTCTCCTCATACTCTATGACTTCCAGCTTCTCGTTATTGAAACGAGTTATGTAATCTCTAGTACTTTCACCAGATTTTTGTCTAACACTTAACAAGTATGCTACTCGTTTTACTGGCTTTGCTCCAAAATAGAAATTGCCGATGAACAACGCAGCCAACTGAAAGAAAGTTGAAATCTTACCCCGAGGAAGATTGTTGTACCATATCTGGGCAGGTCCAGTAAGAGTTCCTGAGAATGCTCTACATCTCATCTCGTCGGGGACAGCATAGATATCGGCGATAGCTTGATATTGCTCTATATGAAGAACAGGATCTGTCTTTCCATCGTATTTGGGGGTCACCACAGGGGCTTTAAACTTTGACGGTGTAGGAAAATTCACAATGTCCTGGACAAAAGGTGTCCCTTGAACAAAAGTTCGTTGTAGGGGATTCTTCGCCTTAGCCATTTCTCCCAATCTATCCTCCAACCGCTGAAGGGATCCTTTCCACGCTTCATTTCCTTCCTCGGGCCTATTGGTTCGAGAAATTGATCATTCTGAAGTAGCCTCCTGAGATCTATCTTGACGAGCAACTGGTCGTGATTATGCTGATCCTTCTCTTAGATCTGATGGTTGTCAAAAACTCCTCGACATGGTTTTAGGTGGACTCCTATTCCTCCTAGGGCCTAATCGGCTGAAAGGAGATGCCCTGCTCAATCTTTCCATGGCACTGGTCCTTTCTGGAGAGAGAGTAATATGCTGCTCAGTATCTGTGGCCCTTATCGATGAAGTTTGCCCAGGTTGATAAGAGAAATCATCAGATTCCTCATTATGATACGTCTCTGTACGTCTGGATCGTGAAGAAGGTGCACGGGTATTTTTTTGGATGTTTCGTGATCCAGGATGGGTTGGTGTACCGCCATGGATAGTTTGGCTGAGTTGCCGCATTGTCTCTTGCATGGCGGTTTATCCTTGAGCCAGATTCGTCATAATTCCAGCCAGATCTGGAGGTGCAGATGGGTTTGGAGGATTTCCAGCATTTCCAGCGTTTCGATTACTGGATTCCGGATTATCTGCCATTGATGATGAATGATTCTTGGTGAAAAATGATAACAACAGTCGTTTCCCACAGACGGTGCCAATCTGTTGATGTAAAAAATTAGATCACTCTAATTATTCCTTCACAGATAAATAAAATGAGACAAAGATTTTTAAAGTGGTTCAGCCTTATAAGAATGGTCTACGTCCACTGTTATGTTATTGCTGAGTGTTTGAGAATTCTCGATTACAAGTTCTATCAAGAAATTCTTGTCCCCTTGAATGAGGGTGATACAAGGTATTTATAGCCCTTAGGCTGTACATGAAAGGGTGATACATTAAATGATATACATATGAAAGGGTAACTCATTTAATGCTCTTCAAGCGTAAGCATTCAATGAATAGTTGAACTGTTGATTATCTGGCAATCAATGATGTGGTCGAGATGCAGTTCGAACCACCTTAGTTGCTCATCGTCCAAGAGTTCCTCGGAGAGCTGGAGTTCCTCGGAGTGTACTTGTTGCTCGGAGTGAGTCTGACTTGGTTGGGGGAATGAACTTCCTCGTTGCTATTGTGCCACGTAGATTGACACGTGTCTTCTTATTATTCGTCCACATCAGCATACTAATTTTGGTATCAACATTCATTTAATCCATTATATATATATATATATATATATATATATATATATATATATATATATATATATATATATATATATATATATAATACGGCACCCCGAGTCACAGCTGCAGTGCAATGCATTACTCTGCTATCATGTCCCAATATCGCTGGTCGTCGAAAACGGGACAAAAGGTTCGGTGAGGATACCTCGAACCATTAACAACAACACAATCATTGGAGGCGAACATAGTTCTCATACCCATGGGTCACACACATACCTACGTACCCATAGTCAGCGGACTTATCAACTCCCCGATAAGTCTTTCATAGACCTATGTTCTCGAGCGACAAATCAAAGATCCCATGGATTCATCAGGATATGACTTCCCTCACGCGTAAACCTCCCACCGATAGCAAGTAATCTAGGTATGTCATACACCTAATCATTAATCAATCAAATAGGTATTATCATACCTATAGTATACTAACAACAAGGTACTCACATTAACCTTAGATTATTCTCTTACGTAGAATTATATCTCTTTAAATCCCACGTATTAAAATGTCATATCTTTACTTCATAATTTAATTATCCTCGCATCCTATAACATCTCTCCACTCCCGACGTCGTTAAGGTTTATGCGCGGAGCGTCTCGCAAAGCGAAATCCAAACAAGGAACCCCTCCAATACACTACTACTTAACTTTATCGATCGAGGAGGTCCGTCAACTTTAAATACGTGATTGGGATAACCTCATACCCTCTTTCAACCAAATGTGTTCTAAACTCCCATCTCTATCCAGGAGTCATACTGCTAAGCGCTCGTATTACACTTAGTCCTTACACAATCAATAATGAGCTTAAACTCAGTCCTTTATGTTCATATTGTAATCCTAAGGCTACCTAGGTGTTACATTCAATCACCACTACTGGACCTATCTTTAATCCTCAAGCAAACCAATTATAATCCAACAAATGAATCTAGCAACCGAAATTTCTTTAATTTAATTATCATAATTCTAATCAATTAAATCCCAATCAAATTAATTCAAATCTTAACTAGGGCTTACTGATCTTCTCTAAGTCCCATAATATCCAATTGATAATCACTGAAGATCTACAAAAGTTTTGGGATAAGAACCAACATTAAAAAGAAACAACATCATGAATTCTCATATTTTAAATACTCAGAAAAATCAGATCCAAAAATTATTCGAATCATCAATCCGACTTCAGATTTGGATTCTACACAAAAAATTGAATCAGGTATGTGTTTTGAGTTTTTCTTAAATCTCATCCAAATGCACTCAAAAAGAAGATCTAAACATTACAAATTGGCTCTTCCCATTCCACTCGTTTTTGCCTCTTTTTCCAGAAAATTATCAACATATTATCTTCAAGAACACTAAATTATTTTCAGAATTTCTTCCACAGATTGATGAATATTTATTGGATTACTAACTACCTACAACATGAGTTTAATTCCTATATATTTTTAGATTCCAAAAATCCATTAACAACTATATCCTTTCATCTTCCAAGCATGAAAATCATCTATTTTTATAACTATCCTAACATGGACAATATACGAACTTAAATTGAAAATATCAAACACTTGCCTCTAATGAAGATCTGATCCTTTGGAGTTGAATAACACAGGTGGTGATGGTGGTGGCGACCTTTGACCTTTGGTTCTCCTCCTTCCCAAGCAAACTTATTTTTCTTTCCAAGCAACCTTCCACTCTCTCTAAGAAGATGACTTTTCAATTTTGTGTAGAAGAGATGAAATGAACCTACATACACTAATCTCCAAATACTTATAATAAGACAAAACCCGAAATCACTATTCATCCCCCTTGTAAAAATAACCAAAATGCCCTTTTGAGTTGTCTTTTCATTTCCAAATGACCCGAGACTCAAAATTAACATCCAAATAGACTTTTCTGACTATTTCGAACCTTCCGGACGCAACGATGCAGTCGAAATGACTATAAGGTCGATAGAAAATAAATTTCTTTTTTAATTTAATAAATTAGTCCCGACACGTCCCATATCGCGTCTGACTAAAAATTCAAATTACCGAATTTATATCATACCGTCATATCAATGACATCACATTCATATATTACCTAAATATCTTTAAGTAATATTCAAAATCATCCATTTTAATATCCACAATTCGGATAAAACCCAAATGAATTAATTTATAATAAGATCCAATTAATCCATTAATTTAAAATATAACCCATTTTAAAAGTCATTAAAATTACGGGGTATTACATACTTCCCCCCTTATAACAGAATTTCGTCCCGAAATTCAGAAAAATGAACCATACTGATAAGGTCAACTCCGAGTATAAATCTCACATCGCAAGAAATCTAAGTAGTACCGCCCATACAGTACATTAACGAAAATCCCCGTCGATGTTACACTAAGTCTCACCATATAGTTCCAACTGAATCAAATTTAAATTATACCCAATCTTCCCTATACCGTACTCGTGACAAAGTTTGGGAAAAATGATCCTCACTTATTAAACAAATAAATCCTGAAGTCACAACTACTTACTGTTTCACAGTTTTGAAAACTACTACAATCCAATCCGCCAGGGCGCCCATACACCCTATCGTACAACTTTCATTATAATAGCAAAGGTTATAAACTCATATCCTAAAGACCTATCTTATTTCGACTCCCAGCGGTTATTAGTTTCATGCGTGGGGTGTCTCGCAAGCGAAATCCAAATAAGGAACCCCCCCGATACACTACTACCTAAAGTAGTCGGTCATCGAAACTCCTCAGGTCTTTAGTCAATAGTTTATAACCTCTCTACACGTTTTATTAATTCAAATAAAGTCTACTCATCTACTCTCTTATAAAAGACAAGATGCTAGCTATAGTAGTAGTACATACGCTCTCCTATACCACAAGTCAATGCATGTCGATAGTCATATCATGCTCGGACATGCCCAAAGTAAGTAATTCCGCGATAAAAATCAAACTCACGTGATGACATGAAAATATAGGTATCCTACACCCGTCGGTGAGTCTACGTAAATAACAGTGCTATTGTCAAAGTTTAGCAACACATTTTCCCATATAATATTAATCGCTACAAAAATCAATATACGCCTTATAATTCCTTAGATAGAGAACATACCCTCATTCGTGGGTGGTGGTTGTTGAATCCCACTATTATAACTTTGCTCCGATAAGTCAAGAAAAATTTTACCCCAAATTTTCAATTCTAGTTAACCACACTCCACTATATGCCCAAGCCTTTGAATATATTGCCTTCGTTAGGTAACACACACAATTCCCGCATTTCAAGAACTTCTACTGATGTCTCTCCTTAATTTTCCATAATAGGGGTGACCTCGACTACGATCATCATACTCGAACATACTTCATAACCTCCTAAGTACGATCTCCGCTATCCATTCAATGGCCCTCATCTGCCATACTTCTTTGTTCGATCACTCCCGAACGTAAATAAGATTCACTGATATATACGGAATCTTACCAAAGAGATCAACAATCCTAAACATAGGGCTCTATATCAAAGAACGCTAAGATGAAAACACAGTAAGCCGTACAGATCCTAAAGGAAATTAGAACCTGATGCTCTGATACCACCTGTAACACCCCGCCTAATTAAATACCGGGTGACCAGTCCTATACCAAATTAAAATAGAATATACAGTTGGCTCATTCTTAGCATCACTGTCGAAAATATATACAACTCACCCAATACTCAATTAAGCTGGTGTTAAAAACTTTTCAAATTTTAATTTAACAAAATCCATTTCCAGTTTAAGAATAACACAACACATTTTATTCTACAACAATGATAACCAATTAGATAACACCAAATAATTTGAATACAATTGGAATAAACATTCCCAAATAATATTAATCCATTACAGTAATCCCAACAATATCAAATGTATTAAAATGACACGAATACCATAGTATTTGACCCCGATAGAAAAAGATAACTGAATCCTTTGGGCGACATGCCCTACTAAGAGAATACTGTTAATCAAATGATGATAGGCGTCTAAGCAAAACTCCATAAATCCATAGCCTGTCATAATCCGCTAAGGTTGGCGTCCCTATTGCTGGACACCTGATATAGAAGATACAATAGAAAAGAAAATATGCAAGGAAACGGGTCAGAGCCCGATTGTGAAAATGATTTTTAAAACAGCAAGTATTTAACAAGTGCAATAAAGCATTTATTATGTACATGTTAGATCCAACTCTCACTTGCTATTCTCACCTCTCAACTAGAGTTCACACTTAACGTTTCCTATTAACCTCCTAGTTAATGGTTCCTCTTTTCTAGTCTCCATGTTATAATTCCATCCCAATATCATAATCCCCGTATGTCCCATACCATACGTCACATTATTATTCATTTACATTTCTCATCGTTTCTCATTAATATGAATCATTTCTCATTAATAGGAATTAAGTTTTTCAATAACATTCATTAACTTAATTCAATTATCTTTCTCTATTCACCGTTATCTACAATTATCACCGTAGATAGATTTAACCATAATAAATATTCATTCATTCATTGTTGATGTAAAAAATTAGATCACTCTAATTATTCAATCACAGATAAATAAAATGAGACAAAGATTTTTAAAGTGGTTCAGCCTTATAAGAATGGCCTACGTCCACTGTTATGGTATTGCTGAGTGTTTGAGAATTCTCGATTACAAGTGCTATCAAGAAATTCTTGTCCCCTTGAATGAGGGTGATACAAGGTATTTATAGCCCTTAGGCTGTACATGAAAGGGTGATACATTAAATGATATACATATGAAAGGGTAACTCATTTAATGCTCTTCAAGCGTAAGCATTCAATGAATAGTTGAACTGTTGATTATCTGGCAATCAATGCTGTGGTCGAGATGCAGCTCGAACCACCTTAGTTGCTCATCGTCCAAGAGTTCCTCGAAGAGCTGGAGTTCCTCGGAGTGTACTTATTGCTCGGAGTGAATCTGACTTGGTCGGGGGAATGAACGTCCTCGTTGCTATTGTGCCACGTAGATTGACACGTGTCTTCTTATTATTCGTCCACATCAGCATACTAATTTTGGTATCAACAGAAGCCCCCAATGTTTCATATTTCGAACTTTGAGGAGTATGGAACATTCTTTCTCGGTATATGGCAATATTAAATGACCTTCCTAGGTTTTAGGAGCCTTTTCTTCGTATTTGAATTTCCTTCCAAATTCGCAGAATCCGCCTTTTTGCATTTTTATAAGCGCTTCGATCTTCGTGCACTTTTTGTCCTTTTAGCCGCCGGTAGCGCAATAGTTTCCTTTTTGTAATCATTTCTTTCGCCGTTTCCCAAGGCAAAGTATTTAAGCTTCAGAGGCAATCCCATCGTCTTCTACCTTTTCGATTTCTGCTTTCGAGTTTTCTATAGCTTTTCTCTCTCCTGTGCGTTCATCCCTTTCTTCGTTTATTTGTCAACAGATCTCCTTTTTCCTGTAAGATTTTCTTCCTTCTTCTTCATTTCTTTTTATTCACCATGGTTTATATTGTCGAATCTCTTGAGAAATTCCGTTCTGACTTTTTTATTCCTTCTTGGGTAACTTTGGAGAGTCTTTCTGAACCTTCAACTTATTTTAATTTGGCTGAGGGACATTGGTTCCCTAGCCTCTTTATTGCTGCATGTGGATTGTTTTTTCCACCAAACCCTTTGTGTTTAGAATTCTGTCAGTATTTCGATGTTGTCCCTGCAAAAATAGCCCCCAACACATGGAGGATAGTTAATGGGGTGTATAGGTTAAATCAAACTCATGGAACTCGTATAGGAATTCCTGAGATTATGTATTGTTATAGATGGACTATTTTAGACAATGTTTTTTTATTTAAAAACTAGATTTTTGAATAGGGCCTTAGTAGTCAACCTCCCTGATGCAAACAGGGATTATTTTGAACACGGGGTAGTCATAAAAAATTGGCAACATGCTCCTTTGGTTGGAGATGAAGTGTATGAAGGCCCAAATGCCCTCCATATGGCAATGGGATAGGTTATTTTCATTTTATTTCATTTCTGAAATTATGATTTCATTATGTTTGATAAAATGTATGACTGATATTTCACTATGTATTTGTTTGCAGTTGACAACAAGAGAAAAACTCTAAAAGAAACAGAAGTTAATATCAAGCATTTAAAACATATCTGGAGTTTGCATCAGAAGGTTGCAGACGAGCACGTCAGGTCTGCTTCATACTTGCTGCAGTACAGGAGCTATACATCCTCCTTTACTGCTCGTCCTGTGGTTAGCATTAGTGAACCATTGCCAGCTTCTGAAGATTCTTCACCAAACTCTCACATTCCTTTAAGTCAGAATATGGGCAAGAGAAGAGTTCCTGCTCTCTTTGAAGAAACCTCCTCTGCTGGAGATGGAAAGAGAAATAAAGCTGATGTCCCAAAGGGGACAAAGAAAGTGGATGCTGCCCCTTCTGCTGCTCCTTAGAAGGCTGCCGAGAAGCCCCCAGTGGCTCCGAGCAAGAAGAATGCACCTATGGAAGTGGTCCCAACCAAAAGTTCTTTGGTTGAAACTACTGAAGTGCCACTGAGGAGATTGAAGAAATCCTCCTCGGTCACTTTAACTGAGACCATTCCCCAGCTTCAAGCTAGTGGAGCTGGTGTTCCAACCATCATTCCCCCGAATTCTGCGATGAGCTCGGTAAAGACTTGGACTATTCCTGAAGTCCAAGGGATAGAAGAAAACATGTCTAGGGATATGTTGACATCCCTAGCTACTCGTCACATTGCTTCAGTAAGTTTCTCTTATCTTGAATTTTTCTTTCTTTACATCAATTCATGTATCTCGGCATTGACTTATCGTTACCTTCTTTTTCAGCTGGTGAGTTTCTTTAACACCATAGTGAAGAAAGATGAAGCACTCAAGGCTTCTAGCTCCTCGTCTGGAGTGGAGGATGCTTTTGTGGGTTTGGCCCAATCTCTGAAGGAATCCCGTCAAAAATACGACGAGGATAAGGGTGAATGGGAGAAGAAGTTGACTGCGTCTGAGGCAGAAAAAGTGCAGTTGGGAAAGAAGGTGAAGGACTTGGAGAGAGAGAATAAAAAATACGCCGAGAAGCTCACAAATTTTAGGGAGCTTGAGAATAAGTTGAAATCGGCCGAGGAAGAGCTGTCCCTTCTGCGAGAAGTAAATCGCCAGAAAGAGGAGGTGGAGGCCAAATTGAAAGCCACCGAGGATCTTCTATCCGAGAAGCTCTCCTCGGAGAAAATGAAGAGAAAAATGGCTGTTAAAAACTCCTTTCGAACCGGTTGGGACAAAGGATGGGATAGGGGAGTAGCTGCCATGATGACTCAGGTACAGTATGGAAGTTTGAAATACTTTTGAGATGGCTGGGTTGCTGCTTTGCAAGAATTGAAGGTGAGCGAGGACTCCGAGTTATTTCAATAGCATCTCCCTGGTCCTCCCCCAGCCATCGAGGATGAAGAAGAGGACGAAGCTGCCTCAGAAGAATCTTCACTGGTAGTGGGTGATCTCATCCTTACCCAGCCTGCTGACGAGGAACTTTCATCTCTGCCAGCTCCTCCAGAACAAGTTCCAACTCCCGCCGACCAACTCATTATTTCCACCGAGCAACTAAGCTCCTCGTCCCAGCCTCCCGAGAAAGTCTTGGGAGACAAGGAAAAGGTGTGAAGTTGTTCGGTATTCTCTTTCTGTTTTTCTTTTACTTTTACTTTGTATTTCGAATGATGTACTCTTTTTGATGATATAATAAAATCACCTCTTTTGTTCCTCTATGTTGTTGATGCTATGTCTGCTTTTTATTAATTCTTGCCTTGATCTTCCTTTTGATGATTACTTTTTCCTTCTCTGTTAGTTTCTGGCCAGGATGGATCTGCTATCTGCTAATGATACAAAGTTGATGCAGCAATGCCACGAATATTATAAGGCTGGTCATACAAAATGAGTGCATCTGAGGTTGCAGACATCCTCGGTCATGATGCTTCAGAGCAAGCAGTTGAAGCTTATCAGTACCTAAAGCGCTTACTTGACCGTGCTGTAGCCAATAATGTGGCCTACTATGAAATGATTGAAGATCTGCAAGGTACTCTTGATGAACTTCAACAGCAATATAAAGAAACATCTGCTCTGTTACATGAGGGGTATGAGAAGAGGTATCAACAGCTTTCTGCCGAGACAGGCCACAAAAAGATCCTTGCTGGGTACGATGTCAGGGAGAGAACCCTAAAGGGTGAAGTTGAGGCTTGCAGACAGATCGCCGAGCTGCTGGAGCAAGAGAACAACAATTTGCAGAAAGAGTTGGCACAGTATAAGTGTGCAGCCTCATCTTCCACTGCCTTGGTACCGATCACCGATGAAGGATTATCATTCTTAGAGATTGAGAATGCCAAATTAAGGCAAGAGTTGGATACCTTGAGAAGGTCTGGTACTTCTGCTGCTGCTCGGGGACGAGGAAGAGGTTCTCATGGTCAAGGAAGAATTACTCAGAACGTCGTCGAGGAACCAAGTTCTCGACCTGCTCGGGGAGGATCAAGAGCTCTTAGTCGTAATGTTAAAGAAGCTCGTACTCGATCAACGTTGGAAACTCAAGCGTTTCAATTGAATGAGAAAGATCGGGCTTTGTCTGAAATGTCCAAGAAAATCCTAACTTTGGAGGATCAACTTACTGCGACGAAGTCTGCTTTAGAGAATAAGGACATTTTTGCCAAAAACCTTTACGAGCAGTTGGAGAGACTAACTTTCCAATTCCATAAATAGCCCAGGGAATTTTGGATGGCTGGGTACAACGAGGCACTATTCCATTTAGATGCTCGTATCCAAAATGCCAATAATGAGGGCTATAAACAAGGCTGGTTGAATGCCTTATGCGTGTTGACACTTGAACAGGGACATTACTTGTGGGACTATTATGATCCTGGGGTACTTGACTTGCCTGTGACACCGTTCAATCTGGACAAGGAATGGATCCCAGCTCATGACATTCCTCGGAGCTTAATTGCATAATACCTTGGTGACTACAGTCTTCATTCTCAGATTGAGGTATCTCGTCCCGAGCATCTATTGGACACACCTTCAATAATGAATGTCAGAATGCTGAAGGACTTGAATTTCATTAACTCTCCTCAGACTTTAAATGATCCACCTGCTGGCGAGGAACCTATTTCAAAAGCTGAGGGAAAGAAACCAATAGAGTAGGGATCTCAATGTAATAGTTAGTACACATATGTAAATTGTAATTCGTTTTGAATTTTAATGAAAGACTTTCATTTTCTGTTTGCAAATCTGTATTGCTATTGTTTTATACTTGTCTAACACTTTAATATTTGTGATTGCATAACAATACTTTGTGGTTCATCAACCAATCTAGTAATAAAAAGTTACAAGTATCAGTAATGTTACTCGATCACTTAATAATAAAGTGATGAGTATAAAAATGTTTAAAATTTTTCCAACCAACCAAGGTTGTTAAATTGTGCTCGTCGACCAATTATAGTTAGGGAGAGTTTTTATCCCCGACTAACCATACTTGGTAAATTTTTTCATAAAATGTGTCCGGCCAACCAAGGTCGATAATTTATCCTCGTCGACCAACTACAGTTAGTGGGTTTTGATCCCCGACCAACCATACTTAGTTCAGTTTGGAATATTTTGTATTTTCTGGAATAGTTTTACCTTCCGACCAACATAAGATGGCAACTGATTTCGAACTATCAGTGTCCACTAGTTATTTTACCAACCGGAGTTGGTCACGCTAGTGTATGCCTCCTAACCAAAGGAGTATAGTTTGTTCTCGCCCTTTTACCAACCGGAGTTGGTCGTGGGTCTGAATTATCAGTGTCCACTAGTTATTTTACCAACCGGAGTTGGTCACGCTAGTGTATGCCTCCTAACCAAAGGAGTATAGTTTTTTCTCGCCCTTTTACCAACCGAAGTTGGTCGTGGGTCTGAACTATCAGTTTCCACTAGTTATTTTACCAACCGGAGTTGGTCACGCTAGTGTATGCCTCCTAACCAAAGGAGTATAGTTTGTTCTCTCCCTTTTACCAACCGGAGTTGGTCGTGGGTCTGAACTATCAGTGTCCACTAGTTATTTTACCAACCGGAGTTGGTCACGCTAGTGTATGCCTCCTAACCAAAGGAGTATAGTTTGTTCTTGCCCTTTTACCAACCGGAGTTGGTCGTGGGTCTGAACTATCGTCTTTTTTTTGTTGTCGAGCAGCGTAGTGTTGTACACTAGTATTCCCCGAAAAACTTTCAAACAAAGGAGAGAAAATGGTGAAACATCATCGTTTTATTCATATTTATGGAACTGCTTTACATTTTACATCATTAATAATACTTGCGTAGGTGTTCAGCATTCCATGCATTCTTGAATTCCTCTCCTTCTAGAGTTGCTATTCGGTAAGTTCCTGGTCGAACAACTTATGTAACTCGGTAAGGTCCATGCCAGTTTGCTTCCAATTTATTGTGCTTCTGAATGACCTTCTTTAGCACGTAATCTCCTTCTTTTAAGTCGCATTTCTTCACCCTCTTATTGTAGAATAGAGTTGTTCGTTGTTGGTAAGAAGCATTCCTAATGGCTGCCTCTTCTCTAACCTCCTTGAGCATATCCAAATTCAATCTTCTCATTAAGTCGCTGACTGGGGAATTGAAATTCAGCACTCTATGTGTTGGAAGACCCAACTCGGCAGGTATTACAACCTCACTTCCAAATGCCAGCATATATGGTGATTCTCCAGTTGCTGCTCGGGGAGTTGTTCGATAAGCCCATAATACTGACTGTAGCTCATTAATCCAATTATCTTTAGATTCACTTAGCCTCTTATTCAAACCATTGAGTAATGTTCTGTTCGTCACTTCAGTCTGTCCATTGCTTTGAGGATGGCCTGGTGCTGAATGAACCTTCAAAATGTTTGACTGATGACAATAGGCAGCAAACTCCTCGTTATCAAATTGTGTTCCATGGTCTGTGATGAAGGCATGAGGGAGACCATATCGATAGATGATGTTCTTCCAAACGAACTAGTACACCTTCTCATACGTCATATCAATAAGGGGTTCAGGTTCTACCCACTTAGTAAAATAATCCACTGCGACGACAAGGTATTTGAACCTTCCTCGGGTGGTCGGCAGTGGTCCAACCAAATCAATTCCCCACATGGCAAATGGCCAAGGGGATGTTATGGGTGTCAACAATGCTTGTGGAGTTCGTCGGATGGAGGAAAAATGTTGGCACTTGTCACATCTCTTAGCATAGGATATACAATCAGCCCTCATCGTCGGCCAGTAGTATCCTTACGTCATCACCCTCTGCAAAAGTGTCCGACCTGCTAGATGGGCTCCACAGGACCCTTCATGAATCTCTCCAATCAATTCTTTCACCTCGGAGGGATGTACACATCTCTGCAAACCTGCCATAATTCCTCATCTATACAAAACACCATTAATTAGTACATACCGAGCTGCTTTATACTTCAATTTCTTGGCAGCGAGCTTATCCTCCGGCAGTTCTCCATCCTTAATGTATACCCTGATGGGATCCATCCATGATGGTCCTAAATCAAGGGTAATAATATTCATCGTCAGGTCTTCATCTATGCTCCGACTTTCTAATACTTCAATTGGTATCGTTCTTCGTAGCTCGGTACGAGTAGCTGATGCTAGTCGGGCCAGTGCGTCTGCTCGTGCATTCTCTATTCTTGGTATTCTAATCAACTGAGTTGCATCAAATTCTGTAAATAACTCCATCACCTTTGCATGATACTTGACCATTAATTCTCCTTTAATTGCATATGTTCCCATCATCTGATTCACAATCAATTGAGAATCACTGAATACCATCACTTGTTGCGCTTTCATAATCTTTGCTAAATTAAGACCTGCTATCATGGCCTCATACTCAGCCTCATTATTGGAGGCTTTGAATTGGAATCGCAAGGCATATTCCATGTCAATCTCGTCTGGGGTGTTCAAAACAATCCCTGCCCCACTACCTGCTGTGCAAGATGAGCCATCTACATATAATCTCCATATGGGTAATTCGTCTTCAAATCTCTTATCTGATAGAGTTCCTCGGTGAAATATTTGTTGCCTCCTTTCAACCTCTCCTGGTACTTTTCGCTCTTTGTCGACCATCTCTTCTCGCTCTTTTACCAACCGGAGTTGGTCTGAGTTCGAACTTGATGATCCTTCCACATCCACAATCTCTTTTACCAACCGGAGTTGGTTTGAGCTTATGTCTATTGATTTGTTAACATCCACTCGTCCTTTTACCAACCGGAGTTGGTCTGGGCTCGTGTTTGTTGATTCTGTAACATCCACCGGTTGATCAGCGAGCAACTTTTTCTCCTGGGGGGTATTAGGATAAGTAAACTCTGCTATGAAATCTGCTACAGCTTGCCCTTTTAATGATGATCTGGGTTCATACACAATATCATATTCACCGAGCTCTATTGCCCAGTACATCAGTCTCCCTGATTTTTCTGGCTTATGAAGGGCTTGTCGTAATGGCATGTCGGTGTACACAATGATGGTATGGGCCTGGAAATATGGCCTCATTCTTCTGCTTGCTTCAATTAATGCCAATGACAATTTTTCCAACTTTGGGTACCTGATCTCTGCACCTCAGAAATTCTTACTTGTGTAATAAATTGGCTTCTGAATTCCATTCTCCAATCTGATCAATGTCGAGCTTACTGCATTCTCTGATACTGCCAAGTATAAGTATAACTTTTCTCCCATTACTGGCTTGGACAATAGTGGAGGTGCTCCCAAATATTTTTTCAAGTCTTGAAAGGCTTTTTCACATTCCTCATTCCACTCGAAAGTTTTTCAAAGTGTTTTGAAGAATGGAAGGCATCTATCAGTTGCTCGGGATACAAATCTGTTGAGCGCTGCAACTCGTCCTGTAAGACTCTGCACCTCTTTATTCGTTGTTGGAGATCGCAACCCTAAAAGAGCTTTGATCTTTTCTGGATTCGCCTCAATGCCTCGCTGGTTGACGATGTATCCGAGGAACATTCCTTCTCGTACTCCAAATGTACACTTCGTCGGGTTGAGCTTCATTTGGTATTTATCCAGTTGATCAAAGGTCTGAGCTAAGTCAACTAGATGATCAGCAGCTTTCTTGCTCTTTGTCAGCATATCATCGACATAGACTTCCATGTTGCAACTGATTTGTTCAGTGAAAACCTTGTTCATCAGCCGCTGGTATGTCGCTCCTGCATTTTTCAAACCAAAAGGCATAACATTATAGCAATAAGTTCCCTAGGGGTAATAAAATAAGTACTTTCCCTGTCTTCGGGTTTCATTTTGATCTGGTTGTAGCCAGAGTAAGCATCCATGAAGCTGAACAGCTCGTGTCCCGAGGTAGCATCCACTAGTTGATCAATTCTGGGCAATGGAAAGTGATCCTTTGGGCATGCCTTGTTGAGATCGGTGAAATCAACACACATTCTCCATTTATTGTTTTTCTTTTTTACCATCACCATATTTGCTAACCAGTCTGGATACTTCACGTCTTCAATGAATTGGGCTTTCTGGAGCTTGTCGACCTCCTCTTGAATAGCTTGATTCTTCTCGGGGCTAAATACCCTTCTTCTCTGCTTTACAGGCTTGATATCCTTATTCACATTGAGCTTATGACATAAGAAGTTTGGATCTATTCCTGGCATGTCTTCATGGCTCCATGCAAAAGTTTTCTTCCTATTTCTCAAGAAAGTTATCAACTCCTGTTTTATTGAAGCATCTAACGACGAACCTATCTGAGTTGTTCGTTCAGGGTGTTCATCGTCCAGAATAACATTTTCTGTAGATTCCACCATCTGTCCTTTTACAAGTTGGGATTCATCTCGAGGATCCAGTGTTTCAATTTCTGTACCTTCATCCACCTGGTAGGTAGTAGTCTTTTTCCTTGACTCTTCAAGCTCATCTTGCTCGGCAGATGAATAATAGCATTCCCGAGCTACTTTTTGATCACCTTTCACAACTCCTACTCCAAAATTTGTTGGGAATTTAAAGCATTGATGTACTGTAGATGGAACTGCTTTGAACTTCTTCAAACCAACTCTTCCCATGATGATGTTGTAGGCTGACTGCACATTCTTATCCATCACAAAGAAGCGTATTCTCTCTGTTCGACAAGCAGGCCAAGTTCTAATGAATATATCCAACTTGATCATCCCAAGTGGAAAAACTTTCTCGCCAGCAAAACCCAGAAGAGGTCTGTGATAAGGTTCCAATTGAGATAATTTCAAATTTAAACTGTCAAAGCATGAATAGTACATGATGTCTGTCGAACTGCCATTGTCTACCAGCACCCTTGAAATCACTACTTCTTTCCTCCTCATTTTGATCACCAAAGGGTCGTCGTGAGGGTAAAGAACACCTGCCAGGTCGTTTTTTGAAAAGCCAATAACCAGCTTCTCTTTGTTTACTTTCCTCGGACGATCCTCCTCGGCCAAATTTATTCGCTGAATGTACGAGCAAGCTTGTGCCTCTCCGAGGTAAGCCTTTCTTTCTGCAATAAGATCTCCTCCTCCTGAAACTCCTCCTGTAATAACATTACAATCAAATGACCCAAAACGTATGGAAAATACCTCTCGTTCTGGCTGCCTTGGTTTCTTGGGAAGATCGGGGTCATCCTCGGCATCATCTTCATGGTCTCTCTTCTTTTTCTCCTCTGCTCGATGAGGAGATCTAGATCTCTCTCTAGTTCGATCATTATTTCTTCTTTCACCTCCCCGATCAACATACTTTGCTAGCTTTCCTCTTCGGATGAGTGTTTCAATCTCGTTCTGAAGAGCTATGCAATTTTTAGTCATATGGCCATGATCTTTGTGGAACTCGCAATATTTATCCCTGTTCCTCGCATCAGGGTCTGACCTCAGTTTCTTCGGCCACTTTACCTCCTCGCTATTCTTGATTTCTTCCAAGACATGATTAATACCAATTTTCAAGGGAGTATAATTATCGAATTTCTTCAGGACTTCCCATGATGACTTATTATTTCTGGAACGCTTGTCACCGCCATTGCCCTTATGCTCTTTATTTTTAGACTTGTCGACTTCCACCTTGGTGTCTTTATCCATATTCTTCTTTGCAGCCATAGCTTCCTCGGCATTCATGATTTTGTCCGCTTTTGCCATCAACTCTGACATAGTTTTAGGTGGATCTTTCGCCAAAGTGTAATACAACTTATTAGGCAACAACCCACTCATCAAGGCGGTGATTGCTGTCTTCTCCTCATAATCTATGACTTCCAGCTTCTCGTTATTGAAACGAGTAATGTAATCTCTAGTACTCTCACCAGATTTTTGTCTAACACTTAACAAATGTGCTACTCGTTTTACTGGCTTTGCTCCAAAACAGAAATTGCCGATGAACAACTCGGCCAACTGAAAGAAAGTTGAAATCTTACCCCGAGGAAGATTGTTGTACCATATCTGGGCAGGTCCAGTAAGAGTTCCTGAGAATGCTCTACATCTCATCTCGTCGGGGACAGCATAGATATCGGCGGCAGCTTGATATTGCTCTATATGAAGAACAGGATCTGTCTTTCCATCGTATTTGGGGGTCACCACAGGGGCTTTAAACTTTGACGGTGTAGGAAAATTCACAATGGCCTGGACAAAAGGTGTCCCTTGAACAAAAGTTCGTTGTAGGGGATTCTTCGCCTTAGCCATTTCTCCTAATCTATCCTCCAACCGCTGAAGGGATCCTTTCCACGCTTCATTTCCTTCCTCGAGCCTATTGGTTCGAGCAATTGATCGTTCTGAAGTAGCCTCCTGAGATCTATCTTGACGAGCAACTGGTCGTGATTGTGCTAATCCTTCTCTTAGATCTGATGGTTGTCGAAAACTCCTCGACATGGTTTTAGCTGGACTCCTATTCCTCCTAGGGCCTAATCGGCTGAAAGGAGATGCCCTGCTCAATCTTTCCATGTCACTGGTCCTTTCTGGAGAGAGAGTAATATGCTGCTCAGTATCTGTGGCCCTTATCGATGAAGTTTTCCCAGGTTGATAAGAGAAATCATCAGATTCCTCATTATGATACGTCTCTGTACGTCTGGATCGTGAAGAAGGTGCACGGGTATTTCTTTGGATGTTTCGTAATCCAGGATGGGTTGGTGTACCGCCATGGATAGTTTGGCTGAGTTGCCGCATTGTCTCTTGCATGGCGGTTTGTCCTTGAGCCAGATTCATCATAATTCTAGCCAGATCTGGAGGTGCAGATGGGTTTGGAGGATTTCCAGCATTTCCAGCGTTTCGATTACTGGATTCCGGATTATCTGCCATTGATGATGAATGATTCTTGGTGAAAAATGATAACAACAGTCGTTTCCCACAGACGGCGCCAATCTGTTGATGTAAAAAATTAGATCACTCTAATTATTCAATCACAGATAAATAAAATGAGACAAAGATTTTTAAAGTGGTTCAGCCTTATAAGAATGGCCTACGTCCACTGTTATGTTATTGCTGAGTGTTTGAGAATTCTCGATTACAAGTGCTATCAAGAAATTCTTGTCCCCTTGAATGAGGGTGATACAAGGTATTTATAGCCCTTAGGCTGTACATGAAAGGGTGATACATTAAATGAATAGTTGAACTGTTGATTATCTGGAAATCAATGCTGTGGTCGAGATGCAGGTCGAACCGCCTTAGTTGCTCATCGTCCAAGAGTTCCTCGGAGAGCTGGAGTTCCTCGGAGTGTACTTATTGCTCGGAGTGAGTCTGACTTGGTCGGGGGAATGAACTTTCTCGTTGCTATTGTGCCACGTAGATTGACACGTGTCTTCTTATTATTCGTCCACATCAGCATACTAATTTTGGTATCAACATTCATTTAATCCATTATATATATATATATATATATATATATATATATATATATATATATATATATATATATATATATATATATATATATATATATATATTCATACATAGTACGTCACCCCGAGTCACAGCTGCAGTGCAATGCATTACTCTGCTATCATGTCCCAATATCGCTGGTCGCCGAAAAGGGGACAAAAGGTTCGGTGAGGATACCTCGAACCATTAACAACAACACAATCATTGGAGGCGAACATAGTTCTCATACCCATGGGCCACGCACATACCTACGTACCCATAGTCAGCGGACTTATCAACTCCCCGATAAGTCTTTCATAGACCTATGTTCTCGAGCGACAAATCAAAGATCCCATGGATTCATCAGGATATGACTTCCCTCACGCGTAAACCTCCCACCAATAGCAAGTAAGCTAGGTATGTCATACACATAATCATTAATCAATCAAATAGGTATTATCATACCTATAGTATACTAACAACAAGGTACTCACATTAACCTTAGATTATTCGCTTACGTAGAATTATATCTCTTTAAATCCCACGTATTAAAATGTCATATCTTTACTTCATAATTTAATTATCCTCGCATCCTATAACATCTCTCCACTCCCGACGTCGTTAAGGTTCATGCGCGGAGCGTCTCGCAAAGCGAAATCCAAACAAGGAACCCCTCCAATACACTACTACTTAACTTTATCGATCGAGGAGGTCCGTCAACTTTAAATACGTGATTGGGATAACCTCATACTCTCTTTCAACCAAATGTGTTCTAAACTCCCATCCCTATCCAGGAGTCATACTACTAAGCGCTCGTATTACACTTAGTCCTTGCACAATCAATAATGAGCTTAAACTCTAGTCCTTGATGTTCATATTGTAATCCTAAGGCTACCCAGGTGTTACATTCAATCACCACTACTGGACCTATCCTTAATCCTCAAGCAAACCAATTATAATCCAACAAATGAATCTAGCAACCGAAATTTCTTTAATTTAATTATCATAATTCTAATCAATTAAATCCCAATCAAATTAATTCAAATCTTAACTAGGGCTTACTGATCTTCTCTAAGTCCCATAATATCCAATTGATAATCACTGAAGATCTACAAATGTTTTGGGATAAGAACCAACATTAAAAAGAAACAACATCATGAATTCTCATATTTTAAATACTCAGAAAAATCAGATCCAAAAATTATTCGAATCATCAATCCGACTTCAGATTTGGATTCTACACAAAAAATTGAATCAGGTATGTGTTTTGAGTTTTTCTTAAATCTCATCCAAATGCACTCAAAAAGAAGATCTAAACATTACAAATTGGCTATTCCCATTCCACTCGTTTTTGCCTCTTTTTCCAGAAAATTATCAACATATTATCTTCAAGAACACTAAATTATTTTCAGAATTTCTTCCACAGATTGATGAATATTTATTGGATTACTAACTACCTACAACATGAGTTTAATTCCTATATATTTTTAGATTCCAAAAATCCATTAACAACTATATCCTTTCATCTTCCAAGCATGAAAATCATCTCTTTTTATAACTATCCTAACATGGACAATATACGAACTTAAATTGAAAATATCAAACACTTACCTCTAATGAAGATCTGATCCTTTGGAGTTGAATAACACAGGTGGTGATGGTGGTGGCGACCTTTGACCTTTGGTTCTCCTCCTTCCCAAGCAAACTTATTTTTCTTTCCAAGCAACCTTCCACTCTCTCTAAGAAGATGACTTTTCAATTTTGTGTAGAAGAGATGAAATGAACCTACATACACTAATCTCCAAATACTTATAATAAGACAAAACCCGAAATCACTATTCATCCCCCTTGTAAAAATAACCAAAATGCCCTTTTGGGTTGTCTTTTCATTTCCAAATGACCCGAGACTCAAAATTAACATCCAAATAGACTTTTCTGACTATTTCGAACCTTCCGGACGCAACGACGCAGTCGAAATGACTATAAGGTCGATAGAAAATAAATTTCTTTTTTAATTTAATAAATTAGTCCCGACACGTCCCATATCGCGTCTGACTAAAAATTCAAATTACCGAATTTATATCATACCGTCATATCAATGACATCACATTCATATATTACCTAAATATCTTTAAGTAATATTCAGAATCATCCATTTTAATATCCACAATTAGGATAAAACCCAAATGAATTAATTTATAATAATATCCAATTAATCCATTAATTTAAAATATAACCCATTTTAAAAGTCATTAAAATTACGGGGTATTACACTATTCTTTTAACTTAGCGTTCTTTGATGTAGAGCCTATCATCAGGATTGTTGAATTTCAAAGTGATTATAGGCATGGATTGATAAGAGGCCAAGGTTGACCGTTATATCCAGCGTATTGTCTTTGACATGAGAGTGAATAAGTAGACTTTTATATAAATAGAAAAAACCTATTGGGAAGTTATATTCTATAGACTAAGGACCTAAGGAGTTTCGATGAACGACTATTTTAGGTAGTAGTGTATTGGGGGGTTCTTTGTTTGGATTTTGCTCTGTGAGACACCCCACGCATGAAACTAAAGAACGTTAGGAGGCGAAGTAAGTTGGGTCTTTAGTATATGAGTTTATAACCTTTGCTATTGTGTGTGTGTGTGTGTGTGTGTCTCTCTCTCTCTCTCTCTCTCTATATATATATATATATATATATATATATATATATATATATTAATCAGAGAGTTATGAGTTTTAGCATGATTTGAGGCAAATGGAATCGCCAAATGGGAATGTGAAAATCATAGAAATACGGATTATAAACTAGGTAGTCAGTTAATTAAGGGTAACCTTAGAGAGGAATCACATTCCTTTAGATCTTATGATGGAATGTACACACATAGGGTGTATGGGCTCCCTGGATGATTTTATTATAGTATTTTCCATAATTGTGACACGGTAAGTATTAATGGTCCGCGACAGGTGGTGCAATATTTGTACTATCAATAAGCCCCCAAGTCCGTGACTGGTGGTGCAATATATGTACTATCAATAATCCCCCAAGTCGTAGCGCCAACAGATTGGGATTGGGGATGCAATCGAGTAATCAAGTCTACTCCAAGCGTCGTGGTCTTTCCAAGACGACGCTTCATCTTCACGCACCCTCTTATATAAATTGTACCGGCCGTGGACTTCATTACGTTTCCCAAATCTTTGAGAGCATATCAAGATCTAACCCTTGTTCATTTGTCTTCTTGCTTTTTCTGGCGACCTTCAAAATCTGCGTGTGGTGGTTCTGAGGTGATTCAAGGTGGTTTGAGGCTGAGCATCATTGGATTCTCTATTCCCAGGTAATTTTTCACTTAAAAACCTCCTTCATAGCCTTTTTAGTTTATAATTCACAATTCATCAATTGAACCTCTACATTTCAGAATTTTTGTCTTTATGAATCACGCAATATTGAATTATATCTGCAAAACTTACTTGAATGTGTTTTTATTGAATTGCAATCGTGTTTGCTACTTGAATATATTTGCTTCTGCCAATTTCCCAAGTGATCGAACCCATATGATAATATGTAGTTGTTTGGATTTGAACTAGGTAACTCATATTGAATCAATCTTCAATGTTGACCCAATAAATGAATTTTGTTGATTTGGGTTAGACTTTAGGGTTTCTGAACTTCCCATTATATTTTTGACGTTCTTGAGAGGGAATCTTTGTATTCTAATGTTTTTGATCTTTGAATTTACCCAGACTAAATACTAACCTGTTTGAAAGAGTGATCGCGATGTGGCAAAATCCCTTTAGTAAATTAAGGTTGCCCTGAGTGAATATAGCCATCAAATAGTTTAAAAAACATCTGCGGCATGTAGTTATTAAGGGTTGTTGCGTATCAAATAAAGGTTGTAGCCTGCAGCAACTCGTTATATTAGGGTCCGCAACACTTTAGCCCATAGTTTAGTGACTACGGCATGTTAAAAAATAACACCTTCCCCCAAAACAATATGCTGCAGAGGTAATTAACTTCTAGGGTTTTTAGAACCCAACACTTGTACTTAGCTAATATTGGCAACGGCACCTAACGACGGACTCTGTTCTTTTCAGGTACTGCTGCAGCCATATGAACTTTGACCCAGATGAATTTTTGGGAGGCGTTTGGGAAAAACTTTTTAGAGCCTCTCCTCCTAAACTTCCTTCAGTTCCTCTTTTGAAGTCAGTAGTGTCGTGCCAGTTGAGAGATTGGCCTAACTGTGTAGTGTTAGATTCAGACTCAGATTCTGCGGTCATGGAAGAAGAGGCCAATTCTAGCAACCATCCAATTCACATAGATGAGAATGCCACGCTAGGGGGTGCATCTAATGTTAGGGATGAACCTGATGGCACATCTAGGAGGGCTGAGATACCTCTTGCTGCACTTGGCATCCGCAACGCTATGACCCAAGAATGGGTTGATCAGGTAGTTGAGGCCTTCAAATTCCCTGAGGGGTTGATGTGATCAGCACCCGTCACGGGACAAAGGCCATGCACGACACTTTTTGACGATGCGGTTTGCTTCCCCTTGAACGCCTTCATTTATGGGTTGCGATTGTCTGTCCCTATTGCCATTAGAAGAATTTTCCAAACAATTAGATTATCCCCAACCCAATTAGATCCCAATAGCAGGAGGACCATTCTTGCATTTTTTGTACTATGGGAGAATCAATTCAATAGAGACATTACTCCCGTAGATTTTTTCCACATCTACTTCCCAAGGGAAAATTTTGTAAAGTTTACGGGGTGCTACTACTTTTCGATCCGCGTCAGGGATGAGACCCTATACTCTAGGAGGCCTACCACTGTAAAGAATTGGAAGGGAAAATACTTCTATGTTTCTGGATAAGGGTGGGAGATCCACCCTGAAGAGGGTAAGAGGGAGAGATCATTTAGGATTCCACGGCAAAAGGGGTGTCCCTCCAAACTAGGTATTTTTTCAATTATAATCGCATCCCCACTTTATAGTTGCATATTATTCTCCAAAAATTGCTTTTATACTAACCTTTTTATTTTCTTGTAGCTTTTGATAATTTGCAGCTGAGTAAGCGGCAAGATAAAAGAGTTGGCAAGGCAACAGCAGTCCCCGCTGAGGAGAAGAAGTTTAGTGATTAGGCATAAATTCTTCCTATTTATCACCTTAATTTAGAGGCTTTTATTGCTCCGCAAAATGTAATTCGAGTCGATTTATATCATATCATTGCTATTGACAAGTTTATAATGAGTACGCCGAGTTTTGTGTATTTTCCATCTATTTTGCAAGTATTCAGTGTTTAGGAAGGATCGACAACCTAATCCTATTTTCGTACCAAAAGCTTTAAAGAAATACAAGGAGGAAAAGTTCCTGAAAATATGGAACCGAACAGAAGGGAAGAAAAAAGAACCGATCCCATCCTGGAAAAGCTCTTGTAAAGCATTGCAAAGATGGAACCGAACCGAAGGAGAGGAAAAACGAACCGATCCTATGCGTGAAGAACTTCTTGTGAAAAGTTAACAAGATGGAACCGAACTGAAGAAGGGAAAAAAAGAACTGATCCTATGCTCGAAGAACTTCCTGTAAAGGCTGTCAAAGATGGAACCGAACCGAACTGGTTATGGTTTCAAAAATTCGAACCTATCCACTAGAAAATTAGAATCCTCCATGGTTAAAACTCTTATTATTCGTAGATTATAAATTGTAAACTCCTCTCAGACATGAGGAGGCTTATGATTCGTTAGGGAATCTTTGTAATCAGTTTAGAGAATAAGAACAATAAGAAACCCTAGTTTGCTTCCAGTTTTGCAATTCAAGTAATATTATTTCAATTCCTGATTTCATATCTGTAGTAGTTATTTCTATAGTGAGCAATTTCATTCTTCATCACCTTCAAATGTTCGTAAAAATGTTTTCTTCCAGTTTTTATATGTCTGGCTAAATTTTCAAGGGTTGGGGTGCATGAACCCCACCCGATGTAATTCACGATAGTGGAAATAGAAGTTGGAATCAAAACATCAGATGAATTACATCTTAATTCATACGACACTACTTTATTTCAGCCTTTGCTTACATACTGTGTGGGCTACAATCCCTCATATGTGTAATACTTAGGAGAAATAAAGACCGAATTTTAATTCAACCTTTGCTTACGTACTGTGCGGGCTACGATCCCTCATATATGTAATACTTAGGAATATTAAAAAGTCGGATTCATTTAAAGTTTTAATTCCAAATCTAATATCTTATTAAGTGAATTACTAGGGTTTGGGGGATTGTAACCCGACCTATTTTTCTTCATTCATAGTAATATTGCATTCATAATTTCATTAGTTAAGCATTTTCAAAAGTGCATATAGTTGTAGTTATTTCGCAAATCAAATCACCTTTTCCTTTTCTTTAGAGTTAAAGTTAGGTTTCCTTCGTCTGTCCAATGTCATCATGACCTCATTCGTCATATTTCCCTGAGGATCGATACCCCACTTATCGGATTATTACTTAAGCGACAGGCTTACACTTGAGCCTACATAGCACGCACACTAGACACATTTGTGGTCGTATAAAGTTTTTAGCACCTTTGCTGGGGATTTAGGTAGACTTAGGATTAGATCAAGTCAATCAAAAACTTTGACCAAAAAATTCCAAAAATCCAAAAACGTAAAAAAAATTGAAAATACACAAACAAAATCTTCATAATCTCTCATAAGCCTATTAATGCAAAATCCTGAACTCACTCTAACTCCCCAAAATACTCCAACCAGCAATCACGAAAACCTGATAGTTAAGTACGACCCCGATATCCCTCACACTTCAAATGTTCCATAATTCTAGGTTCCATCTCCCACGCCTACACACTCAATTGCATGTAACACTCCGACATCCCTCTTAGGACATACCATAGAGTACGCTCCGAGTATACCAAGTGAGGATACAGAGTCATCAAGTGAGAGAGACATGTCGTAACACGGTAGTGTATCCGCCGGTGAGGAAGAGGTCCCATACCGCCCTTTGAGAGAAATCTTATATCCCGAGCGAACTATCACTCCGGGATACATTTTACTCCCATATAATGCAGGGCAATTTCGCTTTAGGAATGGGATGATCCAAATACTTCCCAACAACCATGGAATGGAGTCAGAAAAGCCATATCTCCACATCAGGGAATTTGAGGAGGCGTGTGATACCCTTAGTGATAAAACTTACACAAAATATGTGATCTGCCTCAAACTCTTCCCATTCTCGCTAAAGGACAAGGCTAAGACCTGGCTATGGTCTTTACCTCCAAACTCGATTGCATCATGGAACGAGTTCCAATCTAAATTTCTTAAGAAATGCTTTCCTACACATCGAATGAACTCCATCAAGGCTCAAATTCAAACCTTCCGACAATTAGAAAATGAGTCATTCGATCGATGTTACGAGCATTTTAATGAGTTAATCACTTCATGCCCTCATCGTGGACTTGATAAACTTCAAATCATTTCCTTCTTCCATAATAGGCTGAATATAAATTCCAAACAACTTATTGAAACCATGTGTGATGGTCCCTTTGTCGACCTAAACGCCAACGATGCTGAGCTTCACCTGAGGTATGTCGCTGAGACTACCCAAACATCAGATACATCTAACCCTAGCGCTCATAATCGAACTCACTAAACGACCATCACTCCATCAACATCTGACCTATTTCATGTAGAAAAAAAATACTATGAAGGACAGTCAACTCGATATACTTGAGAAAGGAATGCGAGAAATACTTGAGATATGTGCAAGAGGATCAATCGGCCCCATCCCGAACCTTATTGAGAAGCTGTGTACTATTTGTGAGGCAGGACATTCAATAAAGGAATGACCAATGATACCTGCCTACAAAGTTATGCTTCAAGAGAAAGTGAGTGTTGTAGGAGGATTTAAGGGTAATTTCAGTGCACCGCACAAAAATTCTTACAACCCTTCATGGAAAAACCATCCTGGTTTTAGCTATGGGCAACAAAATGTTGCGATGAATCCTTATTCGCATGTTCCCCCTCCTCCAGCATCACACTTTCAACAAGCACCACACATGCAAGGACATGTGCAGGCACCACCACCTCCAGGGCCATATATCACTCCACCATGGAGAAATATCGAGGATACTATAAACCAATTCATCACTGCCCAGAATGCAACCACTGCTAGACAGAGCGCATGATCAATGACATAAATGCGACTATTTCAAAGATGAAATCATCGTTGAGTATCCAAGATAAGGGCAAGTTTCCTTCTCAGGGACAAAGACCTCTCCAAGGTCAAACTAGTGTTAGCTCCACACCCCATGACCATCCTGAGAAATATAGCACAATTATCACTCTATGTAGTGGGAGAGTAGTTGACTTATCACCTCCCCCACAAGACGTACCTAAAAATAAAGAGGTTTCGCCCGACACAAAAGAGGCCAAAGAGGACCCTTTAATTGAGAGTGATAAAAAGGATAACACTGGCGGACCCAAGGTCATGGTGAAACCCCCCCACCGCTGCCCCATACCGTCAACGGTTGGTCTCGCGCTCCAAAGAGACTTCTCGGGATGATGTTTTGGACATCCTCAAACAAGTCAAGATTAATTTACCTTTTCTCGAGACTATACAAAAAATTCTCGCATAAGCTAAGTTCATTAAGGACTTACTCATAGTGAAACGCAAGCTAAAGGTAAATAAGAACGTCTTTTTGGCCCAGAATGTCAGTTCGGTTTTATCGAGTGACCTTCCGTTAAAGTATAAATATCCAGGTGCACCCACCATCTCGTGCATCATGGGTAAGAACAGAATCAAAAGTGCGTTAATAGATTTAAGGGCGAGTGTTAACATTCTACCCTATTCCATCTATATGAAACTAGATTTGGGAGCCCTTAAGCCCACAATTATGACTCTCCAGCTCGCGTATCATTTGGTGAAGAATCCTCGGGGAATCGTTGAGGATGTGATTGTCCAAATAGACACTTTCCACTTCCCGATGGATTTTATCATTTAGGACGAGGAGCCCTCCCTTCTCCCGAGCAATCATGTTCCCATTATCCTTGGTCATCCATTCTTAGCTACGGCTAATGCAATCATCAATACTTGGAGTGGGCGAATGCAATTAACATTTGGGAACATGACCCTCGAAATAAATATTTTTAATACTATCAAGAACGAGGGTGACGAGCGAGAATCGCGAGAGACAGATCGTTTAGAGGTAACATACGAGCATGAGAGGGCCCACATGATAGAGCCGATAAGGGTATGCCTTGTTACATTAAGTGAGAGCGATGGTTGCTACATGGAGTGAAGGGTAGGGGAGGTATACGTAGTAATTGAAATGAGGAGTGTGAGTGAGCCCTTGAGTGTGAATGAGAGCGATAATTTAGAGGGCATAGGCAGAGGCTTTTATGAATGCTTAGAAGAGAGCGAATGTATAGACACGATAGATACTTTTCACCATGATTGCTACCCACCCACACAGCCTAATAATTTTAATATGAAGCGAGGAAGGAAGTATGTGGAAACAAAGAAAGAAAAAGATCTAGAGGATTTGAGCCTAGCAGAATTTGAGAGAGAATTCGGGCAGGTGGATGAGAGCCTTAACGACGAAGTCCAATCTCTATTGGACTCATGGAGTCATTTAGGAGAGAGAGAGTGGAAAGATAAAATTGATGAGTTTCTTCGCAATGAACATCCACCCATGAAATTTGAGTCCTCGAAGCTAATTGAAGATAAGACTCAAGTCTCATTTGACTTAGAGCCCGACCCACTTAGTACACATCACGAGGATCCTTTTCCGATTAATCACGATGAGTCTCCCAGTCTTTCCTTTATTTATGGGCAAGGGCCCAACTTATTCCGGTTATTGGTGTATGACAGGCAGAGGGGAGAGACTAGGAGAGCAACGAATCCCGTGCAAGGGGTTGGGTGATTTGTGGAGAGAAATGAGAGGTCGTCGCACCCCAACGCGTATGGAGTAATTTTTGTTGTATTTTTTAGTCATGTATGAGGGTCATATAGTGTCTTGGTGTATTTTGATAATTTGATTGTTTTACTTGTCACACTTATTCTTTTTCTTCTTTAGATTTTAGTCCTTTTTGCGTGAGGACAATGCAAAAGTCTAATTTAGGGGGGGGGGGGGGCAAGTGCGTCTTTCTAAAACTTCACAAATTAATAAAATGCCTAGAAATTTAAAAAAAATCATAAAATCTTGAAAAATCCAAAAATATTTTACTTCAAAATAAATAAAAATTGGAATTCAAAATTTTTAAAAAACATCATTTAAAAGTTGGTTTAAATTCTCAAATTGTAAAAACACAATACACAAAGCCGAAATTGACGAAAGATGGAAATTGAGCGAACGTAGACAACTTAACGAATAAATGTGGAGATTATCAACCCCTGTGAGATTTCGAACCTACCATTCTTGTGAGTTTAAAAATCAATTCGAGTTAATTGTTAACTCAAAGTTCTTTTCAGTGTCTAATAAGTCATCGAGGATCTCAATCCTTTCACTTTGATCGGTTATGGAAAATGTGTGTGACATTTTGCCTTGAAAAACATGCCAAAATAGAGAACTAAACTTAATTCATCTCGAAATGCATATGGTAACGAAATTAGTATTTCGAACAATGAAGTAGGCCCTCGTTTGTCACCCAAAAATATTGGCCAGAAAAAGTAGCGAAAAATTATCCATTTTGTAACCCCAAATTGAGCCAAATAATTTTTCCTTTCGTTTGACAACCCGAAAAACCCCAAATGACCCAAAATTGTGAAAACTGATAATCCCATAAATCAAGGCCAGAAAGTGCAGAATAGGGGCAAGAAAAAAAGATAGCATGAAAAGAAAAGTGTGAAAAAAAATAGAAAAAGAAAAAAGAAAAAAAGAGCAAAAGCCCAAAAAAGCACTAATGGACATTTTACAAAAAATTTCCAATTCCATATTTCCCGCACCATTCTCATTTTAACCAAAACACCTTTAACCTGAAAAAGTCCTAACCGAGTCCTTTATGCGAAATTGGTTACCGCGTGGAGAGCAAATACACAAAAAGATAATAAAAGAGATCAAAAATATGAATTAGAGGCAATGTTCGCGCTTTCTTATAACCGTAGTCCGATGATGAGATCTGGTTACCATAAAAATTTTGTCTTTCTACTTGTGTGCGTGAACTTAGTTTCAATACATTTACTCTTATGAATCACGCATACCGAGAGAATAAGCCACATTCCGAGTGATTCATTTGTGAGAGCATTCTGTGAGATTTTAAAATCAAAACGAATTTTCGGATAAGTAACGTAAGGGTCAATCGGTGGAAATTCATGGTTAAATTTCTGGCTTCGCACACACGCACTATAATTTGAGACTCTTGAACATGAATTGATGATGACTATTTTTTGGAAAAGTTTGAATTATATAATTTTTGCGTATTTTGAGTTTTCTTTAAGTCGACTTTGGTGGGTATATTCTTTGAAAACCCTCATGAGACACAACGCGTCCTACTAGGGTAACTTAGGGGTTTAAAGGGTTGTTGTATACGCTAAATACAATCGCTCACCCGCGAAAGAGGTATTCTATCCCATTTTAGAGTTAGACCATATTTTGATTCTTTTACATTGCTCGAGACGTTCAAAGTTCTAACTTACGGGGGTTTAAGTAGGCATAAATTATTCCCATTTATCCCCTTAATTTAGAGTCTTTTATCGCTCCAAAAAGTGTAATTCGAGTGGATTTATATCATATCATTGCTATTGACAAGTTTCTAATGAGTACGCCGAGTTTCGTGTATTTTCCATCTATTTCGCAAGTGTTCAGTGTTTAGGAAGGATCGGCAACCTAATTCGAGTTCTGTACCAAAAGCTTCAAAGAAATACAAGGAGGAAAAGTTCTTGAAAATATAGAACCGAACCAAAAGGAAGAAAAAAGAACCGATCCCATCCTGGAAAAGCTCTTGTAAAGCACTGCAAAGATGGAACCGAACCGAAGAAGAGGAAAAACGAATCGATCCTATGCTCGAAGAACTTCCTATGAAAAGTTAATAAGATGGAATCGAACCGAAGAAGAGAAAAAAATAGCCAATCCTATGCTCGAAGAACTTCCTGTAAAGGCTGTCAAAGATGGAATCGAACCAAACCCTCTTAGTAGGATCGGCTTTAGTTTAGGAAATTCAAACTTATGCACTTGTAAAATTAGAATCCTCCATGGTTGAAACTCTTAGTATTCATATATTATAAAATGTAAACTCCTCCCAGACATGAGGAGGCTTTTGATTCATTAGGGAAGCTTTGTAATCAGTTTAGAAAAGAAGAACAATAAGAAACCCTAGTTTGCTTCCAGTTTTGCAATTCAAGTAATATTATTTCAATTCTTGTTTTCATACCTGTAGTAGTTATTTCTATAGTGAGAAATTTCATTCTTCATCACCTTCAAGTGTTCGTAAAAATGTTTTCTTTCATCCAAAAAATGTTTGCTTCCAGTTTTTATATGTCTGGCTAAATTTTCAAGGGTTGGGGTGCATGAACCCCACCCGATGTAATTCACGATAGTGGAAATAGAAGTTGGAATCAAAACATTTGATGAATTGTATCATAATTCATACGATACTACTTTATTTTAGCCTTTGCTTACATACTGTGCGGGCTATGATCCCTCATATGTGTAAAACTTAGGAGAAATAAAGACCGAATTTTAATTCAACCTTTGCTTACGTACTGTTCGAGTTACGATCCCTCATATATGTAATACTTAGGAATATTAAAAAGTCGGATTCATTTAAATTTTTAATTCTAAATCTAATATCTTACGAAGTGAATTACTAGGGTGTGGGGGATTGTAACCTGGCCTATTTTTCTCCATTCATAGTTATAGTTTTAGTCAAGTCGTTCCAAATTCTGCATTAGAAAAATTGCATTCAGAATTTCATTAGTTAATCATTTTCAAAAGTGCATATAATTGTAGTTGTTTCGCAAATCAAATCACCTTCTCCTTTCCTTTAGAGTCAAAGTTAGGTTTCCTTCGTCTGTCCAACGTCGCTATGACCTCGTTCGTCCTATTTCCCTGAGGATAGATACCCAACTCATCGGATTATTACTTGAACGAAAGGCTTGCACTTGAGCCTACATAGCACACACACTAGACATATTTGTTTTCGCGTCATTTAGCACACTTGTAACCTGTGGCTCTATTTTTGAAGCGGGCTACTTTCCCAACAAATCTATTCCCAAAGAGATGGGTGCTAAAAGTAATACTATTATTTGATTTTTGATTCCGTGACATATTGTTTTCAACTTTGGATATTGACTTCGCTTTATATTTTCTCAGGTGAGGAGATTGATAGGTCTCGATTAGCAGCTCATCTTGCTGAGATGGATGAGGGCGCGATTGTCCTCAATAAAATTGCTAAGCAGAGAAAAAGTAAAATGACCAAATCCAAACTCCATGCCGCGGTTACTTCTGATGACCATGTTGAGCATGTCGCGCCTCAAAATTAGGCTGTAGATCAACCTTCTCCTGCCATTCCCCCCAACCAGGATGCGAATCTAACCAATGTTGATGCGCCCTCATTCCAACTTAAGGAGTTGTCCCTCACGAGAGGCCTAAGGGAATTTTTGATGATGATATCGGGGTTAATTTGGTCACGATGGTCTGATGTCATCACTCTCTGACCAAGATTTCCGCGGCACCTCGCCTGTACATGAGATAAATTATCCTGCCCCTCCATCATTAATTGCTATCAATGCAAATTTTCCACCTCCGCAGAGCAGGCATCCGCGGCCAAAACAACATAGGTCGAATCCTCAGACCTCTTGGGACACAACTGCCTGTACCGTCCATGGGATAAGGAAGGCGATGGATGGAGTTAACTTAGATTGATTAGTAGATGAGGACCACGAGGTTGTGGAGTCTTATGAACTTCACAGTCTGCTGAGAGTAAGTAATTCCACTTTTTGATATTCTTTATAGTTTTAATTTTATTTTCTAACTCAATACATTTACAGGCTACAGAAGTCGTGGCGAACCAGAAACTGAAGTATGAGGGTCTCTATAGACTTAAAGAGGCCGCGAAGGGTGTTCACACAGTTGATTTGGAAAAGGCAAGAGATGAATCTTTTGCAAATGGAAAGGAATCTTCTATCGCGGCACTCCAGGCGGCACAAATGGATCTGGAGGCCCCTATCAAAGCCAAGGAGGAAGATGAGGAGAATTTTATGCAGGCCACGAAGGCTCTAAAGGCTTCCCAAGCTCAGATTGCGGAATCTACCAAGGCTGCGGAGTTCTCCAATTCTAAGCTTGGACTTCTTCAAAAGAAGTATGAGGCATTAGAGACCAAGTATGCCAATGATTCCCAGTTCCATACTGCTGAGTTGAAGAATGTGTAGGAAAATCATGCCACGATAGTTATAAAGATGGAGGATGACCATGTTGTAACCATCTAGAAAAAAGATGAAGATTATGTCACGGCCCTCCAATTGGCCATTAATAGCACCGTTGAGTTATATAAACGCTCTCCAGACTTCCTCCTTATTAACAACAGGGCTTATATCCATGGCTACCAAGAACTGAGATATCGGGTAGCAAAGAATTTCCCAGATGTCGCGGACACAATTAAGTCTTGGAGCTTGGGGGATGCTGAATATGATGATTATGTGGCTAAAATAAAGGTTACAGCTGAGGAGAGGGCCAGGCTAAGGGCAAAAGAAGAGGCTGAGGTGGTTGATAAAGAGATAATGACTACCGTGAAAAAAGAGGAAGGTGAAGTAGAAGATGATGTAGCCTCTTATAATTCTCTGAACATGGGTTGCGTCCCTTAATTTCACTAATTTTTGTAGACGTATGCATTGGGATGTGGCTCTTTTGACATTATGAATTTCATTATCAAGGCCACGACCTCTTGTCTGTATAACTTGATATTTTAATTTTTTGCCAATGATTTAGCCTTGACCTTTCTAATTTACCTTCTGTGCTCTTCTTATGCTTCAATATTTGTAATGCTTCAAAACTTAAATTCTTGTTTGCTTGACTGAACTTTCTTATAGGACTAATGGATTAAGGCCGCAGCATCATAGTATAAATGGTTTTCTTCACATAGGCTACGGCCAGATTTCTTCTTTCCATTTGAATTATTGTATATTGTTGCCACAGAAATATGTTTGATGGTGGCACCTTTGAGTGTTTGAATTCCCTCTGTTGTAGCTTTATAATTTGATCCAAATCCAACTGTTGGTAGGTTTCCATTAAACTTACTTTAATTTACCGCGTATTTTGAATGAATGAACTTAACGGATGAAGCCATACTGACTAGGTTGTGGCACCTTTATATCCCTTTTGGAAATTGATGACAGCATGCTGAGCTAAGGTCCTTCTTTTTTTGTAGCTTTTGCATGCTTCTTGATGACAGTAACATAGCATCCTTTAATTGCTTCAATTGACTTTCATGGCTTCATTTTAGTTGCTTCGATTGGGTTATTATCAGGTCCCCCGGGGTTAGGTATTATAAATCTTACCCAAGCTTATGTGGATATATATAAAGCCTTCCCAGGCTATAATATGATTATTCGCAGACAATTAAGTCTTTAGCCCCTTCAAATATAGGATTATCCGTAGACAATTAAGTCTCCGGTCCCTATGGGTTATTTTCAGGCCTTCCCGAGCTAGGTATTATGAAGCTTTCCTAAGATAGTACGAGATCACCAAGCTAATGATATTTAGTCTTATATCCACCAAGTTAATGATGTTTGCCGGGGGAGTATCCTCCCCGGGCTAATGAAGCATCTCGAATGCTAAGGACGGGTATTATAAGCCCTCATGGCTAATGACACTTTCTGATAACTTCTTTCAAGAATGTAGCCATAATATTCTGGGATATTTTATTTATGAGTGATGTTCCAGACTAATTCAGATAGCTACTCTTAATAGTTGCTTTCGTCATTTTCCATTATCATCTCACTTCATATAATCAAGTGTCATTGTGGGCGTTGTGATCCCATTTGAATATAATCATTCCTAATATAATTCGATGTCTCTATATAGAATTTGTTTAAGACAAAGTCTTTCATAAGATATCATTTAATGGAATCGATAAGTCAAAATATTATATTCATTAATTCTCATAAGCATGGACATAAAAGTTCATAATGAAATAAAAGAGAATGTTTACTATGAATAGGAACAAAAGGAGGTATAAACTAAATCATAAAGATAAGGGAAATATGGCCCATAAGGCTAGTCTACATCCCCTAATCATCTCTGAGGAACCTCTGCAGCATTCTTTGCCCAATCAGCCTTTCAATTTCATCATTCAAAGCATAGCATTGCTCAGTTTCATGGCCGTAGTCCTGATGGAATTTGCACCAACTAGATTTGTTCCTCTTTTGGGGTGGAGCCCTCAGCTTTTCTACCCATCTGATCAGATTATCTTCCTTTATGCATTCAAGGATATCCTCAATTTGGAAAGCCAGTGGGGTGTAGGTCTTAGAGATCCCCTCTGCCTTCTCTAATTTCCTTTTATAGCTCCGGCTAGCTGCTTCCGCAGCTAGAACTGCTAGGGTTACGAAAACAATGATCCTAGCTACCACACCAACATTGGTGGAGGCTAAGGCCTCTAGCATGAGGACCCTCTAGGTCAAATATTTGACTTGGGTTTGGAGTGAGGCATGATTGTTGAGAGATGGTTGAGGTGATTGTATAGATGCACAATCTCATCTTTGAATTCTATTCTGTGGTTGGATTATCCTTCCATTTTCTTCTTTGTTAGTCTTTACAAAATATATAATTTGAGACAAAACTAATAGAAGTGAGTAATCACAGATATATTGGATTAACCAAGTAGGAAATTGGGATGTAGCATTTGAAGTGATGCATGATGTTACAGATGAGGTCGTGGTCAGTAAGGCACATAGGTGTACTACTGTGACCTTTGAATGATATTCAGCAAGGTTGAGATGAAGACCACCTGAGTCCTTTCCCCGATGATTTGAAGTTGTTGTAATAGAACCTCACTAGTAGGGGCCGCGGTAAGGAAGGCAGTTAAACTTCCAAGACGCATCCCTGACTAGTAAATAATGGGGCAATCTCAAAATTGAAACCCAGAAACAAAGTTTTTTCTCCCGAAACATGTGGAGAGCATACCTACTAGGGTCTATCCATGAGAGAGTATCCTCTGGGAGCATAAACTTTACAATTCTAATGATAAAACCTAGATCATTGGTAAACAACAACAAAAAAGGGGTAAACATATATCTTCCCTAATTGCCCACCTTTACGGGGCTAAGGCCCATCATGATTTTTAGCATAATCTAGATGAAATGATATCACAGGGGTATGTAAAATAGATCTAAGGTCATAATAAGAGAGACCCATAAACATATTTGAATATACAAAATACCCATTCAGGGGTGTAAATATAAAATAGAGCTCAGTAACCAAAAATTTACTCATGAGATGATGATCCAAAGGATCCCCATGAATAGAATAAGGTGTTTAAGAGCTTAAAATATAGAGAAACAAGATTGAAATATCTCGGTTCTCACAGACGGTGCCAAATTGATGATAAGAGAAATCGTCCACTTGTCGGTTCCCACAGACGGCGCCAAATTGATGATAAGTAAAATAGAGCGAATAAAAGGATAAAATACAATATATATAGTGGTCCGGCTATAATAATGAGCCTACTTCCACTTTGGTACCACACTCTAAATATATATGTTGTTTAGTACATATTAATTAGGACTAAATAGGCGTACAAGCATGAGAATAGAAGAGAATACATGTTTACGAGAATTCCGGTGGCTCCGGAGTTGCGACTGTGATATTTCGGCCAGTAGATCCTAAGTTATGCTTAGTGGCATAGAGAGAGAGATCAGTTCTCAATGTAAGTAATGTATTTGGTTCTATTCCGAGGTGTTGACCTCTATTTATAGGTGTAGATGTTGTATAATTGGTGATGAGAGATGTTGTGGCCAGCTAAAAGATGAGCTTAGGGGTCGCAGCCAATATATTATAAGTGGGGTCGCAGTCTGTATGACCAAGGATGTGGCAGGTAGAAAGTAAGGTTGCAACCTATATGTTAAAGACTGCATCATGTATGCAAGGCATTTATGTATTTAATAGGAATTAAGACCGCGACCTATAGATTATAACACTGATATTAATGGTTCATGGCAGGTGGTGCAATATCTATACTACCACTTTTATCCAACTGTTTGAAGTTTTTAATCGAGTCTCTAGGAAGAGAAGTATACCAAACATGAGTAGAGTCCGTGAGGGTGCTTGAAAATTCTCTGCATCTCATCTCATCTGAGACCGAGAAGATGTCTACAGTAGATTGATACATCTCAACATGATGAACAAGGTTAGTGCTCTCGTCGTATTTCGGTGTGACCAACGGCAGTTTAAAGTTGGCCGGGGTGGGAAATCTCACGATTCTAGAAACAAATGGGGAACCCTCCATATAACCCCTCTACAGAGGGTCTTAACCCTTTATGAGACCTCTAATTTTATCCTCGACCTTTGGATAAAATGATTACATGGCTTATTGGCATCGGCTGCATTTCCTCCCTCAGCTGGAGGAATATTATCTTCTACCCCTCACTCCCGATCGGGAATGGTACGAGCTCTCTGCCCACTGTTCTATAATGACTATTTACTTCCCTTTGGACCTCGTCTTGGCCACATGGGGGTCATGGACCAGCACATTCATCATTTCTCCTGGCACCGACAAAGCTCCTTCTTGACCTCAACAACTGATCTCTGAGGTCACCCGTTGGGCTGAATCTTTCAAAGGCCGACCCTCTACTTAATCGATAAAAAGTTGAACCTCTGGGTTGTACATATTCTCTCGACCTTTTGTTGTTCCCTTAGATGACTTGAATGGGGTGCACAGTGTTAACCGATATCTTATATGGCTTCCAGCATTCGACCAGTGCATTATCGGCCACATAGTCATCGTACCGATCTTCTGGGCATGGGTGTACTTGCATTACCAAGAATAAATTCCTAGGGTAAGCAACATCCCTCCACCATTAATGAGGCAGTAGCTCCTTGTGAGGTGCCTGGGGTGGTACCCTGGCTTCTGGGTGGTGACCCCCCATGGCGACCGGAGTAATCATCTTCGGCGCTACTCTAGCAGGCCTCATGAACACATTTTTGCTAAAAGCATACAATTTCTCCTGCATCTCTTGTTGTCTAGCCACCAATTACTTCAAAGACATCCCCACCTCTGCCATCTCGGACTGAAGTGGAGCGTGACTAGAGCTAGGACCATCGAATGGTGGTGGAAATTCTGATGCCATCTCTCAAGTGCAACGGATGAGCTGTGAACTGAAGAAGAAAAGTTTATAAGCTTAACAAAATATCTTTTAATGGTAAAATAGATCCACAAGAGGGGAGAATTGGCTCACCACCAGAGACTCCGGTGAGTATAAGCTAGAGAAGGGAACAGATGAAAATCTTTGTTCCCACAAACGACACCAATTTGAAGATACCAAGGATGGAACCAGCAAATAAACTTATAAAAGTATGAACAACTAAAGCTCAATAACACCACAACAATGGAGTATGACATATACGTAAATAAGAGACGGGGGTGAGGATAAGAGGAAGAACACCAAAATATAAGTGGTTCAGCCAGAGCCTACATCCATTGTACCGTGTGAAATGTGGTTTTCACTATATTAAGAGCACTAATGGCCTGTAAATACAAGACTCAAGATTATATCTCTTTTAAAATTAGTTTGACAGAGTTATTCTAGGGTTATGAATTATTAATCCCTTCTAATGGATAAGATGAGGAGTATATATAGGGCTTGGGGGTGTAGTGTACCCCCAATCAGGCATAGAATGTTCCAAGCTAAGGAGGTCATGCTACCTGTCCTGTCACATGTATATCATGATGATGAAATATTCCCTCACGTGTGAGGGAGATATTGTTATAACGGTTTTGTACGCATGGGATCTGGAACCCACTCGTAGTCTTCCACGCATTCTCGAATCCACGTGCTCTATAAGCAACCACTGTCGATTATACTTCCCAGGCCGAGGCTGAGATAACGAGTCAATACCATGATGGGATTTACTGATAATGGTGTTATTTTGGATCGGATGTCATATCTTGAGTAGGAGGAGGAGGCGGAGGATACACTTGTAGTGATATCACTGGGGTTGTACATGCAGGTTTGGTATTCAGAGTTGAGGCTGCGATGTAATATAAGAGATATGAGGCCGAAGCCAAGATGCAATATGAGAGCTTAGAGGCTGAGTCAGAGATGAAATAAGAGAGCTATGAGGCCGAGGTCAAGATGAAATATGAGTGAGATGAGGTCGAGGTCGAGATACAATATGAGAGCTATGAGGCCGAGCCGACTCAAGATGAAGTCATGGATAAGTTATCGAGATGGAGTCCACTGATGGAATAACGCATGTCCTGCTGAGTTGTCACCTCCTGTACTCATCATCCGAGTGATGATCGAGATGAGGGTAGTAGATCATAGGAGGAATGTTACGGGACATGTTGACTAGCCTTCCAAAGGCTAAGGTCGAGTCATCTTTGGCTGAGCCCACGATCGAGATGAAGAGTCGGTCCTCCGATAGTTGCATCTGAGGCTGAGTTGTATCTAAGTAGGAGCCTGGCTTCACTATTATGGATGGGGCCAAGGATACCTGAGGTGACCGATGTTGTCATTTTATGATGAGACTTGGGGTTATGATGCAGAATATAAGCCGAGGCCGTTGCATTCTGCAATGACCCCTAGGTCGAGGTCTCAAGTTTACTACTTGATGGTCGAGTTTGTTGCCATGTTGGTCAAGGCCGAGGGGACAGGTCGAGGACAAGGCCTCCAAGATGGGTTTATGTTTGAGTTATATTTGTCACAAATTGATGGTCTGAAACTAGTCAGACTTGGCTGAGGGGTCCAACTCTAAGACGATGAAATATTTGGTATATCAATCATCAAGGTGGGATCACCCTCTGTGCGTAAACCTCTTAATAGCAAGCAGCATAGGTATGATCACACACATAATCAAATCAGATTTCTAGGTATTCACACAACCTATTTATATATTTTACTTGATAAGTGTACACACAACTCAATTTCATCAACTCGTATGTAATATATATCCCTCGTATATTCGACGCACCATAAACTCCCATTAAACTACTGATTTGTATAATTTTGAGTATCACTCACTCTAATATTACTAATTACCCATTCCTAACTCCTTACTTATTCCTGTCATATAGTACTAGTCATACACATAAGTTCACTCATCTCTTCGTAATCCGTCAATTTCCTTCCTTATTCTATTTTGGACATCTTGTCATTTATCACAATTCTTAACTCGTCTCAATTTATATAAACCTAATCCTTACTGTAGGTCTTCTGACGTTTTTACATTTCTCTCCATGAGTTAAAAATTTCCTAAAAGTTTTCTCATGATTTATCCACAATTTCTGGGTTTAAAAGTAAAAAATCTCAATTTTGGGCAAACCGAATCAGTTCGCTCAATAGCCAAATCGATTCTGCTTGCCGAATAAATTCACCTTTGGGATGAATCGATTCGAAATGAAATAGGTGTCCTCTTATTTTTATTACTGTTATAAATTTCTACACTATTTAACTCCTGAAACTTGTATTCTAACATCCCAATTTGTAAATTAAAATAACTAAACATCAAAGATATATATATATGAGGATGATTTCTAATGTAAATCTTGAATAAAGCCCAAACTATTTCATCATTTAGTCAGATTTAACACCTCATAATCGTAAATCCAATAGTTTTGTGTTCTTCATATAAATTCACCAAAAAACCATATTTGATCAATGATTCATCTCCCAAAATTCTTGGTTTTTGTTTCTCCATGTAATTGGATTTATTCTACATCAAATCATATTCCTAATTATAATTTTACTCATCAAATTATAAGTGTAGCATCAATTGGTCTTAATACAAAATTCATATTCTAATAGATCATCAATACGGGGTAGTGGATATTTATTTTGAATCATGACCTTATTCAACTCTCTATAATCAAGACACAATCGAAGCGACACATCCTTCTTCTTGAAAAAAAAACACTAGTGCACCCCACAGTGAAGTACGCCGTCGAATAAAACCCTACCCCAAGATTTATTGAATCTTCTCTCTCAACTAATCCATCTCAGATGGGGCCATGCGATAAGGCGCTTGAGCTATAGGTATCATACTAGTTACTAGATCTGTAACAAAATCAATTTCCCGGCTAGGCGGTAATCCGGGTATATCCTTAAAGGCATCCTTATATTCCTTTACAACTGGAATCGAGTCTAATGAAGATACCACCGCCTATGAGGTCTCATATTCAATGGGATCGACCCTCCCTCAGGAAGAAGCATCTCCACTTAGAATATCTCATGTCCTGGTACTGCAAATACTATTCTCCTCCTGTAATAATCTACCATCGCCTGATAACCCATTAACCAATCCATCCCCAAGATAACACCATATCCCTCCATATCCAATATAAGAAGATCTCCAGCTAAACATAATCTACCCACCTTGATATTTATATCTCTAAAATCGAGTGTATAAGCGACCCACTACCCATCGGTGACTCCACATGCATAAGGAGATGACAAACTTTCTCTAATAGTCCGATAACTCGTGCAAATCTAGTGTATATAAAAGAGTGTGATGCCCTAGTATCAAATAAAACACTACCAGTAAGCCCATGTATAGTAAATATACCCGCTAATGTTGGTGGTGTCTGTGGGGCATGCTAATTGGCAGCATCTCAGACTTTATAGACACGGTCATACTGAAGTTGTCTCTCCTATGAAGGTGTGAGTGGGGATGGTGCCAAAGGCGGCCGTTGTGCCTGCTGCTCCTATAAGGCACCCTGCTGCTATGGAGCTCTCCCCTACTGGCCCTTTTGTCCATAAATAAAGCACTGGTCTGGAAACTCTCTTTGACGCTAGCCCTGATTGACTTGAAGGTACTGACCTTGCTGGCCTCGACCCCACTGACCACCCCCATTGTTCCCTTGGCCCTGACGGCCCTGAAGAACCTGTTACTGCTGAGGACCCCATTGGCCCTGCCTGTAACCACTCTTGGGTCGATAGCCCTCAGATCTGAACCTCTTGGCATGATCCCCTTTTAGAAAATCATGCCCCTGTTTACATGACTGATGCTGCTGTGATACTCCACTAGCACCATCCCCTCCTATCTTGCCCTGCTGGCTGGGCTCAACTCCTCGCTTACTTGCCTTCACCTAGAAGCAATGGTCTTGATAATATAAAAGTGTAGGATTGATGACATATGTATAGGTCACCAATGACGTATTACCAATCAAGTGCTGGCAGATCCTCCAAGCCAAACCATCAATAAACCTTTCTTTCTTCATTTCCTCGTTGTTCACTTCTTCTAGTAAAAAATTAGTCAAACGAGTGAACTCCTCCTCATATTCGGCCACCGAATGATCACCTTGAGTCACGTCACTAAACTTCTTCATTATCTCAATCTCTACAGGTGGAGGGAAGTATTTGCAGCCAAACCACATCTAAAAATCAACAATAGTCATAGTATCCCTCTCTGCAATGATGGTAACTGACTCCCACCATTGTAATGCTTCCCTAACCAACCTGAAAGTAGTAAGCATCAAGTTCTTCACCTCACTATAGTGAACCATACGCAAATGGCGTTGAATATCTGTCTTCCACTAACACGTCGTAATCATATCATAACTCTCTTTAAATTCAGGTGGATGGCCCTTCTGGAAAGCCTCCCTCACCCTCTGCCACTCTATCGATCCTGGTTGTGCCTGAACCCCTGGTGACACTAGCAGTGGTGGCTGCTGGATCTAAGGAAAATGATGAGCCATGGCAGTAATAGCTCTATTCACTTCTTGTGCCACTATCATCGACACCTCAACTGTTGTCACTGTCTTCTTTGGTGATAGTGGTTGCAGTGCCTGTATCTCTGGCTGAGCCACACCTACATTATTTTGAGTTACTGCTCTCACTACTCCTCGTCTCCTAGGTGGCATCTGAAAATAGATTCTAAATGTATGAGTTCTCAGTTGATACAATTATAAAAGCAGAAGAACAAATCTTAAATGTGTAATCATGAATGCAACAGTCATAATAATAGGGATCTAAATCAGAGAACGATATGATGAAATCGTAGGAAGCCATATAGATCCTATGGACACTAGAACCAGATGCTCTGATACCATCTGTGACACCCCACCTAGTTTAATCATGGGTGATTGAAGCCCTTATACTTTTGACTCATTTGAGTCTATATTGTATAAGTGCTCATCTAGTTTGGAAATTGTGACAAAATTGTGTCTACCTAGAAACCAAAGAGCCTCAGAAGTTGGATTGCTTATTCATCTCTCTTTCTTGCTTTGATCAAGAACCTATTACCAACATTCACACACAGTAGAATTCATTTCATACATGTCATATTGCATAATTATGTGTGTACATGTGTTGAGTGTGTTTAAATCCCTAAGTTTGATTTTTAATAATTTTTTGGGATTTTTTAAACAATTTTTAAACCATATTTTATTAATTAAAACTTGATTTAAAAGTTTTGGGGTCAATCTCTAAATATTATTAGTTGTATATTATGGCCTAATTAATGTTACCTTGGGTAGAATCCAAAAGCGGCAGAGACTTCAGGGTATTCTTTGTAATTAAGTTTAGACGCGCGTTTTATATCCCTTAACTGGCCAACACATGTCTGCCTCTGATTGGTTAGATTTGTGTTTCTTTACTGAGACAATAGATGTGTGTGTTATCAGCCCTTAGATCATTTCTTATCAATGGTCTACATGTTGCCTTGATGAATCCCCGTGTAATTTTTTAAGCCAATCAGCGCTCGTTTAAGCACCGCCTTGTGTGAGCCATTAGATTCAAGTCAATTTAAATTGACTCGATCTCAGCCCTTGGTTTTGATCAGATATCTCGAACCTTCCTCTCACCCTATATAAAGGCCTCTATTCTCAGACTTCGAAGACTTTTTGCCATTTCATTTCCTCTGAGTAATTGAGATAAGAGAGTAGAAAGAGAAGAGAGAAACCAGAGAGAGAAAAAAGTTAAAAACCCTAACTTCGTCCAAATCCTTTACAAACCTAAACCAAACACTTCTTCAAAACACCATATCCAAAAAAAACACCATCCTGAGTGTTCTTGAGTGTTTGAATGTTTGAGTTGAGTTATTTTTGGTTGCTGTAACCTTGTGTTCGTGAGATCTTATTTCCAACTTAGACATTACTTAGATCTAGTTTTTGTTTCCATAGAAATATCAGATCTGAGTTATTCATGTTACATTACACTTAGTTTCATTTTATTTCTCATCTTGAGAAATATATTGTTGATTATTTTCTCTAAAAAAATGTTTTCTTACTTTGAAATCAATAATAAATGCTTTCTGTTTCATGTTCTTGTAAAAATAAACCTTTGACCTAGTTTGGAATCTCACTTGGAGGTTTTCAATCTCAAAAAGTTTTTGTTTTAAATTCTGAGATTGATTAAGACCTTGTTTGTCTTCCTAGCAAGGTATCCGTGGATTCTGTGATAGATTGAAAGGTCAAATAAGGTTCAAAGTTTTCTAAGAAGAAAGAAAAAGAAAAGATCACTGTATATAGTGTAACTGTAATTTGTTAGGACTATTTGTACTTAATAAGTGTGTGTGTGTGCATGCATGTGTTAGAAAGCACCTTCACAAACACTTACATCCTACAACACGAAAAGTGTTGGTAATAAGATCTTGAGAACATAAGTCGACGTAAAGTGCTGGAACAAATCAAAAATTGACAAACTGGGAGAACTACATCTACAATCGGAACTGCAGAGAAGTTTAAGGACACCAGAGGGTACATTCCTAAACTTATATAGGTCTGAGTTGTTTGCATGTTAGTTATATAGTTTGTAACTCATATATTTATTTTAGTGGATTTTTCATTTTACTCCGTAGAGGGAGTCGTGGATGTTTCCTCAATTGGTGAGGTTTTACCACGTAAAAAATTGTGAACAGAAGCCTTCTACATTTTCTCATCTCATTCTTGGTTGTGGTGTGTTTAAAACTTGTTTAAACTATCTTTTAAACTTGTTGCCTAAATCTTGAATAAGATCTCGTACATACTGTTTTATTAAACACGTCTTGTGATTAATCATTTTTTATTTAAGAAAAGAGTTTCTTCAAAAAACAACTCGGAGTTACTTAAATAGTTTATTTTCATAAACGGCTTTAGTAACGCATTTTTCAATTGGTATCAGTCCATTATTAAATTAAATCGAAATCATTAATGGTTTCATTCTTATCATCACTATCGAAAATGTTTTATTTACTAATCATCTATGTCAAATTAAGTTGGTGCCAATTTTATCTTTTAGTATTAACACATGAAATGATAATTTAAATAAATTAAACCATTCCGACATGAATATAGGCTAAACAATCACATGACATATATGAATAATTAAGTAAAGGAGACCAAATAAACCATCGGTTCTCTAAGCATAAAATCCGACCACAATCTAAAATAAGTAAATAAAATCTAAATACAATGCGCTGCATAACTGAAATAAATAAATAGTGTAAAGGCAACACGCCTAGATGAACTGATAATGAAATCTCCTATCTTGAAAGAACGAGCTGAAGCGACTAAAAAAATCATGCAATCCTCCCTAATGCTACAACTACGTGTCACTGGATATGATCTCTAAGTTGGGCGTCCATGTGGTTGGACACCTAAAATGTTTTGAAAATATTTTGACATGGGTCAGGGCCCAAGTAAAACATTTTTAAAATATTTAGCAAGTATTTAAATCACAACTTAAATCAGTTATTTGATACATATGTATTATTCACGTACACTCACTTGAGATCCCCACCTCTCAACTAATGTGCACGCCTAACGTGATCTACCTAACTATCATCCCCTGCCCAACTAGCTAAGGTATCTGACTACTCTCGATATTCCATCTCTCACGTACATCCCAGCACAATGGTCTCAATAATAAATTATTTATTCCCTTTTTATTATTGAGTAAATTATTTAAGGTTCACCACTTAATTTCGTTTTTAGATATTCATCATCTATCAATTTTGCTCTTTCACATAAGTAGATATATTACAATGGTATATTTCCATAACACATATAATATATACACAAATATAGCATCCCCAGAATGGCGACTCGTGATGCTGGCGTATTCTGCTATCATGTCCATGTACGTCTCGTACTCAAATAAGGAGTATTGGTTCGGTATGTCTCCTCGAACCCAAAATAAATCAACATAATAGTGGAGGCGAACACGGTTTTGAGCCTTTGGTTTACGCATATACCTAAGGTACCTTAACGACCTGCCAATTGTACTAATACACGACACTACGTGGACCGCCCTAAGTTCCATGTTCTTGGGCACTAATTGAGACCTCACTAAAATCATCAAGGTGGGATCTCCCTTTGCACGTAAACCTCCCGATAGCAAGTAGTGTAGGCATATTCACACACATAACCAAATCATATTTATAGGTATTCACACAACCTATTTATATATTTTTCTGGGTAAGTGCACACACAACTCATTTTCATCAACTCGTACGTAGTATATATCGCTCGTATATTCGATGTACCATAGACTCCAATTAAACTACTAATTTGTATAATTTAGAGTATCACTCACTCTAATATTCCTAATTTCCCATTCCTAACTCCTTACTTATTCCCGTCATATCATACTAGTCATACACATAAGTTCACTCATTTCTTCCTAATCCGTATCGAATTTCCTTCCTTTATCAATTTTTGACATCTTGTCATTTATCCCAATTCTTAACTAGTCTCAATGACATTTTTACATTTATCTCCATAGGTTAAACATGCCCTAAAATTTTTCTCATGAATTATCCACGATTTCTGGATTGAAAAGTAAAAATTTTCAATTCTAGGCAAACCGAAAAAAATTTCCTAGTGGCTGAATCGATTTGAAATGTAGCAGGTGCCTTCTTCTTTTTATAGTTTTTACAAATTTCTACACTATCTAACTCTTCAAACTTTCATACGAACATCCCAATTTCTAAATTAACATAACTAAACATCAAAGATATCTATGAGGGTGATTTCTAAGTAAATCGTGAATAAAATCCATAATATTTCATCATATAGTCAGATTTAACACCTCATAATCATAAATCCTATAGTTTTGTGTTCTACGTAAAAATTCTCCATAAACCCAGATTTGATCCATGATTCAACTCCCAAAATTCTTTGTTTTTGTTTCTCCATGTAATTGGATTTATTCTACATCAAATCATATTCCCAATTATAATTTTACTCATCAAATTATAAATGTAACATCAATTGGTCGTAATACAAAATTCCTATTTTACACAGGAATGATAATTAATAAAATTTGCAAGATAAATACTTGACTTATATTGGATTGATATAATTTGATCCTCTTTGATGGAGCTTCTCTACTAATCCCTCCTATAATAGTGGTTGTCATGCAAAAATTAGCTTGAATTCTCCAAAACCCTTCCTTGCGCTCCAAGAAAACTCTTTATCTTCTCTCTACTTGCCTCCACTTGTTTTGTAATCTATTTACCATAGCCTCACAACACCATAACTATATATAATACTTAAAATCCCTAAATTCCTTTAACCCTAAGTTATAAAATGATTAAAATGCCCTCTCAAGTTGTTAATTATGTCTAAAACTGTCCCGGGACTCAAACTACACACATGAGTATACTATTTTGAGTGTTTTGACCTTGCCGAACTCAACCGTAACCTCAAAATCATCATTTGAGTTACTCATAATTTATTTTCTATCTCTACCTTATTTAATCCGCTCATGACATTCGATTGAGATATCATATTGTCACGGCACTAGCACTCATTGTGACATCAATTATAAAATTACTATTCACTTAGTAATTTTATTCAATAAACATTAATCATTTCTCTCTGAATCATAATTTAATCAACCCATCATAATTAAATTTCCATTAAATGACATCACACGTGTAATTTAAATTTTTAACCAAATTAATTTATTTTTAATTCTTTAACAATACGGGTTGTTACACCTTACACAGATACAGCGAGAATTTCAGCACGTAGTGTTTGCGGTAATTATAACCATGTGAAGCCCGTCATCAAAGCATCACGATATCGGTCTCTATCACTCGCGTCGCATAAGGATATCCCCCCTGATATTTACCCCACGAGTATACATGCCCGATATGATGCAGATAATACACCAAACAAGTAATCCTACACATTTGAGGGTTCCTAGTCTTAATTCCATCTTTAACACCTTAATTAACCTCTTTTAGTTAAGAATTTTCATTAGAAATTAAATATCTCTCAATCACCTTGTTCGATAGAGAATACATAGATTATTCGAACGAGTTACCAATGTCATTCAAATAAGAAACCCTAAGTCCCATTCAAACAAACTTCCCTTTTTGTTCGAACGGGAATTTCTGCCTTCGAACGAGGCCACAATCTCGTTCAAATGAGATTAGCCCAGAATCGTCATTTTTCCAGCAAAAATCAGCCATTGTTGACCATAAAATCTCCATTCCAAGCCTTTAATCATCTCCAAACTTCAATTTCTAAATGCATAATTGTTCCAACAATAACCCTAACCAATTTGTAATGGTTTTAGATTAATCTTAAACTAATCTTAGATATATATTCAAATTATCATACCAAGACCCTAACATATAATTATATCCCAATTTAACCCCATTACATATTTTCCTACAAAAACTAACATTGGGTTTTCATTGCTTTAAATGAATTACAATCTTTAAATCATCAATTAAAAAAATTCTACTCTAAATCATAATAAACCAAACAATTCCATAGTATTCGAAGCACATGAATTGCAATCTACTTATCCAATTAATAAAGTTCTAGTAATTGTTAATTAAATTATCTAGTTGGTATTATATTACTTTTAGGTTAAAAAACCAATGAGCAATCATACAATAATACAACCTCTATTACAAAATTACACTAAATAAAATTGACTCTAATTCAAGTAGGTTGAAATCATAAGATAAATCCAAGTTCCTTTTTTCCTCCACTTAGCCTCTTCTCCTTAGCTAAAGGGCTCTCCTCCAAAGTGTGGAAAGTGGTTTAACATAACCCTAATATTCATTTTATAATTCTAACCACGAAATTAAGGCCAGGCTTTAGAAGAGTATGTGCGTGCGCTCAAATAAGAAATTATATAATTAAATTCAGTTTAACCCAAATAAACCCTAAACATGCAACTAGGTGTAATTGAATCAAGAAGTAGATCATGAAGATTAATCAAACACACATAAGTGAGGAAAAACCCCCCAAAGGGGCAAAACCATTTATTTTCATTATAATATTGTAACGTACAATTTCGGATTACAACGAAATTACAAGTGACTAAGAATTACCCTCAGGTGTTGAATTCTGTAGTCGTCGACTGGAGATATCCCTTTCTAGTAGGGCAGCAATGAAGAAGAAGAAGAGCGGTCTTCTTCACAAGGGTTGAACAGCAAAGGTTTGTGTTCTAGGGTTACCAAAAGTGATTCACAAATGTATGAGAGGTTGTGTGAATCAAACCATGAGTTTTTGAACTCACAAAGATGAAGACTTTTGAGTTTATGAACTCTGAAAATCGTGTGAACAAGTCTTAGAAACAACCTCCCCGTAGTGGGTTTATTAAAGAAACTTTTAGCCTAAAAAATTTGACCACGATCTGGTTGAAATTATACCAGGCGGACCGGTTCGGGTCTGAGGCGGATCGGTTTGAGGGGGAGGATCGGTTCGTTTTATATTGGGCTTTATCGGTTCTCTACCAGTCCGGGGTATACTGGCTTTTCAGCAAGCGGATTGGTCCGGTACAGGGGCGGACCGGTCCGGGATCGGATAGGTTCTTTTTTTTGGGCGGACCGGTCCGGCCTGTCAGACTTTTGATTCCTCCTCTTCTTTGATATTCAAACTCGTTGATGACGATATGAACCTTGAATTACTTCAACGGTGTAACGGCGTATGACATAACAATTGATAATGGACAAAAATGTCCTTACAAATCTCCCCCTATGTCTATGCCGGTACATACATAAAAAACAAACATCCGAATTATCAACCAAAAAAAATGCCTATACAAGTCTACCCTTCCATGAACCTAAAACTGAAAAGGTACAAATGAATAAGACTTCATCGTTTGATCTTCGAATCTTCAGGAATCTCAACGCTTTTCTCATCAGGGTGTGCAATTCAGAGATCAAACGGTACCTACACACATGAGATAAAGCAAAATACCAAGTGACGTATCGAGTTTGAAATGAGATAAACAGATATGCCAATATACCAATTTGTGATAAACAACTCAACACTTCAAAACTCCCCAGTAATGTGATAATTCTTTCTCCCCTTTTTATGATGTCCCTAAATAGACAAATGAGAAGAATAAATCAAACAAGTAAAGACAGGGAGTCACAATGAATAAACAACTATTTTTGAATTTTTTAAAATTTTTCATACAAAGAATATATACAAGGACTCACACCATGAACGAGTACAAAACAACCAAGTCGATGATAGTGTAAATGAATGGGTGTGATCAAATTCGATAGGAAAATCAATGCATACAAACATGACATATGTGCACGATGAATATCGGATACTCCTAACGAATGAACTCAAAGTCTTCCTTTGGTGTAAAAAAGATGGAAATATAAGACATTGACTCAATCAAATCAACAAATCAAAGCTAAAAATTATTTCTACACCAATAACGTCCAAAACGTTTTATGCATTTTCAGGACTTTCAAGGAAGTGCAAAGCCGTTTATATTCTCCAACCAAACTCCCTCAGATATTAATATTGAATAGAGGCTTTCTAAATTCTCAAACTTTGGAGAATTGAAGGTGAAATATAAATGGCCCATATTTGGCAGGAATTTATATTTATTGCCTTTAAATTTTTTCGGGCTCTTTTAACCTCTTTGGACCCCGGATAATAAAATTCCTCCATTTTTTAGGTCCTTTGGAACGGTGGCTTTTGTGCAAAGAAGTGATAATTACCTTTTGCAGCCCCTCCCCGTTCTTAAACAAACACTCAGTCTCACAAAAAAAAACGGTTTTTACATGCATTCCAATCTTGTCAAGTTTTATCGCATATTGTAAGTTGTATAGACAGAATTGAGATGGAAACACTCAAGCCAACATGTGATAGACAAGTGCAATAATCAAATAAAATCGTGCATGTGTGCAGTAAAGGAGATAGGAGTCAAACATGTAGAAAGATATCACTAATCACATCTCAAAGACTCCAATCAATGTAAAGCACATGGATGAAATGGTGTAGCGTCTCAAATCTCTATCAAACAGTCACATGGGTAAATGGAATGAAGGTGTGACTTGGCTATCTTAAATGCTCATCCATAAAAGGTGCAAAATAAAATACAAATATCTTTTTGGGCTTTCCTGAAATATTTATATACAAAAACAAAAAAAAAACATCTTTTTGGATTTTTCAAAAGAATAAATAAATAGTTGTACAACAAAAGAATGATACATATAAAACATACTAGCAATAGGACGCATATGATATGAACATGAAAAAGCATCATATTCTAGACATAGACCAACCCCTCAGTCAACTGTGCCAATCCCCAAAGACTTCCTAAGACTCTCAAATCTAAGGGCATCTCAAGGTTTCGTGAAAATGTCGGCTAACTGACGGTCGGTGGGAACAAAACTCAGGGATACGACTTTCTCCTCAACTAGCTGTCGTATAAAGTGCTCGCATATCCTAATGTGATTTGTGCGCGAATGCTGGACTGGATTGCGGGATATGTGTATTGCGCTCGTAATATCACAGGAAATGGTCAGGGTGTCCTGTGAAATCCCATAATCCTCCAGCATTTGCTTCATCCACAAGAGTTGCGTGCAATAACTCTCGGTGGCTATGTACTCAGCCTCTGCAGTGGATAAAGAGATGGAATTTTGCTTCTTGCTCAGCCAGGAGACAAGAGCAGAACCAAAATAGAAACACCCACCAGAAGTGCTCCTACAACCATCTACATCCCCGGCCCAATCGGCATCTGAATAGGCGGACAAACGGTCATCGGTATCAAAGGAATACCAAATACCGTATGAGAGAGTTCCACTCACGTATTTAATAATACGTTTTAGAGCAAGTAAATGTGACTCTTTCGAGGACGCCTGATATCGCGCACAGACTCCAACACTAAAGGCTATATCGGGATGACTGGCAGTCAAGTAGAGAATACTACCTATCATACTCCGATATAAGGTTTGCTCTACGTCCTTGCCTGAAGTGTCCTTACTAAGCTTGGTAGTGGTACTCATAGGTGTACGTGCATGCTTAGCGGAGTCTAAACCAAATTTCTTCACTAGGTCTCTAGCATACTTGGATTGGGAGATGAACATCCCATCCTCTAGCTGACGAACCTGGAGACCAAGGAAGAATGTAAGCTCACCAACCATGCTCATCTCAAACTCAATTTTCATCTCCTATTCAAAGTGATGAGCATGTTGAGAGCACGTGAATCCAAAGACTATGTCGTCCACATAGACCTGGGCAACCAAAATTTCACCGTCATCTCTCCTGACGAACAACGTCATATTAAATCCCCCTCTCTTGAATCCACGGGCTAAGAGATAGGAAGTAAGCCTCTCGTACCAAGCACGTGGTGCTTGCTTCAAACCATACAAGTCTTTCCTCAGATAGTAGACGTGCTCCGGGTGCTGAGGGTCTTCAAACCCTTTTGGTTGTTCCACGTAAACCTCCTCCTGTAGAATGCCATTCAGAAAGGCACTCTTGACATCCATCTGATATAATTTGAAGCGCAGATGGCATGCGATGGTGAGTAATAGACGGACGGGCTCAAGCCTAGCAACAGGAGCAAATGTCTCCCCAAATTCTACACCCTCTATCTATGTGTAGCCTTGAGCGACCAACCTAGATTTGTTTCGGATTATGGTACCATTTTTATCCATTTTATTCTTGAATATCCATCTGGTACCTATCACATTTGTCTCACTAGGTCGGGGGACAAGTTCCCAGACATTATTCTTTTTAAACTAAAGCAACTCTTCCTGCATAGCAGATATCCAGTGTTCATCCTTGAGTGCTTCTTTATGATTCTTGGGCTCGACTTTGGACGTGTAGCAAAAGTGGCTAATGACGTTCTCTAGCTGAGCACCAGTCTTGACCCCAAGAGTGGGATCACCAACAATGGCAGAAGGGTCATGACTCTTGCGAATCCAAGCAGGTGTGTCCCCTAGCACAGGAGTGGGGACCAAAGAGTGTGAGAGAGGGACAAGTAAATCACTGTCAGCAAAGTCCTCATCCTCACACTGAAGGTTAGGATCAATAACCGTCGGAGGTTCGTCATCTTTCACGGTGACGTTTATTGATTCCATAACCTTAGAGCTCTTCAGGTTAAAAACCCGGTATGCTCTACTAGTCGATGAATATCCTAGCAATATTCCCTCGTCGCTCCGGGAGTCTAACTTTCCTAATTGCTCTCTATCCCGTAGGATGTAGCATTTACTCCCAAAAACACAAAAATATGCCAGGTTGGGCTTCTTGCCACTCCACAATTCATAAGGTGTATGAAGTGTGTGTGGATGCAGATAGACCCTATTCACCGTGTGGCATGCAGTAGACACTGCCTCTGCCCAAAATCTCCTAGAAACATTACGACCTAGAAGGATAGATCTAGCCATTTCCTGGATCGTTCTATTCTTTCTCTCAACAATCCCATTTTGCAGAGGAGTCTTCACTGCAGAAAACTCATGTTTGATCCCAAGGCTATCACAATAGAGATCTACTTTTGCCTCCTTAAATTCTGTGCAGTTGTCACTACGTATCCTGTTAATAGTGACTCCGTGTTGATTTTGCAGGACACGGCACTTGGTCATTAAAAACTCTACAGCATCGGATTTCTCCTTCAGAAAACCTACAATGGAGTATCTGGAGAAATCATCCACCATCACGAGGATATACCTCTTACCATCCAGACTCTCGGTACGAGTGGGACCCATAAGATCCATGTGTATAAGCTCAAGAACACGAGAGGTGGTAATGGAATGCAACTTTCTATGGGGACTATGAATTTGTTTTCCCAACTGACAGGGTCCACAAACTGTCGAAGTTGGCCTTCCAAGAGACGGTAAGCCACGTACTAGGTCCTTTCTAGCTAAGCGAGTGAGATCTATAATATTAACGTGACCTAGACGTTGGTGCCACAGATCCATAGGAGTGATCGTGGCACTATTGCAGACAAGTGAGGATGTGGGCTCAGTCCCATAGCAATTATCCTCTGTCCTCACCCCTTGCATCAATAGTTTACCGGCTTGATTGTAGACATTACACGCATCCCGGTCAAATTTTACAGCAAAGTCAGTGTCGCACAACTGGTTAATACTGAGAAGGTTTACTTTTAAACCTTTGACGTACAACACATTCTTTAGCTCAGGAAATCCTGGTAACTCTACAGTACCTCGTCCTATAATGCTAGACTTGCTCCCATATCCAAAGGTGACTCTGCCATCCTGATAATCCTCAAGAGATGTAAAAAATGAGGCATCACCTGTCATATGTTTGGAGCACCCACTTTCAAAATACCACTGTGAGGTATTATGTGCTTTGATAGCAACATGAACAACAAAAGCCTTTTTATCTTTCTTAGGTACCCAATAAGTGGTGACCTTTTGTTTTCCTTTGTTGTTGTTGGTTTTAGCTGGAATGTGAGAAGCATTCACTAACGGCAAAGACATCCGTCGGAATTCTTCCATCAAACTCTGAGATGTGGCAGCTAAGAACTCAACTCGCTCTCTCAGACTAGAAAACTCATCAGTATGATGTGGTGGAGCAGTAGTACGTTGTGTCCGACCCATGCTATAGCAAAACTCCCTGAGGTGGCCTTTTCTTTTGCAATAGATACAAAAGAACACAGTCAAAGGCAGACCTTGGTTTGCTTTTCTTTGTCGAACTCTCCTTCGAGGTTTTTGACGATGGCCATAAGGAGTCATAGTAAACTCAGGAACAGGTCCAGGTGAAATTTGGGATGTGGAGGCACCATCATAACCTATTCCCTGCCAATCACCAAAACCTATAGCGGGGCCGAGGAGCATCTTTCCCATTTTCCCTGATCTGTCCTCGATTTGTACCTTGACTTCCCGTGCTTTCTCAAGATCATGAGTCAGCTGGGCAACAAGGGCTTCAAGTTTCTTCCAAGTCTCCGCGGAGGAATGAATCTTACTCGTAAGACTAGCCACTTGTTTAGTCAAGTCCCCTCTCTCTTTCTCAAAAATACTCTCTCTCTCTCTAAACAAACTCTCTTTCTCAACACAGGAAGATTCTCTCTCTCTCAGGGCGGTGCAGGTGGAGGACTCTCTCTCTCACTCACTTTTTTTGAATCTTCCTCTAAGCTGATGATCTTAAGAACTAGCGTTTTGTTACGTTTTTTAGTTTTAAATGAATCAGAATATAATTCAGTGTAGGCATGTTGAATATCACTCTCGCTCTCACTTCAGTCATCCTCCCCCTCACTCACATCGATCTCACTGTCGAGGTGTCCTTGTGAAGCATCATCCTCATCGTCGTGAGGAGAACTAGGGGTCACATGACTGGCCATGAATGTGGTGAATTTACACTCATGCGGTGACTAATCTCCTGAATCCACCGTCTCGACCTCACTGTCGTCGCTAAGAGTAACATTAAGGACAGCTTTCCCTTTCTCTCTATTCAGATGAGTGGCACACTCAAAGGCTCTATGACCCCTACCGTCACACTCAAAGCATCTCTCACTTTATTTCTTAAGAGGATTTTTGGAATCTTCTTCATTTTTCTTTTCAAACTTATTTTTCTCAAATTTCTTTTTATCTTTAAAATTGCCATTTTTCTTAAATTTGAGAATCCTCTTGAATTTTTTTGCAAACAGAGCCAAATCATCTAAGTCAAAATCACAATCAGAATCTGACATGTCAGTCTCTCTTTTTCTAGATGACTCTATTCTCTTTCTAGCCGACCCCTCACTCTTTCTCTCTTGGGCATTAAGTGCAATTCCCTTATCTTTAGACCTAGCAGTTTTAGGGAACATATCAATTTCGTAAGTTTGCAAATCTCCTACAAGTTCTTCCAATTTTAGTGTATTTAAATTACCCATAGAATTTAGCACAATGACTTTAGGGATAAAACGCTTATGCAAAGAACGAAGAATCTTTTTAACAACTCTAGCATTAGAAATATGTTCACCAAGATTAAAGCTAGTATTAACAATGTCAGAAAGTCTAGCATAGAAATCATCAAAACATTCAGTCTCATGCATGGTGATGGTTTCAAATTGAGTTGTCAAATTTTGCAATTTAGACTCTTTCACAGCATTTGTTCCTTCATGGGTGAGTTTTAAAACATCCCATGCATCTTTTGACGTGGTGCACGTCATTATGCATTTGAGCTCATCAGGAGTGATAGACCCAAAAATAGCACTCAGACCCTTAGAATTGAATGATGACCATTTAAATTCGTCTTCAGTCCAAGACGTGACAGGTTTTAAATTGATCACGTTATCAACAGTGACGGAGGGAGGAGTCCACCCTCTTTCAAATAAAATCCAAACCCTTTCATCTATGGCCTTTAAAGCATATCTCATGTGGGCTTTCTAATATGCATAGTTTGTTCCGTCAAAAACTGGCATTTTATTATGTAACTTCTCCATAATGAATACACTCGTTTTCAAAAATCATTTTTTTAGAAAATTAATATCTTAGAAAAATTTTGCGAAAAAATTATACGATAAAATTGTCTAATTGGCTCTGATACCAATTTGAGAAGAGTATGCGCGTGCGCTCAAATAAGAAATTATATAATTAAATTCAGTTTAACCCAAATAAACCCTAAACATGCAACTAGGTGTGATTGAATCAAAAAGTAGATCATGAAGATTAATCAAACACACATAAGTGAGGAAAAATCCCCCAAAGGGGCAAAACCATTTATTTTCATTATAATATTGTAACGTACAATTTTGGATTACAACGAAAATACAAGTGACTAAGAATTACCCTCAGGTGTCGGATTTTGTAGTCGGCGACTGGAGATATCCCTTTCCAGTAGGGCAACAATGAAGAAGAAGAGCGATCTTCTTCACAAGGGTTGAACAGCAAAGATTTGTGTTCTAGGATTATCAAAAGTGATTCACAAATGTATGAGAGGTTGTGTGAATCAAACCATGAGTTTTTGAACTCACAAAGATGAAGACTTTTGAGTTTATGAACTCTGAAAATTGTGTGAACAAGTCTTATAAACAACCTCCCCGTAGTGGGTTTATAAAAGAAACTTTTAGCCTACAAAATCTAACCACGATCTGGTTGAAATTATCCCAGGTGGACTGGTCTGGGTCTGAGGAGGATCGGTCCGAGGGGGCGGATCGGTTCATTTTATATTGGGCTTTATCGGCTCGCTACCATCCTGGGGTATACTGGCTTTTCAGTAAGCGGATCGGTCTGGTACAGGGGCACACCGGTCCGGCCTGTCAGACTTTTGATTCCTCCTCTTCTTTGATATTCGGACTCGTTGATAACGATATGAACCTCGAATTACTTCAACGGTGTAACGGCGTATGACATAACAATTGATAATGGACAAAAATGCTCTTATAAGACTCGATATGGGCTGTGACATACTAAGCCCAAAAATGATTCCAAATAGCCTGAAGTCTAGACTAAGTCAAATATTAGCCTATGGGACTTACAATACAACCTTTTAAGGTGTAATCATGCACCTAACATCACTATAACTATTCTATCAAAACAATTATCTTTATTCGCTAAATAATTACTATTTCATTACCATATTTTAAATTCAATTGGATTTCAAATAAAATTATAATTTGTAGCGATGTCACCAATAGTCTGTTTATTACTATTGTTATAGGCAAACTCCACAAGAGGTAGGTGTTGATCTCACCCGCTTTTGAGATCCAACACACATGAAAAAATCATATCCTCCAAAATCTACTTCAGTCTAAACATCGAACTAATGAATCAACGTCTTACTCAAACTCAGTTGTACAACCATAGCCTACTGAAAACCTCTTCAGTGTATAGATGTGAAAGTATTATCCCGATTGGACACAATGGTGTGGTACACTATGAAGTCGTACAATCTATCCAAAAAATAATTAAGCATACGGCTATGAAATTTGTCCATATGGAAATGAAATGAGCCTCATTTGTCAATCTATCAACGATGACCTAAATTGAATCATGACCGCTTTGCAACCCTGTCAATCCCACTATGAAGTCCATGGAGATACTCTTTGAATTCCACTCAAGAATATCCAAAGGTTGTTACTCCCCATCCGGTCTTTAGCAGTCCACCTTTACTAGTTAATATATGGTACACGTAGATAAACTCTACAACATCCTTTTTTATCCCGGTCCACCAATATGCTCTACGCATCTACTTATACATTTTATATCCTCCCGTATATATCATGAATCGTGAACCATGAGCCTCGGATAAAACATACCTATTCAACTTGGGATTCTCTGGCACTACTAACTATCCCTGAATTCTCAAGCTATCGTCTGAACCAATCGAGAAAAAAGGAACTCTGCCTAACACTACTTGTTGTACTTTTTCCTGACAGAAGGTATCGAAGCAAGTTCATATATCACCCTTGTCACCATAACTGACATAACAATCACTACTCCTAAAAATGTTTCATATAAATCTAAGTCTCGAGTGGCATTCCAATATGTTATCTAAATGTTCGATAAATCATCTTAATGCTCGAACCACGAGGTTTTAATGTAATGGTCAGTCTTTGAATCAAAGCATTAACTACCATATTCTCCCTCCCCGAATGGTCATGGATCGAAAAAAGGTAGTCATTCAAAAACACAAGCTATCTCCTATGTATCAAATTCATCTACCTATGTGTAAATAGGTATGGGAGACTCTTATGATCGGAATAGAACGTGAAAATATCACCCAACAAATAGTGTCTCCAAATACGAAGGGCACTGACTATTGCTGCCAACCTTAAATCATGAGGGGGGTAGTTACCCTCATGAGGCTTAAGTTTACGGGATGCATAAATTATAGGCCTCTAGTTATGCATCATTACCCCTTCAAATACCTGAAGTGATGCATTTGTAAACACCAAATACTCTAATCTAGTGTGTGGTAATACATTTACGACCGCGACAGTGAGCTTCTCCTTGAGCTCTTCAAAAGCTTTATGGCACATCGTACTATAAACAAACGACAAGCCCTTACGAGTGAGATGAGTTAGTAGTCCAATAATTGTTGAGAACCCACGAATGATCCTCCTATAGTATCCATCCAAATCGAATAAAATCCTAACTTATTAAGGCATCTTGGGTTGTCCCCAATCTATAATTATAGAAGCTTTCCAAGGACCTTCAAAATCTAACATGGTCCAAAAACTGAACCTCTCACAACCAAAATCCACACTTGGAGAACTTTTCATACGACTTATGTTCATGTAGTGTTTGTAAAACCAATTGCAAATATTATGCATGTTAATACTTCTATCGAGATGATATCAAAATGTTGTCAATAAATACAATGATGAATAGATCCAAAATTACTTGAGATACCCGATTCATCATTTCAATGAACACCAGTGGCTCTTTGTATAGTCCAAAATACATGACCCAGAACTCATATAAACCATATCACATCAAAAAAGTCGCATTCAAAATGTCCTCCTTTTGAATATGTAACTAGTGATACTCTGAGCACAAGTTAATCTTGAAAAAGAATGATGTGCTCTTTAACTAATTGAATAAATTATCGATCAAGTAACAAATACTATTTTCATCTCATGAATTTATTCAACTCCCAATAATCTATACATAATAGAAGCGATCCATCTCTTTTCTTAACAAATAAAATATGAGTTCCCCATGGAGATGTACTCCTCCGCATAAACCCCTGACCTAATAAATATTGTCTATACTCACTCAAATATTTATTCTCTAATGGATACATATGGTACGGTTCCTCACGGTGGTCCTGGTGCTTGATATCAAATCAATGTAAAAATATACGTGTCTAGTTAGTGGTAATCTTGGTACCTCCTCAAATACGTTCGTAAACTTCTGGACAATCGGCATTGAATCTAATGATATTATGACCTCATCAGCTGAAGTTGCATCTATAAAATAAAAGTGTGTGCTAGACCCTCACTCGATCCTAGGCATACCAACTAAGAACATTTCCTATTTGAAAATAGAAAGTGTAATCATTTTCCTGCTTCAATCAATCTGTGTGTGATACTAATCTAGCCAATATATGCCTAAAATGATATTGTATGTCAAAATATGCAATAATAATAAATCTGAATAAAAATATAACCGATCGATCTCTACCCCCAAGCCTATACAAATATGGCATAAGGTAATACCCCTACCTACTGGGGTATCCTCATGCGAAGATGCATCTTCTTCTATATCTACTAAGTCGATGTAGATGCAAATGCATAGCAAGTAAACGATTATGATGTTCTTGTGCTAAACAGGAATTGCTGATACCCATAATCGCCCGAAGCTATACTATTTGAGCTGCCTGATGGACGTTGTAAACACGTCTATAATGAAGTTGTGGGTTAAGATATCTAACCTGCCTGAGGAAAAGACGGATACGCTGGTAATAATGGCAAGGTCTGGTAATGTGGTGTGACTCGAAAAGCCATTTAATGCACCTGACATCTTGCCTGGTATCCCTTAGGGAAACTACAAAAATAATGTATCCACTCCCCACAAGTGACATTAGATTCAAATAAATGAACAAGAAAAACGATAGATGTACAACGAACAATAATGAATATGATTGAGCCGGATTCTTTTAAAGAGAATTCTCCACAACTAACTCTCCCTTTTAAATTCGAATACACTTTTTAACAATAGATTTCAACTTAAAAATTATCTCATCATATTTAGAAATATAATCAAACGTGTGCACTAGCTAGTGGTAAAAGATATTGTTTAACCACATAATTATTTTATTTTTTTCATTGATTTCTAACATGCAACAGTATGTTTTAATTTTCGTTGTATGTTTCTTCATTTTGTTAAAAGTGTCTTTATTTAATTAGGTATTGTCTAAACCTAACAACACAAGATTTTTTCACTTTATATCGTTGTTAATATAATCTCTTTGATTATAAAATACAATTTTAAAAATCAAAATTATGAATCAATTTAATATTTCCCTCCCACTCTCTTAATCATTGAGAAAACCTTTAATCTCACTTGCCTTTGTTAGAATTAATTAAGAGTCAAGTTAGTTAATGAAAGCATACTCCAAATACCAAGCGTCAATGTTATTTAATATGGTTAATGAAAGAACAACATTGATTAATTAAGGATTTAGGGACTCTTGGATATCTATCGCGATGGATGGTTCAAATTAAATGATCGTCTGAGATTTGGGTCCCCTTCCTACCTATATATAAGTAATTGATTCTCATCATTCATAAACACTAAGAAACAACATAACATAACTATAGGCTAAGGAAGAGAAATTCAAAATTTTCATAGGGAGATTTAATTGTGTTGAAGAAAATAACAAGGATCAAATTCAATGGGTTAGGGTTTAAGGATTATTAAACCTCTCACCCAATATCGAGAACGCCATCAGCATGGATCAAGGTAAGTATTCTTGATCTTTTATATAGGTTAAAAATATGATTTTCATATCGATTCAAGATCCTAAAATACAAAGAACATTTTCATTACTAATAAATTAATGGAGTAATTTTCAAATTATTTATATGATATTTAAACGTTTGTGTTATTTAATTAAAGTATATTTTTCATGTGGCATTAGAGAATTGGGTCGAAATCTCATGATTTTCCATTATTTTATTCTATGAAATAGTTAAGGTCATTAAACTTTACATACATCGTGTAATGTGTATGCTTGTTTATTCTATGAAAGTATGGTATTTTTCACACCTTATAAATAAATATTTCAAGTGCAATTGTTAAGAATAAAACAAACTTATGATTCTCCATGCATGAAGCCAAATGAATATGTTTGTACTTATATGAAATCAAATAAAAGTATATATCTTAACATGGGATTGTTGGTTTCCAAAAAAATGACCAAATTAAAAACGGAATTGGTTCCATTATCTTAACATTTTTTGGTAACGATTTAATTATGTCTTTGAATCTGCCTAAAAATAATGATAATGATTGTCCAAATTGTGTCTAAGCAATTCTGCGATGCTTAATGTCACTAAATATTATATTTATTGTGTGTAAATGTTTCAGCGACATTTTATGTTGCTAAATCTAATATTTATTGAGTAAAAAAGTTTCTGCGGCATTTTTCATGCTGTAACTTAATCTATTTATGTCATATTCAGTATATGTGACGATTTTTTTTCCGTTACCAAATCTGTTTATTTTATAAAAATGTAAATTTGAAATCTTGAGATTTTATCAGTGACACTTTTCTTATGCCTCTAATAAGAAATAGTAGACATTTAAATTTTCGATTGACTTATAATTGAAGAAAAAAATTCATGATGATATGAAATAGGGTAATGATCAAAACTCGTCATTTTTAGTAGTGTTGCACATTGTTTTTCGACTATCCGGGTAAATTAAGTTATCAAAACCTTTAAATTATAGTTTTTTGTAATAAAGTTGACAGTTATCTCTCTTAATTTTTTAAAATTTCACTAATTAGATATTGATCCTACAGTAAATTAGATTTTTTTGTAATGGTGTTTTAATTTTTCCACTTTGTGAAATTTTTGGATTTCTCAATATTATTTGTTGTAATAACTATATAAATTGTCCTTCCTTATTAGTTGTTATAATATTCATGTTATGTTGTATTTTTTTGTATACACGAAGTATTATTATGAATATTAGATTTATTGTTATGTTATTTGTGGTGACAATTATTATGCAACACAAATAAGTATGAAAGAGGTAACAATCAAGAAAAGATAAATAAGATGCCAATCACACAACAACGGGTATACGTGGTTCAGCAAATAGGTGCCTACGTCCACGGTGGTTCAGTCAGTGTTATTTCTCTATATTCTGAAGAATAAGTACAGAGAATACAACTTGTCCTTTGCCCCAGACTCGGGGTTTAATTTATACATGTATGTGTTGGAATAGTGGGGGTGATGGGTTCCTTCTTATTAGCCATCTCCTCTACATGGGATCGCGTTCCCCCACAACTTCTCCTCATGGGATTGTGGGGTAATTGGATTAATACAAAGGTGATGGGCCTGGGCTTTGGGCCGCTAGGGAGAGGCTACTCGTCCAGGCCTATGGTGCTAAATTCAGGGTACCCACAATTGCCCCTAAATTTGTTGGGCCGTTTCTACAGGTCCAATGAATTTAAATAATCAGCTATTATGGTTGATTTCTTTGAAAACTATGAAGTTACTTTGACGGCACCCGCTTCACTATCTGTGCGCTATGATTAGACTTGAAGGCTCGTTGGAATAAGGCTCATTTCTTTTCATCGCTTCAGACTTTTCCAGCAATCTTCTATCTTCTGAGAGCTCTTGCGCTTAGTACCTTCTGTTTTCGATCTCTACTTTCGTTGCTTCTTTGCCATTTGACTTGATCTTCTGTTTTGTAAGTCTCTCGCGCTCTTTGCATTTTCTCTTTGGTTTGTAGTTTTTCTTGTATTTTTCCAATGGCGAAGATTGGAAATAGGTCAGTAACTGAGTTTAGAAAATTCTATAGTATTCCTGAGTGGGTAGAGATTGAGTGTTGTGCCTCGCCTCCTAGGAACGTTAGGGATATAGAGGATGCACATTGGATTCACGTCATGTTGCTCTCCCAGGGGGGACCTACCTTCCCTCCTAATGATCTGTTTCTGCACTTCTTTAGCTATTTCAGTATTGTGCCTGCACAATGTTCGCCCAACGTATGGAAAATAGTGAACGGCGTGCATAGGATAAATCAATTATATGGCACAAAGTTAGGGCTTGCCGAGGTCTGCTTTTGTTACTCCTTTTCTCGAACGAGTTCAGGTGTTCTGTACCTTAAGGCTAGGAGCCCTGATAGGGTATTGGTAGTAAATCTACCTGATTCCCATAAGGACTACTGGCAAGAAGGTTTTCTTGTCCGGAATTGGCAACTTTCCCCCCAATTTGAAGGGTCGAGGTCTGAGAGGTTCACTGTTCCCTTTTATGGGGAAGAATATATAGGTAGATGTCAGATTATTATTTCAACCTTTGCTGACTGTGTGATTTTTCTAACTTCTCTTTGCTTTTTCTTTTACAGCGAAGGCAAAGAACTTGGAGCCAGCTCTCAGCGAGGTTCGTATCTCGGAACTGGTGAAAGCTTGGAACATCAGGGAACCTTTGGGTGACGGCGAGCATCCTAGGTCTGCTGCTTTTCTACTTGAATACAAGAACACAGGCTCCAGCTTCATAGCCCGGCCTGTGGATAGTGTTTCGAACTTCGACTCCTCCGAAGAGATTTCAGCTGAGCCTATCCAATTGGACGAAGAGGAGAGCAGCTCGGAGAGTGAGCCTGCAGGTGTTAGTAATTTGGGTGCAGGTAGTGTTGACAGTAGCAGTTCTTTGAGCACTTCCAGCAGTTCTGGTGAAGAGATGCCTCCCAGGAAGAATTTAATCAGAGATGATGATGATGATGATGATGATATGCTTCTTACCCAGAGGTCCAAGAAATCGAAGACTGCCTCCGGGGCCATAGCTACTGGTTCTCGGCCTTCTTCTCAGGAGCAAGAGAAGAAGAAGAGAGAGGAGGAGCAGGCGAGAGAGAGAGAAAAGAAAAAGGAGGAGGAGAGGAAGAAGGTGGAAGAGAGAAAGAGAAGGGAGAAAGAAAAGGAGGAGGAGAGGAGGAAGATGTAACTGAGGACCAAAACTGGTCAAGCCTTGGTCTCAGTATCTGCCTTGCCTGAGGGGGCTTCGGTGGCTACCTCTCCTCAGCTTGCCCCTGCGCTGCTCGAGAGGGCAGTCCTCCCTGCAGATCGTGAGAGGGCGTCGGGGTCCGATTAAATGGCTTTACAAGCTAGCCAGAGGCTTGCCTTGGTAAGGTTCTTCTTTTAATTCTCAACTTCCTTCACTCCGTTTTGATGGTTTCTTCTTTCTGATCTTTCCCTCATTTTTTGCAGTTTGTGACTGACTTTGCTGTGCTCTATCGCTCTCGCGATGAGCTGTTGAAAAGGAACAGCGAGCTGGAGTAGCAGAAGTCTACTCTGGTGGCCAGGGGTTCTCAGATGGAGGCCGATCTGAAGGCTGCTGATGCGGCTCGAGCTTCATCTGCCTTGGCCCTTGCTAATTCTGCTCGCGAGAGAGATAATGCTGCCAGGGAGCTTGGCGAGCTGAGGAAGTCGTATGATCTGGTATGCTCGAGCAAGCTAGACTTTGCTGATAAGAACAGGGTTCTGGCCGAGCATCTGGAGCCGGAGAAAGCCCAGGCAGCCACTCTTAAAGAAGATTCGTACAATTCTGGCTGGGCTGCTGCGTATGAGGACGCCAAGGTTCAGATAGGCTATATCAGCCGTCTGAACTTCAAGAAAGGGTGGAACAAGGCCCTCATGGCTGCTGGGGTGGATGTTGCATCCCCACTCTTTGATGAGCATGATCCAGGGCCAAAGCCAGTCGTGGATGAGGACCCAGACCCAGCTGCTGAAGGCATCAATCCTTCTTCTCAGGCGAGTCCTACTGATGCTCCCTTGGTCGAGGGGGCAGTGGACACCCCTGCAGAGGGTAATGCCCCTGCTGATGCTAATAAGGACAATGGTCCATCCACCGAGGTTGCTAACTGATAGGACTTCTTTGTAATTTTTTTTTTTTTCTTTTTTGATCTGATGTAACTTCGCTCATTATCAATGAAAAGACTTTATTTTTCTTCATGCTGATCTTTTTCTTCTCTCCTTCTATTACTTGTAGTTGGTTGATGTGGATGACTATATTCCTGTTACCTCCCAATTAGGTAGGACTCTGGGTCCTAATGCAAGCCCTGCAGTTCGCCAGGCCTTCGCTAGGCTTTGCAGGTTTGCTAAGACAAGGAACCAAAAATATAAGGATCAGTCCGAGCTGGTGGCCAAATTGAAGGACAGGCTCCAGGAAATGGAAGAGATCGGTGCTTCAGTGCAAGAAGAAGTTAGCGAGCTGAGAGCAAAGTTACTAGAGGCCACCGAGATCAACCAAGTCATGGAGTTTCTTCAGAGGGAGAATGAAGACCTAAGGCGGGAGGTCTCGAAGCTTAAGGAGCATTCGCCGAGCACCGCATCGGCAGTCTTACAAGGCTCTTCCTCGTCGCGAGCTGCTCGGCCTCCCCTCCCGCGTGATGGTAGGAGTACAAGGGGTAGGAGTAGGGAAGCCGAGGAGCGGCGTGAGAGGGAAATGGAGGAGATGCGCGGCGATGTTCGGTGAGCTTATGTGACTGCTGTTGGGCTCCAAAGGGACGTCACCCGACTGCGGCATTTATTCAAGAAGGTCCCTCGCCAAGTGTGGACTGATGGCTATGATCAGGGCTGGCTGGATGATCCCACACGGTTATCAGAGTTCGAGGAGCTTTCCTTCATCAGGGGGTGGTTGAGTGCTCTCAGAGAGCTGCAGGTCCCGCTGAACTCGACATTGTGGTATCGGCACGAGATGTCTCCCTCTACTCTGATGCCCAATCCATTCAGGCGAGATGATCGATGGATCCCCATCGATGCTATCCCCTGGCGACTATTGGAGTTGGACGCAAGTGAGGTCGTGGAGGAGTTCGATCCTGCTCCTGATGATGGGAGGAGAGCTAAAGTTGTTGACTATCTTGTTCGTAGGCTTCCACCTTCATGATATTTTGTTTTTTAATAATTGTAAATGCTTTGGGCGAGCTTCGCCGACTAAACATGTACTATTATTGTTTGTAAATATAAAAGATTAATGGAAAGTTCGAGTTTTGGGCGATTTTTGCCGACTAAACGTGTTCATCCAATCTTTTCATATTTTTACAGCTTTACAATCCTTTTTATCTTGTCATGTGAGTGTCCGCCCAGTCCAGTATTAAGAATACCATTGTGCCCTTCCTTTACCTTTTAGGTCATGTCGTCACACTCCCTTAGGCCTAAGTAGGGCAATTGGCGAGGACACACCTGTTATTGGATGTCTTTATCCGGTCAGGATTTTGTTTCACCAAAGTAGGTTTGATGCCTAAGAATACTTTGTAGGGCTTCATATATTGCCATGGGCAATGCTATGAGGTCTGTCGTGCTTCATGATGATGACCTGAGGAGGGGTATCCCCCTCCTATGCCAACCATTATACCTGTGATTTGAAAAGGATGTGCAATAAGATATAATTGTTACTTTTTAGAGAGCGATCAACTGAGAGATTTTTATTGGTGAAATGAGAAATAAACTGTCTTTTCCCATAAGGAGTACAATAAAAGATCTAACAATAGAACCCCTAAAAATAGAATTTCTTGAGATTAGCTGCGTTCCATGCTCGTGGTATCTCTCTGCCCTCCATTGTTTTCAAATGATAGGCACCTTGCAGATCGTTTCTAATTATCTCATAAGGTCCTTCCCAGTTCGGGCCCAGTTTACCATCTGATGGTTTCACTGTGTTGCCCAGGACCTTTCTTAGAACATAGTCCCCCACTTCGAATTTCCTCGGATTGACCCTTTCGCTGTAGTACTTCACGAGCTGTTGCTGATAGCTCGCTAGTTTTACTAGGGCAAGTTCCCTGCGCTCGTCGGCCAAATCGAGTTCAGCGAGCAAAGCCTGATCGTTCTGACCCTGCTCGACAAGGTCGAATCTCATTGTAGTCAATCCTGTTTCTAGTGGGATGACTGCCTCCATACCATATGCTAGTGAGAATGGCGTTTCTCTTGTGGCTCGCCTAGGAGTCGTTCTGTACGCCCATAGGATATGCGGTAGCACGGTTGTCCATGCGCCTTTGGCTTGTTCTAACCGCTTCTTCAATCCAGCGATCACTGTCTTGTTGGAAGCCTCAGCTTGTCCGTTGCTTTGAGGGTAAGCCACCGAGCTGAAGTGGTGCCTGATCCCGTGTTGGTCGCAGAAGTCCTGAAAAGGGCCACTCTCGAACTGTGTTCCATTGTCAGTGATGATGGTTCTGGGGATCCCGAATCGAGTGATTATATTTTTCCATATGAACCTCATCATGTCAGCATCCCGGATGTTCGCCGGTGGTTCTGCCTCGATCCACTTGGTAAAGTAATCAGTTGCGACCAACAGGTATTTACGATTGCCGACAGCGGTGGGCAGTGGTCCCACGATGTCCATTCCCCACTGGGCGAAAGGCCAGGGGCTGGTTAGGGATTTTAACTCGCTGGCGGGCTGGTGGACCATGGGGGCGTGAAGCTGGCATTTTAGGCATCTGCGGACATATACTGCGGAGTCCTTTTGTATATATGGCCACCAATAACCTTCTTTCATTGCTCGGAAGGCTAGAGACCTTCCTCCGACGTGACTCCCGCAGATTCCTTCGTGAAGCTCGTGAAGCACTGTCTTGACATCGCCTGGGTGGACGCATCTAAGGTAGGGGCCGGAGAAAGATCTTTTATACAAGTTGCCTCCCGTGGATAAGTGAAAGCGAGCAGCTTTGACTCTTATCTGGTGGGCAGTCCTCTTATCTTCTGGGAGCGTTCCGTTCTTCAAATAATCCCTCAAGGGATCCATCCAGCTGGGGGCTGGTTCCAATTGGAGTATTGGTTTCGCTTTGGTCAGCTCGCAGTTGGGGTAAATGCTGGGGCAGCTGAGGAAATCGATAGGGATGATCCTTTTAAGGCTGGAATCAACTGCCAAGCTTAGGGCTGCCAAGGCGTCAGCGTGGCTGTTCTGCCCCCTGGGAAACTGTTGGATGTTGATTTCTTCAAAGTTCGTCATTAAGTTTTTCACCAGGGAGAGGTAGGCTGACATCCTCTCATCCTTCGCGTTATAATCTCCACTTATCTGATTGGAAAATAGTTGCGAGTCTCCGAATACCTGTAAATGCTTTGCTCCCAGAGTTTGCGCCCTTTGGAGACCTTCAATTAAGGCTTCGTATTCTGCTTCGTTGTTGGAGGCTGCAAATCCCAGCCTGATTCCTTGCTCGAGGACTGTATTTTCTGGAGTGATGAGAATAATTCCTACTCCTGCCCCCTTTGAGTTGGAGGCTCCATCAACGAATAGCTTCCAGCTTCCCCCTGTAGCCTGGCTGTTTTGTTCTGTTGGCTTAGGCTGGTCGAAGGGTTCTTCACCTGTGAATTCAGCTATGAAGTCAGCAAGGATTTGACCCTTGATAGCTGTCCTTGGTTGAAATCGGATGTCAAACCGGCCGAGCTCGACTGAACATTTAGACAGTCTGCCCGATAAATCTGCCTTCCTTAGGACAGCCTTGAGGGGGTGTGATGTAAGGACAATGATCGTATGAGCTTCGAAGTAATGCTTCAGTTTCCTCGAGGACATTACTAGGGCGAATGTGAGCTTTTCCAATGGAAGGTAGCGCTGCTCGGCGTCTAGTAAGGTTTTGCTCGCGTAATAGACTGGATGTTGGATCCCTGTAACTTCACATATTAGCGCTGAGCTGATAGTATGGCTGGATACAGAGAGGTAGAGGTACAAAGGGTCCATTTGTTGTGGTATGACAAGCAGTGGTGGGGAGCTTAGGTAGGACTTGAGCTCGTCTAATGCTTGCGAGCAACCTGGGGTCCATTCTACTGTTTTGCTGCCTTTTAATAGTTGGAAGAAGGGCTTGCATCTCTCGGAGGATTTAGAAATGAAACGATTTAGAGCAGCGAGCATTCCAGTGAGCTTCTGTACATCGCGGATTGTGCGAGGAGGTTGCACCCATTTAATTGCATCAATCTGGTCCGGATTAGCCTCTATGCCACGCTTGCTGACCAAATACCCAAGGAACTTTCCTGACTGGACACCGAAGGAACACTTGCTCGCGTTGAGTTTCATTCGGTATTTCCTGAGGATTTCGAAGGTACTTGGCAGGTCCGAGAGGTGATTTTCCTTCTCCTTGCTCTTGACGAGCATGTCGTCGATGTAGACCTCCATCGTGTCTCCCATCTGATTCTTGAACATTTTAGTAACCAGCCGCTGATAGGTTGCCCCTGCATTTTTTAGCCCAAAAGGCATGACCTTATAACAGTATAAACCATCGTCGTGATAAACGCCGTTTTATCCTGATCTGGTGCATACAGGGGAATCTGGTGATAGCCTGAGTATGCGTCCAGGAAACTCATTCGTTCGTGAGCTGCAGTGGCGTCTACTAGTTGGTCTATTTTTGGAAGAGGGAAGCTATTCTTGGGGCAGGCTTTGTTGAGGTCAGTGAAGTCTATGCAAACTCTCCACTTCCCGTTGCTTTTTGGAACTACCACTGGGTTGGATAACCATTTGGGGAATTGCACTTCCCGTATGGACCCTGCATCCAGCAGTTTTTTGACTTCTTGTTCTATTGCTTTGGCCTTCTCGGGAGCAGTTCGTCGTGCCTTCTGCGCTATCGGCTTGAATGTGGGATTGACGTGCAACCGATGGCAGACCATATTGGGATCGATTCCTGGCAGCTCATAGGGTTCCCAAGCGAAGACATCTATGTTGCTTCTGAGTAAGGTTAACAAATCCTTTTGCTCTTGGTCAGTGAGTGAGGTCCCGATCAGGAAGACTCTGTTGTTGTCGCCTTCTCTAGTAATTACTTCTACCAGGTCCTCTACAACACGCTCGGAGGGGAGGAGCCTGGTCTCTTCCACTCCGGGCCTTCCATATTTTAATTGTTATTTGGAAGGGATTGCACCTTCCTCCACTTTCTCGCTGGCTTGAACGGTTTTTTTTTCTGGCTTTGGTCGGATGGCCGCTATGAAGCACTTTCTCGCCATCGCCTGGTCGCCATGTATCTCCATCACTCCCCGCTCGGTGACATATTTGAGTTTCTGGTGGTAGGTCGAGGACACTGCCTTCATTGCATGAAGCCATCCCCTGCCGAGGATGGCTTGATACGGTGAATCGATGTCGACCACCAAGAATTCGATCATTTTCGAAACATTTCCGCGAGCACTGGTAGTACTATCTTGCCCAGAGGCATGGTCATTTTTCCAGCGAATCCGACCAGAGGAACAGTGGTTCCCTTTAGGTCGGCGATGTTCAACTTCAATTTTCTGAACAGGTCGATGTACATTACTTCGGATGAGCTTCCTTGATCGACGAGCAGCCTGTCGATATCAAAGTTGGCTATCCTGAGTGTAATGACTAAGGCATCATGATGTGGGGTCCTCACTCCCACAAGATCTTCATCAGTGAAAACAATATGCTTATTGTAGTTGATGTCGTCTGCTCGCCGGCATTTTCCTGCCTGTGATTTCGCTGGATCAATTTGAAAAGCTTGCATTATTGCTGTCAGCTTCTTTACCTCCATCCGAGCTGAGTTACCCTGGATTTTCTTAACATCGGATACTCCATGGATTACTGCGAATTCGTGTCCGGTGTCGTCTTCCAATATGTTGTTGGGTTTTGCCTCCTTGTGGACAGTCACTCTCTCTACCTTCCTTTCCACAAAGTCATTTAAATGTCCGGATTGGGCCAACTCCTCGAGGTGGGACTTAAGAGCCTTACAATGCTCGGTCTTATGTCCTCCCTCTTTGTAGAAGGTGCATCTCAGCGCATTATTTCTTTTCGATGAGTCTCCTCCCATTTTTCGGGGCCATTTGATGAACGGCTCATCCTTGATCTTCGCGAGAATTTTGTAAATTGGTTCTTTGAAGACGGTGTTGACCGCCTGGAATGACTTTGCAACGTCAGGGCTCCCTCCGTTCTTGGAGCCATTCTTGCTCCCATTCTTTCCTCCTTTTTTCTGGTTATCAACTTTCTCACTTCCCTTCGTGGCGAGCTTGGCTCGACCGTTTTCTCCTACGTTAAGGTGGGTGACATCTTCCACCTTTGCGTATTTCTCAATCCGGGCCATCAGGTCATCAATGGTGGTTGCTTCCTTCTTTGTCAAGGATTGGTAAAGGAGGGAAGAGCTAGGTAGCCCAATTTTGAATGAAGCCACTGCCACCTCTTCCGCGCAGTCCTCGACTTCGTTGAATAACTCCCAGTACCTCTTCGCGTAGTCTCGGAGTGTCTCCTGGGGAGTTTTCTTCATTGTCAATAGAGCGTCCATCCTTTTGGGATGGGAGTTGCTGGTGATGAACCGGGCCGTAAAGAGCTCGGCCAGGGATTTGAAATTTCTGATGGATCGGTGAGGGAGTTTCTCGAACCATTTCTGGGCCACGTCATGAAGGCTCGAGGGAAAGATACGGCACATCAGCGCATCTCGGTGATTCCAGAGGGTCATAGCCTGCCGGTACTGCTTGACATGATCAATGGGATCAGTCTTCCCGTCGTAGATATTGAACCTTAGAATAGCAAACTTTTTGGGAGCTTCTTCTTCTTCAATTTCCCTTGTGAAGGGCGATTTCATCTGGGTTTTGAGGGCTCTCCTGGCGAGTTCTCTGGTTGACCTGGTGCCACGGTGAGCTGGATGTTGGTCCATTTCTCTGCGGACTAGGTTCCGTATGTTGTCGTCGCTGCGAGCAGGGCTCTGATAGCGGTGAGCTTTTCTCAGTTGCTCGCGGAGGTCGTCATCTGAGTCGCCACCTTCGAACCCTTGATATTGCCGCCTAGGCCTCCTTCCTTGGCTGCGAGATTTGCTCGCCTGAGGGCTAGGAGTGCGATAGGGGCGTCTCCTGGTATCAGGACGTAGTTCTTTCTCCAGTTTTTCCAGTCTTCTTTTCAAGCGAGCATTCTCAGCCTCATACCTGCGAGAAGACTCCCTCTGCTCGTGGAGCCTTGCTTCGTATGCATCGATCAATCTGGATATCTGAGTGGACCTTGCTGGTCCTTGACTTTCTTCTGAGGCTGGCCTTTCTAAGCGAGCCCCTTGATCTGAACGTCGGACTTCAGACCTAATACTGCGAGGAGCGGGTGGCTCCTGAATATCTCCTGCTTGAGGAGCGTTGCTGCTGTGACCAGACATCTTAGATTTTTTCTTGGCGTGGGTTCTTCTCAGGGAAAGATAAACGGTTCCCACGGACGGCGCCAATTGTGGTGACAATTATTATGCAACACAAATAAGTATGAAAGAGGTAACAATCAAGAAAAGATATATAAGATGCCAATCACACAACAACGAGTATACGTGGTTCAACAAATAGGTGCCTACGTCCACGGTGGTTCAGTCAGTGTTATTTCTCTATATTCTGAATAATAAGTACAGAGAATACAACTTGTCCTTTGCCCCGGACTTAGGGTTTAATTTATACATGTATGTGTTGGAATAGTGGGGGTGATGGGTTCCTTCTTATTAGCCATCTCCTCTACATGGGATCGCGTTCCCCCACAACATCTCCTCATGGGATCGTGGGGTAATTGGATTAATACAAAGGTGATGGGCCTGGGCTTTGGGCCGCTAGGGAGAGGCTACTCGTCCAGGCCTATGGTGCTAAATTCAGGGTACCCACATTATTTACACTAATATTTATATTATGTTAGATTAGGTGTTCATCAACGTTCCATCGTGTATAGTTATAAATAGTATATTATTGTGCATAAGGATTTGGATCCTAACCCTGAAATTATGTTAGATTAGGTGTTCAGTAAAGTTCTCTAGCTTATACTTGTAAATATTAATTGATTGTGTATAAATCCGGTTGGTCAAAGGCCCAAATATAATTATTACTATTAGGTTATTGATGCAACTATGATTTGGCTTGTTCATTTAACCATTGTAAATTGGTGGCCTAGAGGTTATGATTATTAAATGAACATTAATGAATAATACAATTTTTGAACCAATTTAACCTTGAAGCATTTTAAGTTTTTTTTCTTATCCTTAGAACCAATATTAACATTAAGTTTAATTGCGTTATAAAAATATTGCTCCAATTTAAAGTCATCAATTCTATATTATAACATCCACATTCATATCATGTATATTTAGGTTGCACAAAGGTCCATACATGACAATGAATGCTTGTGTTTGTTCAATCATTGTGATTAGGTAATCCAAAGGTCCAATTACAACAAATAACCTAAAGACCTATGCAATTTCCTATTCTATTTGATGTTCATATTATGATAAACTAAAATATTTCATGAATATCAAATCATGTAAAATACATTAATATAAATTATTCATGTATTACGAGTGCCTATTAACATAGTAATCATGAAGAATTTAGTTTATTATTCATGAGATATTTAATGATAACCCAAAGGTGGATCAACTATTTTTTATGAATGAACATAAATGGAAATTTTGCATCTGTTACTTATGAAAATCTTTGATTAATGAAATATTCATATAATGAGTGGTAGTCACCAAAGTGACCCAACTAGAATGCTTGTGAATATTAAATTGAAAGATATGAGTGATAGTAATAACTCGTGATTCTTATAAATTTAAAGATATTAATGGTGTATATTTAGTTTATTTTGTTCAAGAAAGACAATTTCATGATGGAAATTGATCTGATTAACTTAAATAAGAATTAATTAATTCTTTAATGAGGTGGTGAAAGGTTATTAATTGATAGTATGTCCATTTAATTAAATAATATAGTAGCCAATAAAGTAATATAAGAATCGTAATTAATATTATATTATTTTTACGAAAGGAAGCCCACGGTTATATACCTTTATTAATGTAAGTGTTGTCACCTCATAACGTTAATGTAGTGATCTATTTATCTCATTATTTCTATATCATTTTATTTCTTTAATTTTTCATGTTTTATTTATCTTAATTTTGATGCCCATAAAATCTATAGCTAGATTGATCAGGTCTAAAAATAAATAATACTTGATTCAAAACAATTGAATATAATTCTAAGCATGAAATAAAATAACTAACATGTATAAACTAAAGAAATGAATAAAACAATAAGAATAACCCAACATAAACCTATGATGCCATAATCACCAAAAATAATAAAATCCAACTCTGGAAATGTGAATTGTCTCAAACTAAATCAACTATATCCATAGTCATAGCTACTACAATATCTGACTCGACTCGAATGTATATAGGAATAAAATAATGAACACGCATGCTAGACACATAGATCCTATATGAGCAGTAACTAAAGAGAGTTTAAAATAGAATCAGGGTTGAGGTTGTACCGACGACATAGGACCTGAAAAATAAAGTTCAACAACGATGTTAACAACAAGTTTATGAAGAATAAATATTTAACAGAATTGGGGCCACAATAAATAACTACACATATTCCTCTCATATTTTAGTTATCTTTAAGTTATCACAACCTAAACAACCCTAAATATCATATTCGTCTAACCCCAATCCCAAATGAACCCGAAGTTTAATTTTCATTATTCTCATTTGAATTCAATTAAAATATATTCTAGAGTACACATCTCAAGTATAGTAATTATAAGAAAAATAAATGTTAATTTTAATCACCACATAAGTACGGTCCCCAACACAGATAAGTAAATGGACTACTCTCGAGTCCACACATAAAAATACGAAGGCTTATCCCTATCGCCTTTGGGGATCACTCATGCATACTAGGTATAGTTAACCTCAAAGCTATTGGAAAGAGGTAATATCTATGAATTCCTGTCATAACGAAAGGTCTACATAAGAAAGGCTATGCGCTAGAGATCCCCATGTATTCCCTCTCGGGATATAAATACGTCAGTCATAGGATTGATAAAAAGACTAGGGTAAAGCCCGTCTCTATTACTGGGGTACCCGCGTAATCAATGTCATACATGCCCCAATAAAATCCCTCCTAGTATGTCCCCCACTAGAACTCACGCATGGTATGCTTACACATAAGAGCACTAAATCATAATCCTAAGCACTAGTAGATTACTAAGCCATAAATCAGAAATTTTAAATTAATTTGTCCCATTGAATTAAGAATTGTTAAACCAACTGGTCCAAAGTCGTTCTAATAAGACCGCCAACTCATTGTAATGAGTATTCCAATATTATTGAAATGATAACCCAAGTAATTCGAACGAAATTCACCTTGTCTTTTTAATCACCTCCTTTCTCTTTGACGTGAGTATGCCAATCTTGATCGAGCAAGGTTCAAATTTCGTTCAAATGCATCTCCACTAGAATTTTAAATCCTCCATTAACACGGGAAATACCTACATCAAATGCCTTTAAACAACACCAATCCCATCCTCCAGATATAAGTTACCTAACTACATTATTAACCCATATCTATGAGTTTTGCACCATTCTACCACAAAATTGAGGATTAAATCTAGCTTATGGGTTATGAACCTTAATTTTTTATTTTACACAATTAGTCTTAAATTAAGTTTAATTATCAAACTAACAAGGGTATTTGTATTGATTTATGAATATGATTCAATACCTAGCAAAATTCATTGACATTATACTTTAATTCATGGGATTCAACACTAATATTCTCTATAATATTAACAATTGATTAAGGTTTAAAATTTTAAATTAAACTAATTTTGAAATTAATATTTTATTATCAAAAATCATATTTTTAAACATGTAATTTACAGATTTCAATGGGCCATTATCATTATCACACAAACTCTAAATCAAATCCTTAAACAGGTAAACTTGCCTTAGCAAAAAAGGAGTTAATTCAAGCCAAAGAACCTCTAAAGCTCCCTCTCCCTTGAGTGCTTGTTCTATATAGCCTATTAGGGTTTTCTCAATTGTGTGGAATGAGTTTAGGTTATATATATATAGTCACCTATTAATAGTATTACCCATAAAAATATCCTTAGGCCCCATATGAACCTCAACCTAGCGAGCCTAAATATTATTCCAATTGGTCCAAAAGACTACCCAAGCCATATACCCACCCTATGGGCATGAGACCCAATATTTTAAGTCATAAATGGGCATTCTAAATGTCTTATAGACAACCTAAATTATGACATACACCAAATAATATTTCATTCGATGCGAGTCTAATTATCAACTATTTAATTAATTATTAGTTAAATGCGACATCTCATTAGAAGAAACTACCTCTTGATCTGTGGGACCCGATACCGAGGAAATAATCAAAATTAGAAAACTCCGGACACCTAGTCCCTGTCCATTCCATAGTCTCCCATTATACATAGTCAGTTTCAATTCTTTAATTAATGAATTTAATGCATATTAATTCGAGTTACACAATTGAATTATAGAACACATATAAAAGATAAATAGTTACATCACTTGTCACAACAAGCACGTAAAGTAGATTTCACAATATAAATAATACATAGAAAATATGGGATATTATACTACTCCCCCACCCCCTTAAATAATGAATTTTTCCCTCAAAATTTGTATTATATACTTGACTCGAAGATCTATGGATACCTTGCACACATGTCCTCCTGTCTTTTCCACGTGGATTCATCCTCGCTATGGTACCCCCACTGGACTCTAACTAGTGGTATGATCTTCGAGTTCATAATTTGATATATATAATCGAGGATAAGTTGTGGTCGCTCCTGAAAGCTCATATTGGGTTACAGTTTAATCCTGTTTAGGTTGATATGATGATAAGTATCCTCGTCCCTCAGAAATTTCCTCAACATCAACAAATGGAAGGTGTCGTGTACTCGTTGAAGATTATCAGGCGGTAATAAATGATACTCCAGTCCCACATTATCTAGTATCATGAAGGGACCTACATATAGGGGAGAGAACTTGTCATTGGATCTTAATTTCACCTCCTGATACTTGCTCCCATACCTTCTTTCGATTGAAGTAGTGTGAAGCTTAGGCCTATATCACCCGTGTCACTATAATTGGTGTAATAACCACAACTGCCAAAACGGCATCCGACAAATCCTTATCCCGTGTTGCACTCCACCTCTCTATAAAAATATCAGGTAAATCATCCTCATGATCTACATATAATGCTTCTTGAGTAACAGTCGAACTACAAATTAAGGCATCTACTAATGCATTATCTTTCCCGAGATGGTACTAAATATAAAATAGTAGTCCTTCACAAACTCTACCCATGTACTTTGTCTCATGTTCATATCCCTCTGCATGAACAAATACTGGAGACTCTTGTGATCGAAAAACATCATAAACATCTTACCCAATAAGTAGTATTTCTAGATATGAAGAGAAAAGACAATGAACGCAAACCCTAAATTATAAGTTATCAGCATCTCCTTTTTCATCAATACTCCTCCTAACCACTGAAGTGAGACATCCATGTACATTAAATACTCCACGTTTCCCCATGGTAATGAAAAGACAAGGGAGATCTTCATCCTCTCTTTGATCTCCTCAATTTCCCTCTGAAAGTCTGCATTCCCAATAAATAATACCCCTTTATGGGTGAAGTGAGTCGGCGGCCTAGCAATCTTCAAGAATCACCGAATTCACATCATGTAGTACCTAACCAAACCCAATAGACTCCTAACCTTAATAGGCATCATTGGTTCTCCCCACTCCATAAACGCAGATATCTTCGTAGGATCCACCAAAATCCTAGTGCAGATGCAACGTGGCCTAAAAATTGCACCTCTCGAAGCCAAAACCCACACTTACAGAACTTTTCGTACAACTTATGTTCCCCTAGTGTCTTTAAAATCAACAGTAAAAGTTGTTTGAGAGCCTACTCTGATCCATAATACACTAAGATGTCATCAATAAATAAGATAATAAAATGATTAAGGAATGGCTGGAATACCTTATTTATAAAATCCATAAACACCTTTGGCGCATTGTTCAGCCCAAATAGCATGACCCGAAACTCATATCATATAATACATAACGTGTCAGAAAATTCATCTTTAAAGCTTCCACTTCCCCGAATATGTAACTAGTAATACCCCGAGCGCAAATCAATATTAAAAAAGAATGATACGCCCCTAAACTGGTCAAACAAATCATCAATACATGGCCAAAAAAATATTTTATTTCACGACCTTGTTTATCTCCCTATAATCCACACACAATTGGTGCGAACCGTCCTTCTTCACAAATAAAATTAGAGATCCCATGGAGACATGCTCCTCCGTATGATCCCTTGGATCAACAACTGTTGAATCTGCTCACGCATCCCCCCCATCTCTCGCAACTCCAATGGATCCATTATGTATGGTGCCATCGCAATAGGCTCAATACCTATCTCTAAATTGATTTAAAAATCTTTCTCCTACTAATGATAACCCCGACACCTCATTAAATACATCCATAACCTCATGTACAATCGGTCCCGAATCTAATGATAGGGTGACCTCCTTAGACTTGGTCGCATCTATACAGTACAAATGTGTGATAGACCCTTCCTTGAGCCTAGACATAAAAACTAAGAGCATCTCCTATATAGGAATATTAAACAAGATCATATTAGCACTACAATCAATTTAAGCGTGATAATGCACTAACCAATCCATAACCAACATGACGTCATGCATACATATGTCCAAAAAGAAAGAAGTTAGTGAAAAAACACAATCGATCAATCTTGACTTTCACATATCTACAAACCTTAAGTAAGTCAACACCCCTACGCATTTGGGTTATCCACATGCATAGACAAATCTATAGCTATGTCTAACAATCCCGACATAAATTCAAATGTGTAACTAGCAAACGAGTGTTATGCGGCCATATAAAAAAAACTCGTGCATAACTACCATAAACATAAAATGCACCATTAATCACCTGGGTGACATTGGTTGATTCGGATGATAGTCGTTATTGTGTCATGTGAGCCTGTCCTTGGTAAACTAACTTGGTCCAGCCTAAAATCCCTTAAGGAACCTCCTAATGGAGTGACCCTTCTCACAATGAGGAAAATAAATCCCTCAAAATCAACAACCCTATTGACCCTGCCCTTGACGTCTAACCTGCCCTCATTGTCCCTGTCCTTTATGGCCTTGATACTTCTAGACCTATTGCTCCTACTTCCCCCATCCTAGGTGGCCCTAAACCTAATCGTCATGTTAGTGTTTGTTCTTTCCTATAAACCTCTTAGGGGGATGATCCCCCTATATCTGGCTCCTCTGATGTGACTGTGAGCTTCCATTCCCTCGGGATGACTCACTACCATCCACAATCTTCGACCACTGGTCGTCTCTAAACTTTTTCTTTTTCTTCTCTCTCTAACTCTTTTTTTGGAAGTCTCGATACTCCTGGCAGTGAAGCAATGCGATATTCACTACTTATGTGTATGAAGTGAAAGTCGGGTTACCAAGAAACACCCGCTTGATCTTCCATGTCAATCCTGGAATGAATTTTTTCATGTTCCTTACTTTTGAACTCTTAAGTCCTGGGGAAAGTTCTAAAGGTTAGTAAAATCTCGCTCATACTGAAAAACTGTATAGTCTTCCTGCTTTATCCTATCAAACATGGTTCTCAAATGTGTCTTTTGTAATGAAAGTCAATACTTACCCTAAAAATTTACCTAAAACTAGGAAATGGTTTGCTATTACCTATCCTCCTCGATTTTAATGGACTCCCACCGCCATATGGCATCTCCTATGATCTTGAATCTAACTAACTTCTTCCTCTGGATGTTAGTGCACTCTAGCAGACGTAGGTACTTCTCTATGTGATGTCTCCATTATAACACAATGATAGGGTTTGTCTATCCCAAAATCTTTTGTGGATACCGTTTACCAAAGGCGCTCTTGGCTAGCTCGTGGGAAGATGAGATTTGAGGGGTAAGTACAAGTGTGGCCCCAAGTGGTGGAACCTCCTATCGCATGGCTTCCATAGTAACAACAACTATTTGTGCGATGATGGTAGCTAAGTCTCTAGGTGCCATAACTGACGACTGCCCCTACTGAGGTTCTTATGGCTACTGTTGAGGCACGATTGCCTCTGACTCAGCACTCGTGGTCGGTTACTGTCATATTGCTTGTAATCGCATGTTCACCATCTAAAAGATAGGGAAAAAAGCATGTGATTAAAAATTAAAAAAATAGAGTACAATAATCTAAATAATAATTTCTAAACTATGAATAATCGCTAAGCATAAAAATATGCACTCACTCAAGATCCCAAAGACACTAGAACCTTGAAAGCTCTGACCAACTGTGACACCCCGTAAAATTTGTATCTGGATTGATCAACCCTAAATAAATAACACAAGAGTCTAAATAATTAAATATCATTCTAATCATAAAATAAAAGAAATAACATGCATATACAACAATAAGAATAAACCAATATAAACCTCTAATACCATAGTCACCAAAAGTAATAAAATCTAACCCAATAAATTTAAACAGTCGCAAAATAATACAACTACATTTGAATTCATAGGCACTATAATATTTGATTCGACCAAAGAGAGTGAAAAAAATAGGGTTGAGGTTGCCCCGGTGGCCTAGGACCTGAAAATAAAGTTCAACAGTAATATTAGCAGCAAGTCTACAAAAAATAAAGATTTAGCCGAATTTGGGCTAAAATAAATAACTATGAAGGTCCCTCTCATATTTTAATTGTTGTTATGTTATCCTAAGATAAATAACCCTAAATATCACATGCGTATAATCCCAATCCCAAGCGAACACAAAATTTAATTCACTTTCTTCTAATTTGAATTTAACTAAAAAGGTTCCATTATATATACTAGTTTACAAATCTTAAATATAGTAAAAATAATAATAAGACAATCTTAAGTTTAATATCCACATAAGTATGGTCCTAAACACATACAAGAAAATGGACTACTCTCAATTCCTCATATAAAAATATGAAGGCATATCCCTATCTCCTTTTGGAATCACTCATGCATACTAGGTATAATTATAGGTCATCTCCAACCTATAACCTTAATGCCACAAGCAAGGGATAATCACTATGAATTACCATAATAATTCACGACCTTCATTCTTAAGGCTATAAGTTATAGATTCCCCATATATTCCCCCTAAGGATACGGGTACGTCAGTCATAGGAACGAGGTAAAAGGAACATAGTAAAGCCCGTCTCTATCACCAAGGTACCCGCGCAGTCGATGCCATATGCTCCCATCAAAACTCCTCGTCGTATGTCCCTTATGAGCACTCACACATGGTTTTCTTACACATATGAGAAAAAAATAATAATACTCATCACTCATAGATTACTGAGCCATAAATCATAATTCTTAAATTAATTAGTCCCATGTAATTAAAAATTCTAAAACCAACCTATTAAAAGTCATTTTAATAAGTTCCCCAACTCGTTCTAACAAGTACCCCCTATTTTTTTCGAACAAAAACCCCAGTCACTCACACATGGTTTTCAAAAGTCATTCTAATGAGTTCCCCAACTCGTTAGAATGAGATGATTGATCATCTTCCTCTAAAATGTCAAATTCAACTTTAAAACCCCAAATACCTAAATCAAACTCCTCTAAATAGCACCAATCATATCCTCTTTCTGATATAAGTTACCTAACGACATTATTATCCTATATCTATGAGTTTTGCACTATTCGAATTTGAAATTGAGGATTAAATTTATATTATAGGTTATGACTTAATTTTACATAGATTATAGGTTATGACTTAATTTTACATAGATTATAGGTTATGACTTAATTTTACATAGTCAGTTTCAAATTAAGTGCACCTATCAAATTAATAAGGTGCTTTACATTTATAATCTACTTCAATTCATGGGGTTCAACACTAATATTCTCTATAATATTAACAATTCATTAAGGTTTAAATTTACAAACTAAATTAATTTCAAAATTAAGATTTTATTATCAAAAATCATATTATTGAATATGTAATTTACTGCTTTCAATTAGCTATTACCATTATAACACAAAGTACAAATAAAAACCTCAAACTAGGTAAACTCGCCTTAGCAAAAAAAAGATGAATCTAAGATAATAGACCTCTAAAGCTTCCTCTCTTTAGAGTGCTTTTTCTATAGAGCATCTTAGGGTTTTCTCAATTGTGTATAATGATTTACGTTAAGTCTAATCACCTCCTAATAGTATTACCCACGAAATTAACAGTTGGACCCATATGGGGCTCAGCCTAACGAGCCCAAATACTAGTTCAATTAGTCCAAAACACAACCCGAGACATATAACAACCATATGGGATTAAAACTCACTATTCAAAGTCATAAACAAACATTCTAAATTTCTCGAAAGCCAACCCAAATTATGATATAATCCAACTAATATTTTATTCGTTATGAGTTAATTTATCAATTATTTAGTTGTTTAATAGTTAAGCCTAACACGATATTATAAGAAACAACTAAACGATCTTTGGGATCCAATACTTAAAGAATAATCCAAACAAGGAAATCCCGGACACCTAGTCCCTAACCATTCCATCGCCGCCCATATTTAATTAATGAATACACTGTGTATTAATTCCATTTTCACATATGAATTATAGAACACATATAAAAGAATACCACATAAAGAAGATAAATAGTGACATCACATGGCACAATAAGAACATAAAGTAAATTTCACAATTCAAATAATGCAAAGGTAACGTGGTAATACATTAATGCTCCCGAGACTAACTTCCTGGAATGAAGTGTAGAAGTTAAGTTTCACCTTAATGTGTTAAATCATTATACGTCATTTATAATTGATGATCCCATTGTAATTGATAAAAGTAGTGTGGGATGCAACTTATAAAATCTGAAGAATGATTAAAATTATTAAGCATTAAGTTGATGCAAATGATTGTTACACACTCATTCGATCTCATAACATTATAGATTAAAATATGAGTTACTTTTTCATATAGGTACCCATTACGTATCATATATGTTTTTCAGTTGTACTGTGTAAATTATAATGTGTTGTTAAAAGTATTACAATCTTTTGATTTTTTTCAAAACTTGGGTGCTACGAAAGATAATTCAAATTCAATAGAGGGTTCCTTATTACACAAACCATAAATTCACAAACGGATTCTTTTTTCTTACGTGATTGGTAATCATTTCATATTTTAGGTCATAAAAAAACATCGATGACGTTTAAACATTATTTATCTAAACTTGATCATGAGGGATTTATTCTGAGTTTATCCAAATATCTTCATGTTTATATAAAAAAAAATTCCTTAAATATGGTATTCTCGTTGGTTTTTGTACAATTATGTTTATGATAACACCTTTTCAAAGTAAAATGATTTTGACCCTTTATCATAATGTTGGACTTAAATGTACATTTATTATTGAAATTCTTCAAACTTGTGGAAAAAATGAATATGAGTCTCTTTTAAATCTATTGTCCCTTTAATGATTTAATCTACTAGATTGTCTTAGGATTCTCACTTATGGATCTTGAGAGTCACATTTGAACTCTTAACGTTTTACAATTATCTATATGGCCTAAGTGAGATATTGTAGTTCTTTTGCTTGGATAACGGACCTCCATAGATCATGTCATTATATATTACGAGCCAACAAGCAAAACACAACAAGGATGCACGAAATAAATACTTTTTTAAAATTATTCACACATTTACGAAATTATTATGATCCAAATTTTGGATGGAGAATTTTTGAATGTATATGATTAAAAGTGCTATATGTATTATAATTTATCCAATATGAAACCCCAAATGATTAGGGATGACTAGCATAGGCAGAGACTTAAAATGTATAAAAAAATAGGGTTTAGAATTATCTCTCTAACTTTTGATAAGCACCCAAAACTATACAATTTATATCCCAAATAGACATACTTTAGTTGCTAATTCTCTACAATATGGGTCTTATGCGCTTAATTGTTCAATATGCAGGCTTAATTGCAGTTGTGGTGTCAAAAGCTATATTTCCAACCAATTTGCAGTTAAAATGGAGCTAAATACCCAATTCCCTGACCCTAACCAAGCCCATCCTAGCCTTAGCCTTTCCCGACCCGTATGTGTGTTGATTTTGTTCCTTTTTATTATTTTTTAGATTTTTAGTTTGAGTCATTTTTATTTTTGGGATTTATTTTAGATTTATTTTAGATTTATTTAGTATTTTCTAGGTTTTATTTTCTATTTTTTTGGTATAATTTTATTTTATTTTGATTTTATTAGTTTTTAGTGTATTCTTATTTTATTAGGCTTAGTTTCTTGGAGTTTAGTTTTAGTTTATTATATTTTACATTTTTTTAGGACTTTAGTTTTCATTTAATTTTATGTTTTTATTTCTTTTATTTTATTTTATTTTAGTTTTTATATAGCTTAGGATTTTATTTTTTAAGTTTTCATATTTTTATTTTTATTGTTTTTAAATTGTTTTATTTTTTTTAGTTAGATTTTATTTTTACTTTTAGTTTTATTTTTATTAGTTAGTTTTATTAGGGTCCAAATTAAACACACACATTGAAACAAACACACCCTCACTTTCTCTCCTTCCTCCATCAACTCTCATCTCACCCTCACCCTCATCATTTTACCCTACAACTCACCACACACAATACCCCCACACTCATCTTCAACCTCCCACCAAACCCTCTTTCTCTCTCCCTTCACCTAAAACTCCATTAATCTCTAACAAATCCAACAACCACTAAACCACCTTACCCATGTGACAACCCGAGATCCAAAATAAGGGGTGGCCAGCCCGATACCTCAACATAACGGAATCATGGATGGAAATCATTCTCAGCATCATAACAATAAAATAAGTAAACGGAAAAACCACCCTTTAATTCAGAAAACGGGTTGCCAAATTTTAGTTTAAATAAAATTTAAGGAAAATCATTTAAACAACCCAAATCTAATAAGAAAGTGGAATTCCAAAGAAACTAATATTAATACAGAAACACATACAAGAAATGGACCGAATAAGTTGTCGGTCAACAGTTACATCAAACGTATTACAATAGTCAATAATTTACATAATACATCCATTAAGAAATTATAAAAGTTTGGGCTACCCGCCCGAATGAAAGACCCGATCATATCTAGAATTCAAAAAAATGAAAGCGTTTAACAAAGCATCCTGTAATAATCCGCAAAATCTTACAGCACCTCAAAAGCATAAAGATAGGAATGTCACAACGGTCGCCCTTGCGGAGGAGCACCTGAGCGGATACAAGGACATCCACAAAAATGGAAAATGAATGGGTCAGGGCCCGGTTTATATATGATTACCAGATGAACAAGAAGCATGATAGATATGGACAGTTAATCATGAATGATGTACATGAAAATCTAACAACCTAATCACCAAGTATAATAAGGCAATTTAAATAATTCTAACAGTTATTAATTTATGCAAAAGAACATAATTTAACCTCATTATTCATCATGTCTTTTAATTTTTCCATTCCTTAACAGGAATATAATTTCCATCATATTTTCTTATGGAAATTCACATATCTCAAGTCCCACTTGAGTTAGAAAGGTTATATTCTTATACATATAACGATCCTAAGACCGCCCCTACGAGTTTCCCGACTGGGCGCGCCTCTAAATGACTATCATCTTCCAGGGCCTATCTATACAAGACAACATGGGCACCTAACGTACGTCGGGAAGTGGCCATATGCCTGCGAGTGAGTCATAACCACACCCGGAATTACCTCACTAGTGCAGAAAAACATATATAAAATCCCGCATATGGCCGACGACTATAGTCTCCCTGCATTCATTAGTCAGGGGACATCACCTCATGTGCGAACTTCACTTATGATAGCATTTAGAGAGGTGTGTTTAGGTAAATTAACATTTACCGATTTCATCTCATTATCATTTTCATAAATCACGTGTATGTTTCATTTTATTTGAAACCATAACCCTTGAATATTCTCATTAATATTCATCATATTTTAAGTCCCGAATTATCCTCATTATGATCACCAACATCTTACAAGTTCCAAGGTGTTATATACCTCAATAGGGCTTCTAAAATCTCCACATATGGGCTTAGAACTCTTAATTCCTATTAATATGCGAAAAGAAAAGTAATGCCTAAACATCACTTTTGGTACCCATAGAATAAACCCCAAGTGAACCCAATCAACTCAAGGGTAACGACCAAACTCAAATAAAACTCTAGGACTCTAAGTTTACTTCATACAAGAAGGTTCCTAGGTCCTAATCCTAAAGAAAAGGGTTAAAATTAGAAAAGGAAAACAAAAGAACAATGCAGGATTTTTGAATCGATTCGGTCAGACAAGCAAATCGATTCGGACCAGCCGAATCGATTCGGTCATGAAAACCAACATTCTTCATAACAACCGAATTGATACGGAAATAGCCGAATCGATTCGGTTCACTCAGACCTGGAAACTGTCTCCATGCGAATCGATTCGGCCTGCGAATTTTGGCAATTTTAGCTATGGAGTCTTGGACTCCTATTCTCTCCCAACTTTAACCAACTCAAACCCTTATCATTTATTACCACCTACTGATTATAAATGCATCAAACAACCATAATTTACACCAATATCCAATCAATTCAACCTCCAAAGATTCAAAGCCCGTAAATCCAATAAAAACCCTAACTTCTTAAACCATAATTAACCCACAACTATCAACATTAATTATTCAACTTAAATCATACAATAGCAAGTATAAAACTTGCCTCAAGCTTGCTAATTCAGATTTGATGAAGATGTAGGCAAGATCAATCTCCAAATCTTCAATCTCTCTTTTTCTCCCAAAGTTTCTTCTTCTCTCTTTCTCTCTAGGTTAGGAATACAATTAGGGGAAAAATAGAAGACTTGGGGAGACTAAATCGTGACCTTAGTCCAAAATTCCATCTTAAGTGATCGATAGCACGATAAATAATACGCAACTACACATTTAAACCAAAACCAGTCAAAAGTGCCCGAAACCTCAAAATACAATATGGCACATAATTTGACTATCTCGCACCTTCCGGAACTACTTACGCCCTCCAAATTATCATTTGGAAATTTTATAACTCATTTTAAGTTCTGGTTTCATTTTAGGCGAAATGTCATTTTTAAATCTTATGACACAATAAAACACAACATGGTGATATTCACCTACACATATGGTAAATATAAAACATCTTAGTAAATATTAACTTTTCTTCCTTAAATTAATACTTACTCCACATGCCAACATTTTATATCTAATTACTATACCTAGAAAATAAATATAAAATAGGTTCTCAAAAATGAGGATTGTTACATACTCCCCCCCTTATGAGGGAATTTTGTCCCCAAAATTCAAGCGTACCTTGTATAAAGAGATGAGGATACTTTTCCCGCATATCATCTTCGCGTTCGCATATTGAATCCTTGGCGTTATGGTGACTCCATTGGACCCGCACCAAGGGAAACACTCGAGACCTCAGCCTACGCTCCCCATGCTCTAAAATAGCAACCGATTGTTCTTCATAGGAAATATCAGGTTTTTAGTCGATATCCTCAAAAGGGGTATGCCAAAGCGTACCTTCGCACCTCTTATACTTATTTAGAGAGGAAATATGAAATACATCATGAATTTGTTGCAATGGTTCCGATAAGGCAAGTTGATAGGCCACGGGACCCACCTTCTTAATAACTGGACAAGGTCCAACAAAAAGTGGCGCAAGCTTCTCCTTCTTCCCGAAACGCTTGATGCCTTTCATAGGTGACACTCGAACCAAAACTTGGTACCCTATCTCCAACTCCATGTGTCTTCTACCCGCATCGACATAGCTCTTTTGACGATCTTGGGCTATACGAATGCGATTCCGAATGAGTTCAATTTTAGAAGAAGTATCTTGGATCATTTCAGGTCCGAGAAATTTATTATCGCCCACTTCGAACCAACAAGAGGGTGATCTACAAGGTCTTCCATACAAAGCTTCATAAGATGTCATTCCAATAGTAAATTGGTACGATTTGTTATAAGCAAACTCAACTAATGGAAGATATTGTTCCCAACCCCCTTTGAAATCAAGCATACACATACGAAGCATATCCTCCAACATTTGGTTTACTCTTTCAGTCTGGCCATCTGTTTGAGGATGATAAGAAGTGCTTAACTTCAATTCGGTCCCCATAGCCTCTTGGAAACTTCGCCAAAAGTGGGAAACAAAGATCTTATCTCGGTCGAAAACTATATTTAAAGGCACCCCATGGAGTCTAACGACCTCCTCGATGAATAACCGGGCATAGCGAGCAGTGTCATAATCAGTTCGCACGGGTAAGAAGTGTGTCGACTTAGTCAAGCGATAGACAATCACCGAAATAGAATCATACCCTCTCTGTGATCTTGGCAAGCTCGTAATAAAATCCATCGATATGCTTTCCCATTTCCATACCAAAATCTCTAATGGTTGCAACAAACCTGTTGGTTGCTGATGATCAATCTTGACCAATTGACAAGTAGTGCATCAGGACACGAACTCAGAAATACCCCGTTTTATGCCCGATCACCAATACTGACGGCGCATGTCTTGATACATTATATCCCCACCAGGATGTACCTTGAATTTAGATCCGTGAGATTCGGCCATCACCGCCCGTCTCAAGTCCCCTTCTTTCGGAATAATGAGTCATCCATGGAAGCGTAATCCACCCTCAGAACTAATCGAGTAGGACTCCGCTCCCTCGGACAAAAATCGGCGTATATGGTCTTGGCAACCCTTATCCCTTCCTTGGAATTCTACAATCCTTGCCACAATGGTAGGAGTAACGATCATTATCGACATGAACGCTCTCGCTACCGCATCCTCCTGACTGAGTTCTTTCCATTTAGCTTTCCAAACCTTAGCTAATCCTCCCTCGGGCTTTCTACTCAAGGCATCCGCCACAACGTTCGCCTTGCTCGGATGATAATGGATATCAAATTGATAATCTTTCACGAACTCCAACCATCGGCGTTGTCGCATATTCAAATCTTTCTGTGAAAATAAATATTACAGTGATTTGTGGTCCGTGAAAAGACTAAACTTCTCCCCTAAGAGATAATGCCTCGATATATTCAAGGCAAAGACAACTGCGGCAAGATCTAAGTCATGTACTGAATATTTTCTTTCATGGGGCTTTATCTTGCGAGAAGCATAAGTGATATCCCGTCTCTCTTGTTGAAGCACACCTCCTAATCCTTGAAGAGATGCATCGGTGAAGACTAGATATTCCAATCTCGGTTTTGGAAATGCAAGGACTGGAGCCGAGGTCAACTTATCTTTGAGCTCATCAAATGCAGCCTGTCAAGAGTTATCCCAAACAAATCTCACCCCCTTCCGGGTCAAATTTGTCAAAGGGCTAGCGATTTTAGAGAAGCCCTTGATAAACCGACGGTAATAACCCAGAAAACTATGAACTTCGGTGGGTGTAGTGGGTTGACCCCACTCCCTTACCGCAACCACCTTGCTTGGATCCACCAATATACCCTGGGACGTCACAACATGACCCAGAAACTATACCTCCTGTAACCAAAAGCCACATTTCTCGAACTTAGCATACAATTGGTGATCCCTCAATCTTTGTAGGACCAACCTCAAATGAATATCATGATCAGATTCCGTTCGAGAATAGACTAAGATATCATCAATGAATACAATAATAAATTGGTCCAGGACATCTCGAAATACCCTATTCATAAGATCCATAAATACAGCGGGGGCATTGGTTAGTCCAAAGGGCATAACCAAAAATTTATAGGACCCGTATCTTGTCAGAAAAGCGGTCTTGGATACATCCTCATCCCGTATCCTCAACTGGTGATATCTCGTCCTCAAATCAATTTTTAAGAAGTACGACGCTCCTCGAAGTTGATCAAACAAGTCATCGATACGAAGCAGAGGGTATTTATTTCGGATGGTGACCTTGTTCAACTCTCTATAGTCAACACATAACCGGAGATAACCGTCTCTTTTCTTTACAAACAACACTGATACGCCTAATAAATCCCTGCTCCAACAACTGCTGGATTTGATCTCTCAACTCCCTCATTTCCATAGGAGCCATTCGATATGGAGCCCTCGCAATAGGCCTCGTACCCGACGCTAAATCGATCACAAACTCAATCTCTCGGCTAGGAGGCAAACTCGATATTTCCCGGAAGACATCCTCAAAATATCTCACAACTGGAATAGAATCTAAGGGAACAACTACATTCCTAGAAGTCTTCTCTGCAATATAATACAGATAAGTACTAGTACTTCCCTCTAAACGAGGCAAAACTACTAAGAACATTTCTTATCCCGGAACGGCGAAGACTATACTCTTCCCGTAATAATTGACTATCGCATGATATTTCATAAGCCAATCCATGCCCAAAATCACATCATACCCGATTATGTCCAGGACGAGTAAATCGGCCTCAAAGCATAAATTACCAAGAGTAATTCCCATATGTTTACAAACAAGAAAAATGAGTGAACCATCACCCATAGAGGACTCGACACTAGTAAAAGTACTCTCAGCAGATTTTATCAACTCTGTGGTATGAGCAAAGCTCCTAGAAATGAATGAATGTGTCGCACCCGTATCAAATAAAACGCGACCCAAATGTCCATGAATAAGGAACTTACCCTCAATGGCTGGCGGTGCCGACGGAGCCGGAGGAAGCATAGTGTCCTGAATATGATAAACTCTCACATACTGTAACTGACCCTGCTGTGGAGGAACAACTGGGTTAGGTACCTGTGGAGGAAACTGGACATATGGTTGATGTGGCGCTCTAGGAAATTGTCCCCCAATCAACTGAGGGCACTCCTTCTTATAATGACCCACCTCACCACATTGTAAACACCTGCCCAACATATTCTCCACATTTCGACCCCATTTATTTCTAAACTGATTAATACCTTGTCCCTGATGGCCTCTACCTCCTTGACCACCCCGGCCTGCTTGCTATTGCGGGGCACCCTGACCGTGACTATTATTATGGCTCCCCGAATTAAACCCGCTAGAACGTTGCCTCTTTGCACGTCCCCTTGTTGGGTATCCCTTTCTTTCTGCTTAATACCCAAAGATTGGGATGAGGGAAAGACTCCTCCTCCAATCCCACTACCTCCAGGCCTTCCCACTTGCCCCACTACGGTGGCTTTCTTGCCACTTTGCACAAACAATCTATGCTCTTGTCAATGAAGTAAATCCGCATTCATTACCTCACCAAAAGTTTACAAAGCCGGATTACCCAGCAAGTGTTGACAGATCCTCCAGTCCAAGCCTTTCGTAAACTTCGAAACCTTCCTTTCTTCGGGATTCACCTCATCCGGTACAAAACTTGCCAACCGGGTGAACTCCTCTTCATATTTAGCCACGAATATCTCTCCTTGCACAATGTCTTGCAGCCTCCTTCTCATCTCCCCTTGAATCGTGGGAGGAAAGTACTTTTGATCAAACAAAACCCAGAATTCAGAAATCGACATAGTGTCTCTCTGTTCTAGTGTAGTCATAGACTCCCACCAATGCAATGCGGCCCCAACAAGTTTAAAAGTAGTAAGGACTTACTCCTTATCCTCATTACATTCCACCATATGTATATGGCATTGTATATCTTTCTTCCACTGATTTTCCCTTACGACATTCCAGCCTCCATCAAACTCTGGGGGCTGACCCTTTAGAAAGGATTCCCTAGCTCTCTCCCACGGAGAAGGTCCGGTAGGAACTTGGGCATCTGGCGCTCTCTGCTGAGCTTGTGGCATTTGTTGAGCCACTGTTGTCATAGCCGCACTAACCGCTTGGTCCACTATGTTCGCTACATCAGCAGCATTAATTGTTCCTTGTGGCGGCGGTGGAGGACCAACCTCCTCTTCTACAACCCTATTATGTCTCGCTGGGCGACCACTCTTAGGCGGCATCTGAGATGGAGAAAAAATATAGTTAGAATACTACATAAAACAATCTATCTTGTAGAATAACGTAGACATAAGCAACAAAGCAGTCCTAACATTAGGCTCTATATTAAAGAACGCTACGGTAGAACGTGACAAGTCCACATAGATCCTAAAGACTCTAGAACCTGATGCTCTAAAACCATCTGTGATAACTCGACATCCAAAATAAGGGGTGGCCAGCCCGATACCTCAACATAACGAAATCATGGATGGAAATCATTCTCAGCATCATAACAATAAAATAAGTATACGGAAAAACCACCCTTTAATTCAGAAAACGGGTTGCCAAATTTTAGTTTAAATAAAATTTAAGGAAAATAATTTAAACAACCCAAATCTAATAAGAAAGTGGAATTCCAAAGAAACTAATATTAATACTGAAACACATACAAGAAATGGACCGAATAAGCTGTTGGTCAACAGTTACATCCAACGTATTACAACAGTCAATAATTTACATAATACATCAATTAAGCAATTACAAAAGTTTGGGCTACCCGCCCGAATGAAAGACCCGATCATATCTAGAATTCAAAAAAATGAAAGCGACTAACAAAACATCCTGTAATAATCCGCAAAATCTTATAGCTCCTCAAAAGCATAAGGATAGGAATGTCACAATGGTCGCCCTTGCGGAGGAGCACCTGAGCGGATACAAAGACATGCACAAACATGGAAAATGAATGGGTCAGGGCCCGATTTATATATGATTACCAGATGAACAAGAAGCATGATAGATATGGACAGTTAATCATGAATGATGTAGATGAAAATCTAACAACCTAATCACCAAGTATAATAAGGCAATTTAAATAATTCTAACAGTTATTAATTTATGCAAGAGAACATAATTTAACCTATTTATTCATCATGTCTTTTCATTTTTCCATTCCTTAACAGGAATATAATTTCCATCATATTTTCTTATGGAAATTCACATATCTTAAGTCCCACTTGAATTAGAAAGGTTATATTCTTATACATATAACGATCCTAAGACCACCCCTACGAGTTTCGCCACTGGGCGCGCCTCTAAATGACTATCATCTTCCAGGGCCTATCTATACAAGACAACCTGGGCACCTAATGCACGTCGAGAAGTGGCCATAAGCCTGCGAGTGAGTCATAACCACACCCGGGATTACCTCACTAGCGTAGAAAAACATATATAAAATCCCGCATATGACCGACGACTATAGTCTCCCTGCATTCATTAGTCAGGGGACATCACCTCATGCGCGAACTTCACGTATGATAGAATTTAGGGAGGTGAGTTTAGGTAAATTAACATTTACCGATTTCATCTCATTATCATTTTCATAAATTACGTGTATGTTTCATTTTATTTGAAACCATAACCCTTGAATATTCTCATTAATATTCATCATATTTTATGTCCCGAATTATCCTCATTATGATCACCAACATCTTAAAAGTTCCAAGGTGTTATATACCTCAACAGGGCTTCTAAAATCTCCACATATGGGCTTAGAACTCTTAATTCCTATTAATATGTGAAAAGAAAAGTAATGCCTAAACGTCACTTTTGGTACCCATAGAATAAACCCCAAGTGAACCCATTCAACTTTAGGGTAACGACCAAACTCAACTAAAACTCTAGGACTCTAAGTTTACTTCATACAATAAGGTTCGTAGGTCCTAATCCTAAAGAAAAGGGTTAAAATTGGAAAAGGAAAACAAAAGAAAAATGCAGGATTTCCGAATCAATTCGGCCTGGACGAATCGATTCGGTCAGACAAGCGAATCGATTCGGACCAGCCAAATCGATTCGATCATGAAAACCAACATTCTGCATAATAGCCGAATTGATTCAAAAATAGCTGAATCGATTCGGTTCACTCAGACCTGGAAACTGTCTCCATGCGAATCGATTCGGCCTGGCCGAATCGATTCGCCCCTGCGAGTTTTGCCAATTTTGGATATGGAGTCTTGGACTCCTATTCTCTCCCAATCAACCAACTCAAACCCTTATCATTTATTACCACCTACTGATTATAAATGCATCAAACAACCATAATTTACACCAATATCCAATCAATTCAACCTCCAAAGATTCAAAGCCCATAAATCCAATAAAAACCCTAACTTCTTAAACCATAATTAACCCACAACTATCAACACTAATTATTCAACTTAAATCATACAATAGCAAGTAGAAAACTTGCCTCAAGCTTGCTAATTCAGATTTGATGAAGATGTAGGCAAGATCAATCTCCAAATCTTCAATCTCTCTTTTTCTCCCAAAGTTTCTTCTTCTCTCTTTCTCTCTAGGTTAGGAATACAATTAGGGGAAAAATAGAAGACTTAGGGAGACTAAATCGTGACCTTAGTCCAAAATTCCATCTTAAGTGATCGATACTGCGATAAAATAATACGCAACTACACATTTAAACCAAAACTAGTCAAAAGTGCCCGAAACCTCAAAATACAATATGGCACATAATTTGACTATTTCGCACCTTCCGGAACTACTTACGCCCTCCATATTATCATTTGGAAATTTTATAACTCATTTTAAGTTCCGGTCTCGTTTTAGGCCAAATGTCATTTTTAAATCTTATGACACAATAAAACACAACATGGTGATACTCACTTATACATAAGGTAAATATGTAACATCTTAGTAAATATTAACTTTTCTTCCTTAAATTAATACTTACTCCACATGCCAACATTTTATATCTAATTACTATACGTAGCAAATAAATATAAAATAGGTTCTCAAAAATAAGGGTTGTTACAACCCATACTAACCATCCACCCATTCCCCTGCCAAGCCCGTAAACCCATTAACGCCGACGGCCTCCTTCCCTCATTCCGGCGCGTCACCCCCTGAAAACCGAGCCCAGCACCCCTCTCGCCGTCGCCCCCAGCCACCGCTGACGATCCTCCTCGCTAGAACCCGACTCCCCTGCGTCGGCGAAGCCTCCCTGTGATTCTTACTCCAACCCGGCTTGTACCAAATCGCCGACCTGCCACTCCGGCAGCAACATTACCCCGTCCGGCGCTTCACCTGTCCAAAACCCAAGCCTTTCTTCAACCATAAATCCATTTCAACCCATGAAACCCCCAAACCCATTTGAAAACCGAAATACGATTTCTCCACGCCTGCCAACAATCCAAACAAACCAAAGCCAAACCAAAACAATGACCAAGTCAACTAATAAAACCCCATGTGCCACTTAAACCCCATTAACCCAAATACCCCCAGCTAACCCACCTAACTCAATACCCCAAATGTCCCCAATCCTCTCATCCCCAAATCAGATTTTTATTCCCTCTTCCAAATATCCTCACACCCCCATGCACATGTGCTCTCACCTTTCCCACATGTTCACCATAGCCAATTCCCATTTTTACCCCTAGCTCCATGCCTATTATAAAATGAAGATGAAGACCCCATTTGCAAAAAAGAGCTTGGTAGGAAGAAAATTCTAGAGAGAGAAATAGGTTAGACTAGAAAATAAATTAGGTAGAATATTTTTGTAAATAGTTTTTTTTTATTTTTTTTAGATATTTATGAGAAATTAATTGTTGAGTGGTTCAAATGAGTGTTTGTATTTAATTGAATATTTTGGAAAGCTCAATTTGAATGGATGTTGCTCAATTTCAATGGAGGATTAGAGTCCAATTTTGCAAATCAAGGAGACTTGTTTGAAGATTTGTCCTCTTACCCTTCTATTTTATTTATTTATGCCTTTGATTATTAATTTGTCAAATTTTATACCATGTTAGGCTAAATATTATTTTAGTTTAATTAGTTTGATTACTTGAAATTTCCCTTTGAATGTTAATTTTGATCCCTCGCCCTTAGATTTACGCCTCGAGAGAGGGTAAATGATTTTCGAGAGAAAATCAAAACTATAATTATTATACCCATTTTAAATTCAAACTAGAGATAGGGGTTTCTTAAGTGGGGTATTATAACTTGAATTTCAACTCTAAATTTATTTTACAAGATTTACATAAATTCTAATTGATCGATCCTAGCGGGTGATTAATTAAAAGGAGTGTAGATCTAATTTTCTAGAGTTGTGGGGTGTTAAACTTAATTTTCTAAAAGGTTACTATTATAATTACACTTGCAACGAGAGTTGGTTTGTAATTTTGATATTAATTTGGGAGAATTCAAATAATTAAATTAATTAATTAGAACAACTAAAATTTGTGGTGTAAACCCACTCCTTGATTGTTCTCACAATTATCTACCTCACTTTATCTCTTATTTTAGTGTTAGACTTTGTTTTCATTTTAGTCACTTTCTAGTTAGTTATTTTCATTTTAGTTTAGCTTAGTTTAAATCATCACCTCACCTTATTGTTTTAATATTGAAAAAGCTAAAAAAAAAATATAAAAAGTGAAAAAGCACAAAAAGAAAATAAAAAGTGAGTTTCAATTGTGTTTCCTTTGCTTTACAACCTTGAAAGTGGATTGATACCCTTATTTACCGCTACACTTGAGTTTATATTATTTTGTAGGTATCTGAGGATTTTGACTAACTTGGCTTTCAACAACGACAAATACACAAAAAGCAACGTTATCACTTTTAACAATGTATACTATTTATTATTAAAGCTAAAAATACCAAATTCTTTAAAGAATGGTGAAATTAGTGGTAGTACCAAATAATTTAATGTGATTATAAAGGAAGTTAAGGTACTCATGCCATCGCCTAACATGAAAAATAGTTGTTCTTTTAGTTGGTGGATTATTTGACAAACAAAGAACAACTGAATAATCAACCACCATATAATGGGATTATCACCATGCAACAGATATAAAAAAATCACAAATATTAGTTTTAGTTGGTGGATTATTTTACCATAAGTATAGAATTTTCTCTGGATTAATTTTTTTTCTTAATGGCCAATATTATAAAAGAGCGAAAAAATCAATTATTGTTTATTATGAAAACCTGAGTCCGTAGCATGCTTTGAGGCTACAGTTCATGGATCATAACTAAGAAAATTCACTTTAGGATACTCTTGCCAAATCGCTGAAGTATTATGACAAAGTTACTAAAATCTTCTTTATGAAAAAATGATAGGTACATTAAAGAACCTAGCCTCGTTAAGATATAATACTTATCTATCAACGAAGAAGTTCATAAACAATGACCGTTAGTTAAATACATTAGTACAAATGTTAACATAGAATATCCCCTACTAAATTAGATATTACCAAAGGACATTGATGAATTATGCTTAAGATATGGGTCTTGAGTGTAACTCATAAAGTACAAGTGTCGTGGATGGTTTTGTGCTTCATTATTTGACACTATATTTAATATCAATTAAAGTGTATTATGAATATTTAAATTTATGTCTTGAAATATGAGTTGACTTGTGAAAATGTAATTGTGTGTTCAGTCTTAATAACCTATTCACCCCTCTAAATTATTTAGAGTCAACACACACTTGTATTTTTTATTGGCATTAGAGCACGGTTGCTTAAATAGGATTAATATCCTGAGTTTGATCCTAGATTTTGTGTATGTATTTATTTTTTTTATGAAATCCTATGGATATTTCAGATTCATATGCATTAGGTGTAAGTCTAGACAACATCCATTCTTCCTTACGCTTATCATTTCATATAAATACTTCGCATGCATCGAGAGTGTCAATTTTTAAAATTCCTCAAAATGAAAATGATGTGAGTGATGTAGAGATAATGAATGAAATCAACTACGTGTACAATAAATTGTTTCATGAGTCACTCATGTTAAAAATGTCAAACATAAAAATGTTAAATAAATTCAAGATGTTTGAAGAAGAGAATGGTTTAGCGAAAGAAAAAAGGCGAAATGAGTTTACAGCTTAAACATGGGTTAAACCGTGTCAATGAGCAAAATGCATTTTTTGAATGTCAAAAAGATGAGATCCTTCAAATTAAATATACACTTGAGAACTAGCGCAAAATATTTGAAATTAAAGAAAATGGATATAAAAAACAGGTCGTATCTCTCAAAAATGATTTCTCTAATGCTTTAAAGGTGAAACTTGCTTTAGAGGAGATATCAGAAAAGATAACAAAATATTTTTTGACAACTCCATGATTTTGGATGGTCTGAAAGGTAACAGATTTGATTATTCTGATTTTGTATCTAACTCTTATAATACTTTTGTCCGTGATAATAAAGATGATAAAAAGGAGATTATAATCAAGGTGTGAATGGAAAAGTGGCTTCCAAAGGAAAGAAACTTGAGAACAAAACCTTGCCTATCAAAAGTACAATTGTAAAAGTCGATAAGGTTGTGATGATTTCAAATGTCAAACAACTAAGTATGTTGAAAACCCTCAAAAGCAAGAGAATGAAAGAAAAGTTTTTAACAAACAAAACCCACTATAAGCATCATGCATATTATTTTAAAAGGGAATATTTTTTTTCAAAACCAAAATAGACAAAATTTTACCTAAAGGAATGTGAAATTTTCTCCTAAACAACTTCAAACCTATAAGTGATCTTATTATTTCATGAGAGTAAACTTGAGGCATTATTGCTACAAAATTCAAAAGGATGAGTAACATTCAAATTCAAAATTTTCAAGGAGAATTGACATTAAAGGAGTGAACAAGAAATTCGTAAATGAATAGGAGAAACTCCAAAGAGAAGTTATTTATTTGAGAAAACAAAATCATATAAAACCAAAGTGGGTGAAAAAAGAGAGTCGTGTGGGTTGTTTGGATTTTGAAAATTTTGAAACCACAATTTCTACAAATTTAAGTAATTAGTATCTTGATAGTGGTTGTTCACGTCAAATTGGGGGGGCATATTGCTTTACTTATCTTAATATTTTTTATGGGAGTTAGGTTTTATTTAGGAATAAAAATAAATCAAGAGTGAGTGGTGTAGGTAGGGTGACCATTTTTTATGATATCCCACTTGAAAATGTTCTACAAATTAAGGACTTACGGCTAATATCATTAGCATTCGTCAACATTGCAAGGATGATAATTGTGTGAGTTTATCTAAGAAAGAATGTTTGGTGAGAAATGAAAAAAAAAAGTATTTTAATGAAAGGTGTCTGTGACATCCTGCCTAACAAAATACTAGGTGATCAGTCCCATATCAAATTAAATAGGAATCCCATCTGGTTCATTCTTAGCATCATTGTCGTTAAATCATTAATTACTAACTACCTAGTCTTTCATTAAGCCGATGCTAAATTTTTTCTTTATTAATCCAACCCAACCAACATACTAGTAAAGCAAATAAACTACTACAAGAAAGAAACTAAACATGCCACAAAGTAAGTACAAGAGTTTACCGAACAACATTGACTACAAGCCATCCATAAAGTGCAATTATAAAATTATAACGATACATGCCAAGACTGAATATAAAAGTACAACCGAATAAATTCCTATCTAGAGATAGAATGAAACATGTTTTCACACAAAGAACCTGAAACAATCCACGTAAGTTGTAGCCACGTACCCTGTAGGAAGAAATCAGTCCTGGCACCCCTGTGGGAGGACACCTAAAAGGTTTTTCAAAATATTTTATACCAAGGGTTAGAACCCAAAACAATAAATAAAGATTCTAATGCTCTCCATATTTAAATCAGTGTCACACGCTCCCTTGAGTTTACCTCACCCTCAACTAATGTGGGCGTCTAACAAACAAAACATAATACGCCTAGACACTCTCCCCACAACTAGCTTTGTCCCAAAAATAATATACTACTTACCCCACTATTACACCCCAAGCGAGTATAGTACATTTCTTTATGAGTTGTTATTCACATTAACTTTCATGAAACATCAATTCTCAGTTTAATTCATATAACATTCCCACAAGTTATATTATCTATACATTTCACACCATGCACATATATATATATATATATATATATATATATATATATATATATATATATATATATATATATATATATATATATATATTCCCGTACATAATTCCGCACTATATATATGTATCATATAACAACATTCATACTCATATTGGATATAAATTCTATCACCGATGCTTAGGAGGCGACCATAGTTCCCTCCGAAGTGTCCTCTCCATACCGTAATGGCCCCAACTCTAATATGGACGCTATGGCCTGGGTAATATACTCACCCTGCGTTTGCTAGTAAGTAGCCTCCTATGATAGCATTAATATTGGTATGTCTTTACTATATATATTATTCACACAAATATATATAAATCATATATGTACTATACTTCGACATATATAATAGAAATCCAGGCTATCAGAGTATTATGCCCATACCCAAGCCTAAAACATTTAAGTCTATGGTCCGACTTCAGTTTATTTAATTATACACAAAGTAATTCCCATCATTTTGGAGTAACGCCTTTCAAGTATACCCGGACTTTCTATCTCTCGGCTCGAAATCCAATTACTTCAATCCACCCTTCGATTTCATACAATCAAGTTTAATCACTTCAACAACAAAATTACAATATGCTAAATCATGAACTTACATCTCCAATTTCATGCAATTTAGTCAAATAAGCGTCAAGGTTAAGTATACCCAAATTAACCCTAATTCAATACTTGATTTCATAATTAAGTTAGGGCAGGAACTACAAATTTCAAACACAGCAGGTATGAATCAGGGGAATTGAATAAATCTGTCAAATAGTAGAGATGGTTTGAACGAAGAGCCTTGTCGTTCAAACTACAGTGGATCTCATTCGAACGAAATACCATATTGTTTGAACGATATTTGGTACTTCTCTCTCTCTCTCTCTCTCTCTCCTGCTAAAACCCAATCCGCCATTAACAAATTTTAAACCTCTTAGCTGAAAATGTTTCAGTATTAAAACATCCCCAAATTCATCCTAAGTTCATTCTTTCATTATAAAAATTCTAGCACTAACAATTCCACCAATTCAATCATCAATTTCATCAATTATCAAATCCTCTACATATTTATAACCCTTATTAAAAGGAAATCCCCAATTTACTCAAGAACAAACCCAAGAATTCAATTGGATTCCACCTATTTTAATATGAAACGATAGATGAAATTCGATTCCACCTATCGAACACTATATTGATCGGGTTCCCGTACAATCTAACTATCTCCATGATGAATAGTCTCGCATACTACAAAGTCTCAAAATCCATAAGGATCAGTAAAAAGTGGGACACCTTGGTTAAACGTTCCCTTATGACCCATATGGAATCGCTCCCTCTCTATGAAATAGGTGACCCCATAATGAAGTCCATAGAGATTCTCTCCCACTTCCACACTGGAATCTCAAGTGGCTGAACATCCCCGATGGTTTCTGGTGATCTACCTTCACAAGCTGACACGTGGCACACTTCGAAACGAACTTCGTAGTGTCTCGTTTCATCCCCGTGCACCAGTATTTCCTTTTCATGTCTTGGTACATTTTATCCCCACTGGGATGTACCTCAAACTTGGATCCATGAGCCTCCATCAACACGGTTTATCTCAAATCTTCGTCCTCTGGCATGACTAACCACCTATTAAAGCGTAACCCACCTTCAAAGCTAATGGAGTAAGAATCCACGCCCTTTTCTAGCAATTGTTTCACCCTATCCTGGCACAACGGATCAACAGCCTGAGCCCGTACCACCCTCATAACAATCTCGAGTATGACTGCTAAAACCGCCATACCTACCCTGGCGATCTCATTGTCGTTCCTAAGTTCGCACCATTTCTCCTTTCAAGTTGCCGCCAAATCTTCCTTAGGCCGTCGGCTCAACGCATCCGCAACTATATTGGCCTGACCAGGACGATATTGAATATCAAACTGATAATCCTTCATGAACTCCAACCACCTCCTTTGCCTCGTGTTCAAGTACTTTTGAGTAAACAAATATTGGAGTGATTTATGGTTCGTGAATAAGGTGAACCTCTCCCCTAAAAGGTAATGCCTTTAAATGCGCACGCCAAAGACGACCGCCACCAACTCTAAATCATGGGTGGGATGATTCCTATCGTGGGGCTTTGTCTTTTGAAAGGCATAACCTATATCCCGCTTTTCATGTTGCAACACACCCCCTAGTCCCTGTAAGTATGCATCAGTATAAACTCGATAATCAACCCCTGCTTTTGGTAACACTAAAACGGGGGCCAATGTAAGCTTGTCCTTCAACTTGTCGAACGCCAATTGACATTGATCGCTCCATACAAAGGGTACCCCTTTTCAAGTCAAATTTGTCAACGACCTTGCTATCTTGGAGAAACCTCTGATGAAATGACAGTAATACCTAGCTAACCCCTAAAAGCTTATGATGTCTATCAGTGTCATGGGCTGACCCCACTCCCTCAGCGCTGACACCCTTCTTGGGTCCACGAAAATCCCCTACTCTGACACAATATGGCCCAAGAACTGCACTTCTCGAAGATAAAACCCATATTTCTCATACTTAGCATAAAGTTAGTGATCCCGCAACGTCTGCAAGACCATACGAAGGTGTTCGACATGCTCCTCCTCCGTACGGGAATATACCAAAATGTTATTTATGAACACTATGACAAATTGATCGAGAAAATCTCTCAAACTCGATTAATAAGATCCATGAATACTATTGGTACATTGGTGAGCCCGAATGGCATCACCCTAAACTCATAAGAACCATACCATGACAGAAAGGCAGTTTTTCGTACATTTTCCTCTCGAATCCTCAACTGATGGGACCCCGATCATAGATCAATATTGGAGAAGAATGCTGACCCTCGCGATTGGTTAAAAATATCATCAATCCTCGGCAGTGGGTATTTGTTTTGGATCGTGACCTTATTCAACTCCCGATAATCAACACATAAGCGGAGTGAGTCATCTCTCTTCTTCATAAACAACACGAGAGCACCCCATGGTGATGTGCTCCTCCAAATAAATCCCTGACTCAAGAATTACTGAATATGTTCCCTCAGTTGACGCATCTCCAAAGGGGCCATGCAATAAGGCACTCGATCTATTGGCCTAGTACCCGGTGCTAGGTAAATGACAAACTCAATATCCTGACTGGGTGGTAACCTCGGTATGTCCTGCAATACGTCCTCAAAGTCACTCACCATCAGAATCGAGTGTATCGAAATCACCACCTCTTGTGAGGTATCCTCCTCAAGGTAATATAAATGATTGTACGATCCTCCTTCAGGAAGGGGCATCGCCACTAAAAACATTTCCTTCCCCGGGATACCGAACACTATTTCTCTCTCTTAGTAATCAGCCATCGCTCTATAACTTGATAGACAATCTCTACCCAATATCACATCATAGTCCTCCAAATCCAATACTAAGAGATCCTCCGCAAAACCCCAATCATAACATCTACCCCCCTAAAAATAAAGTGAATAAAAGATCCACCCCCTATCGGTGACTCCACAAACATGAGTAAACTATTGGTTGTGTCAAGTAACCCAACCACTCTAGAAAAATGGGTCCTAACAAATGAATGTGATGCACCAGTATCAAAAAAGATTCTACCAACATGACCATGGATAAGGAACTTAACCTCAACTGCTCGCGGTGCGGGTGGTGCGGGAGAGATCAGAACATCTAGGACGTTATACATGATAACTTATTTTTTGTGTGTAGTTGTTGTTACAAGCCAAGTTAATTAAAAACTTTATCAACTACACAAAAATATAATAAACTAGAATAGAGGTAATTAAGGATGTCAATCCATATCAAATGGGTAAACGAGGGAAAATAATTGTAATTCACCTTTTATTTTCTTTTTTGGCTTTTTTACTTTCTCTAATTTTTTAGCTTTACAAATATTAAAACAATTGGGTGAGGTGAAACTAAAATTAAACTACAATCAAAGATTAAATGACAAACTAAAAGGCGACAAAAAAATGAATAACAAAGTCTAACAGTAAAATAAGAGATCAAGCGAGTTAAATAATGTGAGAACAATCAAGGAGTGGAACTACATCACAAATTCTAACTATTCTAATTAATTAATTTAATTATCTGAATAATCCCAAATTAATATCAAATTACAAATCAACTCTCATTGCAAGTGTAATTTTAATAGTAATCTTTTAGAAAATTAAGTTTAACTCCCCCATAACTCCAAAAAATAGATCTACACTCCTTTTAATTAATCACCCACTAGGACCGATCGATTAAAATTTATATAAATCATAGAAAATGAAATTAGAGTTGAAACTAAAGGAATAATACCACACTTAAGAAACCCCTATCTCTAGTTCGAATCTAAAATGGGTATTATAACTTAGAATTTTGATTTCTTCTTGAAAATCATTTACCCTCTCTCGAGGCGTAAATTTAAGGGTGAGGGATCAAAATTAATATTCAAAGGTAATTTTCAAGTAATCAAACTAATTAAATTAAAATAACATCAAATAAAGGTTCACCCCACCCCTTGAAAGGGAATTTAGCCTAACATGATATTAAACATGATAATCAAATAAACTTGGAAATTAAAATAAAAGTAGAGAAGAGAACAATCAAACCAAATCTCTTTGAGTGAAATTGAACTCCATTCCTTGAATTTACAATTTACATCCCTCCAATTTGTGTGATCAAACCAAAATTACATCAAAAATTACACTCAAAAATGGATTCTCACTAATTTATTTTTCTCACTAATTTAAAAAAAAAGTAAAATAAAATAAATTAAAACGTAAAAAAACTAAACTAAAAAATGGTGTTTAACTCTCTAAAATTGATATGATAACAGTCTTCTTTCAAAATGGTCTTCTTCATCCTTAAATAGTAGGCATGGAGCATGGGGGTAAATTGAGTAAATAGGATAGGGGTGTGCATGTGGTTATGGTGTAGGAGGGTACTTTGGGGTTTTAAAAGGTGCAAGTGGAAGATGTGGTAGTTAGGATGAGTTGGGGGTATTTGGGTAAAATGGTTTAAAAGCGGTTAAATGGGATATATGGCATGTGGGATTTTATTTTATTTGTTGGGTTTGTTTTTTGGTTATTGGCAGGTGGAATCGTGTTTGGCCTTTAGAGAAATGGGTTTTGGGTTAAGGTTTTATGGATGGAACCGGGTTGATGGTGTAAGGAAGGTCGGAGGTGGTCGTAGTGGGATGTCGATTCAGGGTTCGAGGCACCGACGAGAAGGGGTGAGTTGGATCAAGTAGGCTAGATCAGGTTGAGATGGTCGGCGCTCGGCTTCGGGTAGAGGGGAGGAGTTGGGATTGGCGGGTCGCAGCTGGGGAGCTGCTTGGGATGGGTTTCGAGTTTCCGACCGGAGGGAGATGCGCCGGACATGGGTCTCAACTCGCCGGAGATGTCGCCAGCGAGTTCGTGATAGGGGATAGGTCCAGTTCAGGGTAGTTTCGAGTTTGGCCATGGTGGTGATGAGTTGGGTGTGTTTGTGGGTGTGTGAATTCAGGAGGTGGGTGATTGAGGTTAAGGTGTTTGTTAATGGGGGATAAGGAGAGAGAAAGGAGTGGTGAGGAAGATAAAGTGCGTAGACTTAGGTGTAGTGGAGTGTATAGAAGATGGGTGTGGGTGAGTGTATGGTGTAGGATAAGTGTGTGTGAGTGTTAGTTTAGGTGTATGAGGATATGGGTTATGTGTGTGTATGTTTAATTTGGATACCTAAAAATAATACTAACTAACTAAAAAATAAAATTAATAAAATGAAAAACCTAAAACTAAAATCCTATTCTAAAAAAATAAAAAATAAAACAAAGACTCAAACTAAAAATAAGACTAAAAAGAAATAAAAATCTATTAAACTAAAACTAAAATCCTAAAAAGTAAAATAAAAATAAAAATAAATGAATTCCTAAAATTTCTAATCCTAATAAAAACTAAAAAATAATAAGAATCAAAATAAAATAAAATTATACTAATAAAAATAAAATAGAAAATAAAACCTAGAAATTCTAAATAAATTCAAAACAAACTCTAAAAATAAAAATCACTCAAACTAAAAATATAAAAAAATATAAAAAGGCACAAACTAAACACACATGGGGTGCGAGGTAGGTTTAGGCTCGGATTAGGCTCGGGTAAGGTTACAGGGGAGGAAATTAGCTCCAACTGCAAATTGCCTCGAAATATAGCTTTTGACACCGCAACTGCAATTAAGCCTGCATATTGAACATTTACACGCATAAGACCCGAATTGTCTAGAATTAGCAACTAAAATATGTCTATTGGGGGTATAAAATGTACACTTTTGGGTGCTTATCACACCACCCCCAAACAGAGTGTTGCTAATCCTCGATCAATAAGATAGAGAGAAAGAGAAAGATAAGAAACCAAAAGTGTACCTTTTTCGCAGGCACTTGCGATTGAACTTAGCATGAGCAACAAGTCTTTAAACCTATCGGTTTCCCTACAGGACGAGTTGTGTCTCGTGAAGGTTTGCAGGGAATATACCCACAAAAATCTTATTTGCACTGCCTATTTCTTATTAGACATAGAATAATCGTACAATCCATTATGAGAGAAATAATTTTAGAAATACAAGCTAGAATGTGTAAAACGTTTAGCTAAGTAAATACTCAAGGCACATCCTTCCTAGAACTCAACATGCGTAGTGTGAATCAGTCAACACGGGTCGAGTATCATCAGAGTAATTCCTAGATTGCCTTATCGAAATTAACATTTCAACTTCAAATATCACGAATATATCTCTCTCAATCAAACTCTCGAGATATGGGTAAGTGTATCACTCTTGTGTGTGAGGAGGTGAGTAAATGTAAGCAAGTTCAAACGTCTCACACAATGTAAGAAATAACGAACATTAAGAAAGAAAATGATCTCATGAAATAAATGCTAATCACTACAGTGAGAACGTCGAGTTATTCACCACGTTGACTTTCATTTGCCCGAACACCTAGGGGAATATATGGATGATTATGGGTGAGGGGGAAATGAAATGAGGTAGGATAGGATAGAATGGTGATGGATGAGGGATTGATATGCGATGTGAGAGAGTGTTTAATACATGAAGAACAAATGTCTTTATTTCAAAACTAAGTACTAACTACAAACTCTCTTTCTTTTCTTTTCTCTCTCTTTTTTTCGATTTTTCTTTTCTTTTTCCTTTTCTCTATTTATTTTCTATTTTTGCTATTTTTTTCTTTTCTCTTTTTTTTTATACTCTCAACACTGAATACATTTACATTTGAAATCACACTCTTTTTCTCAAAAATGAAGGATGAAACGTGAATGGAGATGGGGTATGCTTATGGATGGTGTGGAGAATATGGAAAGGTAATGGGTGAGTGAATGGAAATGTAATATAGAAAAGTGGTAGGTGTATGGATGACAACCTAGTGATCTAGACAAACTTATAGACACATGTTTCTTACAACTTGAAAGTGATGTCGTTCTCAGTGATCAAGCCAAAAATTTAATGAAGAATAATGAGATCATAGACCCAAAGAAAGTTGAATCAACTTGTGACTCGGAGATTGGGTAAAACACTCTGGAAGGGTGAGAGGCACAAATGTCACAAGCTAAAGTCTCTACTAGTGATCCTTAAGGTTCTCTTAGGAATCATAGTACTCTTCAACTCTAAACTGTAGTGATGTGATAAGTGCGTAAATTTTTTTGAGTCTAGGAATTCATGGTGCAACTTACCTTGTTATGTATTACATAAGCTATTTAGAAAAAATATTCTCTAGCTTGATTCCTAGACTTTGAAAGATGGATGATAGAAAATTCACATCACTGAATGAGATGAAAGAAACTGAATGAAATTTTAAAAATTCAGGTTCAAAAATAAAATAAAAATCAAAAGAGATACGATTTTGATAAAATTACCCACCCCAAACAAAAAGGAACATCGTCCTCGATGTTAAGTAAAATTATTTTTAAAAATTGAAAGCAGAAGGGGGGAAAGAGATTGCCAGAATCAACTGCTAATGAAGGGGGCATGTGAAGCTAAGATGAAACCTGAATAAATGAGTGAGATAGAAAAATATATACGAGTCTATAATCATGATAGAACATTGGGTGGTGTGAAACACCACTCCCAAACAGGATCAGACTTATACTCAAAAAAAGCGGGTTACCTCCCGATAGCGCTAAGTTTAATGTCTTCAGCCAGACCGATTGGAACTCACCCAAAAAGAAATGATAAGCGAGGAGAGAATGGGGTGGCGAAAAAATTGAGGGATGATAATTACCCCCAAACAAGACTGAATGGTCAGTCTTCATAAATAGGGTCAATAAGGTCAATTTGTTCTATGTGAGTGGAGCCTACAGCCAAGAAAGGCTTCAAGCATTGGCCATTGACCTGAAAGAGGCTATCATCCTTGGGATTTTTCACGGTGATGGAACCATAAGGAGTAACTGACTCAACAATAAAGGGTCCAGACCACCTGGTTTTGAGTTTCCCGAGAAAGAGGTGCAATCGAGAATTATACAACAAAACTATTTGACCATGGTGGAATTATTTGCGCATGATGCTTTGGTTATGGATCCACTTCATATTGTCCTTATACTTATTGCACAAATCATAGGCATCATTTCTGATTTCCTCTAATTCAATAAGTTGTAGATTCCTATGGACACCCACCTCATCAATATCGATATTAAGGGCTTTGACGGCCCAATATGCATTATGTTCAAGCTCGACGGGAAGGTGGCAAGGCTTGTCGAAGACCAAGCAATAAGGAAACATGCCAATTGGAGTCTTGTAAGAAGTACGGTATGCCCATAATGCATCATTCAAGCGTAAAGACCAATCTTTCCTATTAGGATTGACGGGTTTTTCAAGAATTTTCTTGATCTTGCGGTTGGAGACCTCAACTTGACCACTAGTCTGTGGATGGTAAGAGAGGCCAACTTTATGGTTAACACCATACTTTTTGACAAGGTGTTCAAAGACACGATTACAAAAAATTTTACCCGCATCACTAATGATAGCTTTGGGGGTTCCAAAACACGTGAAGACATGCTCTTTAAGAAATTGGACCACAACTCGATGGTCATTGGTGCGGAAAGAAATTGCTTAGATCCATTTGGAAACATAGTCAACAGCAACTAGAATCTACTGAAAACCATGAGAGGAGGGAAATGGTCCCATGAAATCGATACCCCACACATCAAAATTTTCAACAATGAGGATGGGTGTGAGAGGCATCATATAACTACGAGAGAGACAGTAAGGCCCTAAAAAGTGATTAAGAATGTCAATTACATTATTAAGTATAATTTATTATTTATAAGTTTGGTGAGGGGTGTTAAACATGTTAATGATCATATTTGGGGGATGCATACTCATGTGATATATGTGTTGTTTGCATTAGATGTTAATCGAGTTTATGATCGAGGATAACTTGTTTAGATAATATGATTAGTTATGTGGTTAAATGAATCACGAAAATATGTTTTTCATACATCATTATGATTATAAAATACAATGAAAGTGGGTCCGAAATTGGCGATGTTTGGTCGCCAAATGTGAAAGTTATGAGATTTTTAGTAAATTGCAACTTTCCTGTTCGAGCCCAAATTAGGCGTACAAATTTTATGATTTTGGGAAAATACAAAATATGAAAGTTGTATATATATGAATTAAGTTTATAACATAATAAACGGTGTATAAAATAGAGGTCCAAATAAGGAGTTATGCTGAAATCACGAAACAAGGGAAAATATGTCTATCCGTTAAATGGTGTTTTGTCTTATTAGTAGAACACATGGCTTGTTTTGATTGGACCAAGGGGAGGTCCCTTATACCGACTTACAGGAATTAAAAACATCCATTATTCTTCATTTTCATCAGAATTTCAAGTGATTTTGAGAGTTTCATGGAAGTAAGAGAGGTTAGGATGAATCAGTGAAGGATTAAAGGAGATTATCGAGAGATAAACAGCCTTATGTATCCAAACGTGGTTGGGTAAAATTTAACTTGTAAATTTAATTTTTTACATGATATAGGTTGTTTTATATGCTATTAAATATCATATTTTGGGATGAGATAACACGTGTTGTTACGTGTAGTTAGGTATGTGTAGGTTGTATATATGAAGTATGTTGAATTTATACAACTAAGGGTGTAATCATCATGTTAACCAAATTGGTGTATCTTTGAGAATACTCAATGAAATCAATTGATTCCAGTTGCATATGAAATGAAACTTAAATATACATGTCGTATCCAAATATTATGTAAAAATACCAAGAAATGAATCTTGGGTGATAGTTTGAAGTTTGGGTATAAAATCTGCCCCAAAAGTGTAAGTGCGCACACCAGGTGTTCGACGCTTTGTTTGACCTAGCAAATGAACTCTAAAAATTATGCAACTTTAATGTTATATTATTCAATATGTTTAATATATGTTTCCATGATTTATAACCGAGGTGGAGGTTATATATGCTTGAAAAATGTTAAGTTATGCTTTGATGGTCTACTCAGACCTAGATGTGTTAAAAGTGGTATAAATCATTGAATACTTGTTGAAATCAAGAAATTCCAATTGAAAATGTTAGAGAACATATATTAGTATGATATACTTGAATGGGAGAATAAAATACCTTATGGTTTTACTTATGGGTTGTGTTTAAGTTGAAGTTTTGTTGTTGTTTTTCTCCCGAAATGATTTGGAAAAGTTTGTAATAAAACAGGAATAACTTTTGTCTAAGAATTCATACTTTAATTTTGTAAATTATGTTAGAAACCTAATGAGTAAGTGTTATAGAAATGTGAAGTATCATATCTAATTAATTTCCAGTTATGTCAGATTGACCAACTGATGTGACGTGTTACTGGGTTAAATGTGATTTAGTGTATTCAAATACTAATGATGTTGAATTGTTAGGTGGGGAAGTGTCATACCAAGGAAATAGTTTTGGTATTAATATTATTACCAAATTCAGGGTGAGTGACCTGTCCTATGAAATATATATGCTTATATTTTCATATGGAATTGTGTATTTAAATACATGTGTGGTGATACTTATGGAGTGATGTGGTGTTATGAAACATATGCGTGTGATAAAAAATGTTAAACGATGTTATTTAATGTTATGGACTGAGGTTGGAACTCTATCTAATGTTAAGAACTGTGAATTAAAATGTTAAATGATTGTAACACCCCTTAATTTTGAGGAGTTAATATTTAATTATTTTGGGGAGATATAAAAATATTTAAATTGGAGAAACTTAAATTTATAATTCGGAGAATTTATTTGAGTGGGAAGAATTATTTATATTTGGCGACTTTAAGTTTAATTGTTCAATATTTCGCGTATCGCATTTTGAGGTCAATATTGAAGAATGTTATAATGTATTTCGAATGACAACTCTGAGTGCGTGGTTGAGTCCGGATGGGTCGAGATAGTCTAAAAATAGTATTCGAGGATAGTAATCGGGTCTCGGGGCATTTTTGGGCATAGTCGGGCCCACACGGGGTGTTCGGGCCATTATTATTAGGCCCATGTGGGCAAAAAGGGGATTTGGACTTTTAATCCTAATTAAGGAAGTGTTGAACGAAAGTTAACACAACTTTAAACCTAGGGTTTAAGAGAGAAACGGAGGAAACAAATCAAGAGGCAATTGGGGATTTTTTGGAGCCAAATCAAGGGATAAAAGTGAGTGTTCTTCATCAATACCTTAACTACATCAACCAATCAGACCCTACGAACGATTCCAGGCAAGTGGTTAACTGCTATGATTCTTAAATTGGTGATAATCAATTCATATTTTTGTGATGTGTAAACCAACATCCGTTTTGGGTATAAATGGGTATGCTGGTGAAATCGATATTTTGGAAATGGTATATCTTGATGAGATTTGAGATGATATTAGTAGGTTTCATGATTTTGTAGTTTAGGAATATGAACTGTATGATTAAATCCAGCGTGAACGGACTTTTAAAATTCTGATATTAGAGATGTAAAGTATTTGGGTGTTTGAAATCCGGGTAAAACCCGAATCTGGGAAATGTTAAAATTTATGGAAATTGGTTATTGAATTAAGGCTTCTAAGTTGAGTAGAACCTGTTCTCATATGTTAAAATGGTGGATTATGATCAGAGATTGTTAGGGGAGAAAGTAGAAGCTTGTTTGGGTTAACAGTGGCTGAAACAGCAAGTCAGATAAGAAGGGTACATGTTCGATCGATCGATCGATGGATGGGATCGATTGATCGATGGTCCCAGAATTCTAGCAGGTCCGCCACTTTTATATATAAAGGGAAATTGATTTAGATTTTTTCTCCCATTTCTTATTTAGTGATAAGTGCATATGTAGCATATATTCCTTATCTTTTATAAGGGGGTCTAATTGGGTTTAGGAGGCTGATAATTGTATGCCATGAGATGAATGAATTTCAAGAAATAATTCGTAAGTATTGATTTTGGACCGAGGGAAAATATTCGGGTATTGTAGTTGAGTGGCACTACATTATTAATGGAAATGAGGTGTAATTAATTAGTTATGGGGCGGAATATGGAGTCGGGTATTAATGATGGTACAGGCCAAGTGCGTAAGCCCGAGTATAATGGTTGGGCGACACCAAGTATTTTTTAATTAATGTGTAAATTAATTAAATTAGAGTCGAATCATATACTCATGCAAGTATTATTTTGATTAATGTGTAAAGTATATATATTAGAGTCGGACCATAGACTCGAGGGAAATATTCTATTAATTGAAGTGTGAATTAAATAAATTAGAGTCGTACCATAGACTCGGGAAGATGATAAATTAATAAGTGAGAAAATTAATTAAGTTGAGTCAGGCCAGAGACTCGGGAAATTTACAGGCTAGTGTTACGGAATTTTGAGTACATGGTAAAGTCGGGGTTTATATTATATATATATATATTGTGTGTGCTATTAAATATCATGTAACACCCCGTGACTTTGGGACTGAGAAATTAACTTTTTGGGAGAAATAAAACTCATGTAAATTGGAGAATTTCCAAATTCGGAAATTGAAGTCCAGAAATTAAGGTCGTTATAAAGTATTCTGAATGATAATTCTGAATGCGCCATTGATTCCAGATGGGTCGAGATAGTCAAATTGACTATGATTGGATTTTATTTCGGTTCCAAAATATTTGTAAGTTAGTTTGACTCGAATTGGAGTAAACGGGTCATTTAAAGTGCGTATTAACATTTATAATTGAGTTTATTGTTTTAAAGGATTTAAGGGCTTACGATTTCATCCCTTCTCATTTGTGAGAAAGAGGGAGAAGCCCTAGAGGGAGAAAAGAAGAAAGGAAGAGAGAGAGGAGAAAAAGCTTGGAGATTCCGGCCCAAACGCGATCCCGGGGACGATCCAACCTCTACAAATCTAAGGCAAGTGTTTAATCTTGCTAAATAATTCATTTGTGTATTTTATTTCATAATTTGTGGGAAAAATAGGTTGATTTTGAGTTATATGTAAAAACCTAGATTTATAAGTTAAATCTCACATATTGATATTTTTAAATGGATTTAAGGTTGATTAATAAATGGCGTTGATTCTTGTATGTGTTTTAATGTTGGAAACCTAATTGGGTGGAAGATTAGTGGTTGGAAGTGGATAAATTTGGGGATTTGGAGAGTTAGGGTTCGTTTTATATGGGAAAACTGCCGACCATCTGGTATGGTCGGTCGACCGCACCCAGGGGACCGGTTGACCGCGCCTTAAGGGAAAAGTCTACTGCTTTCTTTCGAAGGAAAAATTTGGACCCGAGGTCTGGGATCGATCGACCTGTCCTCTGTTTTTAGCCTTAGATTTGGATTTTCTTTTTAACACTTTCCTTTTGGGTTTAAAACTTAACGACCTTCTTAGTGAGTGTTTTATAGAGGGTTATGTTATAGTATGAAGGGATTCCTTATAGGGTATGATGGCGAGAGTCATATCGAACCATTTACAAGTATTCTTGGGAGTTTCTCACACGCTATGATCGAGGGAGCATACCGTAGTAATTTAGGAAAGATAAAGATGTATTGGAATCGTGGTATCGAGGTAGTGGGGAACCTCATTAGGAATGGGAATTCTATTTAGAGGTCTAAAGTGAGCCGGGAGATGACGTAAGGATTACGACTCTTTGAGAGAGTGGTGAGGATATAGAGTGAGATTGTAGGCCGATATTGATGCCGAGTCCTTAGCGATAGGATTCTAATTAAGTTATGTATAGGGACCAGTGAGAGAACGAGGTTGCGTATCCTTGGGGATGATAGACTTGAGGAATAAATTGTGAATGTAATAAGATTAGGGTTCATTAGAGCGATTGAACCGTAGATGAAATTTTGAGAATAATGTGATTAGGCCATCAACTAGGTTATGGTGGGTTGCAAACCTAGTTGGGATAGTCATTGTATATCTGTGTGTGATTAATATTGAGGATTCCAATAAGTGATGGAATCAGGGAATGAGTTTAGGATTGATCTAGAGGTTTATAGACTATTAGTTATGTGCATACCAATAGTCAAAATTAGTGTTAGAGATATTGATGCACTTTTGGATATAGACGAGATGGGTAGTGAATGCTACCTACACTAAACTTTGGGGTGATAACCTTAATGTTGGAGATATATCTATATTGGAAGATTATTTATATCAAAGGAGAAATGGATGAAAATGCCTTAAGTGGAGAGAATCGTATTCACATATCGAGTTAAGTTAATGTGTTTGGGGACGACGGATAGTATATTGAGGATTATGTATACTTATGGCTGAGATTATAAATCTTATACATATGAATGATAGATAGTTTATATATATATATATATATGGACATGTGAATATACATCTGTAGAGATATGAATATAAGTGTATACTCATGTTATGAATATCTAAGCCATATGTGATGGTTTAATTATATGATGGGATCATATGGATGTATATATATTGTGTATGTGAATGATATATATACTTGTATTATGAAGCATACCCCGCACATGCTATCATTGGGAAGTTACGCGATGAGGGTGAGCACCCTGGCTCGAGGAGCAGAGTTTGGATATTCCCCAGGTCATAGTCGTTCATTGTGTTATTATGTGATATACATTATTTATGGGATGAGACGTGGTGGGTATGTTTCGTATCATTACCGGTTAGGAACTATGACCGCTTCCCGGACGTCGTGTGTGTGTGTTGGCCGCGATGTGGGTGATATTGAGTCCCACCGCTGGTCCCCAGGATGGGATATGAGTAATGCCCTAGAAGATGATAGCATGGTGTAGTATTTTGGCATTCTATATCCGGTTATATTATGCGTATGGCGATTGTACATTATATGTGTTATGTACACGTGGCTATGAGAATGAATAGTTTTGTGTGTGTGTGTGTGTATATATATATATATATATATATATATATATATATATATATATATATATATATATATATATATATATATATATATATATCCCATAGGTGAAAAAGGATATGAAATTTCTATGATGTACATCTTGGGTGATTATGGTGTCCTAAATTATAGGGATTGATGTATTGCACTTAAAGAAAGATTTCGGTTATATCAACCCAAGGATTTAGTGGAGATTTTGATATTGTTCCTAGATAGTGATCTAAGTTGTAGTAGTAGTATGATTGTGTGGGTGACACAATGGATCCCTACTATCGACATTGTCAAGGAGTAGTGTATTGGGGGGGTTCCTTGTTTGGATTTCGCTTTGCGAGACGCCCCACGCACGAAAAGCAAGGCAATGTTGAGAGGAGAGAGAAGTTTTGTCCTTATTAATTTGTAAATGTTATTTAGATGAATAAACTCTTAATTTGAAGCTAAATGTTAATATGTGAAGTAATAATATGGATAACTGATTAGGTTATAAATTGGACTCAATAAAGCCTAGTATGGCATATATGCGTATATACATTTTAGTGTGAGTAGAATGGGTAGGATTCTTGGGTTATGTTAGGATGGCAGGTCTTATGGGTATAGGTCGTGCCTATGGTAAGTTAGGTTGTCCTTATGGGTGGGGTAATTTAATTAAGATTTCAAGGCGCGAATAGGTGTGCGCTTTTAGATGAGGGGTGATATGGGGGTTTCACGGGAGTGCGACTCCACTTTAATTATGAAATAAGTGCATTTATATTTATTATGCATGTTTAACACACTTGCTAAACGTTTTTACACCTCGGGCTCTGACCCGTTTATATTTTTCTTTTTCTATATATATGTATGTATACTAGTACAGGTGTCCTACCGCATGGATGTCGGATGCTTTCCTATCCAGAGTCTTGGGAGCCGTAGCAGGTGCGGACTGTTGCGGGATTTTGATTATAGTCGCTTCATATCTTTTTGTGCATTTAGATAGGACTCATGTTGTATATATGGTTTATACCCACGTGTCATTTGTAGTTGTTTATACTTTGTATTTTGATTATTGTACTATTTGTGACCCGACAGCTTATTCGGGTTTATTTATTTTCTTTTTGTGAACTCGTTTCATTTTAATTCAGGCATTTTCTTTTCCATGGTACTTGTGTATACTTTACCGTTTCCATTAAGTCTATAGTGTTGGTTTTTTGTCTGTTGTATGTTTTATTTTAATTTTTGGCATCTCGCTTATTTTATTTCGGGTAGTTAGCCTTATGTGTTATTATATGGTTGTTGATGCTGAGAATGAGCCATCTGAGATTCCTGATTTATTGTAGTATAGGGCTGGCCACCCGTTATTATTGTAAGCAGGTTGTCACAGATGGTATCAGAGCATCAGGTTCTAGAGTCTTTAGGATCTGTGCGAGTTTTCAGCGTTCTTCCGTTAGCGTTCTTGATATAGAGCCCTACTGTTTGGGTTGTTATGTTCACTGCGTTTATCTTCTTCTGCGAAGTGTATTCACTTGATTGACATTCCGATAACAGTTGATCTCATTTCAAACATCACCTAGATTATGTCGTCCAGGAAGGGACAAGATGAGAGATGCAATACCCATAACAGATTTTGGGTACGCTTTGACTGGAGGTATTTGTTTTCCCCGATTCAGGCGGAGATAAGGAGGAGATTTTAGCGATGATTTGAGGTTATCTATCGGTGGTTGAGTAAGAAAGGGAAATTTACTTGAAAGGAGAATCTTGGACTTAATAAGGTAAGTTCTAAGGAGAGTCATATAGTGAAGTCCTTGGGAGGTTTAGATTGAGAAACCCATCAACCTTTGTTAGGAAGCCCGGTGATGCTGACTTTACCGGTGGAAGGTAGGTGGCATTGTCCTATTGTTAGGAGTATCGTATTTATTTAAGAATGGAGTAAGAAATATGGAGACTCGGGATCGCTGAGTAGGACCGAAGGAGTTATCAGGGGTCGCAACCGCGCTTTGTCCTTCAAAATGGCTAAGAAGGATTTTCTAGAAGATGTCTCTCTGAGGAGAATTAAGTTTTAGGAAGAAAGATTGTCCTGGAAGAAGTAGAGGACTTTAAACAGGAATTCATGAATGAAGTGAAACACTTGGAATATGGAAGTATAAGGTAGAATACCTTTCTTTGGGTTTAAGTCACGCTTTATGCGATATCGGGAACATCGCGTGTAAGGAATAGGTGGTTAGCCGTTATGCCCCTAGGGTGTATAGAATTTCCTTCGGGGAAGGAGTGAGCAAGTGTGGTCTTTGTATGGTACCTTTTGGGATAACAAATTTTCTCATGATGATCTAGTAGAGAGTTATGCTATTGAGTTCCAGAAGTGCGGACTGTTAAGATTCGTTTGGTAATTGTAGTGTTCCAATGAGGGAAGGACTTACTTGTGGCAATGCTTTAATGTGATGTAGAGAATTTGGAGAACTGAGGAGGTTCAGAGTTTAGGATATTCGTTGTTGAGCGGAGAATTCATCTTATGGTTGCGCTAGTTGGTTAGAGTATTGTATTTTGTTAGGGCAGTGTGTATTGAACATAAGGTATTTGATTGGCGTGTCATGAGGCATGGAATTGTTTTATAGTATGTTATTATATAGGCATTCGGGCAATATTTATGGTTTGAAAATCTTTTATAAAACCTTAACCCTGGTTCAACTGATCTTAATCCCCGACATAGCTACACAGTAGTGTATTGAGAGGGTTCCTTGTTTGGATTTCTCTTGCAAGACCTCCCCCACATGAACCTAGCGAATGTCAGGAATTGAGAAGAGTTCAACCATTGGAAATTTTAAACTTTGTATATACTTAGTGCGCTATTATAGACTAAGTTGTTGAGAGTTATATTACGATTTTAGGCTTATAGAGCCGCGTTATGTTGCTACGAGTTGAGCTCGAGTGCGGGGTGTATGGGCACCCTGGGTAGCTAGTTTGTTTTTAAAATCTATATAGTTTGATGGGAGAACTGGTAGAGATGGGTATAGTGATCTTGAGGGTAGATGTAAGGACTAGATGAGATTGAAGTCCTAGGCATAACCTAAATTTCGCGGACGAAATTTTTGTAAGGGGGGAAGTATGTAACACCCCGTGACTTTGCGACTGAGAAATTAAATTTTTGGGAGAAATAAAATTCATGTAAATTGGAGAATTTCCAAATTTGGAAATTAAAGTCCAGAAATTTAGGTCATTGTAAAGTATTCTGAATGATAATTCTGAATGCGCCATTAATTCCGGATGGGTCGAGATAGTCGAATTGACTGTCATTGGGTTTTATTTCGGTTCCGAAATATTTTTAAGTTAGTTTGACTCGAATTGGAGTAAACGAGTCATTTAAAGTGTGTATTAACATTTAAAATTGGGTTTATTTTTTAAAGGATTTAAGGGCTTACGATTTCAGCCCTTCTCATTTGTGAGAAACAGATAGAAGCCCAAGAGGGAGAAAAGAAGAAAGAAATAAGAAGAAAGGAAGAGAGAGAGGAGAAAAAGCTTGGATATTCCGGCCCAAACGCGATCCCGGGGACGATCCAACCTCTACAAATCTGAGGCAAGTGTTTAATCTTGCTAAATAATTCATTTGTGTATTTTATTTCATAATTTGTGGAAAAAATAGGTTGATTTTGGGTTGTATGTCAAAACCTAGATTTATAGGTTAAATCTCACAAATTGATGCTTTTAAATGGATTTGAGGTTGTATAATAAATGGGGTTGATTCTTGTATGAGTTTTAATGTTGGTACCCTAATTGGGTGGAAGATTAATGGTTGGAAGTGGATAAATTTGGGGATTTGGAGAGTTGGGGTTCGTTTTATATGGGAAAACTGCCGACCATCTGGTATGGCCGGTCGACCGCACCCAGGGGACCGGTTGACCACGCCTTAAAGGAAAAGTCTACTGCTTTCTTTCGAAGGCAAAATTTGTACCAGCGGTCGACCGGGGGTCTGGGACCGATCGAACGGTCCTCTGTTTTTAGCCCTAGATTTGGATTTTCTTTTTACCCCTTTCCTTTTGGGTTTAAAATTTAACGACCTTCTTAGTGAGTGTTTTATAGAGGGTTATGTTATAGTATGAAGGGATTCCTTATAGGGTATGATGGCGAGAGTCATATCGAACCATTTTAAAGTATTCTTGGGAGTTTCTCACACGCTATGATCGAGGGATCATACCGTAGTAATTTAGGAAAGATAAAGATGTATTGGAATCGTGGTATCGAGGTAGTGGGGAACCTCATTAGGAATGGGAATTCTATTTAGAGGTCAAAAGTGAGCCGGGAGATGACGTAAGGATTGCGACTCTTTGAGAGAGTGGTGAGGATATAGAGTGAGATTGTAGGCCGATATTGATGCCGAGTCCTTAGCGATAGGATTCTAATTAAGTTATGTATAGGGACCAGTGAGAGAACGAGGTTGCGTATCCTTGGGGATGATAGACTTGAGGAATAAATTGTGAATGTAATAAGATTAGGGTTCATTAGAGCGATTGAACCGTAGATGAAATTTTGAGAATAATGTGATTAGGCCATCAACTAGGTTAAGGTGGGTTGCAAACCTAGTTGGGATAGTCATTATATATCCGTGTGTGATTAATATTGAGGATTCCAATAAGTGATGGAATCAGGGAATGAGTTTAGGATTGAGCTAGAGGTTTAGATACTATTAGTTTGTGCATACCAATAGTCAAAATTAGTATTACAGATATTGATGTACTTTTGGATATAGACGAGATGGGTAGTGAATGCTACCTACACTAAACTTTGGGGTGATAACCTTAATGTTGGAGATATATCTATGTTGGAAGATTATTTATATCAAAGGAGAAATGGATGAAAATGCCTTAAGTGAGAGAATCGTATTCACATATCAAGGTAAGTTAATGTCTTTGGGGACAATGGATAGTATATTGAGGATTATGTATACTTATGGCCGAGATTATAAATCTTATACATATGAACGAGAGATAGTTTGTATATATATATATATATGGACATGTGAATATACATCTGTAGAGATATGAATATAAGTGTATACTCATGTTATGAATATCTAAATCGTATGTGATGGTTTAATTATATGATGGGATCATATGGAGGTATATATATTGTGTATGTGAATGATATATATACTTGTATTGTGAAGCATACCCCGCACATGCTATCATTGGGAAGTTGCGCAATGAGGGTGAGCACCCTGGCTCGAGGAGCAGAGTGTGGATATTCCCCGGGTCATAGTCGTTCATTGTCTTATTATGTGATATACATTATTTTTGGGATGAGACGTGGTGGGTATGTTTCGTCTCATTGCCGGTTAGGAACTATAACCGCTTCCCGGACGTCGTGTGTGTGTGTTGGCCGCAATGTGGGTGATATTGAGTCCCACTGCTGGTCCCCAGGATGGGATATGAGTGATGCCCTGGAAGATGATAGAATGGTGCAGTATTTTGGCATTCTATAGCCAGTTATATTATGCGTATGGCAATGGTACATTATATGTGTTATGTACACGTGGCTATGAGAATGAATAGTTGTGTATATATTTGTTTAGAGTAAATAAATAAATAAATAATATATATATATATATATATATATATATATATATATATATCGCATAGGTGAAAAAGGATATGAAATTTCTATGATGTACATCTTGTGTGATTATGGTGTACTAGATTGTAGGGGTTGATGTATCGCACTTAAGGAAAGATTTCGGTTATATCAACCCATTTAGTGGAGATTTTGAGATTGTTCCTAGATAGTTATCTAAGTTGTAGTAGTAGTTTGATTGTGTGGGTGACATAATGGATCCCTACTATCGACATTGTCAAGGAGTAGTGTATCGGGGGATTCCTTGTTTGGATTTCACTTTGCCAGAAGCCCCACGCACGAAACGCGGTGCAATATTGAGAGTAGAGAGAAGATTTGTCCTTATTAATTTGTGCATGTTATTTAGATGAATAAACTCTTAATTTGAAGCTAAATGTTAATATGTGAAGTAATAAAATGGATAACTGATTAGGTTATAAATTGGACTTAATAAAGCCTAGTATGGCATATATACGTATATACATTTTAGTGTGAGAAGAATGGGAAGGATTCTTGGGTTATGTTAGGATGGCAGGTCTTATGGGTATAGGCCGTGCCTATGGTAAGTTTGGTTGTCCTTATGGGTGGGGTAACTTAATTAAGATTTCAAGACGCGAATAGGTGCGCACTTTTAGATGAGGGGTGAGATGGGGGTTTTACGAGAGTGCGACTCCACTTTAATTATGAAATAAGTGCATTTATATTTATTATGCACGGTTAACACACTTTCTAAACATATTTACACCTCGGGCTTTGATCCATTTATATTTCTCTTTTGCTATATATATGTATGTATACTAGTACAGGTGTCCTACCGCATGGATGTTGGATGCTTTCCTATCCAGAGTCTTGGGAATTGTAACAGTTGCGGACTATTACGGGATTTAGATTATAGTCGCTTAATATCTCTTTGTATATCTAGATAGGACTCGTGTTATATATCGGGTTTATACCCACGTGTCATTTGTAGTTGTCTATACTTTGTATTTTGATTATTGTGCTGTCTGTGACCCGACAGCTTATTCGGGTTTATTTCTTTTCTTTTTGTGTACTCGTTTCATTTTAATTCAAGCATTTTATTTTCCATGGTACTTGTGTGTACTTTACCGTTTCCATTAAGTCTCTATAGTGTTGGTTTGTTGTATGTTTTATTTTAATTTTTGGCATCTCGCTTATTTGATTTCGGGTAGTTAGCCTTATATGTTATTGTATAGTTGTTGATGCTGAGAATGAGCCATCTGAGATTCTTGATTTATTGTAGTATAGGGTTGGCCACCCGTTATTATTTTAAGTGGGTTGTCACATATCAGTGAATAGATATTTATTTAATTTATATACTCTGGTGCTATCAAGGGAGGTTGCGCGATGTGGGTGAATCCCCTAGCTTGAGGAGTAGGGTGAGTATATTCCCAGGTCATAGCGTCCGGTATATGGGTGAGGGGATTATCTCACTTTCAGGGAAGGAATATGACCGCCTCCACTACGTTTTTATTTTGGTCCAGATTGGCGATCGATTCCAACTTGGGTAACTAGGTTATATGAGCACACCTAGTGAGATAGCACTTTAGAGGGAATCATCAGGTGAGGGTAAACTCGGAGGGATGGATGTACATTTATATATGTGTGGATGTTTTAGTAAAGGTACGTATATAATGAGATGTAATATTAAATGCGTGGCATAATACAGTGTGTAGTGTACTTACTTTATATAACTTCTATCACGGTTATATGATATTATTTAAAAGAAATTAATTAAGTTAATTGGTGAGATAACTTATAATCCTGGAATTATTATACTCGGGTTAGAGTAGTATGGCAAGGGGAGATTACACCAAGACTAGTTGGACAGGGTAGTACAACTAGGTGGGGTTAAGGTAACCGTTAGGTGTGCACATTAGGGGAGGGGTGAGTATGTCCTCAAAAGAATGCGACACTAACTTAAATACGAAGCGCATTCATGCATTTTAAATTACTATAGTTAATTCACTTGCTAAATATTTTCAAAATGTTTTGGGTTCTAACTCTTGCTATAAAACTATTTTCAAAACCTTTTAGGTGTCCAGCCACAGGGATGCTAGGATTGATATTCTATTCTGGGGACACAAAGTTGAGGTATATGTGTATGGTAGCAGGAGTTTTGATTAGACGCATCGTTCATTCCTTCCTAGAGTAGGAATCATTTATCAGTTTCAATTTCCTTAGGACATGTCGCCCAGACTCTTCAGTTGCAGTTTTCAGATGTATTTATTCTATTATGGGTTAATTGTAGTTGGAATATTCACTTTGGTGGCCGATGGTTTATTCGGTAAATTGTTTAATTAATTATTTAGTTGATTTAATTTCAGTTGTGTGAATGGTTTATATTTATTTCCGCATGTACTGTTTTGTTTAATTAAAAAGGTAAAATTTGACACTAGCTTTTGGAATACTAGGTGGTTAGTAAGTTTTAAAAAGTTTTTCGACAACGATGCTAAGGATGAACCAACTACGATTCCTGTTTTAATGTGGTATAGGACTGATCACCCGGTATATTTTTAGGCAGGGGGTCACAATGATGTTATCTACTGTTATGGACTGAGGTGGGACCTCTATTTAATGTTAAAGACTATGGTGGGTCCTACGGGATGCGGCGGCCCCATTAATCCAACTTAAAGGTTTTTTTGTACTCGAGCCTAATTATGGGATGTGGTATCCCCATTAACTGGGAGTTAATTGGACTGGTGGGTCTAGGCTTGCGAGAGTTACACAATTCCTGTTGGGTTATAACATTAGAAAATTAAAAAAAATGGTTATTTAAATTGGTTATATGTGTGGTATATGGTCATTCACTAAACTTCAGTTGCTTACACTCCTATAATGTTATGTTTCAGGTATGCCTATTGTTTGGAGTTGACTGCCAAGTTAGGACCTTAAACGGGGGAGTGTCAGATATCTAATGTGGGTTGAATATCAACAAGCTTTTTTGGGTAAATATTAAATTAAAGAACTTTTGTATGTAAAGTTGTTTAGTACTTGTATATTATATGTTAAGGTAGTTATGTTTTCATCCAAATATGCTTAAAAAAATTTGGTGCTATTTTCAAAGAGAATTAATGCAAAGTATTGTTTAAGGGAATTTGTCTCTAAATTAAAGGATGATTTTAAGTTAATTAAGTCGGGGTGCAACAACTTGGTATCATATCATGGTTGTTATGTTCTAGACAGGGTGTGAGGGTCTAGATTTGCAGTAGACGTAGAAACTATTTTGAATCATAAGTATCCAGTTTCAAGAGATACATTTTAGTATGTTGGATTCTTGAGGCGTGGACACAAATGGTTTGTTATTATGTTTTAAATTGGCTTTGTTGACTAACATCTGTCAGTTATACACATATATTGTTGTACGTAATATGAAATGCGAGGATCTTGCAAGAAATAAAATAAGATGTTAAGGTTTATTTGGGGATGACAACGAATACAGGTATTTTAATATAAAGCATTGCATTATTTTATATGTTATATGAACAAATGTGTCATTAAAGGAAAAATGTTAAAGGCACAATGTGGTATACAAATTAATGAAGTATTGGAGGTGATCTCTTCCTATGTTGGTATATGTTGACTTAAGTCGTGTTAGATGTATCACTAGCATGAAGGCCACGTGATGCATGGCCGAATTTATGTAAACTATATTCTTTTTACTATAGTATTCTTTTTCATACACTCCACTAATTTAAAATAAAAAAGGTAACATACCTGATTTTTGGAGCTTCATCTATGGCTGTCCCAACTTAAAAAATTTGATTGTAAAAATGACTAAAATAATGAAAATGACAAAAAATAAAAACAAAATCATAGGTACCTTTAGTGTTCCGGCCATGAATGCTTTGCGTTCACAGGTAAAAAGTTACTTTCACCACCAACAAATTATGAATTGTCTTGGGTTGTGTTTTTTTTTTCTTTGGCTAATCCTTTAACGGATGGTTCATATATTAAAGGGGAGAGAGAAGAGGAAGAGGAAAAGGAAAAGGTTGTTCTTGGAAAACTAAAAATGGAGTACATTGAATAGGAAGCCGGTTAGACGGATTAAATTCATTGTATTGGAGTGTAGAGAAAGATGTTGTTGGATTTCGATAGGAGGAAAATAAATGAGTCTTAAAAATCTGTCTTGAAAATGTAAACGATGGAAGAGAAGAGAGGAGAGATGATTTGAGAAGGAGAGATGTACATTTATGTCAATGCCACGTGTCATGCTCCCATAATTTGAGTCTATAGTTTTTATATAGTTATATAGATTATGAATGGGTGCGCACCTCATCTGTATGGGATAGTGATGTACGAGAACACATATTCCATTAAAGGATGAGAAGTGAGAAGAATTATTGTTACATAATTATGATGAGACTTAAATTGTTGGAGTGTGAATAAAAATAAAGATTCAAATAGTAAATGTTAAATCATAAGGTTAGTAGTTGTATATGTTTATATTTAATATGTAAAAAGGTAATAAATTCAATAACTAGTTGATATATCACAAATTATCAGAATATGGGTTCATAGTGAATTATTACAAGTAGAATAAAATACATGACACGACTCAGAATGTGACTCTAAAGTGTGTACTCTCTAGGCTCAAGTGCAAGCCTGTCGTTCAAGTAATAATCCGACAAGTCGGGTATCGATCCTCAGGGAAAAAGGACAACAAGAGTTGTGACGACGGGATAAGACTGAGGAGTCCTAACGATGACTCTAAAAAGAAGGGAAAAGATTTTATTTTGGTTCTTGGGATTCGACTACACTAAATGCAATTATGAAAGTATGGTGAAAAATGCAGCTAACTAAATGACCTAGATTAAGAATGAAGGATTGAATTGAACTTTTAAATGAAATGATGGAAAAATAGGACGGGAATACAATCCCCCAACCCTAGTGTATTGCAGTATAATATTGATCGTAAATTTATCTAGTTAATTTGACCCGGAATTTAGTACTCCCAAGCATTACGTATACGAGGTTCAAGCCCGCGTCATACTTAATCAAAGGATGAGTAAATCAGTATCACGATAACGACACTCGAATTGTATTCTCAATCATCCCGGTTACCCAGGGGCAAACGAGATATTTAGACCTACAATTGTTGTGTCCCTACGCAATACGATCAAAATTAATTACTAAATTCAGAGGATTAACTTTATACGTGCAATGACCACATCAGGTTGGGTTCATGTAACCCGACCTTGGAAATCTAGCCGGACATACCGAAAATGATGAAAACAGTGTTTAACATGCAAGAGTTCATGATTAATCTAAGGACAATTGATAGAATACTGTAAAATAGAATCACAAAGAAGAAACAACTTACTAAAATTACCCAAGGAACAATCGCAGCAATAAATAAAATTGGTGATCACACAAACTTGGAATAAACCTTCAGTCCTTGAATAAAACTGGAAATTCTATCTACAACTAGGGTTTGTAGAAGAAAATGAGAAATTAAAATTAACTCCCCACATTCTAGCCTCCTTTACAACAAAAATAATTCGGGTTTTTATACCCTACATGAAATTCCAAGAAGTTGAGTACAAGTCGGAGTCTTTAGAGGAGAATCAGAAAACAAAATCTCGAGGGGCGGACCGGTCCGGACCTCAGGCGAATCGGTCTGCCTCTAAAGCGGATCGGTTCTTTTATTTTCCAGGCGGACCGGTCCGGGGCGGATCGGTTCTTTTATTTTTTGTGCTCTTCGGTTTGCCTTCGGTTCGCAGTCCTCTGGAGTTTGCATAGCGGACCGGTCCGATTGAGGGCGGACCGGTCTGCCTATTTGACTTTTCTCTCAAACTTTGACTGCCCATATCTTTTGCTCCGGGTATCCGATTGAGGTGTCGTTTCTTCCTAGGTGCTTGTGAGGATGATACCTTAAACTTCTCTTTAGGTACCTCATCCGGATTCTGGGTAGAAATGACTCTTTTGCCCTTTTGACTTTTCTCGTTGACTTTCTCTATTCTTTCGGTTTCCGTCTTCCATTTCTTGACATTAGATACCTGTAAAATCATAACAGAATACCAGAAACTCGGTGTACTAGTTAGGATGAGTCAATAGCAAGATTATGAGATAAAGTCAATCCAATTACGTTGTTCGAGGTGATTAAAGTACTGAAATTAAGGGATAAATTAGGAAGAATTTATGCCTAATCAAACCCCCCTAACTTAGAACTTTGCGCGTCCCGAGCAATGTAAAAGAATTCTAGCAAGGCTCAACTTTTGAAAAACATTTTATTGGGATAAAATACCTCTTTCGCGGGCACGCGATTGCATTTAGCATATGCAACAAGCCTTTAAACCCCTAGGTTACCCTAGTGGGACGAGTTGTGTCTCGTGAGGGTTTGCAGAGAATATACCCACAAAATTCGACTCAAAGAACTTCAAAATAACCAAAAATTGTATAATTCAAACTTTTCCAGAAAATAGTCATCATTAAGTCATGTCTACAAGTCTCGAACTGTAGTGCGTGTGTGCGAAGCCAGAAATATAACCGCCAATTTCCACTGATTAATCATTACGTTACTTATCCAAAAATTCGCTTTGATTTCAAATTCTCACGGGAAGCTCTCTCAAATGAACTAATCGGAATATGGCTTTTTCTCTCGGTATGCGTGATAATAAGAGTAAATATAATGGACGCAAAATCACGCATAAAATTAGAAAGACGGAAATTTCATGGTGAAAGGATCTCATCAACGGATTACGGTTTTAAAAACGGGAACATCGCCTCTATTTCGCGCATTTAGCTTCTTATATTATCTTTTGGTGTATTAACTCTCCACGCGGTAATCAATTCTACACTTTAGACTCGGTTAGGAATTTTTCGGGTTAAAGGTGTATTGGGTAAAATGAAAATGGTAGGGAAGGTTGGAATTGGAAAAGTTATTTATGATGTCCATTGGTGCTTTTTCTGGGCTATTGCTCATTTTTTTCTTTTTTTTCTCTATTTTTTCTGTTTTTCACCTCTTTTCTTTTCTCACTATTTTTGTTGAGCATATTTATTTTTTTTTCTCTTGCCCCTTTTTATGCACTCTTTGGACTCAAATTCTGGGATTTTTCAACTTTCACAATTTCGGGCCATTTTGGGTTTTTCGGGTTGTCAAACGAAAGGAAAAATTATTCGGCTCAATTTGGGTTGCAAAGGGTAATTTTTAGCTACTTTTTCTGGCCAATATTTTTGGGTGACAAACGAGGGCCTACTTCATTGTCCAAAATACCAATTGCGTTACCATATGCGTTTCGAGGTGAATTTAATTTAGAAACTAATTTGGCACGATTTTCAAGGCAACATTGCACACATTTTTCAAAACCGATCAAAATGAAAGGATTGAGATCCTTGACAACTTATTAAGCGCTAAAAAGAACTTTGAGTTAACAATTAACTCGGATTGATTTAAAATCTCGCAAAACGTGATAGGCTCGAATCTCACCGGGCTTGTTATTCTCCACATTTATTCGGTAAGTCGTCAATTTATGCTCAATTTCCATCTTTGGTCAATTTCGGCTTTGTGTATGTTGACTTTTTACACTTCGAGACTCCAATTTGACTTTTAATGATATTTTTGAAAAATTTGAATTCCAATTTTTTTTATTTTGAACAAAAATATTTTTGGATTTTTCAAAATTTTATGATTTTTTTTGGAAATTTTGGGCATTTTTGAAAATTTGTGAAGTTTTAGAAATATGCACTTGTGACCCCCCCTAACTTAGACTTTTGCAATGTCCTCAAGCAAAAAGGACTAAAATCTAAATAAGGCAAAATAATAAGTGCAATAATTAAAACAAACAAATATAGAAAAATGTAACTTTATATATCATAGGACTGTGGTACAAACAGGAATATAGCATATGTGCGACATGAGAAGGGATACATCAAAACAGTCCATAATTAACAAAACATCACGGGGAAGGGAAATGGGATGAGCTGGGCGCGTCGGGGCCATAGGAATCATGAAAATGTGATGGGAGTGGCTCATAAGGATCCCCTAGGCGTCGGTAGATATCTTCTTGCCTTCGAGCCGCCCGACTTTGATCTCGCCAGTAGTCGATCATGAAGGTCTCGAATCGGGTCTCAAGGGTGGACAACCGGGTCGAAATATCGGTACCCGCCCACTCAAAGTCCGGGTCGTCCTCCTCGTCCGCCGACTCGTCGTCGGCACCGACGTCACTCATTTCAACGTCCGCTTCGGCGGCCTCCTCCTCCTCGTCCTCTTCCGAGGCAGCCTCTTCCTCGCTATCATGCCCCCGTCGTGCCCGGATTATGGCGAGCTGTTTGGCACTCTTAGTGCGAGTGCCCTGTCCAAAGGGACCGGGAAGCCGGGTGCGGTCGGCAGGGGCCTCAATGCCGGCATCTTGGAGTATAGACGTGATCAACCGGGCATAGAGCAAAGGGGCGGTACCCTTCTCATCTAAAGAAGCGGCGATGATGTCGGCATACAATGTGCGGGCTAAATGGATGGAGGTTTGGGGATCGAAGAGATGGTAGGTTAAGGTGGCTTGCCAAGGCCTCATGGAGGAATCGTTGGACGTTTGAAGAATGTTGGCGCATACAATTTGGAAAGTGAGGCGCGCCGTTTCGTTGAGTCGTCCAACAGCGACGGTTTGGCCTGCCCAAGCCACGTTTGGAGCAATGCGCGCCATGACGACGTCCTTAGCGATCGGAGGAACGTTCCTAGGATATGTGAAGTCTTGGGGGTCCGGGACACCAAAGGTGGCCAATTTGGCCGTGAGGAGGGCTAAGGAAAAAGGAACGACTGTTCCATCAACGTAAGCTTGGACCTCAAATTGGTCCGTCCGCACAAGCGTGCCATAGAATAACCGGACCTCGGAAGCCCACACGGCGTCATGGGGTTTGTTGAGGAAACGACACCACCCCCGAGCCATGAATAGTGTTGTGACAGAATTGGGCAGCGCGCTCCATATGGAGTTTGCGGGTTGACCCGAAGAACTTGGTGTACCATCGCTCCTCTTGGCGGGAGCGGAACTCGTTGCTCCCGGAGTGTAGGATGTCGGTGGATGCGTATTTGGTGGGAGCAGCACGGGGGGCCATGGAGACTAGGTAGAGAGAAGGAACTTAAGAGATCTGGAGAGAGAGGGGAGAGAAGTGGTGTTTGAGGTGTGAAGAGAAGGGGAGGGGGTAGGGTTGAATTTATAGTGGAGGGGGAAGGGATTTTGAGGGAAAGGGTGGTTGGAGGGAAAGGTTTTTGGAGGGAAAGGGTGTATGGGGAAGTGGAGAACCGAATGGGAGGGAAGGATGGTAATTGGGGGGAAGGGGGGGTGAATGGGGGGAAGAGAGTCAACGAATCTGCAGAAGGCGGACCGATCCGGTTCTTTAATTTCCAGAAAATTCGACAGGCGGACCGGTCCGGATTAAAATTAAAGGAACCGGTCCGGGGCGGACCGGTCCGGCCTTAAATTAAAGGAACCGGTCCGGCTTGGGGATTATTGGCTGGAATTCCCCGAAACTGGATTTCAACCTCTCTTCCTCAAAATATTGCACTTTTAACACGCGCTCCTCACCAAATATAGACTAAGGACCTCTCAATAACACCGGTCACCCGAATTGACCCAATTCCCGAACATGCACATGCTAAACCCGAATGTACCAAAATCCTAACGACACTCACTAACGCACACGACACACAGGACTCTCACCCCATACGCGTCGGGGGTGCGACGACCTAACTGGAACTGTTCACTCTACCCCGTAAACCGGGTCCGACAACCAAACGGTGTCGACTTCCTCTTCGCACGCCTCAAGATATGGCTTTAGGCGTTGGCCATTCACTTTGAATGTATTTCCCCCTTTTAAACCTTCTAATTCGACAGCTCCGTGGGGGAAAACATTCTTGACAACAAACGGGCCAGACCATCGCGACCGCAACTTGCTCGGAAAGAGATGAAGCCGAGAGTTATAGAGAAGAACTTTTTGCCCGGGAAGAAACTCTTTGCGTTGAATGATGCTAGCGTGAGCGAGTTTCATCCTTTCTTTGGCAATTTTGGCATTCTCATACGCATCATTGCGTATCTCCTCTAACTCATTTATTTGAAGCTTGCGAGCTTCACCGGCTTTATCCATAGCATAATTGAGCTCCTTAATTGCCCAATACGCTTTGTGTTCTAACTCCACGGGGAGATGGCAAGGTTTGCCATACACGAAGCGGAAAGGGGACATGCCAAGCTGATTTTTGTATGCGGTGCGATAGGCCCATAGCGAATCGTTAAGTCTAATTGACCAATCTTTCCGGTTAGGATTGACAGTCTTCTCGAGAATGTTCTTGATCTCACGATTCGCTAGTTCAGCCTGCCCATTTGTTTGTGGGTGATACGTCGTTCCAACCTTGTGAACGACGCCATACTTTCTCATAAGCTTCCCGAATGGCCAATTGCAAAAGTGCTTGCCATTATCACTAATTATCGCTTTCGGAGCACCGAAGCAGGAAAGTATGTGTTCCTGTAGGAACTTTATCACCACCTTGTTGTCATTTGTTTTGGTAGCTATCGCTTCTACCCATTTAGAAACATAATCTACCGCAACAAGGATGTATAGGAAACCAAAGGAAGGGGGAAAGGGACCCATGAAGTCAATACCCCAACAGTCGAAGATCTCAATGATGAATATGGGGGTAAGAGGCATCATGTCTCGTCGAGTAATGGCTCCCATCTGTTGGCACCTATTGCAAGATTTGCAAGCATTGTTCACATCCCGGAATAATGTGGGCCAATATAGACCGCATTGCAGAATTTTAGCGGCTGTCTTTTTCGTGGAAAAGTGGCCTCCACATGCTTCCGAATGACAAAACTGGATGACTTTCGGGATCTCGTCATTCGGTACACATCGTCGGATGATTTGGTCGGCGCAATATTTAAACAGGAATGGATCATCGTAGAAGAACATGCGCGACCAAGTAAGAAACCTCTTCTTATCTTGCAGTGTCCAGTCGGGAGGGACGGCTCCCGTGACAAGGTAGTTTACTATATCCGCAAACCAAGGTAAAGAAGAGGTAGTAAAAAGTTGCTCATCCGAAAAGTATTCGTCTATGGGAATGGGATCACTAGGTACGTCGGACGAAAGCCGAGACAAATGGTCGGCGACGACGTTTTCTACTCCTTTCTTATCCTTGATAGAGAGATTGAACTCTTGTAGGAGTAGGATCCACCTTATGAGGCGCGGCTTGGCGTCTTTCTTCGCAAGTAGATACTCTAAAGCCGCGTGGTCGGTGAAGACAATTATAGGAGAACCAATGAGATACGATCTGAACTTGTCAAGGGCAAAGACTACTGCTAGTAACTCCTTCTCTGTGGTAGAGTAGTTGAGTTGAGGTCCGGTAAGGGTCCGGCTAGCGTAGTAGATGACATGAGATTGTTTATCTTGACGTTGGCCCAAAACGGTCCCAATCGTGTAATCGCTTGCATCACACATAAGTTCGAATGGTAGGGACCAATCCGGAACTTGCATGATGGGAGCGGACACGAGCATGTTCTTTAATTTGTCAAAGGAGCTTTGGCATGCCTCGGTCCACTCAAACGGGTTGTCCTTCATGAGAAGGTTGCTTAAGGGTCTAGCGATAGCACTAAAATCCTTAATGAACCTTCGATAAAACTCGGCGTGACCCAAAAATGAGCGCACATCTTTAAGCGATCTCGGTGGGGGAAGGTCAGCTATGACATCTATCTTAGCCCTATCAACTTCTATGCCTTTAGATGATACTATGTGGCCGAGAACTATTCCTTCAGTGACCATGAAATGGCATTTCTCCCAATTCAGCACTAAGTTCTTCTCCACACACCTAGCAAGTACTTGTTCCAATTTTTCGAGACAAAGATCGAAAGAGGTGCCAAAAATGCTGAAATCGTCCATGAACACCTCAAGTCCTCTTTCGACCATGTCACTAAATAATCTCAACATGCACCGTTGAAAAGTCGCGGGTGCATTACATAAGCCGAATGGCATACGTTTGTAGGCAAACGTACCAAAAGGACAAGTGAAAGTCGTCTTCTCTTGGTCAAGTACATCTACCTCAATCTGGTTATACCCAGAATAACCATCAAGGAAGCAATAATAAGGGTGGCCCGCAACTCTCTCAAGCATTTGATCAATGAATGGTAAGGGGAAATGATCTTTTCTCGTTCCCGCATTGAGTTTCCGGTAATCAATGCAAACACGCCAACCGGTGGTGATGCGTTGGGGAACAAGCTCTCCCTTAGCATTCTCAATCACAGTCATACCCGACTTCTTCGGGACGACTTGAATAGGGCTCACCCATTTGCTATCCGAGATTGGGTAGATAATCCCGGCATCTAATAGTTTAATGATCTCGGTTCTCACAACTTCTTTCATGTTGGGGTTCAGTCTTCTTTGCATTTCTCTAGAGGGCTTAACATCCTCTTCGAGGTGAATCTTGTGGGTGCAAATTAGAGGACTTATCCCCTTCAAATCAGCTATACACCAACCAAAAGCACTTAGGTGCTTCCTCAAAATTTTTAACAACTTACCCTCCTGCTCGTCATCTAGGCTAGAGGAGATGACAACAGGAAATGTCTCATCCTCTCCTAAGTATGCATATTTGATATGGGAGGGGAGTTTCTTTAATTCAAGAGTTGGAAACTTTTCGTCGGAGGGAACAACGCGTGTATCCCGTGGTGGTAACTCCTCGAATTTAAAAACCCAATTCACATCTCTCACGTCCTCGTCCGACGCTCTCTCATCGAGTAACTCTCTTAACTCTCCAATCTCCCTCTCGTACTCAGTATACGTCCCTTCACTCTCATTGCTCAAAACCAGACAGGATCCTAAGGCATCGCCACAACAATTCTCCTCAATGTACTCCTCTACTATCTTATCTATGAGACTCACCGCGTGAATATCATCTTCCTCTCCCGTATGTTGGGCTATGTTGAAGATGTTGGTCTCTAATGTCATATTCCCAAAAGTGAGCTGCATTCGCCCATTCCTTGTGTTAATAATAGCGTTAGCTGTCGCTAAAAATGGGCGCCCGAGAATGATGGGAACATGATTGGTCGAGATTAATGAAGGCTCCGTGTCCCAAATGACAAAGTCTACCGGGAAGTAGAAAGTGTCAACTTGAACGATCACGTCCTCTACTACACCTCGTGGGACCTTCACAGTTCGATCCGCTAGTTGGAGAGTGATTCTTGTGGGCTTGAGGTCGCCCAAATCAAGTTGCCTATAGATGGAGTAAGGGAGGATATTGACACTTGCTCCCAAGTCTAGTAAGGCTTTTTCAATTTTGTTCTCTCCAATGATGCAGGAAATGGTGGGTGCACCGGGATCTTTGAATTTAGAAGGGAGCTCATTGAGTAGGATGGAGCTCACGTTCTGTGCTAGGAAGACATTCTTCTTTACTTTCATCTTCCTTTTTACCGTCAACAAATCTTTGATGACTTTTGCATAAGCTGGAATTTGTTTGATGGCATCGAGGAGTGGTAAATTCAGCTTTACCTGCTTTAGTATTTCTAGCACGTCATCACGTGGTTTCCTCTCTGGGAAGGAATCAACCTTTGAGGAAACAGTGCCGCGGAGGGTGGTTTCACAACTACCTCGGGCTCACTAGTGTCATTTTTATCACTCTCATTTGAGGGGACATCTTCGGCCTCTTTCGTGCCGGGCGAAATCACCTTGTCTTTGGTTGTGTCGTGTGGGGGAGGTGATAAATCAACGACTCTCCCACTACGAAGAGTGGTCACAGCTTGACATTGCTCCTGATGATCAGTAGAAGTGGAGCTAACACTAGTTTGACCTTGGGGAGGTCTTTGGCCCTGGGCAGGAAATTTGCCCTTCTCTTGAACGCTCAACGAGGATTGAATTTTGGATAGATTCGCATTTATGTCGCCAATTAGACGATCATATTTGGCATTGGTTACGGTCTGGTTAGTGATGAATTGATTCATTGTATCCTCGAGAGTTCTCCGCTGTGGCAGGATATAATTTCCATGGGGTGGCGGTGCTTGCACATGACCTTGCATGTGTTGAGCTTGTTGAAATTGTTGTGGAGGAGGAGGGGCAACATGCGAAGGAGGGTTCATTGCGGCATGTTGTTGCCCGTAGCTAAATTCGGGATGATTTTTCCACGAAGGGTTGTATGAATTCCCGTGCGGGGCACCGAAATTACCCTTAAAGCCTCCTATACCACTAACTTGCTCCTGCAACATTACTTTGCAGGCGGGTATCGTCGGGCATTCCTCAGTTGAATGTCCCGCCTCACAAATCGCACACACCTTTTCGACGGGATTCTTGATAGATCCAACTACCTCGCATAAATCTCGAAATCCTTTCTCAAGGGAGTCTAACCGACAGTCCGACATAGAGGTCTTATCTACATGGTGTAGGCCAGACCCCGATGGAGTGGTGGTCGCTTGACGATTTCGATTCTGAGCATTAGGATCAGAAATATCCCAGGATTGGGTAGTCTCGGCGACATACCTCAGGTGAAGCTCAGCATCGTGGCAATCTAGATCGATAAACGGACCACTACCCATGGTTTCAATGAGTTGCTTGGAGTTAAGGTTCAACCCATTATAGAGGAAGGAAATTATTTGAGCTGTATCAAATCCATGATGGGGGCACGAAGCAGTTAACTCATTGAAACGCTCATAACATCGATGGAATGGCTCATTATCCAATTGCCTGAACGATTGAATCTGAGCCTTTATGGAGATTGTTCGATGTGGTGGAAAGAACTTCTTGAGAAATCTGGATTGTAGCTCGTTCCAAGATGGAATCGAGCTCGGAGGTAAAGACCATAGCCAGGTCTTAGCTTTATCTTTTAACGAGAATGGGAAGAGTTTGAGGCGAATCACCTCTTGTGTGCAAGTTTGATCGTTGAGGGTATCACACACGTCCTCAAATTCCCGTATATGCAGGTATGCCTTTTCTGAATCCATACTGTGATAGTGTGGTAGCATCTGGATCATCCCATTTTTGAATCGGAACTGCCCGGCATTATACGGGAGTATAATGCATCCCAGAGTGACAGTGCGCTCGGGATATAAGAATTCTCTCAACGGGTGGTACGGAGGCTCTTCCTCACCGGTAGTTGCATTACTATGCTGCGACATCTCTATCTCACTAGACGATTTGGTGCTCTCACTGGGTGTGCACGACGTGTGTCCTACGAAGGAGAAAGGAGTGTTGCTAGAGATTGAGTGTGACGGTGTGGGAGGTGGGATCCAGAACTGTGGGGCTTGTGGAGTGTGGGGACTATCAGGATTATACTCAATAAGTGGATTTTCGTGAATGCTGGTTGGAGTATTATGGGGTGTGGGAGTGGTTTCAAAATTTTGCATTAAGTTTGTGAGAGACGGTGGTGAATGTTTTTGTGCTTTTTATATTTTTTTGATTTTTTTTGGATTTTGAATTTTTGGTCAAAGCTTTGGATTGACTCGATCTAATCCTAAGTTTACCTAAATCCCCGACAACGGCGCCAAAAACTTGACACGACTCAGAATATGACTCTAAAGTGTGTACTCTCTAGGCTCAAGTGCAAGCCTGTCGTTCAAGTAATAATCCGACAAGTCGGGTATCGATCCTCAGGGAAAAAGGACAACAAGAGTTGTGACGACGGGATAAGACTGAGGAGTCCTAACGATGACTCTAAAAAGAAGGGAAAAGATTTTATTTTGGTTCTTGGGATTCGACTACACTAAATGCAATTATGAAAGTATGGTGAAAAATGCAGCTAACTAAATGACCTAGATTAAGAATGAAGGATTGAATTGAACTTTTAAATGAAATGATGGAAAAATAGGACGGGAATACAATCCCCCAACCCTAGTGTATTGCAGTATAATATTGATCGTAAATTTATCTAGTTAATTTGACCCGGAATTTAGTACTCCCAAGCATTACGTATACGAGGTTCAAGCCCGCGTCATACTTAATCAAAGGATGAGTAAATCAGTATCACGATAACGACACTCGAATTGTATTCTCAATCATCCCGGTTACCCAGGGGCAAACGAGATATTTAGACCTACAATTGTTGTGTCCCTACGCAATACGATCAAAATTAATTACTAAATTCAGAGGATTAACTTTATACGTGCAATGACCACATCAGGTTGGGTTCATGTAACCCGACCTTGGAAATCTAGCCGGACATACCGAAAATGATGAAAACAGTGTTTAACATGCAAGAGTTCATGATTAATCTAAGGACAATTGATAGAATACTGTAAAATAGAATCACAAAGAAGAAACAACTTACTAAAATTACCCAAGGAACAATCGCAGCAATAAATAAAATTGGTGATCACACAAACTTGGAATAAACCTTCAGTCCTTGAATAAAACTGGAAATTCTATCTACAACTAGGGTTTGTAGAAGAAAATGAGAAATTAAAATTAACTCCCCACATTCTAGCCTCCTTTACAACAAAAATAATTCGGGTTTTTATACCCTACATGAAATTCCAAGAAGTTGAGTACAAGTCGGAGTCTTTAGAGGAGAATCAGAAAACAAAATCTCGAGGGGCGGACCGGTCCGGACCTCAGGCGAATCGGTCTGCCTCTAAAGCGGATCGGTTCTTTTATTTTCCAGGCGGACCGGTCCGGGGCGGATCGGTTCTTTTATTTTTTGTGCTCTTCGGTTTGCCTTCGGTTCGCAGTCCTCTGGAGTTTGCATAGCGGACCGGTCCGATTGAGGGCGGACCGGTCTGCCTATTTGACTTTTCTCTCAAACTTTGACTGCCCATATCTTTTGCTCCGGGTATCCGATTGAGGTGTCGTTTCTTCCTAGGTGCTTGTGAGGATGATACCTTCAACTTCTCTTTAGGTACCTCATCCGGATTCTGGGTAGAAATGACTCTTTTGCCCTTTTGACTTTTCTCGTTGACTTTCTCTATTCTTTCGGTTTCCGTCTTCCATTTCTTGACATTAGATACCTGTAAAATCATAACAGAATACCAGAAACTCGGTGTACTAGTTAGGATGAGTCAATAGCAAGATTATGAGATAAAGTCAATCCAATTACGTTGTTCGAGGTGATTAAAGTACTGAAATTAAGGGATAAATTAGGAAGAATTTATGCCTAATCAATACATATAGTAAATATTACTCTTGTGATATTTTGAAAAGCTTATATGAATAGTAAAGTTGAGATAAGGTGTTAAAGAGTTGAAAGTTTAAAAATATTGAGGAGTCTTTTTAAGGATATGTGTTGTGGATGAGTATGGGAAATATGTTAGTCATGTTTAAATAATTACAACTGAGTTGGGTGGATATTGAGTTGTATTTGTCATTGTGCGTATGTGTTATCACTAAGAGTACATCATATAATTAATATAATTGACATTATACAGAGTTACCAAGAAGTATGTATAAGGAGAATGCGTTATGTGAGATACCATAATATGATACATTAAGATATTTGTACAGGTTATTTAAAAGAAATAAGACATATAATAGTTAGAGAAGTATTATGGAGTTAGTAAGTATGGTTAAAATTTTAAGTGGTGATCTTACGTTTAAAATCCATGTTACCAAACGGGTAAGATGAGTGTATTAATGATGTCACGTAAGACTATAAAGTTAAAAGGATTGGGGTAAGATTATGATTGTAATGTTATTGTGTTGGATAAATGACTAGTTAAGGTCATTGTATGTTTACTTAAAGAACAATCAAATGATACTGAAAATAGGAATATAGTGAGAAGTTATATTGAGTTCATAGTGCATGATTGCACAAGATACATGAAAGTGAATATGGAATATTGGTTAAAAATATACATTTAGTGAATGATTGTTCATTATCGATATGTGGAAAGTATCGAGGCTACGCTTATATAAAGGATCGTAAGAACGATATTTAAGATACTCTAAAACTTTAGAGATGATACGGATAGTAGTCAAAGTCGAACACATATATTTGGTATTGAGTGGAAGATGAGAAGATAAAATGTAATAAGTTAATATTGTAATATGATGTTTATCATTTGAAGTAATGAATGGAAGTTGTAGAGATGAACTATAAGAAGTTAGTCTTGTAATAGAATATTTATTATTCAAAATGTTGCACGATGATAAGGATGGACTATGGAAATGAAAAGAGAAATGTAAATAATGGTGTTTAGTTTATTAAGAATGTTTACTCATTGTTAATATAAGAGGATACACCCAATAATCTATTATGTGTGAATTTTGACATATGTATATAAAGGTATGAAGTAATATATGAGTTGAGAATTTGCTTTTGTTGATAAGAAATCACTAGAAGATTATCCTTACGTATGAATGATAAAGACGCTTAAGTGTTGATAGGTTACGATTCTACACATTCTTTTGTGTCTTTGCTTATTCTGTTGCATCTTAACAAACCACTATCATCATTAGATTATGGTTTAGCTATTATTACTCCAATAGGGATGATTGGTTTTTATTGATAGGGAGTGTATGGTGCGAATAAGTGAAAAGGAGTTGTTGGTTAACTTACTGTCTTTCGATATGCGTGGCTTTGATGTGATATTAGGTATAGATTGGTTATCCTCATATCATGTATGTTTCGATTATTTTAGAAGGGATGCAGTGTTTCGATTACGGGGTGAACTAGAATTTAAATTTATTAGCGAATAAAACATCATCTGTGTATTATTATACAGACCTTGCGAGAAAAGCAGTTATATGGTAAATTTTCTAAATGTGAATTTTGGCTAGACAAAGTATTATTTTTGGGGCATGTTATTTCTGCTGATCGAAATGGTGTTGCTTCAAAAGAAGATGTATGGAATTTATAAAGGATTATGATTACACAATACATCACCATTCGGGTAAGGCTAATGTTGTTGTTGATGCTTAGAGTAAAAAAAATCTCTAGGTAGAGTATTTTGTATTTACTATGTTCGAGTTGACCTGCTGAGAGAGTTAACTTTAATGGAGATGAAATTAACTTTGAATGAGTCTTGTGGAATAGTAGAGCATTTAAATGTTAGAACTATGCAGATAGATTGGATACGACAATCACAAGCAGGAGATACAGAATTTGAGAAAATTAAAGACAATATGAAAAGAGTAAAGCAAATGAATTTTCTTTTCATAATGATGACATTGTTATGTATGATAACCATTTGTGTGTACCTAATGTGCCTGATTTGAGGATAACAATTTTAGAGGAATCCCATTATTAGTTATATGTTACGCATCCAGGAAACACATAACTTTATAGCAATTTGAAACAATGTTATTGGTGGCCGGGAATGAAACACTACATTGTAAATTTTGTTTCTAGATGTCTAGTTTGCCAACAAGTGAAGGCGGAGTATCAGAATCCTAGTGGTTTACTACAATCCTCACCTATTCCTCACTGGAAATAGGAGCATGTTACTACCGATTTTGATATAGGTTTACCAAAATCATCATGAGGGTTTGATTCTATTTGGGTTATAGTTTCTAGATTAACTAATTCTTCATATTTTCTTCCTGTTAAAGCTACTTATTCCATGGATAGATATGCCAACATATATGTGGATGAGATAATTAGATTAAATGGTGCACCTGTTTCAATTATCTCTGATCGAAATCCTAAATTTACTTCACACTTTTAGCCTAGTTTAAAACAAGTTTTGGGGACTAAACTGAAATTTAGTACAACTTTTCATCCTCAGATTAATGGGCAGTTAGAGAGAATGATTCAGACACTCGAAGACATGTTACGAATTTATGTATTAGAGTTCAAGGGAAGTTGGGATGAACACTTGTCACTAATAGAGTTTCTTGTAATAATATTTATCATTTGAGTATTGAAATGGCTCCTTATGAAGCCTTGTATGGGAGGAAGTGCAGGACCCCAGTGTGTTGGACCAAAGTAGGAGAATAGAAAACTACTTGGGCAAAAAATTATGCAACTGACTACTGAAAAGAAAAATCTTATTCATAATCACTTGAAGGCGGTGCATAGTAAACAACAAAGTTATGCACACAACAGATGAAAGGAATTGAAATTTGAGGAAGGTGATCAAGTATTCCTACGTGTTTATCCTTGGAGAAAGGTTATGATATTTGAGAATAAGGAAAAATTAAATCCTAGGTACGTTGGCCATTATGAAATAGTGAAAGGAGTTGAAATCGTAGCTTAAAAATTAGCTTTGCTACAAGAATTATTTCAGATACATGATGTTTTTCATGTATTAATGCTACGTCAGTATGTACCCGATCCTTCACATATGTTTACTTCACAATCGATAGAGCTTATGAAGGACTTGACCTACGTGGAGGAACCAATCACTATTATAGATCGAAGGAGTGGGTGTTATGTAATAAAACTATTCCGTTAGTGAAGATAATGTGGGAAATTCAAAATGTGGAGTATGCCAGATGGGAAAGAGATAATAATATGAAGGTGCAATATCCTCATCTGTTTGGTAAGTTCTTATGCGTTAAATTTCGAGGACGAAATTTTTATAAGAGGGGAAGAATCGTAAGGTCCTAAAACGTGATTAAGAATGTTAATTACATGATTAATTATAAGTTATGATTTGTAAGTTTGGTAAGGGTGTTAAACATGTTAATCATCATATTTGGGGGATGCATACTTAGGTGATATATGTGTTGTTTGCATTAGATGTTAATCGAGCTTATGACCGGGGATAACTTATTTAGATAATATGATTAGTTACGTGGTTAAATGCCTCATGAAAATATGTTTTTCATACATCATTATGATTATAAAATACAACCAAGGTTGGTTCGAAATTGGCGATGTTTAGTCGCCAAATGTGAAAGTTATGAGATTTTTAGTAAATTGCTACTTTCCTGTTTGAGCCCAATTAGGTGTACAAATTTTACGATTTTGGGAAAATACAAAATATGAAAGTTGTATATATATTAATTAAGTTTATAACACAACAAAAGGTGTATAAAACAGAGGTCCAAGTAAGGATTTATGATGAAATTAGGAAACAAGGGCAAATATGTCTATCCGTTAAATGGTGTATTTTGTCTTATTAGTAGAACACATGGATTATTTTGATTGGACAAAGGGGATGTCCCTTATGATGACTTAATGAACTTAAAAACATCCTTTATTATTCATTTTCATCATAATTTCAAGTGGTTTTGAGATTTACATGGAAGAAAGAGAGGTTAGGATGAATTAGTGGAGGATTTAGGGAGATTATCGAGAGATAAACAACCTTATGTATCCAAATGTGCTTGGGTAAGATTTAACTTGTAAATTTCATTCTTTACATGACATAGGTTGTTTTATATGATATTAAATATCATATTTTGGGATGAGATAATATGTGTTGTAACGTGTAGGTGGGTATGTGTAGGTTGTATATATGAAGTATGTTGAAATCATACAACTAAGGGTGTAATCATCATATTAACCAAATTGGTGTATCTTTGAGAATACTCAATGAAATCAATTGATTATAGTTTCATATGAAATAAAACTTAAATATACATGTCGTATCCAAATATTATGTAAAAATACCAAGAAATGAATCTTGGGTGATAGTTTGAAGTTTGGGTATAAAATCTGCCCCAAAAGTGTAAGTGCGCACACCAGGTGTTCGACGTTTTGTTTGACTTAGAAAATGAACTCTAAAAATTATGCAACTTTAATTTTATATTATTCAATATGTTTAATATATGTTCCCATGATTTATAACCGGGGTGGAGGTTATATATGCTTGAAAAATATTAAGTTATGCTTTGATGGTCTACTCAGACCTAGATGTGTTAAAAGTGGTATAAATTATTGAATACTTGTTGAAATCAAGAAATTCCAATTGGAAATGTTAGATAACATATATTAGAATGATATACTTGAAGGGGATAGTAAAATACCTTCTGGTTTGGCTTGGGGGTTGTGTTTAAGTTGAAGTTTTGTTGTTATTTTTCTCCATAAATGATTTGGAAAAGTTTGTAATAAAATAGGTATAACTTTGTCTAAGAATTCATACTTTAATTCTGTAAATTTTTTTATAACCCTAATGAATAAGGTGTTATAGAAATGTGAAGTATCATATCTAATTAATTTCCAGTTATGTCAGATTGACCCACTAATGTGACGTGTTACTGAGTTTAATGTGATTTAGTGTATTCAAATACTAATGATGTTGAATTGTTAGGTGGGGAAGTGGATAACACTACCATACCACGAAAGTAGTTTTCGTATTAATCTTAGTACCAATTTCAAGGTGAGTGACATGTCCTATGAAATATAGATGCTTATATTTTCATATGGAATTATGTAGTTAAATACATGTGTGGTGATGCTTATGGAGTGATGTGGTGTTATGAAACATATACGTATGATTAGAAATGTTAAACGATGTTATTTAAGGTTATGGACTGAGGTTGGACCTCCATCTAATATTAAGAACTGTGGATTAAAATGTTAAATGATGTTATCTACTATTCTGAACTGAGGTGGGACGTGTATCTAATGTTAATAACCGTGGTGGGTCCTACGGGATGCGGCGGCCCGTTAATCAAATTTAAAGGTTTTTTGTACTCGGGCCTAATTATGGGATGTGGTATCCCCATTAACTGGGAGTTAATTGGACTGGTGGGTCCAGGCTTGTGAGAGTTACACAATTCCTGTTGGGTTATAACATTAGAAAATTTAAAAAAAAAGGTTATTTAAATTGGTCATATGTGTGGTATATGGTCATTCATTAAGCTTTGGTTGCTTACACTCCTATAATGTTATGTTCAAGGTATGCCTATTGTTTGGAGTTCACTGCCAAGTTAGGACCTTAAACGGGGGAGTGTAGGATATCTAATGTGGGTTGAATATCAACAAGACTTTTTGGGTAAATATTAAATTAAAGAACTTTTGTATGTAAAGTTATTTAGTACTTGTATATTACATGTTAAGGTAGTTATGTTTTCATCCAAACATGCTTAAAAAAATCTGGTGCTATTTTCAAAGAGAATTAAAGAAAAGTATTGTTTAAGGGAATTTATCTCTAAATTAAAGGATGATTTTAAGTAAACTCCCCGAGTGTTGGCAATTGGAACAAGCCTGGCAATATTGATGGGCATCGAGGAAAAGGGAAGGCCAATAGAAACCACTTAGAAAAATTTTGGCGACATTTTTTTTTAGCCAAAGTGGCCTCCACAAGCACTATAGTGGCAGAAAGATAGAATACTAAGTTATTCACACTCGAGAACACAATGATGAATGACTTGATCGAGGCAATACTTGTAGAGAAAGGGGTCATCCCAAGAGTAAAATTTCACATTCGCCATGAATTTAGATCGATCCTATTTTGACCAATGATTAGGAAGTTGATCGGTAACAAGAAAGTTAACAATATCAACATACCAAGGCGAGGTGGAGATGGAAAAAAAATGGTCATCGAGAAATGACTTAAAAATGGGAACATGATCATAGTCAGACGTGACAGTAATGCGAAATAGATGGTCAGAAATAACATTTTCACAACCTTTCTTATTGCGAATTTCAAGGTTAAACTCTTGGAGTAAGAGAATTCACCATATCAATCGTGGTTCGGAATCTTTCTTATGAAGAAGATGCTTAAGTGTAGCATGGTCAGTATACACCATGATAGGGGAACCGATGAAATAGGAGCGAAATTTATCAAGAGCAAACACAATCGCTAACAACTCCTTTTGGCGGTCATGTAATGAAGTTGAGCATCATGCAGGGTTTTGCTAGCATAATAGATGACATGTGAGCATTTGTCAACTCACTGGCCAAGCACAGCACCAAGTGAAAAATCAGAGGCATCACACATGAGCTCAAATGGGAGAGACCAATTGGGAGGTTTCATGATAGGAGTGGAAGTGAGCTCAGCTTTTAGGTGCTCAAAGGCGGCAACACATGCTTCATCAAAGATAAAAGGGACATCTTTGGATAAAAGGGTTGTTAAAGGTTGAGCGATTTTTGAAAAGTCCTTAATGAAGCTCCAGTAGAAGCCTGCATGTCCTAAGAAGGAACGAATGTCCTTAACAGACTTAGGAATGGGAAGCGTGGAAATCTAGTCAACTTTCGCTTTATCCACCTCATTACGGATTGACATCCTTACTTACCTCTATTCTAGTTTATTATATTTTATGTAGGTGATAAAGGTTTTGATTAACTTGGCTTGCAACAACGACTACACACTCCTTTTAATTAATCACCCGCTAGGATCGATCGATTAAAATTTGTCTAAATCAAAGAAAATGAAATTATAGTTGAAATTTAAGGTATAATACCACACTTAAGAAACCCCTATATCTAGTTCGAATCTAAAATGGGTATTATAACTTAGAATTTTTATTTTCTCTCGCAAATCCTTTAACCTCTCTCGAGGCGTAAATTTAAGGGTGAGGGATCAAAATTAATATTCAAAGGGAATTGTCAAGTAATCAAACTAATTAAATTAAACTAACATCAAATAAGGGTTCACTACACCCCTTGAAAGGGGATTTAGCCTAACGTGATATTAAACATGATAATTAAATAAACTAGGTAATTAAAATAAAAGTAGAGAAGATAACAATCAAACCAAATCTCTTTAAGTGAAATTGAACTCCATTCCTTGAATTTGCTATTTGCATCCCTCCAATTTGTGTGATCAAACCAAAATTACATCAACAATTACGCTCAAAATGGATTCTCACTAATTTATGTTTCTCACTAATCTAAGAAAAGTAAAATAAAATAAATTCTAACCTAAAAAAACTAAACTAAAAAATGGTGTTTCTCTCTCTTAAATTGATGTGATAAAAGCCTTCTTTCAAAATGGTCTTCTTCTTCCTTAAATAGTAGGCATGGAGCATGGGGGTAAATTGGGTACATAGGATAGGGATGTGCATGTGGTTATGGTGTAGGAGGGTACTTTGGGGTTTAAAAGGTGCAAGTGGGAGATGTGGTAGTTAGGATGAGTTGGGGGTATTTGAGTAAAATGGTTTAAAAGGGGTTAAATGGGATATATGGCATGTGGGATTTAAGTTCCATGTAAGAATCTTTCACTTTATAACTTTTATGAGCCAATCCAGCATAAATATGTACAAATTCCCCCTCATAACACCCAAACACACACACCCTTATAGTGCAACCACAACCACAATCATGCTAGCACTTCAACCGTCACCACCACCTTTGCAGTTCCATAAGCACTGCCAATATCACCACTAAATCACCACTTGTATGATCTTATCTACAAGTCAAATAACCTATACGTATGTTTTGTCCATCTAGAATACGATAATGGAAAACTTATTCTAATACCTACTCATTTACATTGACGTCCCTAAAACATCTTGGTTATTGTATGAATTGCGAAATACATGGTTACTCTATTAGTTTATTAATGAGTAAATATTTACTTTGTAAACAAATCATAGACAAAATTATTTTGTTAAATATTGACTTAAATCTTGTTGGGCTCTGACCCAATTACATCATGGAACATTTCAGGTGCTCGAGTTCGGTTAGGGATTAGCATTCTTTTTAGCTAGCACACTAATACTCTACTTTTTCGAGTCATCCTTTTTAGGAGATTTTGAGATGCACTCGTTGTTGTAACTATTCAATTTTATATTCAATTGTCTGAGTTTTACTTCGTTATGGCTGTACATTTTATAGTTGAGACTTGTTAAATTATATATACTCTGATTATTGACTATATTGGTGTTGAGACTATTTCTATTATTGAAACGATTATTGATTCATGAGACTTTTATATCATTCATATAGGGTGATGATTCCGTTTATGAATTTAAGAATTATCATGTCACACTCTTTATCTTGTTACATAATTATTTTATTGCTTCTTTACATTTTGAGAATAATCTTTAAATTGTTTAAGCAATTCATATATCCTAATATTTGATCTTGATCAACCTAAATATTAGAATATATGGGTTGTTACACCTTTCCTCCCAATTTCCCAGTGAAGGTATCCCAACTCACAATGTCGAGGAGGTTTTTCCGCCAATAACGCACCGAATTTCATGGTATGTTGCCCGCGCGCATGGGCCAGCTTGCGATTGCTATCTTGGGTTTTCAAACGGTGCATATACTACGTACCCCTACACAATTGCATCATCGTCAGAGACACATTGGTTACGTTCGACATTAAACAACGAGGTACAAAATCTTGTAATATAACTTATTTTATTTGCGTTTCATTTTACATTTGATGGTTTGATAAATTAATAAGTTAGTTAATTAGATAAAAAGTTAATTTATTGTATTATTTAATCTTTTATTAAGTTGGTTGAATGAGTAAAATTATAACTGAATAATTTAATAAATTACTAAATTATAATTTTTTTAATTATAGGTTATCAATGACATAAAGCTTCATTGTGTGATGAGATCAGTTTATTCGCGGTGGTCTCATATGTCATAATGTGGTGTAAGTTGGGCATTTATTGTTCAGCAGATACATGTTAGTATTTCGACCATTATTATTATTATGTCTTACATCCATATAGATTGGGGTTATATTCTAGCACTGCTTGAGAGGTGGTGGGACACGGCCCACACATTTCACTTTGCGGGTAATTTGGATTCATTCCTATTGACTCACCATGTTAACGGGATTGGAGGTAGGGCAAGGACATATTGGTCCATTTGACAGCCAAACTTGACATATGCTTATGCTAGTCAGTATTTTCCTAAGCTCGAGGATGATATGTCTTGTATAGAGGTATTTTTAGAAATTGAAAGATAGGGTCGGGGATGACCTGGTACCTGATGATCGTATAGGTCACGTTCAACTTTTTTGTTCTAAACTCTGGATCAGTTTTTCTTCACAACTAGCAATAATGCCACGGAATAGGTTGGATGGCACTGCTGATTTGTCTAGATTGTTTGGGTGACTTTGACTGAGGTGGCATCATCATGGTGTATCCATATTTCCAGCTCAACACTACGTGTCAATAGGATCGCCTACATGACAACTCATATTGGGTATCGCAGATGAACGGACTCACATTCACTTGGATCCTTTAATTATATTTCTTTACACTACACCAAAATGGGCAAATTGTCACTCTTCCAGCGCTTAGCCTTGTCACGGTCAATGATCGTGACATAAAGCATGTGTTTTGTGTCACTGTCATTGACCGTGACAAATGTTGCAGTAAAAAACCCTTTCCCCTTCTTTTTCCCCCATCGTTTCTTCCTTCATTTTCTCTCTCTCTCTACATTGTTGCTACTGCTCTCTCTTTACTTTCATGTTACTCTCTCTCTCTCTTCCATATATATATATATATATATATATATATATATATGTGTGTGTGTGTGTGTGTGTGTGTGTGTGTGGGTGGGTGTGGGTGTGGGTGTGGGTGTGTATATATATGTGTGTGTGTGTATGTGTGTGTGTGCATGTGTGGTGGGTGGGGGTGGGGAGGGGATGAGGGGGCTGTACGTGTGTGTGTATGTATGTGTGCGTGTGTGGTGGGTGTGGGGTGGTGAGGGGGTTGGCGCAGGGTGGGGGTAGGGGGTGGGATTATTATTATTATTATTATTATTATTATTATTATTGTTGTTGTTGTTGTTGTTGTTAATTAATTATAAATATGAATTTGAAATTTGAAAAAATCTCTATTTTAATTGTAATAAAATTAAAATATGAAAAAATGCCATTAAAATTACATTAGATAGTGATTTATGTAAAACTGTCCCCTAAAGTTGGTTCAGTCTTAATTAGGTTCCTAACGTGAGTGACATGTGCCAAGTTCATTAGAGGAGTTTATTTTATGTTAAAATTTGGACAAAATTAAAACAATATGATAATTTGAGGGCTCGATTGGAAAAATTGAAACATCAGGGACCCACCACCAAACTTAAGGGACACATATTTTATTAACCCTAAAAATAAAGATTCCTTTTGCATAATGTCACGCATGTGATGCCCGGGAAAGAGAACTCCCAATTGTGGTTGCGCGAACAATGCGGCACGGCGTATATTAGTGGATGTGTTAATTCGTATATCGTGTGGCGTACTCACCTCCTCATCGTTAACTATACCCCAGACATTTAGTGACATTGATTTAAGTTTCAATTGAATTGTTTTAAATTATTACATTTGAATTATATTTGGATTATATGGTGAGGCATATTCTCTCTATTTTGAATGTATATTTGCACTATCTCTATTTTATCTGGATATATAATGTTTGAACATGTACAACGTTGCTATAACAAGTACAAATATACTGTTGGGCAGTGGCATTGGCCAAACTGCCAAGCAGATTTTTTTTTAATTCTGCCCAAAATTGTCACGGTCATTGACCGTGGCAAGTCCGTGACAAAGGATTGTTGTCACGGGCTTGTCACGGTCAATGGCCGTGATAATTTTTTAAACATTGTCACGGGTTTGTCACGATCTTGAACCGTGACAAACCTTGTCAAGATCAAGGACCGTGACAAGTCCGTGACAAAAAAAATTGTCACCCCCAGAATTGTCAAGGTCAATGACCGTTACAATTCGACAGATTTGGTGTAGTGTTAGTTGATTTTAATTTACGTTTGCATCCTTATTATTTTCAATCACTATTATTAAGTTACTTTATTTTTGCTCATTTGTAGTTTTAGTTCGAGTATGTGCGATGCATGCATCATTTGTTGGATGCGGAGTATGACAATGATGATGTATTCCCTCGCAATCTACTATGGGGACGGGATAACAAGAAAAGCACTGCGGGTGAGGTTCATTACAACCTCATGGTTGGCCTGTAATCAATTGGAGATGCGGAATGCCACGGCCTCTATGTGGCGACCGTGGGTCGGGAGTCAACATTTAGACATGGATGAGGTGGTGCAACCTCACATGGTTACGGGGAAAAGGGTTAAATTATCAATCGGGATGGTATCCATATATGGTATATAGGGGATCGATCTCGGCAACAACACATTGGGTTTTCAATAGTCCTATTCCACCTCACTGAGCCACACGGCATGCCAATACGTGCAGCTGGAACAAATAACATACCATCGAGGCCCCAAATGAAGTCCCATTGACATCGCTTACATAGTTATGCAATTGGACTACAGCACATGGTGAATGATGTACAACCGGGGGTCGTTTGTATCAATGGTATACATACCGGTTAATATCGATGTCGTGTATTGTGCTGATGCCATACGGCCATAGCTACAGGTCCCGTACGCTGATGAGCCTCGTCATGTCCTGGGATGGTACCCTGGAGCCGCACTGCACCCACATCCGGAAAACAAGGATGTATGCAGGGTACGTTTGACGAGCTTGCATGGCACTAAGGATTAGGTCCCTTTGATCGAGTATCCTGAGGAGGTGATATTTTATATGTTCGATCATATTATTTTTCATACTTCATAAGTTTTTTAACATTTATTAATTTATATATATCATTGATGCACGACAAATATCAGAAGTGATTAAATCACTATTCTTGGTCAATCCTAGTTTAAGAGTGGCGTTGTACCTCTGGATGCCAACAGACGCAGGCACATTGAGGCAAACGATGCAGTAATATACTCCGATGTGATGCAATCCAACAGATGTTTGAAGTGAAATACGAGTCACAGCCATGGCATGTCGGAGTTATCGCCACAATAGCCAAAGCAGTGCACCATAGTTTATTTTTTGTAGTAACTATTGTCGTTGTCATGCATATACCATATGTTTTCGTTCACCATTAAGGTATCGTTTTCACTGTATTGAATTAATTTGGGAACCGAATTTCATTGAATTGAATAAACCACTAAATATATTCAAAGATTTAAAAAATAATAAAACAAAGGGTTAATTACATTGGGGGCTCCCTATACTTTGACTTTCTTTCCACTTTTCAACATGTACTTTAACTTTTCCAATTTACACCCATTACTTTGAAAGCGGTTACAGTTTATCCCCTGCCGTCCAACTCCGTTAACTTTTGCTAAAAACCGTTAGTCATGTGCGTGGCACATGACATTAAGCAAGGGCATTTTTGTCCAAACCTAATTATTTGTTTTAAAAATCTTTAAATAACAGAAAAAACATATAAAAATTACAAAAATATAAAAAAAATATATTAAAAAAACTTGGAATAATTTCTGAAAATATGAATATATATTTAAAAATTCCAAAAATGCCCAAAAATATTTTTAAAAAATATAAAAAAACTTGGAATAAATTCTGAAAATACCAAAAAAATAGATAAAAAATATTTAAAAAATTGGAATAAATTATGAAAATATGAATATATATTGAAAACTTTTGAAAATACCAAAAAATATATTTAAAATTTTAAATATATAAAAATAAACTTGGAATAAATTCTGAAAATATGAATATATATTTAAAAATTCCGAAAATGCCAAAAAAAATTAAAATATAAAAAAAACTTGGACTAAATTCTGAAAATATGAATATATATTTAAAAATTCAGAAAATGCCAAAAAATATTTTTAAAATATAAGAAAACCTTGGAATAAATTCTGAAAAATATGAATATTGATTTTAAAATTCCGAAAATACAAAAAAATATTTAAAAATACAAAAAAAAAATCTTGGAATAAATTCTGAAAATATGAATGTATATTTAAAAATTCTGAAAATACCAAAAAATATTTAAAATCTGTAAAATTCTAAAAACTAATTGATGAAAAATTTATTTCCCACAAAAAAAATTATTCCCCCCAATTAAAAATGATTTTCATCGATATAAATTATTTCCAGCAATAATAAATCATTTCTAGCAAAATAAAATTTATCTCCAACAGTATAAAAGTATTTCCATCATTTAAAAATTATTCCAGCAAATAAAAAATAAATCTCACCAATAATAAATAATTTCTAGCATATAAAATATGATTTTCAGCAATATAAAATTATTTCCAATCAAATTTCTATTAAAAAATAGAAAATAGAAAAAATACATAGCAATAAAAAAGATACACCAAATATTAAAAAACAGAAAAAAATACATTAAAACAGAAAATTAAAAAAAAAACTAAAAAATTAAAAAACTAAAAAATTAAAAAACTAAATACAAAATATTTAAAACATTTGGAAAATAGTGATTATTTCAAGAAATTATTTTTCAAAAATAATAAAAAAACGAAATTATTTTCCACCCCCTAGCCCCGCCACCCCCCAGCCCACCTGCTCCTTGTGTGTGTGTGTGAGCATGTTGATGTGTGTGTGTGTGTGTGTGTGTGAGAGAGAGAGAGAGAGAGAGAGAGAGAGAGAGAGAAGAGAGATGTGGAGAACACCACCACCACCACCCCAACAGCCCAGCCCTCCTGCCCCCAACCACACACACACCCCACCCCAACAGCCCCCCCGCCCCCCTACCCCAGATCTGCCCATCCCCACCCCAGATCTGTTCGTGGGCGAGTGTGTGTGTGTGTGTGTGTGGTTTTTAAAAATAAAATTACCAACATACCCTCTATTAAAGCCCACATACAACTCACGTAAGCTATTTCCCTCCAAAAAATAGACGGCAGTCACGTTTTGGTTTTGGGGCAACTTGAACTGCCAGTTAAATTTTAGGGTGTAAATCGAAAAAATTGAAAAGTACATAGTGAAAAGTGGAAAGAGAGTCAAAGTATAGGGGGCCAGTGTAATTAACCCTAAAACAAAAGAACGTGCAGCAGTCCTAGTGTCACACATGACCTTCCCTAGGCAGGTTGGCCAACTCCTTTCTGCAGCAGTTGGTCTGTCACCCCAAGCACAATTATGTTGATCCTGAGCAGGCAAATTCAGGAACAAATTTATTAGTTTGATTCATTTTCTGGAAAGCCAAAATCAACAAATTGGTGGAGTAAAATAAATGCCTTTGAGATGGTGAGGAGTATATTAAAGTAAGGAATAGTGGTGTAACAAAGCGCAAAAATAATAATGTAGTGTGCTAGCCACTCCATTCCATGTAAAGACAAACATCTTTCATCATATTTTTAGTGCAAAAATAACAATGAAGAGTGCTAGCCACTCCATGCCATGTAACGAATAGGAAAACACCGTCCTATCTATAAATAGTTGCTCTTGATGTCGGGAGCACAAGGTATACTGGGGAAAAATTGCCACTGCATAATCTATCAAATAAGAGAATGCTAAATGGAAAAACTTGATTAAACATAGAAGGGAAATTACAAATCTAATGCACAATCGTATATGAATACAGAAGGAACGTTTTTACCCTCTGTTTTTTCATTGATTCTGAGGAAATAAACTGTTCACATTTATCGGCCTAGGGTTAAAAAATGTAATGTGGTATTTAGAATGCTGTTACAAATCCTAAAGATATTTGTATAGATACAAAGGCTATAGCTGTAATGTTCACCACAGGCTTCATCCAAAAGGGAACCCTGCAGCTATAACTAGATGCCCCAACAAGGAACATTTCAAGTTCAGCACTCCAGATTAATGTATTTCCTCTTGTTGCAAATAACCCCATGCTCTTGCTTCAAATAACTGCCCTTCTAGTAAAAAGGGCTTTTGTTCATTTAGTATTACAAGAACATGCTCTGCAATCTGTGAAACTCTTCCACCATGTAGTCGCATACTAACTAAATTCATTGGTCAATTTAATTTTCAAACGCACTTTCGTTTCAATTTTGTGTTACACCCCAACAACTCTAAAGATAAATGTCATTTCTAGGATCAATCAGCTTTCAGTGGTGTTAAACCCATATTTGTCAACAATTCTTAGGAGACACTGGAGAATTCCTTTGGCTGCTTAGGCATCACAACAGCCAACTGCAGCTGTCCTAGGTGGCACAATCTCAATGGATTCTTGTACACCGTAACCCTAGCCGTATTATTATCCAACAAAACAACACGTGCAATGCTAAACGACTCCCCCTTCTCAACTGCAAATTGCCACTCCCTAACAGTTATAAGAAACCAATCCTTCCTCGCAGATACGGTCGCTTTAACTTCTATATACTCCCTCTTATTTTCCTCATCTTCCACCACAATATCATAGGGTAGCCCGCTCTCTTTACCTTCATTGACCCACTTCACATTTGTCTCCCCAACTTTCGATGCGAAATATTTGGAAGCTACAAGCTCTCCTAGTCTACCCGTTATCACATGTTGTGGACTAATCACTGTGCCACCACCAAGCTGATCCCTCTCACCAAACTCTCTTCTCCCGGGCTGATCTCTCTCCAGAGAATTAGAAGAACCCAGGTGGGGTGCAGCAGATGGAAGGACTAGATTGACGGGGTCGAATACAACATCCGCACCAGAAGCAATAATGTTGCTCACACAATCAGACTGATCCTCGAATGTTTCAGTGCCTTGTAAGATTACTGATGGTGTTGACGAGGCTGGATCATCTTCTATCGTCCAATCAGCATTAATCTCGATCAGAGTCGCTTGATCCGTTTGTGGGACCACTGTCTCATCATCACCGTCCTTTTTATATTGCAAGCTAGTCCCCGGTTGTGTCCTCAATCCATTTGCTCGAGCAAAACCAAATCCGGGTGCGGTTTTCCAATCGGCAGGTGGCCAGTTCGGATTGACTCCAGGTTTCCTTTTTGACTTTGAGAGGTTGCGTTCATCAATCATTGTCAAAGCTGGTATCTCCTCGTGATCTTCTGATGATAGCGATTGAAGGGTCCAGACTGATTCTTCATCGGGGAGATTTGGAATCTTCTGGCTGTTCAAAATGAAAAATTCTGTCTGCTCCTCAGTAGAACCCGACTCTGCCATGGTTGTGATCATGAGAAGAAAATTTGCCAAGTGTAGTTGAGGAGTTCCGTCAACTAATATACGAGAAAGCTCCATGAAGATGGAGTGAGAATCTGATTCCGTGGTTGTGTACAAGATATATCCCTGTAGATGATAACGCAAAAGGTATCCGTGATTTATCATATTTTGAAATATTGAAGTATAGAAACTAACAAATGTCGAATGAGAAATAAGTGGAAATTGAAAGGAGAAGAAAAAGATAAATGTCCATCAAAGAGTACATACCTGGAAAAGACAGCTACATTCATACCGCTTCTTAGATGCAATGTTAGATCTCTTTATAACATTCCTGTAGAACAACTTCTCAACAACAATTATTCGCAGCCGACGAAGGGTCTCGAATCCAGACTGCTTGAGTTGAAAATATTTATCAGGATAGACATTATAGATGTAGCGCTGAGCAAAAGGTAGAGCCCAGTTCACTAATGAAGTTTTGAAGCTAGAGTCTGCAGGACCATAATATATTGCTTCACGAGTAGCGACCTGCAAAAGTGTAATATGTTCTTTTAAGGGAAGATTAAAACTAGTTATAGTGTGTGTGTGTGTTGGGGGGGGAGGGGAGAGCGCTGGCATAAGATTATATAGCAGGGGCAACATGGTGACACTTTCATCGAATATAGGTTAGGTGGACTGTGTAATAACTACTATTTTTAATATCGGACTCATTATTGGTTTATATTGTTTATACGAGATGGTTCGATGTATGCCTCCCACGTAGTGCCACGACAGGGGAGTCTTTGATACTAAAAAATGTAGCATACATGATACTTGTGCTATACCACAAATCTATTATAATAATCAGGAACATGCATATATATTATTTGTTGAAATATTTTCTTACTAAAATATATAGGGTAAAGTGTGAGAAACCCCTTGAAGGGCAGGTTTTAAAAAAGATAATCTGAACTATTTTTAATGCAAAAGGATTCCCCCAAACTAGGGCTGTGTTTTTTTTCCGAACATTCCGATTTTTCCGATGTCCGATCCGATACTTTCCGATTTTGGAACGCATATAAGGTTTGCGATTTCCGATTTTCCGATTTCCGATTTTTCCGAATTAAATTGGATAGGAAATTGGAACTATGTTTCAAATTCCGAATTTCCGATTTTTCCGATCCGATTGTCCGATATTTTAGCCGATCCGATTTTCCGAAATAATTTCCGATTAATTTTCCGAATATTTTTTCCGATTAATTTTCCGAATATTTTATCCGATTAATATTTCGAGTATTTTATATACTACCTTACATTTCCCTTATCTATTAAGAATGTGTTAGATTAGATCAATTTAATCTCAGCCCTTAATTTACCCACTATATATATTCTCTTAATAGCAGCTAGGGCACCATATCTATCTCACCTCACGCCTCTCTAAACGGCCAAATCCTCTCGTCCCTTTCTATTTCTTCTTCTATTCACGCCCCTCACCTCTAAGCCTCAATCAGATCCCAACAAAGGTAAGCTCTCATGGCCTCTCTCAGATTTCGTCCCTTTCTATTTTTTTATCACTGTAAGCCTCAATCAGATTTCGTTTATTACACATCTTATATGATTTTCAGATCTCGTCACTTTCGTTTATGCGATATGTCTGTGTTGGTAGATGATTTTCAGATCTCGTCACTTTCTTTTTTTTGAGATTTTAGATCTCGTCACTTTCGTTTTCGTGTTTGTTTATGTTAAAGAGGTAGCTGACACAGTCTCCAAATCCTCATCATTTTTTCTGGAAAAAAAGTTATCTCCGGTGTGTAGAAAAAAAAGTTAACTCCGGTGTGGAGAAAGTTAACTCCGGTGTGGAAAAAAAAGTTAACTCCGGTGTGGAGAAAAAAAAGTTAACTCCGGTGTGGAAAATAAAGTAAACTCCGGTGTGCAAAATGAGAAAGTTAACTCGTTTTCATTAAGGCTCACTTTGCCATACAACTAATTATGCTGTCTGTAGTCACCTGACACTATTTTCTAAAGCATCCTACTAAGTGATATAACTCATTTAGAATTTTCTGAAGAAAATCTTGGCAGTTTATATTAAGATATCTTTTTTGGGTAAGGATTTCACAGTTCTCATTTTGCGATTTTTCTCTTTAATAGTGCTGTTATGCTTTCCTGTCATCATGGCAGGTTTCTTCTTGAAAACTATTTTTTTGGGAATTTAATGTTCTTAAGCTGGTTACTATTTTTTTGGGAATTTAATGTTCTTAAGCTGGTTACTTTCCTGTCATCATGGCATGTTTATATAGTTTATGTTTTTTAACACTTTTGCTATACCTGAAAATCATTGCTATTTTCTCTATCTATACCTGTTTAAGTTTTCTTGAGTGTACTAATTGTGGATTTAATATATATTTTATGCAGATTTAATATATTGTGCGAGTCAGATTTAATTCATTTCGGCTCTTCAAAGTGAGGTATATTCTATCCACTCTGCTATTAGTTGTATGTCGACAATGGATGAAAGTGCCGGAGTCACTAGTAAAGTCAATCCTAAAAAAATTAAAATAACACCAAAATCAGGTTTAGTTGGTCATCATGGAGCGTCGGGAGTGTGGGAGCATTTTGAAAAAATTATGGTTGAAGGAACCAAAAAATTTTCGGGTACTTGTAATTGCAATTATTGTCATGTACAAATTTTAGCACCTTCTACCGGGGGAACAAACAAATTATGGAATCACCTTAACAAGTGTAGAGAGTTTCCCGGTTATGAAGGAGATAACACAACGCAAACCATTATTTCTATGGTAGGATCCCAACCTTCTAATTGGCGATTTGATCAAGAGAGGTGTCGGAAGTCTCTAAATATACTATTATTGATCAACTCCCTTTTAATCATGTGGAGAAAGAAGGTTTTAGAATGTTTTGTGCCGATTTACAACCTAAGTTTCACGTGATATGTAGAACCACACTCACTAAGGACTGTTTAAAGATGTACCACGAGGAAAGGATAAAGTTGAAAGATTACTTCAAATATTTTAATACGAGGGTATGCCTCACAACTGACATGTGGACTTCATTACAAAACCTTGGGTATATGGCCTTAACCGCGCACTTTATTGATAGGGATTGAGTCCTACATAAGAAAATAATCAATTTTAGAGTCCTTCCTTATCCACACAAGGGTGAGGCGATAGCCAAGGCCGTGGAGGGTTGTTTGATGGAGTGGGGATTAGAAAGGGTCACAACTATAACACTTGACAATGCTAAAAATAATGACACATGTGTTGCGGATTTGAGAAAAAGGTTAAATAAAAGAAATGGGTTGTTGTTAGGAGGTGAGTTTTTTCATATTAGATGCTTTGCACATATAATAAACCTTGTTGTGAGAGATGGAATCGTGGAGGTTAAAGACACAATCAAGCGCCTTAGGCGTAGTGTTAAATATGTGCGAAGTGGCCCATCACGAATGCAACTTTTCAAAAAATGTGTGGTGGATGAAATGTTGGAAACAAAGAGGGCGGTGTGCTTGGATGTAAAGACACGTTGGAACTCAACATACCTAATGATAAATGCGGCATTGGAGTTTGAGAGGGTATTTGATCGTTTAGATGAGGTTGATCCCAATTATAAAATCGAGTGTAATGCGAAAGGGGAAGGTTTATTGGATGAGGTTGATTGGAAAAAATTAAAATCTTTGCACACGTTTTTAGAAGAATTCTTTGAAGTAACAAAGCGTGTGTCGGGTTCTCAATATATCACTTCCAATATTTATTTTGATGAACTCACCCAAGTTAAGGACCTTCTCATTGAGCATTTACGTAGTGATGATTTATTTTTTCGTTCCATGGCCATTAAAATGGATGCAAAGTTTGACAAGTATTGCAATTTTGATTCTCTTAATCCGATATTAGTTGTTGCAATTGTGTTGGATCCTCGTTATAAATTGCAATTTGTCGAGTTTTGGTATTCCTCATATTTGGAGAAATGTCCCGATCTTTCCGATGTTGAAAAAGCTTACAAAATGGAAGTCCTTGTTGAAAAGTTGAAAGATTTAATGCGTAGACTTTATAGTTACTACAAAGCAGGAGAGAGTCCTTATGTGGAACATGGTTTTTCCACCCCACAGGATCAAGTCAATGTTGTAGAAAAAATGATCAAAAAACCGAAGTCTAAAGACTTGTTTAGAGGAGTTTTGAAGAGAAAGGAGTGTAGTGAAGTTTCCAATGACTTGGATAGATATTTGGCCGATAGTGTTGTGGAGATTGATGATCGTCATTTTGACGTTGTTGCTTGGTGGAAAGGAAAGCTTCCAACATACCGTGCACTTGCCATAATGGCACGTGATATTTTACCTATTCCAGTGACGTCGGTTGCATCCGAGTCCGCTTTTAGTACGGCCGGTAGAGTCCTTGATCAATTTCGAAGTTCTTTGACACCTACTATTGTGGAAGCTTTGTTATGCACACAAGATTGGCTTAGAAATCCTATGCTTCCTATTACTATTGAAGATACAATAGAAGTTCTAGAATCTATTGAAGAAGGTATATTAATTTATTTATATTCAGTTTTTTAATTTCTTATTATGTATATTCATTCTCACTAATTTCTATTATTTTGATTGTAGTTGTGAACGAGGATATGAAATCATTGTCGTTGGGATGAAGATGGTGATGAAGGAAGATGGTTATGCTTGGTTAAAAAGCTTGGATGATATTTTAATTGTAATTTTGAACAATGTTATGGATTTTATTTGGTTGTTGGACATTTTTAATTATGTTGTTGGACATTGAGACATTTTGAACTTTGCATGGATGGTCATTTTGAATGAACTATTATCACTTTGGAAATGATGGTCATTATGAATTAACTATTATAAGTGGAAATGGAATACAATTGTTTATAACTGTCATTTTAAATTAACAATTAAATGTCATTTTGAATTAACTATTATAACACATTTAGAGTTTAAGCATTTTTTTAACAGTTTCTAAATCTCCATATTTGGAACACCTCCATATTTGGTAACATTTTGATAACAATTTTGGTAACATATTTGTTAACAGTTTCTAAAGCATTTTGATAGCATTTTGATAACTGTCAAAGCACCAAAATCTCCATATTTGGCCTAATCAATTGGACTCCATAGATTTAAGTTATTGCAGTTTTTAAATTTTAAAAAATTGTAAATTTATATTTTAAAAAAATATAATTTTAAAAATTATAAATTTTTCCGATTTTTCCGAAAATCCGAAACTTTCCGAATTTTTCCGAATTTTCCGATTTGCCGAATTTTCCGAAAATGGCAAAAAAAATTTATTCCGAAAAAAATCGGAAATGGTTTCGGAAATTAAATATTTTTGCCGAATTTTTTGGAAAAATTTCCGAAAGGGTCATTTCCGATCCGATCCGGCCGAAACACAGCCCTACCCCAAACAATACATGTTGCGAAGACCCAATGTCACTAAAGATCACCTCTAAAATCTGAGAAAAAATGCAAGTTCAGGGTGCATTAATAATAAGTTACGGAATTTCTTGCAAAAATTGCAATATTCAGGGTTTTTTTTGGCACTTTACCCAAAAATATATTTAAACGATTTCCGTGTCCTTCGTTTGTTTTTAACTAATGATGAGTCTTCAGTGTAAATTATTCATATAATACTGGGTAATTTTTAAACTATAAACAGATACAAATGAAGGCAAAATTAACGATTTATGGGTAGACTAAAGAATAACTACCATCCGCTCCTCTCCCTTAATAGTAATAGATAAGTTTGATGCATCTTTGCCATATGTAGACCAGTTGTGACGTCTCTCCTATATTTTAAAACAAAACCATTTGGATGCACCATAACAGTAGGAGAACATACGGGTTCCAGTGCCAGCCCCACACAGACACATTAAACCTTTTTTTTCAAGTCTCCAAACATTTTAACACATTGCATCATATAAACCCACTTCAGCAAAATAATACAATTTGCTGCTACTCAGACATTCAAGTCACGTTTTTTTTGTTATTGGGTCAGATAAGGTAACAACCAACTCCAAACGTACCTCACCTATGCAGACATTGAATGACCTTAGAGAGAGAGAGAGAGAGAGAGAGAGAGAGAGAGAGAGACCTTTGAAAGAGAAGGAATTCCCAATCTTTGCATCAGGGCGGAAACAGTTGGCCCAAGGGTCACTTTTTCTTCGTCACTAAGTTCGCCAAAGTAAAGAAAGTCAATATTGTCTAGATGCTTAAATTCTTTTCTCAACGTCTCATCATCACACCAACACACAAGGCCAAACGAAGGATGCAGAGAAACCCATTTATCTAGTGCTGTGGGAAGCACTGTAAATTCTTTTCTAAGAAGGCTCTCTTTCAAGTACTCAACATCTTCAAAACCCAACAGCCCAGATTTCAGTTCATCACACCATTTCAGAAAAACTTGGTATACCTGGCACATGAAAGCAATTACTCAAAAAGCCATTACACCAGCCCGTATAATGTTTCTTATATTTTCGTTACTTACTGTTTTAGCTGCCTGCGAAGGCAAAACAACAGTTGACAACTGCAGCAAAATCTGAAGGTAGCTACGGAAAGGAGGGATCTTATTTACTCCACACTCCTTCACAAAGAAATCATGAAGGGTGGGGTAAACATTTAATAACATTTTGCTGAAAGGAGGATGAGTCACATTGGGCCCACCAGAAGAATAGCTCGTGCTCATTTGATCGACAGAACCCGTCGAATCGTGCCAGTAAACTTCTTGAGGAGTCAAAAATGCACCAGGTACAATATCTTCACATGAAGAACCAAATGAATGTGGAACAAATATGAAGGCTCCGGCAAATAAATTCTCTGTAATTTTTTGTTTTGAAGTAGACATCTCACTCCAAATGAATGTGTAGAATTTTGACATTTGTGATATGCTGATAATAGAAGTGCAACTCAGGTGAGCAGGGCTTTTCAAAGTAGTGAACAGAATCAAAATAACTCACAATAAATAAACAGAATCAAAATAATCTACAACATGGACAGTGAGTGTTTGTCTATAATAGGGATGATCCAAGGTAATTAATAAAAACAGTAAGTTTAAAAAACAAGAAATGTTCAGAAAATGAATGTGTCAAATTGCAAATGATAAATCATTCATAACTCATTATTGTTATTATCATCATCCCCATCACCACCACCATTATCAAAGGGTGTTTTTATTCTCACCCAAGTTTTCTTTCTACACATCCCTAACAAGCTTTTCAAGTTTAATGAAAATGAGGTTTATAGAATGAAAAATGGGGTTTAAATAAAAACATCCTTGTTAAACCTGTCAATCTTAATATAAGCTGTTGTTTTTACTATTTTTTTCTTAAGAGAAAAAGTGGAAGAAGAAGCAATACCTAGCCTTGAAGGGGATTTCAAATCTTCTCCAAGCTCCAAGAACTGATAAAACATCATCAATGGTAACTTGAGTCTTAAACCCAAGACCATTCAACAACTTTTCATTTCTAACCTGTTTCGATAACAAAATAATAGCGAAGTAAATTACTAGAAGAAAAAAATCGTCAGCCAAATACCCCACTTAATCATGATTATCGACAGTTCTGAATTTAACTAACATAGCTTGCGGACTGGAACCAACTAATGTAATATATCAATATCAACCATCATAGTGAGGTTATACAATACAAAATTTAGACGATAACATTATATACTGATATCGTTCGGGGAAAGGGAAGAACATTGGGGTAAACCAAGTAAACCTTCCATGAAAAACCTCGGAAGCATTGTTTATAGACTGTGTGAACATACATAAGCCGCAGCAATGCGAGTAACTCAATCAATGACAAACAAGATTCCATCAAAATCTTCATGAATTTTTAGGGTCAAGAAATGTTGAGCAAACATAAGATCAGGATTGCACAAAAACAAGTCATTTTAAACTAAATCCTTGTCAAACCATAAAATCCACATTTTTAATCTAATGATTATTTTACTTCAATACGGCATTCAAGAGGACCATAGGAATTTTATATAGAATAAAATGTCATTCTATTTGTTTTGGAAGTTCCTCGCGCATTACAATGACATCCCCTGTACAGTGGAATTATTACACTGCCTCCCCCCGCTTGATGAATGTTAAAGATAATGCTGACATCAACCATCAAAATCATATGCATAAACAGCGTCAACTAATATTGTGATATTTAAATGCAAGTAAATTTGCAATTCTGCACACAGCATTAACACCATATGAGAAAAACGGACGGCAAATGAGGTGTCAATTTTAATTTTCTGAAGGACAAGAGAAGTGTGTTATAAAGCCAAAACACAGGAGTCACTTTAATTATCATTAACGACAAAATATGAAATGCTCTCATTTAAAAACGGGTTAAACAAAATGGGGAAAAAGAAATAAGTTGATTCTAAGAGTAGATAGAAAGAAAAAAGATTGTACACACGCACAAAAAAAAAATAAGGAAATTGAAAATAATTAATGAGCAGCAAACATTATCATCCTGATAATTAAGAATCACGCGACGTAGTGGATCCAAAAATGCGCTCTTAACTTCAAAAATTCTAATTGAGTCCAAAGGAAAGAAAAAAACTATAAGACAACTCAAACAAGTTGTGCAGGGTATAGATTCAAACTAACCTTTGGAACAGCATATGGTGCAGTAACACCCAAAATTGAGCGCACTGCTTCGCAATTGTGGAATAAATCTTTAGGATAGTGTAGCTCATCATCCATACTTGACGCTATCCACCTAACATCCTGCAGGATACTTATAAATGAAGACTTAAAGGGTTTGTTTTCCTCAGATGAATTATAGCAGTAACCAGTAACCTTATCACGACAACAATCATCCCACAATGTATCAAGGACCTCCAAGAGGTATTTGCACTTTTTCTGCTCCCCACTCGAGGACAACTGTGATAGTAAATGGACCAACTCCTGAGATTCCCAATCTTTGGCAGTCGACCCAGAGGAAATCATGTCTCTATCCCATGTCATATTCTTGAGAACTTGAAATATATCAGTGACAGGTTTCTCAATTTGAACTATTCGCACAAAATCGGTGATTCCTAATTCCTGAAAGAATTTCCTCCACTTTAGGGTCCCACCAGATACTGATTGGGTAATAGGATGCTGCAAATAGATTGAGTCAACCTCATGCCATTTCACATCCATGCCGATAATCAACTTATTCATGTCAATAGGGTTCCCAAACTCTTTACTGAAATGGATTGACACATCAGCAGGCCGTTTGTAGCCATGATTTGTCAAAATAAGAGCTTTATTACATAATTCAAAGATTATGTGATCCCTTTCTACACTACAGCTGAGGCAGCTTGATTGAAGGTGGAACATTATAAAACAAAGGTATTCTATCATCAATTCCTTATTTCCTACAGCATTTCTATCATCAGAAATTGCTGGCAAGACATGAACCTTTACAATTTCGTGGACAGATAACTGTTGGACACCAACTCTGCAAAGCATCTTAGTAACATTTTCTACTATATCACCAGGTCCAGCAAAAAGGGCAGGGCTCACGGTTCGAAGTTTAGCATACAATTTAGGAAAAGCTTCGGGGCCACACTCACTATTAAACGCATCGGAATGCAACCAAATGGTACCTTCATCCACTGAGCCATATTTGTCATCTGAAAGAGGAATAAAGGGCAACTTTCTGAGATTAATTACTAAATCTGATTCAGTTTGCTGAGAAGTATATGACATCACATAAATGGCGTTGAGCCAAGAAGATAACCAGCCCGAGCCCATTGATTTAAGCCCATTCTCTGTATGACACAAAGAAGATATAATCTGAAGTAGGATTTTAGGTCCATACTCCTCAATGCCCAGTGCCCTTGCTAATGAATCTGACAGAACAATATCTTTATTCAAAAATCCTAGGCCAAGGTGCTCACGAAGCAAGCCATCAGGCAAAAGAGCACGCGCTTGTTCGGTCCAATTTCTTAAAACCTTGCATGGAGGGACCCATTCGCAATTATCCCCTTCCAACAGAAGGCAATTTGACATGCGTAATTTAGAAGTAATCATTCGGGGAAGACTAGAGAAGAATCCATGTACTTCTCCTACAAGAGGTACAAAGCTCATAAAAGCAGCAACGGCCTTTCCTGGATTTTCCCTAAAACAAGGAAGGTCAGAAAAGGATCTCTCGGAACTAACAAACAAACCAGGGAACTCCGAGAGTAACCACTGGTTCCATGGGCTATCTCCGTCAACTTCTTCTCTAGAAGAAGGAAGAAAAAAATCACCTTGGAGAATAAATTTTAAACCATATGTTCGTAGGGGGAGAAAAGCAAATACGGGCTGTTGCTCCAGATGTGGTATGTAATTCCCATTACCCAATTCCTGTAATGTAAATGCTATCGAAATATCTGTTTTTTGCACATCAGGACGAATGGCATCAGCCTGTAAGTTCTGAGACACTACCAACCAAGTCATCTTCTCCTTCCCAAGGGAAACCTTTACAATACCATCCCCCACAACTTCTTTCTTCATAACAGTATGAGAATCATTGAGCATGTTTCTAAACTTGATACACTGAAGACGATGAAGAAAAAGTAACAAAGATGGATGGAGATCTGAAAACATGGATATGATGTTCTTCAAGGCAAAACCTTCTGAGAACTTCGATCTAAAAGGCAGCACCACGCATGTATTCCAACAGTTATTGTCCGTTGGATCAGAATCTGTGGATGCCAGTCTGCTGAATAGTTGAATATCACATGGAGGAACAACTGTTGGCAAGACAAAACCAATCTGGCCCTCAGTGATATCAAACTTGATATGAAACCCATTGGAATGAATTTCTGGAGCATCGGAGACCTACAGAAAGACCATACAAAGTTCATGAAAGCTGAATATTGATAGAATACAACTAGTAATGCAATATATCCAGAGTATAGATTGCTACCAACTCCAGCTTTTCTAACAATTGTACAGGAATTATATCTCAACAATGAAGGAGGAAATTGGATAATTGAGAAGCAAATATGATACAAATGTACAGCCAGTTAAAGACTTGAAGAGACACATTTTAAACAATTTTCAAAATTGATTGTTTTCGTAATGAAATTTAACAATTTCAATCCTATTTTTTCCTCTTGTTATTTTCAGCTCATTTTACTCCCCCCCGCACCCAAAAATAAATAAACAAACCTACAATATAATTTTCTATTTATATACTAAAAAAATGAGGAAAAACTGACAAGAATGTCATTTTGCAATACCCGGAATACTGATTTGAAGCCAATGCCTTTCTTCCCAATATATCCAGCACTAGACCCCTTTTTGGTTGAATTTCCAACATCACAAAGCGCTCTGATGTTCTGAGCGGAAAAACCTTGTTCGTTATTTAGAACAATAATGCCTTCCTCCAGAAGAATGAATGTAAGAGTTGGTTCCACGTTCGCCGGGTAGACATTATCATCAGCATTCTGAATCTATAAAAATATGGCAGAAAGAATGAGGTCAACGAAAAACAGTCATCAACAAAATCATATATCTAGATAAATATAGAAATTCATTTCACAACGCTAACTGAGACATGCAAGTATAGCATTTAAAGAGCGTAAGAGAAGAAAGAAAGGCATGCACTTACCAGCTCGAGAAGAAAATGTGAATCTTGAGAATACAACTCTTGCGAAAGACAATGCAGTGCTCTCCCCAACCGAGCATGTTGCTTCTTCAATATGCTACTTTCGGTAGCTGAAAGACTTGGATCAAGACCAAATTCTTCACACCTAATTGATTCAATAACTATGGCTGGATGTCCAACTGTATCGAGTTCAGAAATACATTGTACGTGATTGTCATCAACCCTGTCACCAAACACCCCTTCACATTCTTCGCTATCTGCCTCTATAGGGACCACCATTTCACCTTCAGAAGAAGGAAATTTGTCAGATGCATCTCGTGTATTCTTAGTGCCTGTGATGAATTCAGGCCTTTCATCTTCTAAGCATGAAGATCCAGATGGTAGGAATAAGTCGGTTGCTTTAGATGAGCGGAATGAATGATAATCGTTTATCCACTCCACTATACCAAGTGACAATCCAATTTCATGAAGCATGAGTCGCTGGTCTGTTTGTTTGCATTCATTTAAAATGGCCGAAGGAGCATCATTAATTACTGGCCGTACCCCAGAAAGCAATAAGTCTGCTGCAAAACTGCGAAATTCCACAGGCAGTTGCCCCAGACAATCAAGGATAAACCTCGATGCAAAAGGTACCTCTTTATTAACTTCACTTCTGTTTTTGTTTATAAACTCCACTTTATTTATCTCCATTTCCATAGAATTCTTAACAATAACTTCAAAAGCTTTCCGCGCGTGGCATTTTAAGAGGGAAAGAGGAACATTTCGTTCTCCCCCGTATAATGCGAACAATGACAGAAGTTCTACTGCTGTTTGGAAAGAAGATCCTTGAATGAAAGCTTCTAAGAACGAATCCATGGTAGCCAAATGATTAATACGCAATGCTTTGCCACCCTTGGTCACCAAAAAAAGCAGATCTTGGGCGTTGACCTCATTCAACAACCACGCCACAAGAGGACCAAGAGAAGGAGCATATATGAGGTCCCAATGTAACCACGAGTACAGATTTGTCAACATTGGAGCTCTAAGCAATACTTCAATCGCATCCTTAGTTGTAACGGACTCCGCGAGTTCTAAACCTTTTTCATTGTGACACGACGAGGGCCCCACGTAAACCGTCCCAAACAAAGTGGCAGAAAATAAGACACAGTTGGAAATCACATTGCTTTGGATCTCCCTCAAAATATCCTGGAAATCTTTCAACGGACAACTTTCAAATAATTTGAAACAGATCGATGGGAACTGCCTTGTAAGCATCTCAGTAATGTTCTGCTTGTTTAAAGTTTCGTTTTCACGTAAGCTATTTGAAGCTTGTGATAATAATACACTCAGCTGATGCTCGAGCATACACGCTTCCAAAGAAGTTTTTGTCTCACTTGTGTTGTCAACACTCAAGTACTTCTGCAGTTCCTGAGGTAGTTGAGAGACGTGCTTTTCTAAGAACATGAAGAACTCCCCGTATCCTAGGGACTCAAATTCTTTAACAGAAAACTGCTCAGTCAGCCAAAACTCACACTTGTAAAGCTTCCTTAAGAAAATAAAATTCTTCTCCAGAGTTGATAGGGTGTCATGACCGAGCTCAAAATATGTAGAAACTTTACTGAGAACATCGTCAACAGTAACACCTGTGATATGCATTAATTGCAGGAACAAGTTTGTCATTATATTCCAAAGACATAAACAGGAATGCACAATCTTGGGAACAGGATAAACATCCATTTCTTTCTGGAAATGGATATATAGGGAATAAACAACCAGTTCTCGTGCATTCAAAAATTTCTATATGAACCTCCCCTCCCTCTCTTCTACAATGCCTACCCCCCATCCCCAACTCGCCCGAAAATTATAGTGGTTTATTCCATAAAGTACCCCATTCCATCTATTTGTAGAGTCTGGTATCTGCTCTGTTCTTGTGAGGGAAGAGGGGTGGCAATCTGCGACACGGCACGAAACCAACACGCTTTAACCGGGTTTGGGTAGAACCTTAACAGGTTCGGGACATAAACAGGTGGACCCGCCAGACCTATTAAGAAAATGAATCGGTTTCGTGTATATTCGTGAAACTCGTTTATGACCCGTCAGACCCGTTTATTAAATGAATTGATTTCGGGCCGTGTGACCCGTTTAGACCCGCGGCGAGACCCTCATAGCCTTTAACATTGGGGGTTATTTTTGTAATTCGAGTAAGAGAAGGAACCCCAAAAGCCCTAATTTTCATAAGTCATTTTCATTTACTCTCATTCTACCTCTCTCTACGGCTACATTTCCTCTCACTTCCCTCTCCGGCCTCATCTCCCTTTTCTGGCCCCATCTCATCTCACTTCCCTTTCGACCCTCCGACCAGACCGCCTCATCTTCTCCCTCTTTACGGCCTCTGACCAGACCGCCGGAATGTCGTTTATGTGTGAAATTTTGTTCGTTAATTTTTTTTCTCTGTGACTTTGAAAATAACCTATTATAAACCTTTATTTCTTGTTAGACTATACCAGAAGAAATCGTTTTTTTTTCAATTTGACTTTGAAAATAACATCTTTGTTTCAAAACAAAGTTATAAAGGGGTTGAGTGATATGTCTATACATTGGGGGTTATTTTTTTTTCTCATCCGGATTATTGTAGAATGGAAACAGATTTACTATTTTTTTTTTCTGATCCAGTGTTTTTTGCTCAGAGAATTTTTTTACTGATCTGGAGTTTTTTTCCTGATCTGAATAGCTTTAGAAAACTCACTTTATTTTCTGTTAACTGAGATTTTTAATGTCTGTTTTGTTGTTTATTTTGAGTTCTCATGTTATTCAGATCCGTGTAGAAATATGGAAAAAAAAAATCATCAAATTTCTTTTTTAACGCTGTTTGTTTTGAAAGGAACATATTTTTCTGACAAAAGAAATTAGGTCATTCAAGTGTGAGTTTTTACCATTTTTTATTAATAAAAATCAGACTGAAATTCTAAAATAGTGTAGTTGGGTTACAAACGGGTGGTAAGCGTGTGACGAATGAAACGGGTTAAACGAGTGAAAACGAGTCGTGTCGGGTAATGAGTAAAAACGAGTCATGTCGGGTTTAACGGATCAACACAATTCTAGTTAAACGGGTCGGGTCATGTCACCCATTAAGCAAACGAACCGTGTGCGAATTCAATTTTTTCACCCATTTAGTAAACGAATCGTGTATGAGTGAGCCATTTTCCACACGATTCGTTTATCACCCGACACGAACCCGGCTCGACACAACCCGTTGGAAGTCTGCACAAGAGTAGTATAGCTCATCCAATACCAATAATTTGCACGAATTGTGCCCAAAAAAATACAGATCGCCACTGGCAAGGTACCAAGTGAGTATAGACACATCTTCCTAGATTTCATGACAAGAAGATTCTGGAAGTGATATTATGAAGATACATTGGAGCAAGCCTCAAAAAAGTAACACGCGAACTCAAGAAAATCATTTTTTTTTTTGCCACTTGAACTTGTTAACTACAAATTATGCTTTAATGAGCTTGAAAAAAAAAACATGCATCTAGTGCTTCAACGTGTACTTGATTGGAAATATTTATACCTGAGCCATCAAGCAGCCAACACGTTAGCATGCTTTCCCACTCATTACAATGAGTTTTTCCCTCAATGTTCCCAACTCCCTGTGTTTGAGTGGCATTACATTTTTTTTCCATAAAAACACTTCGCTTTACTCATATTTTTAATACCTTTTTCGTGTTTTATTACAAATAGTTTTTTGGGGGGATAAATATAGAAAAATTAAACATCCTCACAAACTTCCCAAATTATTGAATTTCATGGAAAACGGGAAAAGAAAACACTCACCACATTACTCATCTCTTTTCCACCTTTTTTTTTTTTGCATATTCCATTTTGTTTCCAATTTCCATAAACATGAACTGTTTTCAATCTCTTTTCGAATTTTTAATCAAACGCAACCTAAGGGTGTGTTTGATTGACATTACTTTTTTCCCATGATAAATAATTGAGTCATTATCTGCTTTTGTTTGTTGTGGTTGATTGCACATATATTCTACGGGAATAATAATAATAATAATAATAATATTATTATTATTATTATTATTATTATTATTAAATGTGACACCAGTTTCTATGAAAACATCTCTTACCAACTACCAAAGAATTGGATTCAATGAAAACCAAAAGAGAATATTTCACCAATCCGCTCATCGCCTTTCCTACATCTTTTTTCAACTTCCCGTAAAAATGAAACTGTTTTCAGTTGTTTCTAACTTCGTAACTTATCGATCCCTAAGAAGTTCAATGAAAGCTATTATAAAAAATAGGCAACAAAGAGGTAAACTTTCACAAAGCATAATTATCTAACAAACATAACTCACCTTGTTGGAATTTCATAACATGCTCAGAGGCAACCAGAGTGTCTGTTTCAGATGGTTCAACCTCTATGCTCACATAATCAGTGCCCTTCTCTGAAGTTGTGTTTGCTATCTCTTGTATTTGACTGAAAGTCTGTAAAGAATCATACATACTATCCCACATTCCACGTTTAATAGATGTGACCTGTAACAGAAGAAATAGATTGAATTATAATGGTCTCTCACAAGATGTATACAAAAAAGAAACCAAAACAAAGGCATGCAAGAACAGGGAGAGAACACAATAACATTCACCGTCCTAACTACGGCCTTTGCCCACTCCTTCAAAAGATCTACAAAAAGAGATACAGACGATGGGGCTCCTCTATGAGCCAAAAATGCAGAGCCCTGAACAAGGAATACGAAGCTTGGTCAGGGCTGCTTCAGTACCATCAAAACACCACCTGTTTCTCTCCCGCCATGACGTCCTGAATATGCACAAAGGGGCTGCCCCCATCATTCACACTAACATGCATATTTCTATCTTGCATAACCAAAAATAAATATGGTCTCTGAAAGGATAAAACATTTAGCCATCAGCTTCCACGTAATATACCTGCCATTTCTGTATAAGTTAGATAGTGGACCAAAGGCAAGGTTCAAAAGAGGGAACTGAGAAGGCTTATGGTCGATGCCTAGGTACCCAGAGAAGAGACGAGGAAAAAAGGAACTGAGAAAGAGAGGAGCGGTCCATACTTTCAACAGGTTTGTTTCCTTCTTTTTAGTTTATTCATTTTGGCCTCACCATTTCAGAGAAGACGTAAGATCTCCGTCGTATAGCTGGCAGGGTTTTTTCTTAGCCAGTTCCCATCGTGTTCTGCCATAACAGAATCACGCAGTTGCCTAACGTCTGTCTTATCCCACTTTTCATACGAGTGTTCAGGCTGTTATATTTAGGTCCACTTGTCTAGAACTCTCTATCTTGGTACCAGTCCATAATGGTCAAAGTCGAATCGTGAGCCTATTACTGTAAAAAAATTAATGAAGGCCACTGGTACCATAGAGAAGCTGACACAAACAAAAAGCCTTGATCAATTTAAAAGATCGTTTGAAAAGAAGGGAGATAAGATGGAACTACAAGAAAATAAAAGAAATAAGGGACAACACTGGCGCATGAGGATTCAAAGTAAGTTCACCCCACCCCAACCATGAGCAACCAAGAACTCACTCAATTCTAGACTAAGAACGTGAACTTTGAATGCAAATGACGAGCACCGCAACCTCTAATTCAGATTTCAAGTGACTTGCTATTAGGTCATAGTCGGCACCAAAGCTCACTAAAGCCACCTTCGAGGCTTTAACCAATACCTCTGAAAAGCCAAACTATATGATCTAGTAACAACATACCACTAATAAACTTGAACTATGAATCCAATAAACCCTAATTATGCATCATAATTGTATTAGCCCAGAATTGAGAAATATATTTTAAAAAAATAGAATTTGAGCAACATGCATATTAAGGTACAAATAGTTATTTTTTATTTTTTAGGGAGGGGGGTAGAACAGCATGTGCCATTCTGATGGGAGAAATTAGCCGCAGTCAACTTACAGCTGCATTTAGCAATCCAAGGCCCGGGTATGATAAAAATATGTTTTTCACCCTCTGTCTTTTCTTTGGTTTATATAACTGAAGCATCCTCTCCAAAACCTACAAGTATAATTGGCTAAAACTTAGCTTCACATTACTAAACAAATGAAACACAGAGATAAGAACTGGCGCAAGTTCAATGAAACACAGAGAGAAGCAATTGTTAGTAATAACAATATTATTTTTTTGTTCATCAGTTCACCATCAAATTTGAAAAAGCATAATAAAAAGAACGAAAAATGCTACTCTTGCAAAATATTGCACAATGTGTCTAATGATCCCCACATCTAAAATTTAGTCTCATCACACTCTTTGATTGGCTCACCAGTTTGTAAAATTTGTTAGCAGCTTTAGCATTAATCCCAAAAGAATAACCACAAAAAGCATGCACGCAGAATGCAGCACAAAAGACAAATATAACGTAATAACCTGTTCAGTTAGCAAATATTAACAGAATATGAAGTTGTGGTAAGTTAAGTAGCTCAACCACTTGAGCAGGGGCGAAGCCAAGCTATGGCAGGGGTGGGCCATGACCCGGTCCAACATCTGGGGAAAAAATAGCCTACATATTATATATCTCAATTTTATACCCAGCCCAGCATAAAAGAAAAGCCCAAGCCCAAACCCAAACAAAAGAAGTTTTCTTAAGTTTAACCTAATAAAAAATCTCTCCACTTTCCCATCTTCAAAACACACGGCAAACAAAAGAGAAGTTCCTCATGTTCAAAGGTTACTTAAAGCCTACTTAACTGTTAAAGTAGTTAATTAGTTTTTTCCTTTGTTAATTTGTTATTTAGTGATTATTAGTTAATTAGTTTAGTAAAGTAGTATTAATTAGATTAATTTCCCTACATGATTTAACTGTTCTAGTAGATTAGTTTAGTAGTTAATTTTTATTAACTGTTAAAATAGTTAATTATTAATTGTTATTAACTGTTAAAGTAGGAAAAATGACAAATTTTAATTCTTTTATTTTTTTGTTGTAGAAATATGGTGCAACTTTGGTGTTATTTAATGTTTTGTATGTGGTGCAACTTTTGTATTTTGATGGTGTATATATAAGATATCGTTGGAAAAAATGTTTATGGTTAATATATTTTTAGTGCTAAAATATGGCATAAAAGTGTAAATAACTCTAAAAAAAATCGTCTCGGGAGCTCCCGCCACCGAACCCCCGGTAGATTGTCGTGCCCCCCTACATACAATCCTGGCTTCGCCTCTGCACTTGAGTAATGTAATCAAACACGTGTTACAAAACTACAGTTCTCTTCTCTGATACCCCTTGAGCACCTATTCAACCCACCATCAACTTTTTAAATTGAACAAAGAACATATATTAATGATAAATTAGAAGTTCAAACTAGAGAAGAAATTCGATAAACTGGCACACTTGACTCAAGGACTGTTTCTCAAAAAGACGAGGGAAAAAAGACAGTCGTAAGAAGGCCATATTGTTTTTGTAGTTTTAATTGTGAGAAGACTGCAGGCTTACACTCTACACACATAAAGAGCTTGGGCTAAAAAAAAGGTTAATGTCCTATTGTAGTCCTTTATATTTAGGTAGTGGGAGAGGTGACAAGGTTAAGACCTAATCACCAGCTTTCTCACATGCAAATCATAAAGACTGTTGCACCAAGAAGTGGACCCGATTCTTTAAATCTGGTCGTGACCAGCAACAAATGTATATAGTCATGATCGTGCCAGCACGCACATACGTAAATACCCCCGACCCCCCCCCCAACTTTACACACGCACACACACATATAGATACAAAGAGAGGTGACCTATCCTGCCACTGTTGATGTCCAATCTATCAGATTAAAGTTGCTGGGCATTCAAAACAAGTTACCACCTGTTTGAAGATAAGTAACAGTGCAGTATAATGTATGCCTAGGAAAACACCAAGGACCAAAGGGGACATACAGGGACTAAGTGATGAGAATTCAGACTAATAATTCTTAGATTTTATTTTTACTATTTTCCTTTAGGATCTCGGTTTGGGTAACATAGGCCCAGTCGATAAGTTTTATCATTTACAATAAATGGCCAGTTGACCGAGAGAGATATTGGGGACATTATCTTAAATAATTTCTTAACAACCTTTAGGTTCTTTTATTATTTTAGGGCTCCAGTTTGTTAACTAATTTAACATATAAATAGAGCCTTATGTTGTCACTTTTATGAATTGCATGCTATAATGATAATTTTTTCTCGAGTTTTGTATCTTTTGTGTGTTCCTTTCAGTGTGTACACTGATTACATCGAAGTGTGCGTCTTTTGAATACTCGCAAAGATGGGACCAAAGGGACATTAAACCACGAAGACTGATGGAAACCTCGCTAATATTCAAGAAACCCTAGCCAATCTCTCATCAAAATTTGGATCTCCTGACCAATCAATTGATGACTGGACAAAGCGACTCATGAAGGAGGGCAAACATGACGTTGGGCCAAAGAAGAGGATGACAACGAGCTCGGTAGTGGGTGGAATGATAAACCGAGAGGGGCAAACCAAACACCAGGTGGTCGCGACCTGAGCAGCCCAGGCCAGAACACAGGCAGGGAGGTTTCCCACACCTCAGTGAGGCACAACGAGCCCCCCCTGATTCTAATAGCACCACGACAGCAAAGGGGATGATGAGAAGGAGAGACAGACGGGTTGGGGGACAGGACTCCTACTCAGACACCCGCGACCCAGTACAGGCATGCTGTTGCTGCCTTCAACACTGCGGAGGCTTGACGGAGAGCTCGGATTGATAAGGCATAGAAGAAAAGGCCTACGGCAGAAAATTTAGCACCCAAGTCGTTTCGATTGAAGGAATACCCCCTCAGAAAATCAACCAGCAACCCGTTGATGGTCATTCATTGGTTTCAGCCCCATCAACTAATTGTAACAACCAGGATTGGGGCGGACTACACGCAATTGGGTTCAACAACCGAAGTTGGATTCTCCTAATTTGGGTGATTATGATAAGAGGCGACAAGAATACGGTAAAAATTTCAAAATGGAAAATACTTATGCTCCTGTGAGTGCCTGGATCAGTTTCGCATGCAAGGAACTGGGACAAATGATCATGGAGTATTCCAATTGATCACCCAACCCCGGAAGCGGGAAATATCGAGGGGCAGCAGCCACAAGAGGCCGTCCCTCGGGATACAAACCGTGTATATTCACACCGATCCATTAACTTGAATGATGTGGAAGATGAGGTCGATATGGAAGAATTTGGCAACATGGCTCTAACGAGACGGATCCTTGAGAGGGAGAATGCTATTCAGGGACATATTCGAGTTGATATGCCCACTTTCAATGGACATGGACTGGGAAGCATTCATAGACTGGCTTGACTCCATTAAAAAGATTTTGGATGCAAGAACATAATGGGATTATAAGTGTGTCAAGTTAGTGGCACGCAAATTGGAGGGGTATTTGAAGGTATGGTGGAATCAAATAGTTCTTAACTGGGCGGAGCAAAAAAGAAATTGATTCATCATTTGTGACATCTACTCATCTGGCAATTCTAATCAACGGATTCATTAAGCAACTCTTGGATAAGCTATAAACTAAACTTATAAACTAATAATAAGATCAGGGTTCTATAACTTCATTCAAAAATGAAACCCTTTGTTGAATCATTATGGAATAAAATTAATATGTATATCTTGTTTGGATATATAACTAAACATATATTTCTATTTATAGAGAATTTCGCGTTATAACGAATCTTTATTTGTTTCTTTCTTTTATCGTGATGGATTAGATTCGAACAAAAACAACTTTTCTACAACCATGAAAAGGGGCTTTCTAGATTTCGTATCTAATTGAATTGTGGGACTATGATAATATCTTTGATGAATTATTAGAACCCAAATTGTCACCTATACACTGCTGGAGGGATATGAAAGAGCAACTCAAGTTGGCTGTTGTCCCTAAAAATTACAAGATCCTTTTTGCTCAGGTTCAAGCCTTAAAGCAAGGGTTAATGACTGAAAGACTATTCCAAACAATTCCAACTAGTGTGTACTATAGCGGGAGATCAAAGAACAGCAGATTTGGAGGTTCAGTATCGGTACCGAACAAGGCAAATCAACTCATTGAGCCAAGCTGGCAAATACCCGCTAAAGGTAGAAGAGTACTTTAAATCAACCGGGTAGCTGGACAATAATTTCAACTGTTCTCAGCAATGTGCTAACAGTCGCGTCTAGGCTCAGGGCAGGCGCCTCGCCTAGGGGCTAGGGGGCAAGAATGCAGACCAAGTGATAAAAATGATCGTTTTTAATAAATCTGCCAAGTTTTATATAGAAAGTATAGCATAGAAATGTATATCAAATTTATATATATATATATATATATATATATATATATATATATATATATATATACGTATGAATGTTGCTATGTATATATACAATAATTATACATTGATTATAGTAGCATTTATGTGTGTAATAATTCTATTCTTTGTTTTAAAAATCACTAATCAATTGGGGTAGGGCTAAATGCACTCCATTGTAGTCTTTTAGCACTCCAAAATGTATATGAAATGTCTAAATTGTCCTCAATTACTATAATAAGACAAAATCCATGCAAAAAGATGGACAAGGGTATTTTGGGCAGTTCATAACATTTTGGAGTGATAAAAGATTATATGGAGTGCATTTAGCCATACCCATCAATTGCACAAACAAATTATTTCTGTGTAATATTTCTGTTCTTTGCTTAGTGTTTGTAATCTTATATTTATGTATGAGATTTCAACGAAATGTTAGTCATGTTAGAAGTGTAGGGTTGTTGTAGTTTTGTTACCCATGATAAATCAATGTTAGATTCCTTGTAACATAAACTTCAAAGCATACTTGGCGTTGTGTGTAGAAAAACAAGGCCTAGGAGCTAGGCGTTCATTAATCGCCGGTCCACCACCTAACATCTAGCGTTTTTTACAACATACGTTCTCCGAAAGAGTTCAAGGGCCATCCCATTCGCACGCACTCAAATTTAAATGTTATGGTTGCGGGGTAATTGGTAATCAAGAAGCATACTGTCCAAAGAAGAAGCGACAGTGTCCAAGCAGATGACACAAAAGTAGATGAGCTGGCGGTTGAAAAGATTCAGCAGGAAGTGTTCACTACATGCACTCTGGTTCCACCTGAAAACAATAGTGTGCCATTGTGAGCTCGTGGGCGAGCTCTTTTTTTTGGGAAGTGGGAATCCGGATAATTAATTGTTTAATATTTATTTTATTATATTCCGTTAGAACTTGGTTTGATTAAAATAGGCCTAATAGCTGATCAATTTCATCATATAAAATAAGTGGCCACTTGACCTAGAGAGATTTTAAGGATAAGTTGATTGGAAATATCATCTTAGATAATTCCTTAATTATCTTTAGGTTCTTTAATTATTTTAGAACTTTATTATGTTAGCTAGCCTATAAATAGGGTCTTATGTTATAATTTGTATGCATTAGATATTATGGAGAGAATTAATTCTTGAGTTGTGTGTTTTGTGTCCGTTGTATACTCTAATTACATCACCTGGTCTGGGTACATATATAGGGAGGGATGTGACGTAAACACTGCCAATATTACCCAAGAGAATGACAAACAAGATAAACTTGAAAAGAAGAATATATTAAATGCCTTGCATCGTGGGGAAAGGGGATATTTATAGGGGGGATGGGAAGGATCTAGAATTAGATCATTACTAATAGGGAAATGGGCATATGCTCATGTGATGTCATAAGAGGCATCACATGTGACCTAGAAGCACTCCCTTTATAACTTTCCCAAAATGTCCATCTCTAGATAACAACCCATAACCCTATTAATAAAAAGAAGGAAAATACAATAAAGCAAAAGACGAAAATAAAAGTACACAAATGCCAACCTTCCCTCCATAGAAAGAGTTCGACCCCGAACTCAAAGAGATTCTCCATCCATATCCCGATCAATGACGTGGGTGATGAGTGCTTAATGCTCGGTTGGTGGGTCATCCATGTCTTCAAACTCCATATAGCCTCCTCGGTTGCCACCTATGCCTTCTTCTTCTTTGGACACACGAAAGCTCTATGACCCAGTTATCCACACTCAAAACATTTGATGATGTACGTCGCGAGAGGAGGATCATTAGGCTTGGTTGTTCCCAAGGTTGGTTGAGGAGTGGGAGGGGTCTCCTCTTGTCGTTGATACTCCTCCACACGTATTGCCATACTCAATAGCTCATTGAAGCGTGGGAACGTCCTAAAACCTGAGTCCATGCTTAATATGAGCTTGCAACCTATGAATATAGCAACCTATCCTTAGCTCCTCGCTTTCTTTAAGTGTTGCACGAGTGCAAAGAAGGCGGAATTTCTTAGTGTGGTCACGAACGGAGGAAGAGGCGTGGCATAGGCCTTGGATGCTTGCATAGGTAGGCAAGAAGGCAGTGCTTGCGCATTTTGGACCACAAGTGGATGGAGTATCCTCTCTCGAACCGCATCATTCCACCATACCTTAGCTAGCCTTTGCAACTTGGTAGCCACTAGCTTCACACATTTGTACTCCGTAATGTTCTTGTACTCAAAGACTTGTCTAGCCAATCAATAAACACATCTGGAACCATATGGACATCAAAAGTGGGGACATCAACACAAATATCTCCATTAAGACTCTTTTCGAGGAGCCTAAGTACTCGGCTGCTGAAATGGTCGGCGCCATTAGCCACTTCCCACTCCCCATCCTCCATGCCACCTTCATTACCATCCTCAAATGACTCATCCAATGCTGCCAACGCGTAAGCTCTAAGCCCTCCCAAGTATTCTCGCATGACTTGGCCTTTGGCCGCCTTCTTCCCAAGTGCAAAACCCTTTCGAGGGCAATCATTCATGAGATGGCCATTCTCGAAGCAAACGAAGCAATGACATTGATCTTGAGGGACAAATGGGTTCAACTTCGGGCTAGCATAACCCGTTGGTGAAGAGTTCGAATGCCCATCATCCCACATGAGGCATCGGCAGGGAAATTATATCTAATGCTCGTCGATGTGTCCCCCATACAACTCCACCCTCTCATCATAGTGTACCGGTAAAATCTCCAAACACGACGGGACTAGCGGGAGGAGGATGCTTTTTTATCCATTGTTGGACCTTACGACTGCGGTTGGGGTTCCATTTGAGAGGGTCGGAGGGGGCTGAATGTGTGGAGCATGTGTCATATGGTAATCAGGATGATTTGAGAGGGGGTCGGCCTTCAATGAGCACTATTTCAACCCAAGAGGTAGGGGTCCAGCGGAGTTTGTTGGGCATTAGATAGGTGTGACGAGGAGGGGGGACATTACGGGTGGGGTGCAAACCACGAGGAGGGGCTGCTGAAACTTTGCCCTTATCGGCGACGGCGGTGAGGGATGGGGATAGTTTCAGGTGGGTTTGGGCAACGGCAGGGGCTGGAGGTATCTGTTGGGCAGAATGGCTCCCAAAAATCTGTTGTCGATTGGGATCAACAGGGTGGCTAAAGTGCATGGCAGGGGGTAACCTAGGATTTGGTCTTGGTCAGACCATTGGAGATAGCTAGAGTCGGCAAGTGTCAAGGGGGGTGGTTCGGTGTGTTCTGAGCCGCTGTCAGCCACCGCTCAGCGAGGAGGAGGTGAGGTGGGGGCGGATTGTTCATGGCCAAATTTCTTATCTCATTCATCATCCGTTCAAGAGTGTCCTCAAGGGAGGAAACCCTTCTTTCCATTTCAGCTCTTTGGAGGTTCTTTTGGGAGGTCATTGGAAGGTGTACAATTTTGTTAGGGTTTTACAACACACAACAGGAGGAGCAAACCTAACTCTGATACCAATTTGAAGTAAACACGGCCAATGGTACACAAAAAGAATGGCAAACAAGCTAAACTTGAAAAGAAGAATATATTGAATGATCCTATATCATGGGGAAGGGGATATTTATAGGGGGAATGGGAAGGAAATGGGTTTAGGCCCATGTAATGTCATAAGAGGCATTGCATGTGACCTAGTAGCACTCCCTTTACAATTTTCCTAAAACGTCCATCTCTAGATTACAACCCATAACCCTATAATAAAAAGAAGGAAAATACAATAAAGCAAAAGACGAAAATAAAAGTAATGTGAGAGAGAGAGAGAGAGAGAGAGAGAGAGAGAGAGAGAGAGAGAGATTGACAATAGAAGGCCATATGGTCTTGGATAACTATATGGTTTATTCCGGCAGCCATGAATAGTGGAGTATGCAAAGCGTACACTGCAGCAAAGTACCAGATTCGGGGGAAAACTAGCATAGGAACGGGGGCACACCATTCCTGGACTACAGGGAAAGCAGCCACAAGGGGCTTATAATTCAGAGAAGAAGGCAACATTAGATTATCTGATTTGGCCCCATTTTGAGCAAGCAGTTAGAAGAAACATGTCATAAACTATCCGTCAATGGCCAAGAAAATAAACCAAACCCTAACTTTTAGATAGAGAATCATGAGATTTCTAATATTTCAAAATGGAGAAGTCTCAAGGGTGTGTATTTAAAGGGAAAGAGTAGCTTAAGCTCTAAGCTAATATCCTAATTAGAAAAATGCCCTTACTAGTCTTTAGTAGTCCTACCTCTAAATACTAAACAAAAAAGAAATACAATGACATAATAAAATAAAAGAAAATAACAAAAATAAAATGCAATAAAACACTAAAAAATGGCTCATTTCCATCACTCTCCCCCTCTTAAGACCAAGCTCGTCCTCGAGCGCTCAAAAAATTGGGGACTCGTGAAGGAAATCCAAAAAGATGTGCCAAAAACTTGTAGAGGCCAAAATAAAATATTTTTGAAAGTTAACGGGGTGCACAGTCCACAAATCTTGGTTTTCATATCTTATTTTTCTTTCTTTCTTCGACCAAAGCAACCCTAAAAAATTCAATCCGGGTCAAAATTCATATTTTGGAGCAGTTGGAAGGGTTTGTGGTTGGGTTTGGCAGCCCAAACAGATTTTAGGCACAATTTGGGCAAAACCCTAGGTTTTCTGGGCCATTTTCGGGTTCAGCGGGGGGGGGGGGGGGGGGGGGGGGGGCACCAGGGAAGGGTGACGACCTTGGGGGGGTCAAGTTTGGGTTCGGGTCGGTTTTTTTGGGGGTGGAGTAAACTAGGGTTTGGGTCGACTGTCCAGTGGGGTGGTCGAAGGGTGGGGAGGGGGCAACTGGGGAGGTTCGGGGGGCTGGGCGACATGGGTGGGGAGGGTCTAGGATAGCGGGTGGGGTAAAGGGGGGGGTAGGGGTGGAAATTCGTGTATTTGGGTCGTGTTTCGGGCCGACGCGACACGACAAGGATTTTTTGGACACGAACACGACATGACACGAATTTGTGTTTTTTTAATTGACATGAACACGACCTCAATAAAAACGACATAACACGAAATGACACAAATAACACGATTTCTTAAAATTTCACACTAAATTAAACATAAATAAACACGATAACCCAAATAAAAACACGATTAACACGACAAGACACGATAACACGACTCATAATTTTGACACGAACACGACATATTGTGTCTATTTCGGGTCAATTTCATATCATTTTGTGTCGTATTTTCGTGTCGTTTCTAAAATTACCACCCCTATGTTTGGGCAGCAGGAAAGAGGGTTGGACAGGAGCGGTGGCTCGGGTTAGGTTTTAGGCTTATTTGTTATTTCATCTCATCAATTTGTTGTTGTGTTCGTACCAACTCTTCCATTTGTTGTTTCAACTCTTGAAATTCCTCGTGGTGTTGTTTGGACATTCTTGGAGCCATTTGATAGCATACGATTTGATTAAAAAAATACTGATACACCAACACCAATATGGAGCGGGACCCGCTCTGATACCAATTTGACGTAAACTACACGTCAATGGCCAAGAAAATAAATCAAACCCTAGAGAGAATCAAGAAATTTCTTGTATTTCAAAATGGAGAGTGTCCTCAAATGAGGAATACAAGGGGGTATTTAAAGGGAAGGAGCAGCATAAGCTTTAAGCTAATATCCTAATTACAAAAATACCCTTACTAGCCCTTTACTACTCCTAACTCTAAATACTAAACAAAAAAGAAATACAATGACATAATAAAATAAAATAAAATAAAATGCAATAAAACCCTAAAAAACGGACCATTTCCATCAAAACCAGTAGCCAATGAGTCTCAAAATATAATGGTATTTTGTCTTGGGATAGCACAATAGTGCACTGGAAGCAAGTTGTGCTATAAAGATCAGAAGAGTTATACTATTAACAGGATACATGAAATTCCATCTTTAAAGCAAACAGTTCCATGATCTATTAATCGGTAATTCCATAAAGGAGATACTTCAACATGCCCTAATTTAGAAATGACAGCCAAGCTCACTTTTCAATTTACAACTGTAATATTACTTCAGTAGTTTAATGTACAATAATATTTAATGTACAGATCAATACATAGTGAGTAATTCTAGAGAAGGATAAAAAATACTCACTTCATCCCGAATGAGGAGTCTTACTACTTCCTTTTTGGATGTCTCACTTTGGAAATTACTGCACCAGATTTCTCAATATTCAAACAAGTTTAATTTTCGCTATAATTACTTTAAATTCAATGTTTTCTCTAAAAGTTCAACTTTCAGATCAAGAGGCTAAATTTGGGATGAAGGGAGTAACAAACGACAACAATATCAAGTATTCGCGTGAATCAACAGTTAGCATTAGAATGTCACGTGCATACAACCTAATGTAAGGTATAGCAGCATGGAGAGCACCATTATCACAGATGGATAATTCATATTAATAAAAGGATCCACATACCACAGCTGCATCGTTCTCCTGACAAGCCTCCTTCCACGTCGTGATGAACATTTGAATAGATTCATCGGTGAGTGAGAAATTCCTGCGAGCTCCGTTCTTGCAGTTATTTGAAAGATCTGGTTCAACCTCGTCTCCTTTTGGCTGTTTGTAGTGTGAAGGGCTGGTACTTATATTTATAGACTTTCTCATTCTCTTAAACGGTCTAGAACGTTCATCGCATAGTTGGCTGCCACTGGCAGGAGAAGGGCTAGCATCAATTTCATTTTTCAACCCAAGTCGGGACCTCTCTTCATTTGCCGATGGGTAAGGGCAGCAACTAACCCGATCAGAGCTATTTGTATTTTGTGATGTGAACTTGGAGTGACCTTGAGTACTGTTTTGATCCTTGTTATCTTCATGATCATAGTTATCACTATCATCTTCTTCTGAACTTGGAGTAAATTTTATGTGCTTGCCAGAAAAGTCTTTGACACGCTGTGATATGGAACTGAAGTGGTCATCCAGCTCCTTTTTCTGCGAGGAGGAAAAAAGAGGGCGTTTTTTGCTCTTTTTACCGAATTTTCTTCCCACTCCCTCAAGACATTTCTTTAGTACGCTACCTTCTGATCGCCTTGCTTTCCAAATATGAGAGATATGCCACCTATCAATGAAAACTTCAATAAAGACGGTGGAAAATAACTACCTGCTTAGCTTCTAGTTTGCATACATGACAGATCAAAGAGAGTTGAATGTCACGATAATAAATAACCTTCATATTTCCATTCATCCCAAAAAGTAGCGTACCGGAAGAAACTTAATTGAGTTAAAGATTAACCAGCAGAAATGATTAACCTCCTATACAGGATCTATGATCAAATGGATACTGTGCATCATATTCCACACATAGCCAATGAGACAACGCTTAAGCCTCAGTTTACAATTTTACAATCACATAATAAACTATGAGGCTATAATACGTATATTGAAATTGGACATACATGTTATACACGTGTATGTAATGATTTTATTATGATAATTAATGAGTGAATCTCTTTTTATGACTTATGATATGATGATGCTCTGTTACATTTTGTATGATGGGGCAGTAGAAGATGACAGACCATCTTTTTATGATGAATGATTATTTTAATTCTTTGTCAGCGTTCTTTAAATTAGTTTTTTTAAGATTTATTTTCCCAATTTAAGGTTTACCATCGCTCCACCTTCCCCAGGCTATAACCATCTCCAGGCCACTTTTAGCTTTTTCGAAAATGGAGTCGTATTTATCAAATGAATATTATATATATATATATATATATATATATATAAAATATATATATATGACAAAAGGTTATATCTCATAAATGTGCTCCTGGAACCATCAATTTTGTCATCACGTGCGCATATTAGGTTTGCTTCTACGCACAACAAAAAACAGCCAAGATTTGGGTCATTTAGTATAATGATTCTCGTTACGGAAACATTTGCATCACAGCAGATGGTAAACCTCCTCTCTACCAGAACAATTTCAGCAGTAACATTTAAGTTAACCATGCAATTCCTATATAATGATAAAATGAGCAAATAAGCATTGAACAATATGCCGCAAGCAGAGCAGAATTTCTACTCTAAGGTAGCTTCCAGCAAAATCACAAATGATTAGCTTTCTAAACAATACCCTTTATTTGTGATACTTAATGCTTTTATATATCATCTGTCTTTTCAATCAAAAATAAGAAATAGTGGATTAGATTAAAAATCATAGAGGGCAAAATGTAATACATACCCCAAGCTTTGAATACGAACGCAAAGTTTATCCCTGCCTGTGACTGACCGCTTCATTGCAATAAAATCCAATAACTCATCAACAATAACTTCTTTACCTATGTGAGTATCCATAAATTCAATAAGGGAAGAAATTATTTCTTCACTTGATATCTTGAACACTTCTGTCACATCAGAACTAACAGAAAAATAGTGCATGACAAGTGGGTGTCGTATCAAAGGGCCCAATTCAAGCTCTTCAAACTGACCAACGCCCTCGCTGTCACAAATTGCCTCTTCCAAATCAAACAATGAAGTAATTCTACGGACCCCAACAACGCAGTGGATAATTGCATTAATCTGAAGAACAAAAACAAGAGGTCAAATATCATTTTTAGAAGCAAAAGGGTAAACATTAAAAAAAATCTGAGACATAATAAAATTAATTTAAATACAGCAAGCATCAACTCACTTCTTATAGTAAGACGAAAAAACAAGCAGAAATCAGGTTTGGAGCAATGTGTTATCTACTATTTCTGGTTTTCGTTTCCATAAATATAAACTTCTGGTTATGAAAATGGAAACCAGCAAATGACTTCATACGTGGTGATGAGAGTTAGCCATTTTTCAAAGCAGCATACCTGAAACTTCCTGACACAATATCGATTATCACTGAACATCTATGAAGCACGGACTCAACACGTAATACGTGTTTCGACACAACACACGACACGTGTTTTTTCCAAAAACTAGGATACGTATGAAATATAATATATATTTAAATATATACATATATATATATATATATATATATAGTCAGGCTCTCCAACATACCTCATTAAACAAACCTATGAACATACTTATTTTTTTAAAGTAGTAAAAAAAAAAAATTTGAGTTGATATTTTTTATATGGATTCATGATATTTCAATGTGCCCCTATAAAAATATTCAGCTCAAAATAATATTTTTTGTTATTTTTAAAAAATAGGTAAAAAAATCTGACAGTTATATAGTGTAAAAACTGTCAAGTTTTTTTTATCTATTTTTTAAAAATAACAAAAAACAGTATTTTCAGTTGATTTTTTTTACAGGGGCACATTGAAATATCATGAACCCACATAAAAAATATCATATCAAAATTATTTTTTTACTATTTTAAAAAATAGGTATGTTGCTAGGAGGTATGTTGGAGAGCCTGACTCTATATATATTAATGAAGTAAAACAGATTTTTACATAAAATACATTATTAGAGCATTCTTAACGTAAAATTAAGAAAATGGACTATACAAAATAAAATTCAAACACACTTTAACTTTAAAAATCATAAAGCAGAATCACCATCACATAAGAATTTATTTTTTTTTTAAATTAAATTTTTTTTTTTTAAATTAAAAATAAAAACTTGTCTTTTTACGTGTCGGAGTGTGTCGCATGTCAGACTCGTGTCAAAGTCGGCTCGTGGCTTCCGGGAGAATGTCCATGCTTCATAGCTGAACATGACCACACACCCCATTGATCTGGAGTATTAAAATATTAAAGAACCAATTGCAACAAATTCGCTAACTCTTAACGATCGGCTAAATGTTACCCTTGAGGGTCAGCAAATCTGAATTCCACATTTCTGGTTGTAAGTGGTGTTCACTCGTACTCACACGCATCAATGATTTTAACTCAACTTTTTTGTACCATTTAAGATGTATCGAACTTAAAATTGTCTATTCAAATATAATGATACATCTTCCAAAAAAAAAAACATAGCAACTATGTCGCACCACGAACCGACGGGTTCCATAGAAATGTCAGTTACACCAAAGAGTTGTACAAAGCCCATTTGACTTTCATAGATAATCAAACTCGGATTTGTTTTCCCACATTGTGAAGAAGGAATATCTCTTACAAAAGGAATATCTCTTACAAAACTGTTAGTCCCTGACCCTTAAAATAAAAACACTAGTGTATTGTCCAAGACTTTGTTGTTCATATGCCATCTCTCATTTAACCAAATATAACAACTACTCCCTCTATCCCAAATTAAAAGTCGATGTCTTTATTTTGTATAGATTAAGGCAATGTTTTAAAAGGCACGAGGCGGAGTTGAGGCATTTTGGGCGAGGCGTAAGCCTCAATTTTTTTCAAAAAAATCACTAAGAATGATATAAAAATGATAATTAAATAAGGAACAAAGTATGTATCATATCTATCATGAAAATAAACGGCGTAAAGTCGATCCTACAACACAATATAAATAATAACACCAGCATATCATCATCACAATACAATTCTACCGTTAAAGACAAAAGAAACCCACAATTAAAACCATAATCCTCAAAGACAAGATACTCGTCCTCACCATCACCAAACCATAACCAAACACAATGTATCTAGCAATGAATTATCAAATCATCACTATATAATAAGTAGTGGATCATCGGTATCCAATGGCCGAAAAAATGGATAATCTTTATCTCCACCCACATGTGACAACCCGCTCAAAATAATAACGGGTGGCCAGCCCTATACTACATTAAATCAGATATCCCAGATGGCACAGTCTCAACATCAATTGACAATACTAAATAATATAAGGCTAACTACCCGAAACTATTAAAAGCGGATGCCAAAAATTTAAAACTTTTATTTAACACCCAATGAAACCAACCATGCAACCAATAATACACAAAACAACATCTAACTGTAATGAGTGATATGTGCAAAATTCCAATAACACAAAAAGAGTACAATACAATGTACAATAAAATCTCTACAAAGAAATACCCGAATATGCTGTCGGGTCACAAACAATACAAAAATCCAAGAAAGGAAATGAAAGTGCTGCTATACAACACAAGAGTATAAACCCAACTGTACAAACTGAATCTTAATCTAGATGTACAAAAGATAGGAATCGACTAAACCAAAGTGCCGCAACAGTCCGATACTGCTATAGCTCCACGAATACACTGGATGGATAGGCATCAATGGCGTCCTTGCGGAGGAACACCTAAAGTAATACAATGTATACATAACAAGAGAAAATATAAACGGGTCAGAGCCCGAGTTGAAAACATTTTATAGCAAGTGCATTAAAATGCATAATAATTATAAATGCATTATGACATGATTTAATGGAATCGCACTCTCCATAATAATCCAACTCACCCCTCAACTAAAGCGCGCAACTAAACGTATGCACGTGATCTCCAAATAAATGTCCAATCTAAGGGGGATAGGGTAATCTAATTTAAAACCCAAATTAAACCTTGTTTAAGATTATCTAAATTATCTTACAATTTCCGTTTAATTAACTACCATCTAAATCTCATACTATCAATTTCAATATTTATGGATCTCTAAGAACTGTTCACTTAATTAACATATAGGGTTTACATACCCATTTTCCAATCCATTCATTCAATAAACATAAACATCTTCTTTACTAGAATTTCATATATTCTAGTTATGCCATCAATATACAATTATATAGATGAGTTATTAGCATCTCAGAGCTAAGGACTAAACTTACTCCCAAGTCTCAATACTGCACTGTGTTTCATGCTTGGGACGTCTCGCCGAAGCGAAATCCAAACAAGGAACCCCCCCGGTTACACTACTCCTGACAGTATTGATTTTCGAGATTTATTATGCCCTCAATGCATGATGTATGTAACCCAAATTCTTATAATTCCAATTTTAATTAATTATTCCCAATTCTCAACAGTACACGGCGTTTCATGCGTGGGACGTCTCGCCGAAGCGAAATCCAAACAAGGAACCCCCCGTTACACTACTCCTGGCACTGTCGATCGTCGGGATAGGTGATATATATATAAATATGAGCATTAAGGACTAACTTCTCCCCAATTTCCAACGTTACACTGCGGTTCGTGCGTGGGACGTCTCGCCGAAGCGAAATCCAAACAAGGAACCCCCCCGATACACTAATCCTGGCAATGTTGGTCGTTGAGGTCCATTATGCCCTCGATACCCAAGTACAAGCACAATCAACAATATAATAACCATCCAACCGAGCTATAACTCGAGGACGCAGGCTCACATGCTATCATCTTCCAGTTGCCCATCCACGTAGCAAACTGGGGCCACCTGGTGGGGTTCAACGGCACCACCTCGTGATCAACTCACGCACACAACGTCCCGGGAAGCGGTCATAGTTCCTAACCAGCAAGTGAGAACGACACATACCCACGACTTCTCACCCCCAAAGAATGTATATATATATATCACATAATAATCACCATGGACGACTATGACCTGAGGAATATCCACACCCTGCTCTTTGAGCCAGGATGCTCACTCTCATCGCACGCAACTTCCCAATGATAGCAAGGAGGGGGTATGCTTAACTATATATATATATACCATCACATAAGGCATACATACATCATCACAACATATAAAGATATAGCATCATATAAGGTATACCTGTCACATCATTTACATATTTGTATTACGCACTTAGGCGTAGTTTAATTAATATCATTATTTAGTATAACTCTCTCTTTTGATATACTAACCGTCAATTCTCACACATCTTCCCCACTTAGTATACACTATACTATTTCTCGCTTGAAGCTTACATGTCGCTTCTGATTATGAATTGTCTCTCAATTCTATTAAAGTTAAGGATATTCTCTATCTTAAAGCTCCTCAATTAGCATTTCTCATTGTGTGAGACATCTCCCTAAATTATTCATCATTAAGGATACTTCTTTATCCGTATGCACATCTATTAGCATTTATAATTCTCAATCCATAATGAGGTTCAATCAATTATATGAACCTTGAAATTGTCCCATGTGGGATTTGATTCTAATATTCCAATATCTCTAAATTCATTTTCATTCTTTCACGTGAATTTAATAATTATCTCCAAATAGAGTTTTCAAATAATAGTGGGCTTCCCCACTTAGATTATACCATATTCTCCAATCGGTATTCCTCAATTTAAGTCAATAAGACTCCAATAATTTCTTACAAGGGAAACCCCCTAAAAATCTCCAAAACATACTCCACATATCTCCTATAAAGGTTCCCAATCGATAACCTCGAACAAAACGAAATTAAATTCTCCCTAGAAAAACATCCCTCGAAAAGCCCTGTTTCCGAATCGATTCGGGCCAATTCTGAATCGATTCGGCCCTGCAAATCGATTCGGCCTCCAAGGCGAATCGATTCAGGTCATCAGACCTGGGACTCTGTCTTAGGCCGAATCGATTCGGCTGGGGTCCGAATCGATTCGGTCACTCAGACCTGGGCAACTGCATATTTCCGAATCGATTCGATTAGGGGCCGAATCGATTTGGCTCTGCAGAACTCACGAAAATGGCTACTTTTTATTTAGCGTAAAATCCCCAAAATTCATTTTAATCATTTTCTCTCCAAATCTCTTCAACCCAATCACATATATATCATCTATAATCATCCTAAAACACATGTAAACCAATTTATAACCTCAAATCTATTTCTACAAAACAAATCTAAGATTATACCCAAAAATTAGGTTTTGATAAACTAAACCTAAAACCCAAAGATTTAATCTACAAATCATGAAAAAAATGGAACACAACAATTATTTAGCAAGTTTAATCACTTGCCTCGGGTTCGTAGGGTCTGAATCCGCCTTGAGATCGTGTATTGACCGGAAAATCCTCTTTCTCTCTCTTTTCTCCTTCTTTCTCTTCTTCTTTCTTCTTCTCTCTTTCGTTCTTTCTATTTCTCTTTCTTCTTAGGAGAATAAGTCTCCCGTAGGCTTAATAAGCTTTGCCTCCCAATGTACACATCTTTAAATGATAATACACACTTTAAATGACTCGGTAACTTTAATTCGAGCCAAACGGGCTTAAAAATATTTCGGAACCTAAATAGACCCCAAGTACAGTCATTTCGACTATCTCGACCCTTCCGGAAACAATGGCACCCTTAGAATTGTCATCCGAACAACTTTCTAATGACTTCAAATTTTGATCTCAAATGCCAATTTAATAATTCACCAAATAAAATACTATTTATTTCTCCCAAAATAAATAAATTATCGTCTCTAAAGACTCGGGTTGTTACACCACATCCCCATCATCATCGCTTACAGGATCATTCATGGAATAAAATTAAAAAAAAAAAGAACCCAGCTTTCAAAAACTAAGAAAAACACAAAAAAATATAGAGAGATCAAGAAGTTTTGAATGCTGAAAAAGAATAAGGAAGAGAAATTACCAGTTGATTGAGACATGAAGAAGGAAATTTGATCTCCGGTGGAGGAAAGAAATTTGGTCTCCGGTTAGGGCTTCCAAAAGAGTGAGGGAGATTTATGTGTTGAGATAAGTTTAGGTCTTACACTAAAGAAATTTGATCTCTTGTTATTTCTTTCACGTGGCCTTTTTTTTAAACATTTGACCCGCTTTGACCATACAATCAGTGAGGCGTAAGCCTCAAACACCTCAAGGCGGAAGGCACCAAGGCATAAACCTCAACCAAATACCCAAAGGCGTAAGCCTTGAGGCTTCTTCCTCGCACCTCACCTCAAAGCGAGCCTCACCACGCTTTTTAAAACATTGGATTAAGTATACACTCTATCAACGATCAAGATTAAGGGGTTGTCTATTATGAAAGCTGAAATGTGAATGTTGAAAAGTATGTTTATTTTTTATCTAAATGAACCATTGAATGTATGTTGTTTGTTTGGAGTTATTTGACTTTAAATCCTGAATACAATTAATTTGACCATTTTGCCATTACTAATAATTTACTAATTTGTTTCCATGTTAGTGTCATTTAGAAAATAAAATAAGTGTGAAACTATAATGAAATTTTATTAAAAATATTCAGCATTAAGAATTAAGCATTTGGAGGGAAGTTTAACTATTTTTCAGCAATAAGAGTTAAATACTAACACCCCCTAACCATCGTGAAATTTAGTTCGTTGATTATGTCTAAAAAGGAAAGTGGAATCTTAATTTGGAACAATCCATAAAAGAATAATGGACTCATAATTTGTGACAAAGGGATTATTACGAAAATACCGTAAAATATAATTATATTATTACACAAACACAAGTTGACCAATACTCCATCCATGTCCTATTTTCCCTTTTGGGAAGTCCCAAATAGATAGTCCATTTTTGCTTTTGGGGACATAATCTATGATACTGAACAAGTCGTGAACTTGGCTGTTGATCGAGTCAATCCACGTACTACTGTATACACCAACGTTTTTTAAATTCGGCTGTTAATTTGGGTAGTATAACAATACAAAAAAATTATATTACAAAATGATAGAAGTGACATTATAAATATAGTAATTTAAAACAGTAATATTATCACAATCCCAAACGGGATAATACCACCTGCATCCCCATAAAGTAATTAGTCTGCCCAAACAGTAATATATAAAATTACGTGAGATTATAAAGTTAAAAAAAAGAATGGCCATAACCTTCCCTTCTGTAATAATAAGGCGGTTGAGAGAGGGGACTTGTTGCATTCGAAAGCCCAAAGAATCCCAAGAATCAGCTTTTAGTATGAACAAGGCTGCCTCAGATACTTTCCAAACCGAGGCGGTTTGTCCCTCGGCCAGAATATCACGCCGAGCCTTTAAAACCGCACGGTCAATCCTCTCCAGAGTTTCATTGGACCTCTGAGGATTAGGAAACTGTTGGGGAGGGAAATTTGGGTTTGGGAAAGGAAAACCGGGGTTTGGAGTTGGAAAGAAGGGGTTTATGAAATTAGGGTTTGGGGGGTAAAAGTTGGGGTTTGGGAGGTAGCTGGGGTCGACAGGTGATGGTGGCGGGGGACCACTACCGCCGCGTCGGGCCCGGAAGCGCGGATGCAGTCCATACATGGCGCGGGGAGGGATGGAGGCGGACTTACAGTTTTTGTCACGGCAAATTTGGGCTTTCAATTTCGGCTTCGTTAACTTAAAAGTAATAAAATTCAATCTCTTGGATGACTCAATTCCTACATCGCTTACGTAGTGTTTAAATACTTCAAAGTCAAAGGGTGAAGCAATGGATAAAAAATCAGTTTTCGTTTACTCGACTTATTGCTAGAGTCAACCCTCTCCCTCTTCAACTAGTTGGCGTCGTATCTTGCTTTAGCGCTAGCTTTCACACTTCGCTCAGTTGAAAACACTTTCCCTTCATTTTTTTCTTTTCTCTTCAAAATAGAACCTACAAACACACTCCAATATGTGGTACAGTGATATGAGGTCTATAATGACTTTGATTGCACAACACCCAAGTTTTCTCTCTCTATTGCAAGTGAGACAGTTTGGCTATGGTTTTCCTCTAGGGAAGAAGATGGGTTTACATAGTGTTGGGGTATGCATTGTACCCCAAGCATATATAAGGCATGCGCATGGGGAAGCTTTCACTAGGGCTATGTTATAAGTATGTAATGATGATGTAATATTCCCTCACGTGAGGGGGGATCGTGTTATAACGTTTAATCCACGTGGATCAGTGAGCCATAATCCATGCGCACAATGACATGCATGCTCCATTCCATGCGCTTGTCTAAGCCGAGGTCGACGTTTTATCCAGGTGTCAATAGTCGGTCATACTTGTCCAAGCCAAGATCGAGTTATCAGATCAATCACCTAATGGAATGGTCGTCAGCATACTGAGTGGAGTTTACGTAGGATCCTCGGCCTTCATGTCATGGACGAGGCCGAGGGAACAGGGAATATGGAAGGGAGTTGAAGTCACTGATGTTGTCGCATGACTAAGTTATGATCGAGGACGATGCCCTTGTAATGGGATATCAGTTAAGTCGTTATATGTCCCATTTTATGGTTTGCCAAGGTCGGCCTTGGCCGAGAGGGTCCCAGCTTGGAACGAGGTCATATATGGGTATTTCAATCACGCCTTATCCATTAGTCTTCAATGTGAATGGGAGGCTGAGGGGCATAGTCGGCTGACCCCCACGTGTCTCCTTGGTCGTCTGAGGTTGTTCAAGTCGTGAACCTGTTTTATCGAGTGTATAACGGTCATTTTCAATGTCTAAGGATGGAATGCTTTGAACTTTCCACTTATCCTTAGGCATATGGGTTCACATGTTTGTCAAGATACGATGGCAGGCCAAGTAAATTGTGCCCTGGTAAATTATGTTAAGTAATGATTTGTCTCCTCATTTGTCATGTGCTCAACGATTACTTGACTTAAATACCCCCAAAAATTCAAACATTTCTCTTTCTTCACAAAATTGTTCTCGCTCAAGCTCTACAGTTGTGCCTTCTCGTTTTCATTATCTCTCCTCATTTCGGTCTGTTCCAAGTGTGTTTCCTCCATTTTTCTTCGTCCCAAACTTCCCCCTTTGCCCAGGTAACCTTTCCTGCTTTTTTTTATAAGATTTCAAGCATTTTGATGGTTTCTATTTCTGTTAATTTTTCGACGATATTTTATCTTTTTTGGGAGCCTCCGTATATGCCTTTAGGGTTGTTTGGAGGGGAGCATTTTGGAGTTAAGATTAGTGAT